>OX457041.1:51097474-51671040 GCA_949752735.1 Lumbricus terrestris
TTTCCGGTCAAAAGGTGTCGTGTCGTCAATGTCTGGTTGAGTGGCTCTTCGTCGGTCCAAAACGGCCATTTCTCGCCACCCACCCCACCCCACCAAGCAGAGGGAACTAGGTTAAACACTGCTCTTCACGAAGTTCACTTGCAAGGCCGGTGCAGAGGCGGTGCTACAACCAATCGGTTACCGTGTCCAGCACCGTTAGGCCGGGACGAGTGTATCGTTAAAAGTAAATGATATTTATTACTATTATTATATAGGCACAAATGTAGGCCTACTCTAGGTACTTTGAAGGTCCAGTAGCCTAAGCTGGACAAAAGAAATTCGTCTCAACAGTCCGCGCAGGACCTGCAGTAGTTTCAGTTAAACGACAGAGCTGTGTGATGACAAAGACCATTAGCCTCGCCCTCCTCCTTTATCCAGACTTGGGACTGGCACTGCCAGAGAGAGCATGCAGTGCGGAGTTCTACGCAGGACCATTTAATGTCCATGTATATATACATATATATATATATATATTATGATCCAACGCACGCCACTATTGATTGTGTGGCAGATTTTAGTCCATATATATCATTACTTTCGCAATAAATTTCCAGCCCTTATTTCAGTGTTTATGCAGTTTATCATGCGGACGGACAGAGACCAAGATGCATCTGTCTATATATATATATATATATATATATATATATATATATATACAAAATATGTATGGACACATGCGTCTTTATGTATATATATAAATTTATAATTATATATATGTATATATATACTTATATATATACCAAGATGCATCTGTATATATATATATATATATAGACAGATGCATCTTGGTATATATATATAAGTATATATATACATATATATAATTATAAATTTATATATATATACATAAAGACGCATGTGTCCATACATATTTTGTATAGGCGAAAATAGGCCAATATATAATTATGCCAGTGATATGTATAGTCGAATAGATTTTCTTTATTCCCAAGACGACTTATATTATAGCACAGTCGCATGTATTAGCGTACTTGACGACTTCGCGCATGCTAGTCTTGAGTTTGGCGTAATTAAGATTTTTTCATTAGGACAAAGGGGCGAAATACAACAATGAAACGCGAATATCAGGAATACAAATCAAGAAGAAAGACACATAGCGTTAATAAATGTCGGTAGCAGTTTGGTCAGGAGGGTAGCCAGAAAACATTGTGGGGGAGGGGTAACGTGGGGTCGCCAAAGAACAGGGCATTCGCGGCGCTAGGGGGGCTGGGAGGGTTAAGCCCCCCCCTACAAGAGGCTCAGCCCCCCCCCCCTAAAAAAGGGACATCCGAATTTTTCACACTGAAAAATCCACAATTTTCGGTCGATGACTAAAAAAAAAGGTCGTCAGAAATTTTGACGGATGAAAATGTGAAATTTTCGCTGCGGGGCTTCAGCTCCCCCCCCCCAAACTGAAATCCTGGCGCCGCCGCTGGAACAGGGTCGTATTATTTACATTTTAGTGTTTGAATACAATAACTTATATATAATTATATAGGCTTATATGGGGCGGGTTTGAATCCGTAATTCACA
The DNA here is from genome assembly GCA_949752735.1 of Lumbricus terrestris. Taxonomy (NCBI): domain Eukaryota; kingdom Metazoa; phylum Annelida; class Clitellata; order Crassiclitellata; family Lumbricidae; genus Lumbricus; species Lumbricus terrestris. The sequence continues at coordinate 51,099,044 of OX457041.1, forward strand.
GACACGTTCATGATCTTGTTGTGCCCGTTTCATTAGACTCATCGTGGATCATCGAAATAGCATCATTGCATGATAATTCACGATTAGCATTTCGAAGCAGTAACCGTTATGATAATTGTTTTTTCCATTAAGATTTTTTCTTCTTTTCTTTATTGAAACAGTCTGGTTGACAGATCAAAACCGGTTACACCGTACATTTATCCCATTTAAACAATTCACAAGAACGCAAATCACAGATGGCATCTTAACTACTAAGAGAACAGACAGCCTGCAATACACGGCACTAATAACAGCCTACAAAGCATGTCCGCCCTATAGCTATATACGAGGCGCGAACTCGTCGCCTCTCGGTCTCTACGCCAGCGTGTTATCCGTGTCTTATCATTGCGCCACCGCTATTCATCGCTATTCAACCTGATGTGAAATGCCAGAATTGTGTTTTTCAGTTAAATAATTATGATTATGTTAGACTGTTAGAGGCACAGAATGATGTAAACTTGTGAAATTTTCTGATGGATTTTGTCTGCAATGTCATTCGTGCCCACGCATACTCCAAATTTGGCATCTCCATTTTTCCGCTTTCATCGTATACCTAACTCCCAGGTCTACTTGCATCGCAAATATTATTGCAATCTAGATAATATAATCTATATGCAGTAGTCGTCTGCATTGGTTGCAATTATGAGCGGTGCAACCGTGCAACCCTCTACAAAGGTCGTTTCTGTATTCGTGATTAAGATCTCCTGGACTTCTAGGCCTACGATCTTCAGACTATTACATGTTAATTTGTTCGTGTCCGACCTCATCAATAGACTCACCTGCTACACTCAAAGATCTCATATGCATTTATATATATATATATATATATATATATATATATATATATATATATATATATAATGTATATAATATATAACAAATGTCATCGGCTGTGTCTATGGAAACCATAATTTCCATGATTCTGTCATTGTTATTGTGGTATATTATAATAGAGACATGGCTGACTTCTGGTCGGCGAGAACAGGAGAACGATGCATAGGGAAAACATTGCTATTAAAAATTAATTAGATCGACTTGAGAATTGCGGATAAGTGTTTACAGGATCTAAATGACTGGATGGAATTTGCGAGTCATGATCAAACGTTTATTCAGACCGATTAAATGACATTCGGTTAATCGTTTCGAGTATATGCGTATCCTCAACTGAGTGATCTTTGCATGCCGCAATGCTGTTGAAATTTTACAATGGGCCTAAATATAGTACATATTGGAGTTAGGTCTACAAATAATATAGATTATGGTAAGGAGTTGTGCAGTTCTAAAAATTCGTTTAAAACATCCCTGGTATAGCACACTACATGCCGTTACAAGAGCGCCTTGACAAATAACGACACGCGCACAGAGACGCCTTAGAGATAATAAAGGACCTACATGAATGTCTTGGAGACTTGTCTTGAAATACTCGATTGAGTCGGCTGTACAAATAGTGGAAGCAATGTTCAATTTAATGCCTGTGTAATACATAGACCTCATTATATTAGACCCCCGCTTTATTAGACGGCAATATTTATATAGGCCTACGGTACTTGAATCTACGTATTTATGCCTATGTAGGCCTGATGCATAAGCAATATCAGCCAATCACTTCTTTTACTTGAAAAAATTAAGTTAATGCAGACGTACACAATTTATACAGACCTTATAATAGGCCTATTTCTGTGGTGAAGAGCGCATCTTTAATTCTTTAGCCTTAGGCTACTGTGATTTCAGTTGCCAAATGATATCCTGCTTTAATTTTGTCGCGTAATGCGTTCTTTCGTTAAGGCCAGCATCAATTAGTCGCGTTCATTGTGTGTGACGTCGAATATTGTATTGAAATTGAAAAGCGAAAGACTGACCGTTTCCAAGGGTAACGCATTGTGTGACGTCACAAATCTCTTTCGGTTCAATTTTCGGGGTTAATGAAGTGCAATTTTCGTTGTACTATAGACAGTAGCCTATCGTAACCGGTTCTGATTTGTGTGAGTTGAAGAACAACTGCCATAATAATATTATAGACAGATTTATTTTGTAGCCCACAACATGTTCGGCTACACACAGGGTGAGAATTGCCGGGGGGGTTGGGGGTTCAACCCCCTCAGTCTCTCTTAGGACCCCCCTAGTTCAGTCTTCAGTGCACACCCCAGGGGTCGTCTCCAACCCCCCAGTTTTCATAGCATTAACTGATTTACACAGAAAAGGAGCAGTTTTCCCATGGTGTATGGTAATGGTGAAGCTAGAGTCTAATGCTCAGTGGAGTGCGGACGCGGAAAGGGAGAACAGTGAACCGTTGTCGCTTCATGCATAGGCGTAGTCAATGGCTATAGCCTGCGTCTGAACTTCCACCCACTTTTCGGAGGACTAGAACTACGCATTATGCATATGGCACCCACGGTGACTCATCTGGCATAAGGGAGGGTCGATCCATACAGGGAGGAGGAAAGAGGGAATCATCGCTGAAAGCTGTGCAGCCAAGGCAGGCGTGGTCATCTAACTGTTGGAAGGGGGATTAGACCAATACTATCAAAATAGCGCTAATGGAACCTATGTTTCCCAAGCCGACCAAAGTTGGCTTTGACCTTAGGAAAGGGTCAGCAAGTATTGTATGATAAATTGGGCGAATCACGGATGCCTGACACCTTAATTACTCTACGGACCTGCATTTCACTGAAAACCACAACATGCAATGACAGACAAATAGGTTATCTCCAAAGAGGTGGTCTGAGAAGGATGTGACGCACGGTATATCATCGGATACGACAGCTGTGAAATACATGTATATAGAAAGGGCAAGGGTGCAGAGAGAACTACAGAAGAAAGCATCGGTGGCTGGGCCACATACTTAGAGGAGAGGGTATGCTAGTGAAGTTGCTGGAGGGACGTAGGCCTATGGAGGGAAGGCAACGAGAGGCAGAAGAAGATTAAATATGTTGAGTGATCTCGATGATGTCCTGCGCCCTCCCAAGAGGAGGGCGCAGGACAGAGAGGGATGGAGGAGGGAGGAGGGGAACACGAGGTCGTTCATGTCACAAACCTGCCCAGCGGCAGAAGATTGAAGAAGAAATATATAGAGCCTAACATAATCTGCCACATAGTGCATGTGTCAGAGTGGAAGTATAGAGCCAGATACTAGATCAGTTTACATGGAGTGACGGAGATTTGGAGACCCGAGTGCATAAACCTACATGGGATTATAAATAAAGCGCAACACTCCGCTAGGCGGCTGCTATTATATAGCCTAGCTAAAGTAGGCCTATATATACATTCAAATTGTGAACGTGGTTAAAAAGATAAGCCTTTTTCAGTTTTGTTTCTCAAAATGGATGCCAAAAAATTCCGATGGCGTATGAAAATGTCAGCGTTTGGGATGACGATTAGCAAGCCGAAAGAAACATCTACAGGGGCTGCGAAAAGGGTGCACGAACTGCTGTATCAATCTGATCATGTACGTAGGCCTACATAAAGGTATGCGATGCAGATCATTAATATTATGGCTTCCAGGTCTCAATGAACTTATAACCGTCGTCCGTCGATTATTTGTTGTATTTCTTGAGCATTACCTTTGGTTTGCATCATATATGTTTCTCTACAGAATGCAACTGTTGTCTTAAAGGACATAACAAATTAATGTCTCAGAAATTTTTTATGTATATGGGGTGCTATAAAAAGTGCTCATACATGCATACAGCATACATACATACATATATACATACATACATACATACATACATACATACATACATACATACATACATACATACATACATACATACATACATACATACATACATACATACATACATACATACATACATACATACATACATACATACATACATACATACATACATACATACATACATACATACATACATACATACATACATACATACATACATAATTACATTGACATTAGCTTCCAATAAGGAAAAAAAATGCCAACTATGCATGGCTCAAAGTCTGACCCCCCCCCCAGTCTTTTTTCGACAATTCTCACACTGGCTACACATGCCAACAAAACAACATTTCGATACCGGTATTTTATAATTAGGCTATAGGTCCAATGTTATTTGTTCAGTTTAATCGTAAAATGAGCATAAAACTCAGAAGCAAATCATTCGAAGCCCCTCAATTTTAGGAGTTTCCGTTATCATGCAGGCAGATTCATCCAAAAAATCAGCCAGAAATTCTAGAGTTTATTTTCTCTCTCGATTATTTAAGCACTTACCACCTCGCCTGACCGGAACTCAAGTACATGCATTATAAACTGACGCAATTGTGTTGTGTACACCAGAGGCAAGCAACATACGCCCCGCTGGACGGATACGGCCCCTGAACCGACCTTTTGATATTTATTTTATAATAATTAAGTGGGTTCGACATCTCATTGATTTTTAGGTCACGTCTACGGTCTACAGGAAGTGCACTTATCGTTGCATTAAACATAAAGAATATTAATGGTTTATAAGAAAAAATTCCTAAAATTATTGATTGGTTGTAACAGTGGCAAAACTTCGTAAACTTAAGACTCGCGTTGTGTATTTACAATTTTGGTAGCATTGACCTTTAGTGACCCGACCCACTGCGTCATAAATATATTTTCATAAAACAAAGATGGCCTATGTTGTCACAATTTAAAAAAGTTCATGTCACAAAGTTATCATCTTAACAGCAAATCAGCAACATGTTAGTGAACAAAGGCATAGTGACTTACCAATAACATTGGAACCCAACCACAATTTTTCCTCACTGCCGTACACTTAAAACTATTCCTTTGGGCGCGCTGGAGACGGGAGCGCTTCTGAGTAGTTTCCTTGAAGTGCTATAGGCTACGTTTCCAAATGAATGAATTGCTATTCAAACTGAAGATAGACTGAGAATAATATTGTGGTCAATGTTTATAGGAATCGAATGACTGAAGGCGGAACAAACGACAAGTAGGAAATGTCGTCATAATAGTACAGAGCTATTGTTGTAATATTATTGTCGTGGCAACAGCTTGCCCAAAAGATAGCGACGCAAAAATGTTTTTATAACAAAGAGATACCGTCATAATACGAAGTCCATATAAATTTTTTTTATAACCTAGCATCATCATGTTCAGTTTTGTTAACAGACATATTTTAGTGACATCATAATAGTGCTTTCGTCACTATAGAATGACCATAACAATGCTAAGTGCAGTGGTTAAAGTGGTTTCTGTGAGCAGTGGGAACGCTGACTGTGAGCAGTGGGAACGCTGATGAAGAGTTTCAGTGGAATGCATGCGTTTTGAGGGTTCCATCATGATGAGCAGTGGGAACGCAAACCAAGAATTTCGAGAGCAGTGAGAACGCCGTTCCCACACGTTCCCACCCACTTTAAACCCTGGCTAAATGTACAGTTATCGTTCTAGAGCGCGTTGAATCTATAGAAAATGTCCACAACATACGTTTCTATTGTTCTAATTCTCGCTGCCATTGTTCTAATTCTTGTTTCTATTTTTCTATTGTTCTAATTCTCAATTGTATATGGCGGCGCTGTGCTGATTGATTGTTCTGTTATATGATGCTTTCTCTTACCCATCATCCTGCGAATAAGTTTCTTCACTATTTCCGACTTCGTGGCATATATGAATGGATTTACGACGATGTTTAGGTAGGAAATCCAAACGGCGATAAAGTAAGTGTTGCTTTGCACGTGGCAGCATTTCATCTGCAAAACTGAAAAAAGAAGATAAAAGAAAAACGGTGAATAGGAAACGACGAAACAGCCGACCACAAACAATAGAGTCTTCACGATGTTCTTCTCTGACCGGGACAATAGGTTCTGTCCATTGTTGGTAGAATGGGACTCGTGAACCTTCGATTGTTCCTTTATCAACAATAGAATCTTCGTGTAACAGAAAAAGAAAATGGCCAATGGCAGAAGAAACTTCCAGATGAAAGTTCCGATTCCATAGAACTCTCTTAACCAACTGGCCGACCAGTAGGTCAACGGCAAACATTTTCCATTACTGATGTCAGTCGTTGCCATGAGAAACGGAAAGCTTACGATAACGGAGTAAATCCATGGAAAAACCAGACCAACGTATTTCATCCACGGACGATAGTGGACTCGGTAGAGAACGGAGTGGACAATCTTTGCATATCGTTCAAAACTAATAACCATCAGACCAGCAGAAGATGCGTTGATTCCCAACCCGTACATGGCATTACTATCGATGAGCTTGCAATAGAATCGTCCCCAAGAACCAGTCATGTATAATACTCCGTGGATTTTCACAGCGTACATGATTATCAGGAACATGCTGGCTGAAAAGTCGATGGCCGTTTGATTGTGAATCAAATCATTGCACATGTTCTTGCCAGAGTTTCGTTTTAGGCAGAGTAGGATAAATACTACACCATTCGCAATGAATCCCTTTGCACCAACTGCAATTGCACCTGCGAAATAGAGCACCTGGGTGTCACTGGCGATGGTGGCAATAGTTGTCGTTGCACCGGTGGTAATGTTGGACGTTTTAACACCAGTGTCTTCCGTTGCATTTGTATAGTCTTCGGTTTCTTCAGGAAGTGTTTCATTTAGGTCAACCATTTCGCTTCACCCGTATACTCACGTCAACTGCAATATTTGAAACATGGTCAGTGAAATTAGGTGAATCAAGTGGATTAACGATTAGCAGCTATAGCTATAGGCCTGTGATGCAGCCGCATTCGTCTGTACGAAAAATTAATTGCAGAAATACAGAATAATATTCTGTATTTCATATTATATGTGACTCCGAAATCGCACGAACATTTTCCAGTCTCTATTCAAGGTTAAAGCCCCGATTGAGCCGTTTTCAAAAATATAGGCCTACATGTACATCGGTTTTACTTATAACTTTATCATAAATCAGTAGGCTACAGTACGTCGGTATTTGACGAAAATGACGCAGATTGGTTTAATTGCGGAACTGAAATTTTTAATGCACTCCGCAAATGCCCAGATTTATCCAATCATTTGAATCTTTTACCTTTTCAATAACAATGCCTCTTTTCCGGTAATTTTCCTCCCCAAAACATCGATAAACGATAAACATGATAAACGAAGACTTAACTGGACTGGGTATGGATTTGAACATGGCCATTACTGTGGCTGAAGATCGGATACGCTGGAGAAATTTGGTAAACTCATTGTGCAACGCTCCCATTGGTGGAGTAGGCGACGAATGATGATGATGAAAACATCTGATATTCAGCACTTCTGGTAGAGAGACCTAATCAGAGGCGCTCCCAGTGCAAAGAATCCACGGAACAAAGCCTTAAGAGAACGGACAGAAGCAGAATAGTAGGCCCACCAGTGTCCCAGATAAGATCTCAGCACGAGTTTTACCAAGAAGGTCATTCGATCCACAGCAAATGGTCAATAGAGGTTTATATAAACACGATGATGTGCTATGGTAGTACGAGACCGGTATGCTATAGCTATGAAAGGCCGTGCCGGTGACACGAAACGGAGTATCCCCCCTGAAAGCTATCCGGGGGGATGAATTAATCTATCCCCCCGGATGGAATTAACCGGTCTATACTATCCGGGGGGATAAACCATTCTATCCCCTTTTTTTTAAATGCGCATAATAAAAAAAATTAGGCTGTGATCAAAATTTAAAGTGACTCTAATTGTTTTGAGTGTCCTAAGCAATGCTCAGATAAAGGCAACTCGAATTTATTTAGTGACTCTGAGTGTTCTTAAGTGTTTTAAATGTTTTAAGTGCTCTAAAAACAGGGCAAAACAAATTATCTAGTAGGAATAAACATACCTGTTGGTGTCATTGTTCAAAACAAAGCAGATGAAAATTAATTTGCCAAAAAAATAGACGCGGAAGCGGTTTTTTCGACTTTTTTTAATTTGGGGGGATACAATTAATACGGGGGATACTCTATTTCGTGACACCGGTCTAAAGAGCGGAGATGTCGCCCAGTATAGCTTTGAAAGAGAAATAGGCCTACCCTAGAATTAATCTCAGTTGCTCAGTTTGACATGCTATGTGGAGGAATATGTCCACCTAAAAGTGAGGAGCAGGCCAACCAAGTAATCCGTTAAAGTTTGACTGTCGTTTTTGTGTGCGGTAGGCCTACATCATATTGGCTGCTTGGTTGATTAGATTACTGGGAAGTTGTGGGAACTCTGACCGCGAGGGTCTTCCATATAACCTACAACTTTTGAGCGCGGTGTCAATCCCGATCGAGTGTGCCGTGCGAATAATTTTTGACGCAGATCGCATACACTTTGAAGCTTCATTTTCTATGCTATCGCTATTATTGTTATTATTGTCATTATTTTTATTTTTTATTTTTTAAATTATAATTATTGTTGTTGTTATTATTATTATTATTATTATTATTATTATTATTATTATTATTATTATTATTATTATTATTATTATTATTATTATTATTATTATTATTATTATTATTATCATAATTATTATTACTATTGCTATTGTTGTTGTTGTTATTATTATCATTATCATTATCATTATCATTATCATAATTATTATTATGCATTATTATGTGAATACATTGTCTCAAGCTGATTTCTTGATACAACCATTCTATGTATGTATGTGCACTTGTTATAGCGCCCCTTCAAGCTCTCTACTCAGAGGCGCTCCCGAATGCAGAGCGGACACTGCATCGGAGTTTCACGCCGAAGCGCTGAGCAATTGTGCGTGAAGGACTTGCCCAAGGTCCTTACGCGGCGAGGTGGATTCGAACCTCGAACCTTCCGGCTTCAAGGCGACGACGCCACCACTACACCACCGCGCCCCACAATGAAAGATTTACTCAAGAGATCCTTACAGAGAGAAGTTTCGGATTTGTAGTATACTGTTGGCGTTACAAAGAGAGCGTTGGTGTAAGTTACCGTGTAACTAACCGGTCACCGAGTAGACCACTGTTTAGCCGATATGAACAATGCATATTTAACGGTTAAACCAAGCGACACATAGGCCTACGTTACGAAAGAGTAGTTCTATATTACGTACCTTGGTGTTCCAGGAGGCTGGGCAAAGAAATTCGTTTCAAAAAGGGTTTCAGTCAACGCAGGACTATTATAATTATATATCTAGCCTATTAAAGGATCGAACGCACGCCATTATCGATTCTGTGACAGATTAATCCTCGAATACGGCCTTGCACTTTGATTTCAGCGCTTGTCATGCCGACTTGTATACATGTATACCAAACACACACACACACACACACATCTCTCTCTCTCTTTCTCTCTCTCTCTCTCTCTCTCTCTCTCTCTCTCTCTCTCTCTCTCTCTCTCTCTCTCTCTCTCTCAGTGACACGTACCCATCATGACGGCCTCAGGCCACGTCATGCATGTCGGTATTCAGTTAGGTGTAATTAAGATTTTAATAAGACAAATACGACAGAGCTTACAACAACACAAACGCGAATGCCAGTGCCACGAAGACAAATTGAGAAGGACAAACCCGTCCGTGACAGTTCAGTTTGCTCAGTAGCGTGCCAGGAATCAATCTGGCATGCAGGGCTTTTTTAACGTGCAGTTCTACACAAAATGTGCATCTGTAAATGGATTTGTGCAATTGCAAAAGCAATCTTGTGCCGTGATAATCATTGGAAAAAGGTAACTGCAGCAGGTTTAACACGGAAGAGCGAAATGGAACGAAGGGCTTGTGCAGTGAAAAATATGCAGGAAGGCCAAATGTGAAAATTTCAAGTGGATGACTTAAAATAATAAGGTCGTCAGATTTTAAACGCGCGACTTGCGATATTTCTGGGAAAAACTTGGGAAATTTCTGACAGAGGACTAAAGAAATGCCATCAGGTTTTATCGCCGGTGTCACGAAATAGAGTATCCCCCGTATTAATCGTATTCCCCACAAATGAAGAGAAGTCGAAAAAAGCCACTTCCGTGTGTATTTATTTTTGCAAATTAATTTCTATTTGCTTTGTTTTGAACCATGACACTAGCAGGCAGCGGCGCCCGCAGGATTTTTTTCTTGTACGCACAGAAATTTTCGATGGAGGGGGAACAGGGAAAAAAATTTCGTCAATGACCTTTTTTTTAGTCATCAGCCAAAATTTCCCCCAAAACATAAAAACATACCTTTTCCATCCGCCGAAAAAACTGATGACCTTTTTTTTAGTCATCAGCCAAAATTTTCCCCAAAACATACCTTTTCCATCCGCCGAAAAAAATGATGGCCTTTTTTTTAGTCATCGCGCTGTACGCACTTGCGTACGTGCGTACGTCTGCGGGCGCCCGCTGCTAGCAGGTAGGCTATGTTTATTATTACTAGATAATTTGCCTTGCTTTTGTTTTAGAGCATTAGAACATTTAAAACATTTAAGAACACCCAGAGTCACTAAATAAATTCGAGTTGCCTTCTCTGAACATTGCTTAGGACACTAACAACAGTTAGAGTCACTTCAAATTTAGATTGCAGCATAAATGCTTCAATTATACGCATTTTTCAATAAAGGGGATAGAATGGTTTATCCCCCGGATAGTCTAGACCGGTTAATTCCATCCGGGGAATAGATTAATTCACCCCCCTCCCGGATAGCTTTAAGGGGATAGTGACACGTGACACCGGCGACTTCCAACATTGTTTTACTTTCTTTTCCATTTTGCACCGCCCCCTATCAGCGGCTGATGGCAGCACATACATGTAGGCTGCGTCTAATAATTCCATCGGTATGCAGTGGCACTTTCGTTTATTGGGGCAATTTATCAGGCTGAGTATTGATGACACACCTGTCCTGTTATGAAAGCTGCGCAGAGCTGTTGCCTACCGATCTGGTTCTGTCTACGAGTGTTCCCGTCGCACTATTTTGTGATTGGAACCGATTTGTCACTGTAGGAGAACGCAATCAATAGGTGGCGCTGCCAGCGATCCCGCTCAGAATAAAATTCAATGCAGTCCAACGTATGTAATTTATATAGTCACGCAAAACAGTAGTACAAGTTTTGTAAGACATGATTTACAGAATTATTATTGTCTGGGAATGGGTAATGGCCATTGCACTGATTAAAGCGGAGTTCGCTAGGAGCGCTACGAGTGCTGGTTATATAATTATTATGGAAGCCATTATATCCTGTCAATGCATCGCGTCAGATTACTCACATGTGGACGAGATCTTGCCTATACGCTGTCTCCGAGAGAGATCGTTTATCACTACACACTGTGTTTGAAAGAGGTTTTATCACTATACACTGTCTCTGAAAGAAATTTTATCACTGTAGGGCGTAGGCCTATACACTGTCTTTGAAATAAATATTTTATCACTAGGCCTATACCCTGTCTTTGAAAGAGATCTTTTATCACTACGCACTGTCTTTGAAAGAGATCTTTTATCACTATACATTGTCTTTGAAAGATATCTTTTATCACTATACATTGTCTTTGAAAGAGATCTTTTATCACAATACACTGCCTTTGAAAGAGATCTGTTATCGCTCCGTGTCTTACAGATATTGACAATACGCTCCGACAATGATCGACTAAAATGACTCTTATAGATTGGCTTTCGAATACGTTGGCACCTCGATCCCTTGCAACATAAAAACCACTCCTCCTATCTGATGGCTGAAGTACTAATTGATGCAGTCCATGAAACATCGATCCGTTCATTCTGATTATGACCATTGACATGAACATCATCATCATCATCATCATCATCATCATCATCATCAGCATCATCATCATCATCATCATCATCATCATCATCATCATCATCATCATCATCATCATCATCATCATCATCATCATCATCATCATCATCATCATCATTCTCGTAGACAGAGGCCATTCGATTGGATGAGGTAGGCTAAATGGATTATGTCAATGATGATGATGATGACGTTGACGACGATAACGATGATCATCATGATCATTTTGATCATCATCATCATCGTTTGGTTTCAAAATGACACAACGACGTGTATATGATTACAATCAGTAATGAACTAATTTATCACAAGTTAATACAGTAGTCGAATTTATTTGTCGGCAGCCATGCATAGCTCCCACAGGCGTAAGGGAGATTTCAGCAGTGGGGGGGGAGGCAAAGATTTAACTTCTGCCCGAAAAAATCATCAAATCTCGTGGAAAATACTAACTTTCTCCCAGAAAAAGTTTACGACGTTTTCTTTTAGTCATCAAGCTTTTACTATTTTTCCGGGTCTACTTGCCAGAAAAACAGACTTGCCCGAAAAGCTGACAACCTTTTTGTTTAGTCATTTCTCGGGTCTGCTTGCCCGAAAACCAGTTTTGCCCGATTTCGGGGGGCATTTTACCCCTGTCTCGTACGCCTATGATAGCTCCTATCACGTCCTACTGCTCAATTTATCAATTTGTTTCTTAACGTGTTCTTGAAAATTTAAACTTTATACAGTAATCTGTCACCACCTGGCAATTCAATTTTTTTTTATCTCGGATATCTTAGTTAATTCCCATTGGGAAATTTTTACTTGGGTGACCCTCCCCGGCGGGATCTCCGTCCCTTCAGGACCTCCCATAGTAGCCAATGCATTCTTATTTTTTACATTTTGCTGACATTTTGTGTACTTTGGTTGCAATAAAAGCGAATTGAACATAGGCTACATATCTATAATAGCCTATTTGCCATTTCCAGAAGCGAATCATTTGCAGTCGAAAACACGTCGTTGTCGACATCATCATCGTCGTCGTCGACTCGTCGTAATATAAGAGAGATGATGAGCACCAATATCCACTCTCATAATGCGTTCTTGATGAGATCTTAAGACTTAATCTGTCGCAAGCAGGCGATGATGTGTCTTATATATAAAATATATAATATTGTATACATAATATATATATATATATATATATATATATATATATATATATATTATGTAGCCATTAGCCCTCCTGATCTTCCGTACTCTCTCTCTCTATGACTGGGCACGTGGGTGTAGTAGGAGTGGCCCTGTCTATTTAAGGAACTGTAGCGTGGGTTACTCGCTCTCTCTTGTGGTGTATGCTGAGCGTGGTGGTCGTCTCCCGTCGAGACTGGTCGTGTGTGCTTTGCCTCGTGGTCATGCGAGTTAACCTGCGGGTTCATCTTCTACGTCGCCTTCTTCACCCTGTTGGTGGTCTGGCTGTTCATCCGTCTTCCTTGGCTTCGTTAGCCGTGCTGTCGTGTGGGTCTGCCGTGCTTCGACCTCTGGTCTGTTCGTCTTCGTATCTACTGGACGGTAACGCTGTTAATTTGCTGTATATAATTGCTCTTGAATAAATCGAAGTTTATTATATCACATAGGGACCTTATCTTTTGATAGTCATCCTCTTAGACGGCCATGAATCCTTTACAGATGGGGGCCCATCCTTTTGCTCGATATTGCGGGTGGTAAATTTCGGATATTGTTAGTCCGGTTGGTTTTCGGGAAATTTTGTGAGAGCATTTGTCGATATTTGTCGAAAATTTTGCGGAGTCGCATTTCGTTTTGTGGGGGCCTGGGCTATTGAGTTTTGCGGTTTTCGCATTTTGACAGTTTTAAAGTGGACTGTCGGGGACATTCGTGAAATTTGGAAATTGTGGGTGTGCGTTTGTGCAGCGTGATATATGGCGTTACCGGGTGATTCTGAAACAGAGGAAGTTTAAAATTGCCTAGGTGTAATTTCTGAGGACAATGAAACTTTGGGAAAATTTCGAAGAGAAGCGAGCGAAGCAAGTGGCTTGCAAAGAGAGGCGAAAACTGAGAAAATTGGAAGCGAAATTAAGCCCAGAAAATAGGGGCAGCGATGCATTTGGAATATTTGCTGAACGTCTGTTTCAAAGGGAACAAAGGGATGGGATTTGTACTTCGTCTGTGGCAAGTCGGCAGATTGAAAAGGAAATTTGGGAAGACATTGCTAGAGAGCGAGTGGCAGATGAAAATCAATTACGGTCTTTGCAAATTTCGGCAGAGAATGTGCGTAGAAAACGTTTGGAAAATTCAAAGCAGGGTCAGAATATTGGGACATTTTCCTCAGAAGTTAAAGAAGGTGTGTCAGGTGATAGCGTAGATTCTGTATGCATGGTAGACGATAAGCTGCTTATTCAGTCCGAGGTTGTGTTTCGCGCTGACTTACATCATGCCAGTGACGATATGCAGACAATGGAACAGATACATGTGTACGACGATGCTTTTGACTATGTGTCTGGGTGTGGTTTGTTTGATGACAACGACGTACAAAATGATTCTGTGTTGGAGTCGTTGATTGACACTGTGGATCCTGTGGAAGGTGTGTCTGTACTGGACTTTGGTATGAGTACACGGTTGGATGAGCATGGTAGTGTAAGTACTTTGCATGATTCTTTTGTTGAGGTTGGATGCCTGACCGAGGATAGCGTGTTGTCGAATGTATGTGATGAGTGTACGCATGATGTTGTCGAGGATTTGTATCAAGATTTGAATGACTCGCCAGATGTGTGCATTGATGCGTGTATGCGTGTTTCAAGTGCCGATAAGCTTGGTGCTGTGTGCGATGAAGCGTGGAGCAATGATTCGGATGTTTCTGTCTGTACTGCGTATGATTTGCCGCAGGGTTTGGCCGAGGCCTTGAATGATTCTGTTGTTGAGATTGGTTGTCTCGTTGAGGCCAATGTACAGTTCGGTGTGTGCGATGAGGCGTGTGTGTCTGGGCTGACTGAGTATAGGCCTATTCAGTCGCAGGGCATAGAAAATGCTCGTTCATCGCATGGGGTAACGAAAGCCATTAAGTTGAAAAGAGCGAGGGCATTGTTTTGTAAACTTAGAATGAAGTTGCAGAAATCTCGCTTACAAGCTGACTTGTGTGTGGAAATGGGAGGTGCGTTGCATGCAGATATGGTTGATACTGGTCCTCCTGTTGAGACAAATGGGAAGTTCAGTGAATGTGAGGAGCGTATGGCTGTGTGCAGTGATGTTGCGGTGGCGTGCAGTTTGGTTCTGTCTGCTTTGCATGGATTGGAGTTCATGTTGTACTCGGGTGTTCATATTGGACAGTGGCATCTCAGTTTTGTGGATCTGTTGTACGAGCATGGTGACAACAGCATTCGGATTAAAGGTCTGTTGTATGACAGAATGATGAATGAGATTGTGTTGATACATGATTATGGTGTTGCATCGTCAGTGATGTGTGATCGTGTGCTGTTACATGATTATGGTGTTGCATCGTCAGTGATGTGTGATCGTGTGTTGATACATGATTATGGTATTGTGTCTTCAAAGATGATTGATTGTGTGCTGATACATGATTATGGTATTGCATCGTCAGTGATGTGTGATCGTGTGTTGATACATGATTATGGTTTGGTGTCTTCAAAGATGATTGATTGTGTGTTGATACATGATTATGGTGTTGCTTCGTCAGTGACGTTTGATCGTGTGCTGATACATGATTATGGTATTGTGTCTTCAAAGATGATTGATTGTGTGTTGATACATGATTATGGTGTTGCATCGTCAGTGATGTGTGATCGTGTGTTGATACATGATTATGGTATTGTGTCTTCAGAGATGATTGATCGTGTGTTGATACATGATTATGGTGTTGCGTCGTCAGTGATGTTTGATCGTGTGTTGATATATGATTATGATATTGTGTCCTCAAGGATGATTGATCGTGGGTGCATGCAGGATTATGGTGTTGGATCTTCATGGAGGTTTCTCATTGTGATGTTAGGTGATCATGGTGTTGCAGGGATGTTTGATCAGCTGATGCTGTTTGATACTGTTGTGGTGTCATGGATGATGAATAACAAGAGGTTACGCCATGTTGAGGTGCCTTCAGGGAGGAGGGTTGCATACATGTTGGTGTGTACTTGTGTTGTGGCAGCAGACAACATTGTGATGAATGATCGAGTTGTTGCATCGCATGAGTGCATTGTTACCTTCAGTGGGTTACTTCAAGTGGGTGTTGTGTTGTCATGGTTGATGGATTCTGTGGTGATGCAGATACGAGACACACTGATGAAGATGGTGTTTTGGCCCATCAGCTGTTACTGTTTTGAGTTTCGAGTTGAATGGATGGTTGTGTGGTGTCATACGGTGGTGCTATGTGTGACAGTTGCATGTTGCGTTGTGTTGTTGACACAGTATGGCTGTGCTTCGGATAATTGTAATGTAATAGATTTCATGAAAGCTCAGACTTGTGTGCAAGTTTCTTTGCAGTGGTTCGCTGATCTGGAGTCGGGGATCGTGGATAGCGTCTACGTCCGAGTGAAATCGTGGAAGCATGGACGGCGTCAGGTCGTGTTCCTGAGACTACTTCTGCTGACGTGTGTCGTGACGTTGATGATCGGTGACACGGTGGGCAATGATCAGGATCTGGCTGGTCGTTGGGGCTGTTGGATAGGACGTTCGCCGCTGATGACACTCGGGTGTGTTAAAAGTCATACCTGGATGTTGCGACGTGTGATCTGGGAGCAGTGGCATCTGGCTACTGGTTCTTCTTCAGTTCTTCAGAGGGACTGCGAATCGTCTCATGGAAGCGGTCGTCACGGGGTTGGGACCCTGTCGAGGCAACGTCAATGTGTCTTGGCAGTGGTTCTGACTGCGGCGTCAACAGGGCGTAACAGAGACGCTCTCTGTGCGTTCGTCGTCTTCCAGGAACTGCGTGTCAGGATGTCAGTCGTTGGTGCTGTAGGGATACAGTGCAGTCGTCAGTCATGTGAAATTGTCAGTAATGGAAACTTCTGTCAGTGGAAAATCTTCATTCAGTGCAAAGATTGTCATGGAACTTCTGAAATGGAAATTTTGTGCGAGGAACACTTCAAGGAGTGTCCTTCGTGCGTTGGTCAGACACTTTCCAGAAAAAGTGGTGGAATCTTCAAAGGTGTTGGGGGTTCTTGTTGGGGGTTTGGGTTTCTGCTGTTATATGAAGTCGTTTATTCTTATGTTAGTTAGTATGGCTTTGGCCAATGACCTTGTACAATTTGGATCATTTTTGATACACGTTTTGTGTCCAAATTCATTTTTTCGTATAATTGTATGAACTCTCATTTTGATTCGTATAATTGTTTGAACTCTCTTTTGATTCGTATAATTGTTTGAACTCTCAGTTATATGATGCATTAAGTTAGAGTTGCGCTGCATTAGTTGTTGCGGAATTGCTGAGTACGTTAACTTGTACTGGTATAGTACTTAGTGATTCTTGCTATGTGCACTGTTAGGTGTAGTGCTTTCTGCTATATTTCGTCATCCCCTCGGGATTCCTCATGCTGTTGGGTGGGGGATATGTAGCCATTAGCCCTCCTGATCTTCCGTACTCTCTCTCTCTATGACTGGGCACGTGGGTGTAGTAGGAGTGGCCCTGTCTATTTAAGGAACTGTAGCGTGGGTTACTCGCTCTCTCTTGTGGTGTATGCTGAGCGTGGTGGTCGTCTCCCGTCGAGACTGGTCGTGTGTGCTTTGCCTCGTGGTCATGCGAGTTAACCTGCGGGTTCATCTTCTACGTCGCCTTCTTCACCCTGTTGGTGGTCTGGCTGTTCATCCGTCTTCCTTGGCTTCGTTAGCCGTGCTGTCGTGTGGGTCTGCCGTGCTTCGACCTCTGGTCTGTTCGTCTTCGTATCTACTGGACGGTAACGCTGTTAATTTGCTGTATATAATTGCTCTTGAATAAATCGAAGTTTATTATATCACATAGGGACCTTATCTTTTGATAGTCATCCTCTTAGACGGCCATGAATCCTTTACAATATATATATATATAGCAGACTCACTGATCGGTCTCATGATAAAGCACAGCGTTTAATTGTTACCACGATTCAGTAACTTACCGTCATCTATATCACAATAGTAGGCTATAGAACACTATACGGTACTGTATCATTTTGATCGGTCGAATGCTAGTGTGCTGGCACGAAGGACTAGGATTTGATGCCCATCACGAGCCCATAAAATCGACACAGCCGGTTGTTACATGTTTAACGATACTGCCATATCAGAGATGATTAGTGTCGCCACGTCATTTAGGTCCCCGTGGACGGACCGCGCTAGTCCGAGAATTGAATTTCTGAAATAGCCACCTTCGGGAATCGAACCGCGGCCCGCACGCTCTCTTTCACAGAGTAGCGTACAGACGCGCGGCCATCGACCTTACCGATGTGGCCAAGCGAGCCAGTTGTCGACTCAGCTTTATATATAGGGTGGGTGGAGTGGGAGTGGGAGGGTGGGGTGGGAAATTTTCCCGATAACCCAAGTTTCACGGGTGGAGTACCGGTGGAGGTCAGAGTGTGTTGGGTGGGGTGGGGTGGGTGTGGGTCTGGAGAGTAGGGGTGGGAAGGGAAAATTTCACGGGTGGCGTACTGGTGGAGGTCGGTGTGGTGACCGGGGTGTTGTTGGGTGGGGTGAGGGGGCTGGGGGCGTGGGGTGTGTGGTGAGGCTGTAGCCGGTGTGGCATGAAATTATGTCCGGCATGAAATTGTGTCCGGCTCCGCCCACTTCCGTTGTCAAGACAGTATTTCATACGGCATACGTATGAAATCTTTTCCGGCATGAAATCATGTCCGGGTCCGGCCACTTTCGTTGTGGAAACAGTATTTACTATTACAAACGTGAGATATTGTCCGCGTTGGAGTTTCGTCTCAACGTAATATCAATAAGATATGTGAAATAATGTTTGTTGGAGCAGATGAGAAAACAATGGTGTAAGCATTGGAATTATGGTTTTAATGCGCGCATCTTGTAGTCGGGGTCACGATGGCGCTAGTTCTATTTTTAGAAGGAAATTCCCATCGTAGAACGGGGCGAACGGGCGATATGTTGGGACGTATGTAAACAAGTCTTAGAGTTTCACACAAATACGAAATTTAGGCTTTCATTTATTTATATCTATCTTTTCTTGTCTACTCCAGTCATCGAGACAAAGCAAAAGGACTTTTGGCCAACACAAATACCTCAGCGGAGTTAGCTGCGTTAGGTTTTGTTCTGTTTATTTTCCGCTACATTGCGGTCATTATTGGAAGATGCTTAGTTTTTACATAGCACAATTTACCTTGTTGGCGCTGCATACAGGGTTCAAGCTCCATCCTACCTGTGTGAACTTTTTACTCCAGTCTCCGTTTCTGAAAATAGAATAGTAAACAGTCCAACGCCCAGAAACCCTGCGGCATATTCGTATTCATATTCGTATCCGTTTCTCTGGGCCGTCGTTCGCTGCGGTCAGCTGCCCGCGGTGATTACCTTGTCCCTTTTTGTCGTACCGCTACTATGCAGCGAAGAACATTTTTCGTGGTGGGTCCAGCTATCTGGAATGGCCTCCCTGCGGCTCTCCGTTCGCTTCTCCGAGACTCTGCTGGCTCTTTTTATCGTCTTCTCAAGAGTTTTCTTTTTGGCCAGGCCTGGGTTGGGAGCGCCTCTGAGTAGCGATTTTGAAGGGGCGCTATATAAATTTATTTGATTGATTGATTGAATAATAATAATAATAATAATAATAATAATAATAATAATAATAATAATAATAATAATAATAATAATAATAATAATAATAACGAGATTATAATAATACCCAGCGCAATGCAAGACATGTATAATGTAGCGGAATCCATATATACGTACGTAGTTCACTTGCAGTTCTCCTTTTTGTCATGACAGGCATATACACGTATACTTTAGGTTCACTCTAGCCGACTTGTAGGCTTACGCTGTTGACAAATATTGATGCTGTTAGTATATGATAACAGATTCGATTTTATCTGACTGTAATAGACCATTAATTTTATAACTTCATCTAAAAGGAAAAATATTCCGAAAGCGCAGCAAATTGCTTCTGTTTGCTATCATTCTTTAAGTACTTTTTCGGTAGTATCGGAAATCATAGGTCTACATAATTACACTTCGTATCTTAGTCATTGATCGATATTTTTATACTATTATCTGTGCCTAATTATAGAGTTCGATGCCTCAGTACGTCGTATAATTATCTTGAATATTTTGTGTCTTTCCCGGACAAGATTTCATGATGCTTTAGCTTGACAGTTGCTATCTGATGTCATCGGTCACATGAACCAATGACAACGCTTTCCGGACACAATTTCATGCCGGACAACATTTCATGCCACACCGGCAGCGGATTGAATCCTAAATTTCCTGGGCAACGCCGGGTGCCCCAGCTAGTTATTGTATATAATATATACACCGTGATTCAAAAAAAGTAAGCCAAATTATATTTCATATATCTCCAATGCCTGATAACATATCACGCTAAAATTTTCCAAATATTTAGAGAATTGTACCAAGAATATGATTCCAAGATTTCATGAGAAAAAGTTGAACGGATAAAAAGATATGTATCTTTCAACTTCATATGCCGAAATTTCAGTTTACAAGCAATTTTCTGTTAGATTCAATCAAATGTGAGTCAAACTTTGTCAGTATCTTTATGGCCTGATAATTAATCATAGTAAAATTTTCCAAATATTTAGAGAATTGAATCAAGAATGGGATTCCAAAATATAAAGTCATAAATTTGAGCGGATAGAAAGATATGAATATTTCAACTTCGTCTCCCGAAACTTCAGTTTTCAACAAGTCTGTTATGGTGTTTTTGCGGTTTCGACGCTTGGTAGTTCCCAATTTTGGTCTTCAGTGACCCTGGAGTAAAAATTAATGGATCCTATAATCGCGACGTTCTACTCTCACAACATACTCTATCTGTAATCAGAAATCTAGCCCCGGAAGGCTGGGTTTTTTTCAACAGGACTGTCACTACCCCCTATATTCAGGATTTATTAAGTCTAGAATATTGAAGGTGAACTTTATGCTCAGAGGCTGTTGGGTGAATAATGGTATAATAGCAACCTACGACCTAGAACAAATGAGACTGTGATTCATATAAAGATATAATGTAAAATAACATTTCAGTCAATAAATGCAATTCAAATAAAAAGAATCTTATCTACCTATTTGTGGCGTATTAATTAAAATAATATTATGTATATTTCTTATCTTTCCACATCGTCCTTTCTGGTGGATGTAGAAATGCTTTTTCAACTTCCGCAGGGAATGGATTGAAGGGAAAGTTGAAGAAGGTCGCGATCTTCTCACTTGCCGTCAGTCCAGATTTCTCGGTAGTTGCTTGGTCGATGGGTACTGTAGCTTGGAACAGTAACCCAGCGTGTTTCTCCTTCTTCCTCGGATTTCGTCGAGCATAGGAATTCACCCGTCGCTCAACCGATTCTTCCTCCTCGTCTTGCTGCAAATGTTTCAACTCGGATCGCTTCAAAGTTCGATCACAACTGCATCGATCGACCGATTCGCAAATCGTCGCCAAGAGTCACAATGCTTCGTACAGTTCACTCGCTTCGCCTCGGAACTTCGCTTCAAACGTCTCAAAGTTCGATAGTGGGACAAGTCGACAACGTGTCGCTTTCCACACCCATAAATCAAGTTCCAGATATTCGAATTACCAACGAATGGCTCCGTAATTGCCGACGGACGCCATCGCTCGAAATATCTTTCCGATCCTCTCCATGCTCAGCTCCTCGATGACTGTCTGTCGTCTGCCAACGTATTTACCGTCTGCTTTCGTTTAACGCTGCTTTCCACCGCTCAGTAATGTTTAGTCAATTGTTGTAGCGCATGTTGATTTCATCATTAATAATAATTGTTATGTTAAGCCACAAATTATGATTAAATATATTTCTAAATACGCCACCAATTATCTAACTTAATTCTTACCTACATTAATCATTATACATAGCATTGTTTAAAAGGTTTTGTTTGACAAGAAGCATTCAACCGCTACAAGGACAGTGTCCCAGCCCACAGAGCAAAGGGAACCATTGAAATGCTGACAAGAGATATGCCAGACTTCATTTCTCTCACATTATGGCCTCCGAACAGCCCAGATTTGAATCCTGTCGACCATAAAGTGTGGAGCTTGATGCAAGACCGAGTAGACAACAATCCATGGTATAAACGATCTGAAGTAGCGCTTGATGGATGTGTGGGATGACCTGGACCAGCGGATAATCGACGATGCTGTTGCCCAATGGCGCCAGTTCCTCCAGGCTTGCGTGCAAGCAGAAGGAGGACATTTTGAGCATCTTATTTAATAAAATAATCAAACCAAACTGTGGGAATCATGTTGTTATTCAATTCTCTACATATCTGGAAAATTTTAGCATGATTAGTCATCAGGCATTAGAGATATAAGAAAAACAGTTTGACTTACATTTGATTGAATCTAACAGAAAATTGCTTGTAAACTGAAATTTCGGCATATGAAGTTGAAAGATACATATCTTTTTATCCGTTCAACTTTTTCTCATGAAATCTTGGAATCATATTCTTGGTCCAATTCTCTAAATATTTGGAAAATTTTAGCGTGATACGCTATCAGGCATTGGAGATATTTGAAAAACATTTTGGCTTACTTTTTTTGAATCACGGTGTACAATAACTAGCTGGGGTATATAATTATATTTGTCCTTGAAATAGCAAGATATATTTACAGACGGGCATGTATAAATTATATAGACTTATATATAGATATATAATTACATCACAAGCTATAGCCTATATCATATTATATATATAGTGCCCAGACAGGATGTCGTGATTACTTGTTTTCGTGATCATTTATTTGCTGGAAGCCTCAGGGCCTACTACGCCATGGGGGGATGGAAGCAGACTGCTTCCAATTTGGGCCAGGGGGGGAAAGGTCTCCCCCCCCGGGAAAAAAGTCCATCTGTCATGGACTTCCTCCTGGTAAATCCTCCGAACAATCCCGTAATAACACAGGGTAAATCTTCATTTAATTTGACTTTTGCTTAACACTCACATAAACTTGTCCTTGCGCTTCCATCACATTCGTACCCATCAGGGCTAGCCACATGGGGGGAGTAAGTAGACTAATCCAACTTGTGCCAGAGGGAAAACCCCCCCTAATGATAGATGGGTATAAGAGATTTTCTTCTGGACTCCCTCTGTTCTACTCCTCCCCGCACACCCACGAAAATTCCCCTTGAACGTTCATCCCGCCATCTCAAGGGTATATATTCATTTAGTAGGCTATGACCTTTGCTTTACAGTCACATTTGCCTCTGCACGTTTATGGGGCTCGCTCTCACATCTCATAATTCGGCCTAATTACATTAATTGCTAACATTTTGTTAAGGTATATTGTATCTACTGAAACTGCATTGGTTTTATAATATTGCTCTCAAATAAAATGAACGATATTTTAAGAATGAATTTTAGTGATAGGAGGCAAAGAAGCAACAGTAAATTAGTAGCCTACTTTTGTTTATAGTAAAGGTTTTTAGTCTGTTTAAGTAGCCTAAACATTAATCAAGCAATAAAAGCTTGGTTGCTCAACAATTGAAGTTCAAAATCAAGTAAAGCAAATGGCTTATAAGTTCCTCCCTCAAACATTAAAGCACTATTGAAGTCCGTACAAATGCAAATTGCTTACACTTTGTAGCCTACATTTGAGGGAAATGTTCGAGGGAATTGTCCTATTGAAACGCTCTGGTGGAATCCAGAGAGGAAATTACGGGGAGTGGTCCTGGGAAATGTCCATGGGATTTGTCTGGATCAGAAAATGGATGTTGCTGAGTATTGCACAACTGACAGTAGACTACTCAATTTGATATACCAAAAGAAATTGATATTTTTACTGAATGCTGGACCTTTTCAAACTTCACATGACTACTACTGTAGTGTTTAACGCAATGCGAATCCATAATGAGAAATTTTAGAATGTTACCATTATATTGTGCAAATTTAAAAAAATTAAATCTTGGGGAGGCGACATTTTATGATATCCTAAACCACGTTTCTGAGCATTAATTCACCTGCAATTTTGTGAGGATGACAGCTTTAATAGGTACAATTACAGCGTGCCAATCCAAAAAAGTGAAATTTTCGTCACTTTATCGCTCATAAACAGCTAGCAAACAAGAGCCTAAAACATGCGCTCTAGTCGATGACAACAGCTAAAAATGCGTTGAGGGAGCTAACGACGCTCCCCCAGACCCCCTAGTCGCTATGGGCTTCGTGCCTTCGGCACTCGCAGCTTCGCGCCTTCGACGCTTGCAATATAGACAAAAAGTTTCTATTAGGGGGGAATGCTTCCACCTCTCAGGGGGGGGATAGTAGGCCCTGGGAAGCCTGTAACTCCACTCTCGCCTTTGGTTAGTGTATTACAAGCTTTCTCCACCTTAATTAAACTTGAAAACGAAAAATGTCCGTGCAAACAGCCATATATAATAATTATAAGGTGTGAAGCGCGTGTGTGATGTCTGTGTTTTCTGCAATGTTAAATTACACGCAGATCCGCAATTAAGGCCTATCGTGGTCCTTGGGGAGACGTTATTATATACATGGCCAATTTTTCGTTTTTTTCTTCCTGACGCGAAGACACAACCCCCGGCTAATTGGTTTTACACTTATCCCAACGGCATGGCAGTACAAACTTCGTGGCTTACCGTATTTGATATGTAGCGTACTATTATTAGCTGCAGCTATGCCTGCATTGCCTTCTCCTATAGACTTTATACAGCAAATGTCTGGAGTATTATGACTTGTGAAGGAAAGGCCAGACTGCCTGAAGCTGTTCTTTCCTGCATGGCTTTTTAACCCTCATCCGAACAACGGGGGGTCTGGCCAGACTCCCCTCCATATATTTGCTGCATAACTTTTTTAGGAGTTACATTTTCTCTAATTGCTTTTATGACTTTGTTCCTATATTGCTGAGCTACAATAATTGTACATCTAAACGACCAAATCTATCGAGTGACAAGGAGGTACTGAAGGTCATACTGACGTAGACTGTATAATGATGTCAGTTTCGACAGTGAGAGCTACAACAAAGAATGTAGACGTGAAAAGATGCCAATGCCTGAAGCATAACCTTCAGATATTTCTCATGATGAAGACAATGTTTAAATTGAAGATGATGATGGACACGATGATGAGACTGGGTCTGTTAGTGAAGATAATGATGGCGAAACTGTTGATACTGTTGAAGCCGGAAGACCAGACTACAAGTCAAGATCCGGATACCATATGTTTTGCAGTCTAATGCAATGCCAAGTATAGAGTGCTGTGTTGCACAATGCATTAAAATAATATGTACATGTAGAATAAAAGAATACGAGCACAATGAGATTATTCAAGATAGTTTGACCGTAATATAACAGCCGAGATGAAAGACATCATCATTCGACATACAAAACCGAATGCAACAGCTAACTTGCTATGATACATGTGCATGCTTACAATTTAGGTTTAGTCCAATTCCATTAATTTTTTATATATGTTTTCTAAAAAACAGTCTTGCTGACTTTGAACATAAGAGTATTCAGTACTAATTTTACCAGAATTATGGTTTCTTAATTTGATTTCCAAATTTACAGATAGACAATTATTGAGTCGATCAAACATGTGTGACAAGCCGTCACAATTAATGTAGCTATGAACATTTTATTTCAAATTCATCATAAAAATGAGTTATGTTGCATAGAGAGGCTGATAGCCTACATTGTTGCTTTGAGTTACTCTGATATTATCTTACAAAATTGGCATATAGGCTACATGTAGAAATCACTGTTCCATATGCAAAACCCACATGAAAACGGGGGTCTGGCCAAATTAATTTGTTCAAATTAATTTGCATTTTTGCTTGTTCGGATGAAGGTTAAAAAAGAAATTTGTAGAACTGCACAACCAAGAAGTTTTTCTAGTGCGACTTTGGCGAAAATTTCTCGTCGTTTCTGAAAATTTTCCCAAGAAATGTCGCAATTCGGTGACGAAAAAAAACTGATGACCTTTTCCTTTTTTAGTCATCCACTTTTAATTTTTTTTCGTTTCGCCTTCCTGCTTATTTTCTTATTATTCACTGCACAGATTCTTTGTTCTTCCGTGGTGAACCGGCTGCAATTACCTTTGTCTAATTACCTTTGTCACTGCACATAGGCTAACTGACAGTACAACTGCACAAATTCATTTACAACTGCACATTTTGTGTAGAACCGCGCTAAAAAAGCTCTGCTACCCTGTACGAACTAGTTCCACTGACAATGCATATTTACCCAATCGAATAATTATGGATTTGTGAACTGATTCTCAAACTTTGGAAAAGAAACTAGCTAATGAACTGCATGCTTTATTAGCACAGCCCAGTCGAGCCGACATTTCACGCTATTCAACGAAATAATATTCAGGTACCGGTATCTGACCTGATTACACTTTTATACTCCATACAACCTTGACGATCCGAGACACAGGAAAAATCATTCGCATAAGCGGCTAATTAAGCCTTCGTACTACAGTTCACACCATGCAGCCTCCAGCCTTGCAGGCACATAATCATACACTTATTATAGGCTACATGTACAGTATTATAAAGGACCTACGTAGACCTATTATACAGTGTTGGTGAACATCGATATATTATGCCTACAGCTTCTTGAAGAAACCTTTCAGTGATATTAAGACTGTTTGACGTTGAAACGCAAAGGCATTCGTGATCTGCAATTGACATCTCAAGGCTATTCTGCGACTTCAGCTTCGTAGGCTACACATGTTTCTTGCTTTCATGGCATCATGAGCATGTGATAGGCCTACTTTGCCACAGGCAATGGTATTGTGCACCATGGCGCAGGATTAGGCAGGTGCAGCTTCACAACTTACAGCTGAGCAGATTTAGGATAACTACAACTTGACCTGTCATCATTATAACCTAATAGCACGCTCACACCTGAAAAGGTTAAAGCCAGCAAACGGGAATTCGTTATCGGAGGTCTCTATCATCCGCCTAAACCATCCTATGTCACAGACTGCCTCCTCTCTGCTCTTGAGGAAACTCTTGACGAGATCGCTTCTCTTCCAAGTTTTCCTGTTGCCATTATTGCCGGTGACTTTAATAGCCTTCCATCTGACCAACTTCAGCGGATGGGCCTTAGCATCGAGTTTGAGGGTCCCACCCATGAAGGCCACTCGCTGGACAGAGTTTATGCCACCGAGCCTCTTTACCGATTCTCAAACACCATCAGATCTGCTGTCCGAACGAAACATTTGGCTGTGGTTATGTCATCTGACCACAAGAAAACGTTCGAAAAAACTGACATATCAAATGAAAGGACAATCCATGACCTGCGTCTTCGTACACCCGGGTCATTCATCATGATGCAGGACTATCTCTCAAAACAGGATTGGAATTTCATTTACAATTGCAAATCGATTGAAATAGCTTTTTCATCCTTTTATGTCTTCATGAAAGCAACACTGGACTTATTTTTTCCACTGAAAAGAATTACAATTAAAGCACGTGATCCACCATTTATGACTCCTCATCTTAAACATCTGCTGAGAAAGAGAAATCATATGCATCGTCACGGCCGACACGAAGCTGCAGAGTCTCTTGCCGCTCAAATCAACCATCTAATCGCAAAGAAAAACGAGACCAGTTTTGACGGCCTTGAGCGTGGTTCACGTAACTTGTGGTCTGAAGTGAGACGGCTTCGTGGTGAGTCCAGGGATTACTTATGTAACGATAGCAAAGTCACCGCTGACAGTCTTAATCTACACTACGGGAAAACATCTACGGACCTGCATTATGCGAAACCTACTGCAAAAGCAACAGTCACCGCTGATGAGGCCGTGGTCATGGAGGAATTCCAGGTCTTCCGTGCCCTATCGTCTATTCGTGGTGTGTCAGTTGGACCGGATGGGCTCCCGTCATGGCTCCTGTCAAGCATGGCTCATCTTTTGTCAGCACCCATATCATACCTGTTTAAAAGATCTTTGTCTGAATCGTATATCCCTCCTCAATGGAAGGAGAGCAAAATTACCCCTATTCCAAAAATGTCTAGTCCTGATTCTGAGGCTGATTTCCGCCCAATTTCTATTACACCTGTTTTATGTAAAATTCTAGAGAAATTTGTTGTGCATAAATATTACTATCCAATTCTGACTAATCCTGATGAGAACTGCATATATTCTGACCAATTTGCTTTCAGACCCTCTGGGTCGACTACTCCTGCGCTCATTGCTTTAACTCACCATTTACTTGAGTCAGTTAAATGTGAACCATATGTTCGTCTGGTATCTTTGGATTTTTCTAAGGCTTTTGATACTGTAAGGCATGATAGTCTGGCTGTACAGTTAGCCTCTATGCCGATTCCTGACTTTGTTTACAACTGGGTTCTTGCTTTGTTACATAACCGAGTGCATTGCACTAAGTTCGGTGGCATAACCTCATCTTTCAAGTGCATTAATGCTAGCATTATTCAAGGGTCTGGCCTTGGGCCAGTCAACTTTCTTTCCTTAATTTCTGGATTAAAGCTACTATTTGTAGGTAATAGACTTTTTAAATATGCTGATGACTGTTACCTAATTATTCCTGCATCTAATATTGACACTACTGATGCTGAACTTAATCACATTGCAGAGTGGGCTAGAAATTGTAACTTGCGCCTCAATCATAGCAAGTCATGTGAAGTCATCTTTAGACGTCCCCGTTCCAAAACTTCTGATTGCCCTCCCCCCATTATTGGGATTGAACGAGTTGATGCAGTCAAGGTTCTGGGTATTACGCTTTCATATAGATTGGGTTTTTCTGAGCACATTGATAACATTGTCTGTAAAGCAAAGCAATCATTTTATGCACTTCGTGTCCTTGTGTCGCATGGTTTGACTGGCAGCCGACTACATGATGTTGTACGTTCCACCACAGTCGCGCGTATGCTTTATTCTTCGCCAGCATGGTGGGGTTTTGCAAATGAGGGTAAGAGGAGTCGTCTGTCCGCTATTATTAGAAAGTTGATAAGACAGGGTTTTTTGCCCTCTAACACCCCTACTTTTGACATGTTATGTTCCAAGGCAGATGTATCCCTTTTTTCTTCTATCCTCTGTGACCCCGGGCATGTCCTCCATTATCTTCTTCCACCTGAACGTGTAACTGGTTACTCCCTTAGGCCCCGATCACACAATCTTGAAATACCACGTTGTGATTCGTTGATTGCAAAGGGATTTATCACCAGAATGTTATATAGTTAACTTGATTGATGATGATAGTTTAGTAATTATATTATATTTAACTTTTGATTTTAATTTGCACGTTTTTATTACCTATTATTACTTCTATGTTTTATAATGATGTTCTGTGTCCCATTGTGCGTTTGCAAGTGGAGTAATAAAGAAAATACTTACTTACTTACTTACACGTTAGATCGACTGGACATTTTCTTCAGTATAGGCCTACTGACCTATAGCTATACCTAATCCTTGGCCAATGTAGCGAAACCAGTTCACTGCGCTCCTCCCCGTCCATCCTGCTTAACGCATGCATCTGCGTGTCAACTGGAGCAGTGCTTAAAGTGTAGAAAACAAGTGCCTGGACGCTCCTTACCTTTCCCTGCTGTGTGGGCCAAATAAGTGGCAGAACGGTGTTCAGATTTTAAAATAAGTGCCTGGACGCCGTCCATGACCGTCCAGGCACACTTTAAGCCCCCGAACTGGAGTATTGTAACCTAAAACTAAAAATAGATCCCTTTCCGTATAAGCTTACATAATTCATACGATATTACGGTATGTTCCATTCAAGGGCGGATACAGGAATTTTCGAAGGGGGGCCAAAATTTTTGGTCTTGTGAGACATGAAATTTTTTTTTTGTCATCGGCCAATTTCCCGTGGAAAAAAAATACCATTTCATCCGCCGAAAAAACTGATGACCTTTTTTTTTTTAGTCATCGACCAATTTTCCGGGAAAAAGATACCATTTCATCCGCCGAAAAAACTGATGACCTTTTTTTTTTTTTTTAGTCATCGACCAATTTTCGGGAAACATCCACCGCTGAATCGACGGGGGGGCCAAGTCCCGTGCGATTTTTTAATAGGGGGGCCTGATGTCCTGTTTTTCTCTCCCACTACATTTATTTAATGGCTTGTTGAAACCAAATGGGGGGGCCACGTCCCATGCAATTTTTAAATGGGGGCCATGGCCGGATTGGCCCCCCTGGATCCGCCTCTGGTTCCATTACTTGTGCGATTAAGCAAATTAAGTGACACGACTTCGACTGAAGATGATCGATCGAATAATTAGGCCTGTTATACCATATAAATATATCTATATATATATATATATATATATGCCGTATATATGCATATATTAATTATATTAAATATATGCATATATTAATTATATTAAATATATGTATATATTACATCAATCGACCAATCGATTTGTGATTGTGATCATGCGGTCGGACTTGTCGAACCCAATAAGTCGCGCCGCAGCCCAGCATCGTCACGCTGCATGTGGACCCGCCCCACCTCTCGATCCGAAACCACGGGAGACCAGCAAAGTTTGCTTATAATATACTCAGTAGGCCTATATATACAAATTATTATATTATACAAATTATTGCCTGAACACTGTGAATAGATCACAGATAAAGGTCAGTTGATACTAAAAATAGACAATTCACTGACCTTCTTGCCATGGCTTCAAATCAGTATAGACTAGGAGTTATTAGTGGGCCTACTCTGAGTTGGCGGAGTTTATCAGAGGCTAGGGGGCCAAGCCCCCCCCCAAGAAGACCCAGATTCATTTGTCTACTGCGTAAATGGTTTCTTTTCCCGGGCTTAGCCCCCCGCCCCAAGAACGAAAACCAAACTCCGCCCATGGGCCTGCTTTATATGTTCTTTTCAACGTTCTTTGATGTAATAAAACTGTTGAAATCCATCGCTTTAATTATTCTAACCGTTTATAGTGAAGAAGCTCTTCTTTATTCCTAATTCAGAGGAGAATCTGAATTGCGAAGATGTGCAGGGACTGCATGAGAATCAACAGGATTTCCTAGGAAATGGTATTGAGTATACATCCTTATATATGTATATATATAGATATACTGGAGTAGCATATAAGGCCTATTGTAGGCTACTCATTAAATACTTAAAAACTAAATTTGAACATTAATTGTATATATATATATTATATTATAAAATTATATATATATATATCCGAGGCTGTCCCAATGGAAACGCAGTTCCCTATTTATCTTTCTTGTTAAACAGGCCCCTATAATAGAAATGTCATCGCCTGACAATTCCTATTATATATAGGCTAATTAGGCTAACAGAAATAGAGTCTTTGATGTAGGCTGGACAGCGTGTATAAGCACCGTTTAACGATAAAATCAATGTAAGACAAGTCTATTTCGTGTTCATTAAGAGAGAAATAAGAAACAGATTAATATTTTTAAAAGACCGTTCAACTCGTATAGGCCTACACTCATTAACTTTGAACAGGTATTGCGCGCTCATGCACATTAGGCTACTCATCATGAAATCAATAATAATTATTTGGCTTATAACAGACGCAATATAATATTATTATTATAAGCAGTGATTATAGCCGACTTCTAGTCGTGCGCCGAGCACCGGTTGAACCTGTGTTTCTAACGTGTGCAAAGTAGTCGTTTCGATTATAATAATACCTTCCCTCTAGAATTGGATCTCTATGATCTGAACGAAGATGGGGTGGGGGTAATTGCAGTCTCTGCTCGCTCTCTTAAGACGTTTCTGTTTTTGCAGAGCTATTGGCACTGGGAGCGCCTCTGATTGGTATCACTGTGAGAGGCGCTCTGTAAATCTGCGAATACCTATTACGCCTGTAGTAGGCCTACAACGGGGACAGAGACGATTGATGAAACACAAGCGCTATGCAATGCATTTCAAGCGTAGTATGAAAGGTCTTAGGTGATTAGCCTGTGATGCAAAAAGCAGATTTTTCAAACTTGTAAGCTTATGCAAAACAGTAAACTTTGAGACCGAATCAATAGGTTCCGAGGCCGAGACACAAGGTCCGAGACAGTCCAAGAAACAAAATAGAGGCTTTCGATCGGTATTGTATTTCACAGGGCATGCAGGATACGATTTAGGAATAACCCATAAAAGCAACTCATGAACTATAGTTTCCCAGTTTCCCAACTCGCCTATTTATCATAATAGTCTATTAGCATGCGCGCCCATTAGCTTTTTCTTTACATGCATTTGCCACACAAACAGGGCCAATTTTATAGAGCAATAAGTTCATCACCAAGGGCAGTTTGCGCAAGAACAACGGACAGTGCTTCTAAAAGAAGAAGACTTTCGTTAGTTTCCAAAAAGTTAAGACAGTGACCTTGAGACAAAAACAACGCCGGTAGGTGGCGACACCGAGACTATAGACATAAAAAACTATAGCCTTTCACTATCATAGACGTCTCGAAACCGAGACAGCGTTTCGAGACCATAACTCTGCGGTTTTTTTGGGAAAGTTTCGTTCATGCATTCACTACTTTTGAGCTGGTATACTCTGCTCTGAAGCTAATATATCTATAGAGCCTACCTTATTGTGAAAGGAATGCGGGTCCTATAAGCGTAGGCCTACATGTATATCTTGAAAGTTTATTGATGATTTTAATACACAACCCACCGTATTGTCTCGGGTGAATCGTAGAAAGACGGACATTTTTCTGACTGGATACTTAAATGCAGACTCTTCTAATAATTCCAAAATCATGGACTTTTGCTAGAATTTCTAAATAATATGTTTATTACGTCA
This sequence comes from Lumbricus terrestris, assembly GCA_949752735.1. Taxonomy (NCBI): domain Eukaryota; kingdom Metazoa; phylum Annelida; class Clitellata; order Crassiclitellata; family Lumbricidae; genus Lumbricus; species Lumbricus terrestris. The sequence goes on from OX457041.1 coordinate 51,131,626, forward strand.
TAAATATTTAGGCCTAAGAAACTCCATCGAGAATTTTTGTTAAACGCATTTACAAAGTTCCGATGAGACCATTGAGTGCCAGGACCAGTCTGGCGCAGCAATTCATCATTCACATGTTAAAGCTAATAAAATTTAGTCTCTAACACAGATAATATTAATTTTTACAATTTTGCCTTCTTACCGCAGATTACTGTGTTCATGGAGGAGAAAGATTGCAATAATTGATGATAACCTAAGTTCGCTCTTGAAAATCGTTAGGTTTGAGTTTGAGTTTGAGTTTATTGATCCCAACATCAACTTAAATCACACAAGAATCAATGATAACACACAAGGTAATACATCATGCATGGCTAAGAACAATGGTGCAGTAAGTAGATTAGGTAAGAAATTAAAAAAGAACAGGTAGCCAGCAGAGTAATCAAACGAAATGAATTCAAATATAAAATTAGGGAACAACAGGCCCACCAAAGGGACAACGTCCCGCTAAGAGGGGGCCTATTTAGCTAAGTGGCATTAAGAGGTTAAAGATGACATGGGCTTACAGGAGGAAAAGACCCAGGGATCCTAGGCTACATTGAGAACAATAACAGTTAGAGAAAACACAAACGTACGATTTATAACAAACTTAACTAACTTAACTAACAGCTATGATACATGCTCAAGTGTGTGTGCTCTTAAAGTACGTTTAAAGCAAGAGATAGTATTGGAGGTACGGATTTTGAGAGGTAGGTTATTCCAAAGTAGAGGGCCCTGAAATTTGATAGATAATTTGCGAGTATTAGTTCGTGTGGAAATAAGTTTATAGTCCGGTTTATTTCTTAAGCCAGCTTTGAATTGGGTAGGGGGAAAATAAGAAAGGAAAGCAGATGGCAGGAGTTTGGTGTGGTATTTGTACATAAATTCACAAGTTTGAATGAAGTTGATCTGAGTGATAGTTAATAGTTTAAGTGTTGAGAATAAAGGTTGAGTATGGGAGTTAAAGGGAGATTTAGTTATAATACGAATGGCCCTTTTTTGAGCAATTTGAAGTTTTCTTAAGTGAGTAGGATAGGTGGAGGTCCAGATGATATTACAATAAGTAAGATATGGATAAACAAGAGTATAGTATAAGTTGGTTAGAGTGGGGGAGGGCAATAAGTAAGAGATTCGAGTGAGGATGCCAATACTTTTGGTGATTTTCTTATTGATTTCTTCAATATGTGTGTTCCATTTTAGATGTTGGTCCATGTACACGCCTAGAAATTTAGATGAGGTAACTTGAGGAATAGTTATGCCATCAATGACTATGTCTTTAGAAAGTATGGGTGTTTGCTTTTTATTAGATCTAAATAATATAAAATTGGTCTTGGAGAGATTAAGGGACAGTTTGTTAGCTTTGAACCAGGTACTAGTAGCCCTTAGTTCATCATTAGCAATCTCAAACAATTGGTCGTATGAGGCATGCGATAAAAAGACGTTGGTATCATCAGCGAACAGGATATAGTGAAGTAAAGAAGAGGAGTTAGGTAAGTCATTTATATATATAATGAAGAGAAGGGGACCAAGAATGGAGCCCTGTGGAACTCCAAATCGCATGGGCAAGAAGTCAGATAGTGAATTGTTACATAAAACCTGCTGCTGGCGAAAAGTTAAATAACTTGACAACCAATCCAGAGCAAGACCCCTGATTCCGTAATGATTAAGTTTGGATAGTAGAATTTTATGGTCGACCGTATCAAAAGCTTTTGCTAGGTCAAGGAAGATGCCTAACGAGTATTGGTTAGTGTCAAAGGCCGCAGAAATTTTATCTTGGATATCAAGTAGGGACATAGAAGTGGAGTGAGCCGGTTGGAATCCGTGTTGCAGAGGGTACAGAACGTTCTTCTGCTTAAAGTAAGAGAATAGGCGGTCATACAATACTCTTTCATAGAATTTTGAAAAGAAGGGTAGTATAGAGATTGGTCTATAATTAGATAGTTCAGATTTCGTGCCTTGCTTATATATTGGCAGCACCCTGGCCCTTTTAATTGCTAGTGGTACAATGCCCTTCCTCAGGGAGCAATTTATTACTGCAGAAAGTGGGTCAGCCAGCAGGTCAATGACTTGCGAAGTTATCAAAGGATCAATATCATCAAAGCCTGAGCTATGAGTAGTTTTAAGGGTTTTATTTATGTTGATCACTTCATATGGATTAGTTGGAAGAAGGACTAAGGAATCCATGGAGGAGGGAGGCATAAAAGCATGAAACGTTTTCACCGGGGAGGGAATCTTATCAGATAGAGCTTGTGCCAATCCAGTGAAGTACACATTAAATTGTTCAGCCATACATGCAGGGTCATTTATCAGGGATCCATCAACGCTTATTTCTGTAATCGTAGTATCTCTATTGCCTGATTTGACTATTTTTCTAATAATTTGCCAAGTTTTCTTAACATCACTGCAGTGTTTAGCAAATTCATTGGCATAATAAAGTTGCTCAGTTTTAATTCTGGTTACTTTATATTTATTTCGATATCTGGTAAAGATGTGCTTGTTCTCCATTGTAGGATTTTTAATAAATTTCTTATACAGTTTTTGCTTAGTTTTAGTTGACTTCAACAGACCTTTCGTCATCCATGGTTGATGAAAAGAGTACTTCATTTTAGCTTTTTGAGGGCGCAAGGGGAAAGCCTCATTATATGCCGAGTTAAATGTTTTTACAAAGATTTCGTAAGACAAATCAGGTTCATTGTCATCACAAAGAGTAAAGACAGGTTGCCAATCAGTATTACTCAGTAGGCATTTAAATCTCAAAATGTCGTCACAAGAAAATGAACGGGTCATTTTCAGGTTGTTTTGATTACGTGAGTTTACAGGTGATATATCTATCCATGCTATGATAGGGAGGTGGTCAGAAATGTCCGATGTGAGTATAGCAGATTCAATAACACCATCATGGAAGTTAGTAAATATGTTGTCGATTAGTGTTGCAGTCGTGACAGTGATTCTCGTAGGTTGCAATATGAGTGGTAGGAGGTGATGCATGAACATACAGTCAATAAATGCACCAGTAGGTGGGTGAGAATGAGAGGCCAAGAGGTCAATATTGAAGTCACCTGTGAGAAGTATCTTCTTATTTATGAACTTTTTTGAGGTTAGGACAGTTACAAGGGCTTCAATTTCAGTATTAAAACTTTCTAGTTTAGAGCCCGGGGGCCGGTAGATTACACCAATCACCATATCGGCACCCTTGTTACATGGGATATCAATGAACAAACTCTCATAGGAGGATGAATTGATAGGTGGTAGTAGGTCAATTACATGAAACTCTGTATTATCCTGAACGAAAAAGCCAACCCCACCCCCCATTTTCTCACCTCTGCTTTTGTGAACGAACTTATATCCTGGGATAAAAGTGGCTTGCGCGGAGATGTCAGTGAGCCAGGTTTCAGTAACAGCGAGTATATTAACTGGAAGTTGGTGAAGCAGGAGTTGAACTTCGCTATTCTTAGCGGCTATACTTCTGCAGTTTAAGTGGAGAATAGAAAAAGAAGGGCTATTGGTGAATCTGTGAGAAACCTGGGAAGGTGCGTAGTATTTGGAGTCAGTAGCAATTTCCGAGTAATAGTTACTATCGGGGTCAAGATCTTTATTTGTAGCTAGAGGTTTGTTTCTGCTTTCCTTCCTTATGAGTTCAAATCTAGCGGGTCTGGCAGTTTCGTTATCTTGGGAGGTAGAATGAACTGGATAGGGAGATTCAATTGTGGAGTTCATGGCACCCGGAATATCAGATTCGATTTCAGCGAAGGAAGTATTTTCATATACACAGTTATTACATGTCAGGGCAGTAGACAATGATATCGTAGCGTTGTTATTACAACAGCGCGAGTGGCAGTTCATAAAGCAGAGCGCACATTGTACCCCCCTATCAGTAGGTCCTAGACTTATTGAGCACACACAACAGGAGACATAGTCCAACACAAGCTGATCTATGATCACAGCTAAAATAAACTATAACAAAAGATAAAAAGGATGGGTCTAACCAAGACACCAATTCTAGGTAAGAAAAGGATGGCGAGTAGGTTGATGCAGCCCAGAGAAGATAGAAGTAACCAGGCCCATCCAGAGTAATGAACAAGGTGGGAAAAATAGGTACATAGTAGAAAAATAAGGTCGACAGTTAGAAAGACTAACCATGAGAGACTAAATAAACAATAGACAGCCCAGCAGACAATCAGTGCACAGTGATTTCATCATAAACCGTGCAGATACGCGTGAATACTCGATCACGCATGAGTATTATATTGGTCCATCATGATGCAGTATACATAAGCTAAAAGTAATGATAAGCTCAATCAGCAACATGATAATCATATACGTGAACATGTTCAAGAAAAGAAAAAAAACACAATAGAAAGCTTGAACCTAATTAACACGCATGAGTATTATATTGGTCCATCATGATGCAGTATACATAAGCTAGAAGTAATGATAAGCTCAATCAGCAACATGATAATCATATACGTGAACATGTTCAAGAAAAGAAAAAAAAAACAATAGAAAGCTTGAACCTAATTAAACAAGAAAACAAGGAGCACAGAACAGACAAAACACAATAATATACGGGTGGAACAGGGTCACAGCATCAAGAAGGACCAATAGCCAAAATGGCCAAATACCTAACACAGCATATTTTAAAGAAAATCAATGTCTGAAAATATAGGTGCATACTAAGTCCCTAAGCAACATGTGACAACTGATGTAGCAAACATGAAGCACTAGATCAGAACATGGTTACAGCGACATAAGAGAAGAAGGCGTTAGTTCAGTTCGTTCATTGGGCAAAGGATCCAAGCCTTCGGATCAATGCAGGTGAAGCCGATCATCGACTCACCCGGTTGCATCTGTGGACAGCGTCGGATCCGGATCCTTGCCCAGCACCATAGTGTCCAAGAACTTGGATGAGGTGACTTTGGTTGGTTTGACATCATCAGCATCAGAGAGGCGGACATATGTTAAGCCACCTTTGGTCCAAGCTGAATGAAGTTTCTTTTCCCGCACGAATTTTCTTGCTCCAGCGAAGATTTGTGAGTTACGGTGTCTTCATGGATCGATCGTCACAGGACACGAAAAGACCACATTGAAGTTGATTGAACATAATTAAAGGCTTATATATAGCCTATCTATCTATCGAGATTAACCAAAACTTCAGCATCTTATCAAGAATTATGCATTGTCTGTCAGGGACTGAATGATGAATAGTTTATATTATGCATTAATAATTATTCCGATACCAAGGACTGAATGATGAATAATTTATATTGTGCCTTAATATTCCGATACCTGTCATATTGCATCGTTTTCTGACGACTTAATAATAAGTGTAGCCTACTTGTCACGTCTGTCCTTCAGAAACTCACAATTGCAATTAAGGTCATATTGTTGGAATAATGATACACATTCTAGATGGTGCTAGCATAGATGACTGTAGATGACTCTATATAATTTAGTCTATGTTATACGTCACTTCCTCCTTCTTCTCCGTTCCGTGTTTGTGCTAGTTAGTTAAGATGACATGTGACAATCTTTATCTCCTTTAATCGTGAATAAAGCTCTGCATTCCAACAGGTTATGTGCCCAGGTCGAACGCAGGACGACTGGTTAATTCCCAGGACGACTGGTCGACTAATATTTTTCGAGTTTTCTCGTTAATTATCCGAGTCGATAGAAGCTGAAGTTTCTTCTTGTTCTCGCGTCAAAATGGCGGCATTGGAAGAACTACAGCAGCAAGTTTTGAGAATTCAGGAGAAAATTAGCACAGGAACAGGTAATGTAGCGACAACAGTTACTACAAATTCCGTCGGAGGTTTACCGGAAGCGAAGCATCTTGATGGCAAAAATTATGGTGATTGGAAATTCTGGATGCAAAATTTCTTAATTGAAGGGCTTGGAGCAATAACAAGGTATGTCGAAAATCATGAATGTTGGGAAATCGACTTCAAAGATTTACCACTTCAAACAGATGTATCTAAGCCATTTGATAACATATCGACAAGCTGTTTTGAGCAATATGTGCCTAAAAATTGTCTTTAACGAAATTTGTAAATTTTTAAATGCGAAAGATGAAATTATTATTATTTTATATATATTTTGCATCATATCGGGTTATTGCAACACGAACACGCAGTCATCAGTATCGTTTCTGGTGCAATAACAGGTTATGTCGACAAAGCGTTTGTTAGCAGCTGCAATACCACACATGCCATCTGGAATAAGTGAACATACCTTATTATTGCACTGAACTGTCTCTATTACACAGTTCGAGAATCATGCAATAACATGGTAAGTCATCATAACTGTAGTACTGTCGATATATTTAATATGTGAAAACAGTGCAATAAGAAGTTTTAATGACATAACTGTAGAAATTGCATCCAATTCAAAACGAAAGTTGGAGCAATAACAGATTATGTCAAATAACCTCATTGTTGCACCGGCTTCAATACAAAGTTTGTAAGAAAACACGGCAATGTATGTTGTCATACCGGGATATTGCATTAGAGTTATAGTCGAACTCTGCCGGGTGCGCAATAACATGTTATGTCGACATAACGTTTTTTGAAAAACAGCGCTCAAAACTATTCAGATCTGTACAAAATTTATAGGGTTAATAGATTACCATCTTCCGCTCACGGTGGCATACTGTTTCGCAAGACATAGGTATGTCGACATACCTTGTTATTGCTCCAAGCCCTTCAATTGACGCAGGTTTATGGCGCTGTGTTTCGCCAAAAGAGGGCCAGACTGTTGATCCGGATTTGGACTTACGTGCGTTAGCCAAAATCAATCTCAGCCTAAAACCCTGTTCAACCAGAGTCACGAAGAAATGCCAGACTGCGAAAGCTGCTTGGGACGCATTGAGAGGTGAATATGAAAGCACTGCTCTTGTTCGTCTGATTGGACTGTATTCCAGTTTGTTTAAGACAAATTTTGAGAACTTTCCTTCGATGCAGCAGTATGTAGATCACATTTTGTCAATTGCAGAACAATTGGAATCAATTGGTCAACCTTTTCAGGACAATGTTGTTGGAGGCATAATTCTTGGAGGTCTTCCAGATCAGTATAGGCCTTTAATATTGGGCATCCAAGGATCAAAGCAAGACACAACAGTTGAGTTTGTAAAAAGTCTTTTGCTTCAGGACAGTGTTAAGGAGCTAGGAGCAAGTACGACTTCGGTTGCAACTCATTCAGCATTTTCAATGGGCAGGTCTCAAATGAGCAGGTCCCACAAGGGCATGTCCCAGATGAAAAGTAAGCCAAAAGGACCACGTTGTTTTGAATGTAATCGTTTTGGTCATATTCGTTCGCAATGTGAGAAGGTCAAGGTTAAACCCCATAAGAATTCAGCCAACGCGAATTTTGGTGCTGTGTCAGCCCAAACGAATTTTTCAGTTTCATCGGTGCAGCCTACCTCGATGAATGATGATTGGTATCTTGATTCAGGTGCCACGGTACATCTAACATCTCGACTTGACTTGCTTAAGAATTTTTCTTCAGATTCTAGTCAAGAGGTTGGAATTGCAAATGGAACAAAGTTAAAAAGTACTGGAATGGGAAAATTATCGATTCCGTTGTCAACAAAGAAAACAATGGAAATTTCGGATGTTGTTCATGTTCCAGATTTGGCTATAAATCTCTTAGCAGTTAACAGAATTGCTCAGGAGGGTAAAACTGTTTTGTTTGACAAGAAAGGCTGTCGCATAGTTAATCAGCAGGTGAAGGTCAATCCAAAAAGTGTCATTGGAACTGCCACAGAAGTCAATGGACTGTATCGTTTGAACTGTAAGCAATCTCGTATGTTTGCTGCGCTGTCAACGAACTCTGTAAACTTATGGCATCGTCGCCTTGGACATCTTAATCGGCCTTCTATGCGCCTACTTCGAAGCACTATGTCTACTGGTGTTCAGTCTGAAGGGACGGCAGATATTCCTTGTGAAGTTTGTGTGAAAGGCAAACAGCATCGCAAACCGTTCAAGAAAACAGGAGCCAAACGAGCGAAGCACGTTCTTGGTCTTGTTCATTCTGATATTTGTGGTCCAATGCATGTTTCATCCGTTGGTGGAGCACGGTATTTTCTCACATTCATTGATGATTTCACGAGACACTCGGTTGTCTATTTTCTGAAATCAAAGACTGAGGTACTGGAGAAGTTCAAGGAGTACAAATCTCTTGTTGAGAATCAGACTGGTAAACGTATCAAAACTCTTCGAACAGATAATGGTACTGAATATGTCAATGAGAATTTTCTGAGTTTCTTACGACGTTGTGGAATTCGTCACGAGACCACGATTCCGTATACTCCTCAACAGAACGGAGTTGCTGAACGTCTGAACAGAACTTTGGTAGAAAGAGCTTGAACAATGATTCTAGAATCCGGAGTAAGCACAGATTTTTGGGCAGAAGCAGTAAATACAGCCAATTATCTGAAGAATCGGTCACCTACAAAAGTCTTACCAAATATGACACCTCAAGAGGCATGGACAGGAGAAAAACCTGACCTAAGCCATCTTCGTGTTTTTGGTTGCAAAGCTTTGGTGAAAATTCCTGAAAATAACCGCAAGAAATGGGACTCTAAGTCAAAAGAGTACATCTTCGTTGGTTACTGTGAAGAAAGCAAAGGTTACAGAATGCTTCATCCTGTTACAAAGAAATTCACTCGATCCAGAGATGTTGTTTTCTTTGAATCTCAGTTTCCTGTTCGACATTCGTCTTCAGATGATCCATTTCCAGATGTTGCGGATGACAACTCATCGCAAATTGTCACTTCAGACATTCATAATCAACAGCAGTTTCAGAATACCCAAACTCATGTTGAAGTGGGGGAGTCTGATGGTTCAAAGGAGTTTGGTGGATCAAAGACTAATCTTAGGCTACTGATGGCTCGAACACTGGCTTGGAAATAAACTCTGTGGAAGAAGATTCTGGTGGATCAAATATTTCAGTGGTCAATAAGGACATAACTGATGATGGAGAAGTGATACGAGACACATTTGAGAGGCCAAAAAGAACTCGTATTCCAAACAAGCAAATATTCAATGAGAATTTTGTTGTGCATCAAGCTACATTGTGTAAAAGTACTGATCCAGCAACTGTTGAAGAAGCACTTACTTCTCAATATGCAGAAGAATGGAAACGTGCAATGGAAGAAGAAATTCAGGCACATGTTGAAAACCAGACATGGACATTATCTGATGTACCTACTGGGAAAAAAGCAATTAAGTGCAAATGGGTCTTCAAAACAAAGCTGAAATCTGATGGTACAGTTGAGCGTTACAAAGCTCGTTTGGTGGCTAAGGGATGTTCACAAAAACCAGGCATTGATTATGAGGAAACGTACTCGCCGGTTGTACGTTATACTTCCATTCGTCTTCTGATGGCATTGGCTGCAAAATACGACCTTGACATTGATCAAATGGATGTCACAACAGCATTTTTGCATCCTGAGCTCGAAGAAGAAATTTACATGGAATTGCCAGGTGATTTTCGGCTGAATGGTAAAACTTGTCGACTAAAGAAGTCAATTTATGGTCTGAAGCAAGCAAGCCGAGCCTGGAATAAGAAATTGGATAAGTTGTTGAAAGAACTTGGATTTGTGCAATCAAATTTTGACACTTGCATTTACTACAGATGTGAAAACGGAAAGATCTTAATCATTGCAGTGTATGTTGATGATCTTTTAATTCTCTCGAACAACAAAGAGGAGAAACAGAATTTGAAAGCAGATCTAATGAAACGTCTCAAGATGAAGGATCTTGGTGAGGCACACTATTGTGTGGGCATTCATATCCAAAGAGATCGTGATACAGGAACGATATCACTTGATCAAGAGAAATATATTGAACAAGTGCTCAACCGCTTCAATATGACTGAGTGCAATGGGGTTTCAACTCCACTTGATCCGAATCAAGATTTGTTTGGAGAAGAATTTCTTCCTAACAGTCAACAGCAAGAAGAAGAAATGAGAAACATTCCTTTTCAAGAAGCTGTGGGTAGCCTTATGTATGCAGCACAGGCTACAAGACCAGACATCGCATTTGCAGTGGGGGTCATGAGCAGATTCAATAACAATTATGGAAAAACTCATTGGGTTGCAGTGAAAAGAATCTTTAGATATCTTCGGCAGACTGCAAGTACCAAACTAGTGTACAAGAGAACCAATGAAGATTTGATTGGGTTTTGTGATTCTGACTGGGGTGGTGATAAAAGGGATCTGAAATCAACCACAGGATACACTTTTGTTTTAAGTGGTGCCGCAATAAGTTGGAACTCAAAGAAACAACCAACAGTTGCAAAGTCAACAACTGAAGCAGAGTACATGGCTTTAAGCATGGCTGCTACAGAAGCTATCTGGTTAAAGGGACTTCACAAAGAACTTGTTCCTCAAGCTTCAGATGTCGTGGAGATTTTCTGTGATAACAAAGGGGCGATTGATCTTGCTAGAAATCCCGGATATCGACCCAAGACCAAGCACATTGCTGTGCAGCATCACTTCATTCGAGACAGAATTGCAATTGGAGACATTCTGGTTAAACAGATTGAAACAACAAACATGGTTGCTGACTGTTTAACGAAAGGACTGTGTAAAGATTTGCATAACAAATGCATTTCTGGGATGGGGTTAGAAAAATAACACTAACCTAATTTTCTGAGTGTGTATAAAGTGGGGGTGTTGGAATAATGATACACATTCTAGATGGCGCTAGCATAGATGACTGTAGATGACTCTATATAATTTAGTCTATGTTATACGTCACTTCCTCCTTCTCCGTTCCGTGTTTGTGCTAGTTAGTTAAGATGACATGTGACAATCTTTATCTCCTTTAATCGTGAATAAAGCTCTGCATTCCAACACATATACTCGATATTTGTTGGTCCGATAAAACATCACCCGTATACGTGTATTTATAAGAATGTATGTATAACAGTGGTTTTCAACCTTTTTCTATTGACGGAACCTTTTCAAAGCATTCATTTGCTCAGGGCCTACTATCCCCCCCTGCAAGCTGGAAGCAGCCCCCCCCTAACAGAAACTTTTTGCCTATATTGCAAGCGCCGAAGGCGTGAAGCTGCGAGTGCCGAAGGCACGAGACTCATATAGCGACTAGGGGGCCTGAGGGCGCGTTGTAAGCTCCCCCAGCGGGGTCTGGGGCAGAGCCCCAGAAACCCAGCTGCGCATTTTTAGTGTTGGCATCGACTAGAGCGCATGTTTTAGGCTCTTGTTTGCTAGCTGTTTATGAATGATAAAGTCATGAAAATTTCACTTTTTTGATTTGCACGCTGTAATTATACCTTTTAAGCTGTCATTTTCACAAAATTGCTCGTGAATTCAATGCTCAGAAACGTGCTTTAGGATATTATAAAATTTAGCCTCCCCATTATTTAATTTTTGTAATTTGCACATCACAATGGTAACATTCTAAAATTTTCCATTATGGGTTAACAGCTGCTAGTGCGACACTGTAGTACTTAGTCCTGTGAAGTTTGGAAAGGCTCATCATTCAGTAAAATATCAACTTCTTTTGGTATATCAAATTGAGTATAGCCTACCGTCAGTTGTACAATACTCAGCGACATCCATTTTGGGATCCAAACAAATCCCATGGACATTTCTGGACCACTCCCCGTAATTTCCTCTCTGGATTCCACCAGAGCGTTTCAATAGATCAATTCCCTCAAACATTTCCCTCAAATGTAGACTACAAAAGTGTAAGCAATTTGCATTTGTACAGACTTCAATATAAGCCATTTGCTTTACTTGCTTTTGAACTTCAATTGTTGACCAGCCAAGCTTTTATTGTTTGATTAATGTTTACTTAAACAGACTAAAATCCTTTAGGCCTAATATAACCAAAAGTAGGCCTACTAATTTACTGTTGCTTCTTTGCCACATATCACTAAAATTCATTCTGAAAATATCGTTCATTTTATTTGAAACCTATATTATAAAACAAGTGCAGTATACTTTAAATTTTTTAACAATAATAAATGTAATTAATTACGAGTTGCGAGAGCGAGTGCCATATACGTGCAGGGACAAATGTAAGTGAATAAAGCAAAGGTCATACTAAATGACTATCTACCTTTGAGATGGCGAGATGAACGTTCAAGGGGTGTTTACCGTGGGTGTGCACTGTGCACTGTGCAGGGAGAAATGGTACAGAGGGAGATGCCGGGGATATGCCCAGAAGGAAATCTCTTATGCCCATCTATCATTAGGGGGGGAATTTCCCTATGGCACAAGTTGGATCAGGCTACTTACTCCCCCACGTGGCAAGCCCTGATGGGCGCGAATGTGATGGAAGTTCAAGGACAAATTTATGTGTGTTAAGCAAAAGTCAAATTAAATGAAAATTTACCCTGTGCTATATGATGGGGAGGAGATTGTTTGGGGGATTTACCAGGTGGAAGTCAATGGCAGATACTGGGGAAAACCGGGGGGAAATGTTCTGTAGGAAATCTTTTATACTCAACTTTATCATCAGGGGGGAAAACCTTTCCCCCCCCTGGCCCAAATTGGAAGCAGTCTGATTCCATCCCCCCATGGCGTAGTAGGCCCTGCATTTGCTCGCGGAACCCTGCGAGTTTCACGTGTGCAGTGCATCAAGAAACACATGCAGTTGCAACTTGTAAAATTAGATGATATTAATTTTAGTCTTAAACTGTTTTAAACTTTAAATGTAGGCCTACGTTATTTGCACTTCCAGTGCAGCATAGGTTTAATACATTATAAGTACATGCCTTGGAATTCTACAAGTGTGGACCCAGCACACAAAACACTGTCAGAGAACAACTATTGGTACATTTCTGCAGTATATGCTATTTAGGCAACAGCTATCTTATGTAGCCCATAAAATATTGAAAATGGAAAAACAGCGCATTCTAGATCAGTGTTATGACTAAGTTGCGTTGTGTTATAGGCTAAAGCATCCTTTCTCGAGTTTATTGCGAAATTTGTTCCTGGTTATTTATAGTGGGGAGTGGGTTCTCAGCGTATAAACGGGAGTTTCAGCTTCACGTGAAGGCAAGTCCCAACTCCCATGCCCAGCGTTGGTTACATCTTTCATCTGAAACTTTTCACAATAATCGACCATCTGATTGACATCTTATGCGATTACGCAAATATTTTGAGCAAATAGCGGGTAGGCCTATCCGCTAAAAATTCGCAACACAAGCTTAGGTTTTACAAAATATTTAGCAAAATTGGTAAATCCGCCACATCTGAATGAGAAATTTAACCATTGGCTCTACAAAGATAACTGATCAAAAGAAGAATAAACCGTTGGCCTATACCAGTGTTCAGCAGATTCTAATGGGAAAGTAGGAACGTTAATGATAGAGCGTCCAAATAGTTCAAACCCATCATAAATTTGTCTGTCTGAACGACAGTTGAAGACGCATGACATCGAGGCTATAGATTCCCACTTGATATAGGCTATGTTTCTTCCTAATAACAGGATTAACGCGCAGAATAATTCAGAGGGCCATAAAAATGGTGCATAAAACCTATTTAAAACTGCAATACATTCTCAAAATAATTTCATTTAAGCAAGAATGACTAAAAGCTAAAATAATTAAAATACCGACTAAAACCATTGTGATTTCGGTTTGTGTTTTTTTAATTTTTTATATCAAACTGCCGCGGAACCCCTAGTATACCCCGCAGTCGATCGAGTCGTGGGCTACGATCGACTTGGGTCGTGCGACGATCGACTCGATCGACTTCGTCGACTCGCCGACCTTTCTACGACTCGATCGACTTGGCTCGGCCGACGATCGACTCGATCGACTTCGTCGACTCGCCGACCTTTCTACGACTCGATCGACTTGGCTCGGCCGACGATCGACTCGATCGACTTCGCGTCGACTTGACCTAGTTTTGTCTCTTGCTCACCATCTGCAGTTACATGATCTTAAAATGAAATTAAACGATAGTAGATCCGTGTCATAAATCTGTGTGACGTAACAATATGCCTAATTTCGTATATATTCTCAGTGAATTTATAGATTTGCACTGTAATCGTAGTGACGTCACAATAGGCCTCGTTTTAGATTATGTAAATGAAACTAAATAATTATCACGGTTGATCTGTGCAATAATTGAAGTTAGTCACAATAGGCCTATAGCTTATACTCTCAAAATGTACTTCTATAATAACAGATCATTATCCTAATCGAGGTTAGCCACAATAGGACTATTTCATTCTCAAAATGAACTTCTTTAATAGTAGGTCTGTATCATGATCTAGGTGACGTCACAATGGACCTAGTTCTATATTCTAAAACTGAACGTATAATAGTAGATTTGTATAATAATCAGAGCAATGTTGCATTTAAACAGCCCCAGTTTGTATTATGAAAAAAAATAATATGACAGCAGATCTGTATCATAATCGAAATTACGCCACAACAGACCTAATTTCGTTTTCTCAGTGAACTTAGTTAATAGTAGAATTGTATTATAATAGAAGTGACGTGACTGACGTCATAAAAGGCCCGTGTTATATTCGCAAAACGAACATAATATACTGGTAGATCTGTACAATAATCGAAGTGACGTCACAATAGACCTTGTTTATATTCTCAAAATGCACTTCCATAATAGGTCTGGTACATTTGTATCATAATCAATGTGACGTCACAATTGGCGCTGTTTTTTTTAAATTCTTGATGTGAACTTAATTATAATATAATAGCAAAATTGCATCATAATCAGAGTGACGTTACAATAGGCATAGGCCTAGTTCTGTATTCTCAGCATTAATGAAATTATATGACGGCAGATCTGTGTCCTGATCGAAGGGACGTCACAGGATGCCTAATTTCGTTTTCTCAGTGAACTTATTTAATTGTAGAATTGTATCATAATCGAAGTGACGTCATAAAATGTCTCCTTTTATATTCTCAAAATTAACATCTACATGACTTTACAGGCATATAATAGTAGATCTGTATCATGCTCATTCAGGAGCGGATCCAAGGAAGGGGCCAATCCGGCCATGCCCCACCCCATTCAGAGATTCGCATATGACGTGGTTCCTCTCTCCATCAGGTTTAAAAAATAAGCTGTATATCAACGCAACGGGAACAGGAAGGTGAGAGAGAAAGTAGGCCTAGCACGTGACTAAAAAAGTCATCAGATTTTAAAAAACCAAAGTCGCCACGGGTTTTTAGAAGTTTTTTGGGCGAAAGACTAAAAAAGATTCTTTCGGCGGAAGACCAAGGAAAATTTCTGTCGGTTCAAGATCACAAATTTTGTCCACCCTTCCAAATTTTTTTTATTCGCTCCTGTTACCCTGTATTCGTTCAACTCAAATCGAAAACGCACGTCTATTATAATAGTCAACTTTCACAGTTCCACTAACACGAAATCGACAGCTGCAAAAAGGTTCGTTAGCTGAACTTGTGTGCAAAAACTGTATAGGTCACTTTGAGACTTCAAGAAATAGTAGGCTAAGTAAAATATTTCTAAGTCTGGTCGAGTAGATGAAACAACAATTAATCGACTCGACTTAGCAAGACTCACGATCGACTCGACTTGCAAGTCGATCGAGTCGACGATTTTTCGATCGACTCGACTTGGCAAGACTCACGATCGACTCGACTTGCAAGTCGATCGAGTCGACGATTTTTCGATCGACTCGACTTGGCCGAGTTATGATCGACTCGATCGATCAACTCGATCGACTGCGGGGTATAACCCCTAGCCGACGCCCGCGGAACCCTTGGGTTCCGCGGAACCCCGGTTGAAAATCACTGATGTATAAGAAGCAGCATGCATGCTATATTGCAATTGTGTGACATGACCATTGACCAGTCTTTAGAAATATTCATCCATGCATAAACTCCACGGCACATGTGTTCAACCATGCATGTTCAATAAGTGCATAGGCCTGCAGGGTTCAGACGTAACGATTCTACATGTATGTTACAAAAATAGACCATCTTAGCATTCTATGGGGATGTCGCAGTGATAATGCGAGGACAAGAATAAAGCATCTCAAAATAAAATGTTGCAGCCATGTCGTGTGAAATCCCTCCACTCTTGTTGAGCTAAAAGAATAGTAGACTTCAATGAAGCATTCAAGCGCAGACGAGTACCTACAAATTACAATGTCCTACGTGTAGGCCTACATCAAATGAAATGAGCAGAAATCTGAACAATAATTATTTTACTGTGATTATATAAAGTGTGACTTTTGCATTGTCTTGTGAAGTTATTATCTCATTGTTATGTTAGTCCCGGACGATATGTAGCCGTTTATTAACAGTCAGACTATTATTCTAATTGTTAATTATTCTGTGAGTTGTGTGCAACTTTAAATTAGAGTATGGCACCGGCAAATTTGATTTTGAAATGATAGAAATGGTCCCGCTGTGCAGTGTGCATGCCCTTAGCAGCTTAGCGGGTCGAGTTATAGGCCAACCGTGAGGGTTTGATGACTTGTTGACTCGTATAATATTATAGGCTAGTAAGTTAGCAACTCAAGTTAATGTTTCTCTTTCTTTATGCTATTATGCGATATGTCAATTGACGATATATGAATATAATATTATATAATTATATATAGGCCCATTGAAGATATCAAAAGGATGCAACATTTCAACCCACACTAAGATGAATTCTATAGTTCCTTGGTGCCATAACTTAATTCTTGCTTGCCACTGTTTAACGACACTGCCATATCAAAGATGATTAAGGTCGCCCTCTTCCTTATTATTATTATTATTATTATTATTATTATTATTATTATTATTATTATTATTATTATTATTATTATTATTATTATTATTATTATTAAATAAATTTGTAACAGGTTTTTTTATACAGGTTTGGGACTGGCACTGGCAGAGTAAAACCATGCAGTGGCGGAGTTGGTGCCATAAGTTTTCGACGTGCGATATATGACCTTCACTAAATAGCAGCAACTTATGCGTATACCTATAGGTTAAATTCGCCCAGGGCTGTACTGGTGAATTTTGAGGTGAGTACACGCTGACCGGGGGGAAAACCGCACTTTTTCTGGCAAAACATTTATGACGGCTGTCATCCGGCCAAAAAATTTCCCATTTCCTGTCCGAAAAATCTGACGACTTTTTTTAAGTCATCCGGCCAAAAATTTCTCCATTTTTCCGTCCGAAAAATCTGATAACCTTTTTTTAGTCATTCGCTCGGGATTTTGTGAAAAAGTGAAAAATACGCGTAAATATCCTTTGCCTTTTTCGTGCGTATACCCACACGCCCTTTGTTAGGTGAGTATTATACGCTGCATACTCGCGTATACCCTGGTTTTCCGCGGTGAGTAGGCTATACGATGCCGTTTTTTCCTGGAGGTAAGTGTACGCCGTAGGCCTATACCCGCGTAGCCTATATACCCTTGATTACAGCCCTGAATTCGCCTGCTTTTTATAAGTCGCTCAAATCCTGATTTTTAAACCTGTGGCTGAGCTGGGAGTACCTCTGAGTAGATTTCTTCAAGAGGCACTACATAAATTCTCGAAATGAATGAATAAATGAATACGACTACAGTCAGACGGACGCGCGTGTGCGCGATTGCATATCCGCGTAGCCTATGCCGCGCGTGTATGTGTGCGTGACCCTATAACCAGCCAGCAGAGTGTTAGACTACAGTCATAATTATGATTATATGGAAGCCTAACTTCGAGCATCGTCGTCGACGAGCAATCGCCAGCTTCAGTTATTGCTCCGACCGTTCTGATCGCATGGATTATAAACGCGTATTAAACGACAGGTGCGTTCGTGCATATGATTGCAGGTGTGCAAGTCAGCGGGATTGGCGTTACTGCATTACATCATGAGAAATGCTGCTTATGGCTGTAGACAATAAATAATTAACTGTAACGTATTCGGTTGCATGCCTTTGTAATAAAGGTTTGACAGAATCTCAGAGGAAACGCCGCTGAAAATCCATTGATTACTAAGTATTCGATCAATGCTATAACGTCAACGCGCTTGTTCTTTTGAAACAAAATATTGCTTGTTTCGTTCGCTATAGTCTATAGTTGGACAAAAATTGAATGTAGGCTAGAGTTGCAGCGGCAGGTGAAAAATTGCAGCCTTTTGCATGTATGGTTGCTATACAAAATTACACACACACACACACACACACACACACACACACACACACACACACACACACACACACACACACACACACACACACACACACACACACACACACACACACACACACACACACACACACACACACACACACACACATATATATATATATATAGGCATACATTCGTTTGATCTAAATCGGGTTGACACGCCGCAGTGTGGTTATTATTATTATTATTATTATTATTATTATTATTATTATTATTATTATTATTATTATTATTATTATTATTATTATTATTATTATTATGAAATGTTGGGTGGGAGGAGCGAGGCGAAATTTGCCATTTTCATCGGCGAAATTTTCTGACGACACTTTTTAGTCATTTGGTGGAAATTTTCAGAAAAACACACTTATTCCCTGCCAAAATAGTTGATGACTTTTTTTTAGTAGTTTCGTCATTTCGCTCGAAAATCTCTTCTTATAACGTCACCAATATATTCATCAAATGTGCATGTCCTAACACTTAACTATTGGGGGGGGGGACAAATGCATGGACAGCCCCATCACAAACATTTCTGGGTCCGTCCTCTGTTCCCCCTCTAAGTCTCCGCCCATGCTAATAGGGCCTATAAGCTTATTCTTACGTTTGAGCTGATTTGGTTGTTGAGAAACAGCAAATATATATATATTATACATATAAAATATATATAATAGGCCTATATATATAATATAATATTTAGCTATAGCCTATATAAGATTGCGGTCGAAGACTGATACCACATCCACCGTTTCTTATCACTGAATTAAATTTCCGTCTGTTCGATATTACATGGAAACTTAGTGATTTACCGTGATTAATGATACATCAATTCAAGGCACGATATGTGAAGAGGAGTTAAGCTAAGGACCATAAAATGATCTTCGTGTGTCGGAATGTAACGCCTGAAGCGTAGACGTAACGAGTGACAGAACTTATTAAATTAAGGAAAGAGATGCAATTCTGAAAGGCGACATCGTGTTAACTAATGGACGAGATGGCTCTTAGTAACATAGGGTGGAACAACACCATAGAGACGACGCCAAGTTTCACCAATGCTATTACAGCCAATGTATCGCTGAAAACAACCACCGTTCCAAACGTACCCGTGCAGTTCCTTGTATGCGCCGTTACCATAGGAATAGTCGGAATGATCGAAAACGGCGCTCTCTGCTTCCTCCTCCTCTTCTGCAACCGGAAGAAGCGCAAGACCAACGTCCTCATCCTCAACCAGACCCTCATCGACTTCTCCGCCTGTCTTCTCCTCATCGTAACGTTCGCGGCGAGGATTCCCTCCGTCTACCTGACCGGCATCTCCGGCAGGTTCTACTGCAAACTGTTCGGCAGCACGGCCATGTTCGCGACGGGCATCAACGCTTCGACGACCGGTCTGATGGTGATCACGTTGGAACGGTACGTGAAGATCGTCCACTCGCTCGTCTACAAGCGACGATACCGTCCGTGGCTGCAGACAGTCGCGCTCGCCTTTCCCTGGTTCTACTCGATCGTCATCACCTTTCCCATCCTCATGGCGTCGTCGGAGATTAGCAACGGTCAGTGTCTGGCGGCCGCCTACTGGTTGGAAGCGTGGTACCAGCAGGCCTACGGTTTCGGAACGGTCATCTGGAAGTTCCTGCTACCCTTGACCGTCTTCGTCTTCTGCTACACGAGGATCCTGCTGCTGATGAAGGCGCAGTCGAGGGTCCACGCGGCGCTGACGAGCACCATCACTGGACAGACCCTGATGGCTCGGTCAGAGAGGAACATCGTAAGGACGCTGATGATTGTCGTTGGGTGCTACGTTGTGGCCTACACACCATTCTACACCTACTACACGATGACGTATCTGGGCGCCGGGGAACTAACGAATAGCACGTACTATCTAGTGGCGTCCGTATCCTACCTGAACATGTGCATTAATCCCTTCATCTACGCCATCAACTCCCAGGGAGTTCGCGACGTCGTTAAGAAACTGAGCAACAGGTGGCGCCGCGAAGAGAAGAAAGGCAGCGTCGTGCCTTACAGCATCAAAGTCCCGCGATCATAGAACAAAACAGCGTGCGACACTCTATCTCCCACAGGTCTTTCGCTCAAAACTGAAAACATTGCTCTTTCACAAATCCTATCCTGATTCTTCCTCTTCTCCTCACTTCCCTCGTCATTTCAACTCTAAACATCACCCACCTTAGCCGTCCATCTATCTGCCTGCCTGACTCTCCGGACTTGACCCGCTGCCTTTCGATTTTGTTTTGATTAAGCGCCTGTAAATAAGCTGGTTCCCGCGACTTGGCTTTTGTGGGCGCTATAGAAGCCTCGAGATTACGATACGATTACTCTGCCATTTATGTGAGTTCAAGGTCGATGGAGCAGAAACTTATAGCAATCATAGTCAGGAACAGAGAATGAATGAAGAACCTGTACGGACTGTATACGACTTCCTTTGGACTACTCTTCTGGACAAACATTTTGACTTGACACAGCGCTCGTGAATAAGCTGGTGCCCCGCGCTTGGCTTTCATGTGGCGCTTTAGAAATTTGGAGATTACGATTACGGTTACATAATTTTGCCTAACGATCTCTTCTCAATAGGTCCTCTAAGCGCGTTCCATGAAATGTCAGTAAGCCTACATAGAAATTCGGAGACAGAATTAGTGGGTAGGCCTAAAGTAGACTACAACGGTATAGGCTATTAATTCTGTAGGCCTATTATTATCTTCTTCCATTCGCTTCTGGGTGCTGAGTTGCCTAAATGATGGCATAATGGTACACGAAGTTCAGAAGGACGCTGCTTCTAGCCCCCCTCCCTCCATAAGGTTGACTGGGGGGTGACCGCATATCAATTAGCTGCATGACAGTTGGGCGCCTTCAGGCTGCCGTAGCTATATTCTGCTCTTGTTATACACTGTTATCATCTATTGTTATAGGCTTTATCGTATAGCCTAATATCGTGCAGGCCTACTGATTGACCTAGGCTACTGGTCAGTTCAGATAATGTTGTTAATAAACGAATTGTGGCGCTACTTAAAGGAATGTGCCAATAAGTTGACGAGTTGCGATTTCTTTTTGTAAATGTTTATTGTGATCGTCAATTTATGAATCTGCAGCTTTTCAAGATAAACTTCTCAGAGGCGCTTCCGACCTGAAGCAAGAAACCAGGATAAAATTAAAGGTGATAATTAATTGCCAGAGGGCTGTTGTTGCAACCTCAGTCTTTCTTATGGTCCCCTAATTATTAGGTTTTCTTTGCACATCCCATGTAACTCCACGTGGAATATAGTTTTATAGTCTGATCCCAAGTTATTTTTCTACAGTTTTCATGCTCATTAAACCGAATGGCTTCAAACGCCTGCAGAGTATAAAGAATGAGCAACAGCTCATGTAGTATTGGCCCATAGTATACAGGATGCTGAACAACCCATTCATATACAGGGAAACGGACCAACCGCAGCGCATCTTCTGTGTGCTGCACTGAAGAAGGCCAGGTCAATCGTGTGTTAGTCACCTTTGTGTTCCTATATCCTAACCCCAGTGGTGCTGTGTGTAGTCGATAAAATCGTTGTTGCCAGAGGTTTTTTTAACGTGCAGTTCTACACAAAATGTGCAGTTCTAAATGGATTCGTGCAGTTGTAGAAGCACTTCCGTCACGTTCCGTGCAGTTAAAACTAGTAAAAAGAGGCCATTTTCCTCAGATTTGGACTAATTTACCATGGAGGACGAGAAAGGAGAGAAGAGGATGTGCAGTTCTAAAAATTCCTTTAAAGCAGCCCTGGTTGTTTCATCGTGTAAATCATAAAGAATACCTTCCCATTGTTTGCTTTTGCATTATTTGCTCTTGATGCAGCCAAAAGACGCTATATAATCTCGCAAGATCCTGCATGTAGCCGAGGGCTGTTGTTGACAAGACTGTCTTAAAGATGTAGATCAATAGCAGTTTGTCGGTTGCGTGTGTGCGTGATGAGACATAAGCTTAGTTATATTGCTCGTCTCTTCCTAGGGCATTATGAGCATTGACGTATATGCATACATATATAGGCCTACAGGGTGGTCCAGCATAAATGTCCCGACTTTGCACGCGTATAACTTCGCCAATTTTTAATATTTATTTATACTTAATGCATCAAATTAAAGGTATTTCTATCTAGTATTTCCACTGAAAAAATTGAACGGATACTAGTTTAGGTTTTAATTTTATGTTCGGAACAGCGCTAGCTACCATATTCTGCTGTCATTTGTGACGCCATCTGGCGTCGTTGACAGACGATGATCGCGTTTCGTTCTTAATTTTACGAACTGATAATGGATTTGATTCGTTTGAAATGATTAACGAATTTTCTAACAGAGGGTGGAATAAGCAATACCTTGAATTATCTGCTCCGGAAAATTGATAAAACATGACTTTCTACTCGCTAACCATGGGAATCGGTGCGAACGGCGCTCACATCCGCTAACATTGCTGGTGTGTCAGAGTAAATTTGCAGTCAATGCAATGACCAGGGCCCTACATGCAAATCTCCCAGGGAAATTCAGCGCAAAACAGGCAGTCTTAGAAGCACTGCATGACGTATTGGAAAAGATTATACAGGCCTAAAGTTAAAGTAATTCGTCGACGAGAAGTCTAACGAAATCTCCAACTCTTACGCAAAGAAGCGGCTGGCAGCGTGCAAGCGTCTGAAGCAGCGCATGGCAGTGCACGGCTGTTGGCAAAATTAAAAGGACGTGGTTTTACGATGAGAAGATATTCATGGTAGGGACCCTACAAACGCCCAAAATGATCGTGTCTACGCGCGTTTTAGCAAAAAACGATAGAATTTCCAAGGGAAACGGCGTCATATTGCGTCAGTAATGACAAAAAATGGTAGCTAGCGCTGTTTAGAGCATATAATTGAAACCTAAATTAGCACCATTTCGACTTTTTTTAGAGCTAATACTAGAGTGAAATACCTTTAATTTGATGCATTAAGTATAAATAAATGTTAGCAATTGGCGAAGTTATACGCGTGCAAAGTCGGGACATTTATGCTGGACCACCCTGTATATATATATATATATATATGCAGATATATACATGTATATATGCAGATATACACAGAGTGCAAATTTGGTTTGCTCTGACAACACTACACGGCGTGCTCAGCATAGCACACAGGTGTCTATGAAGACTATGATCACACACACACATGCAGCGTCAGTATTAAACGACATTGTAATTTTGTCGCCAAATAGCAATAGATGAAACAATGGATAGAAAAGTGTGTAGAACGATAGTAGGCCGACCAGTGGCGGCGCCAGGATTTTCGTTTTGGGAGGGCTGGATTTTCGGGGGAAAATTTTCGGCCCGCCGCCAAAATTTCTGACGACCTTTTTTTTTTTTTTTTAGTCATCGACCAAAATCTTTAGAAAATTTTACCATTTCCGCCGCCAAAATTATTTCTGACGACTTTTTTTTTTTTTTTAGTCATCGACCAAAACTTTAAGAAAATTTTCCCATTTTTAGTCGTCGACCAAAATCTTCGGCCTTGCGCTTCATTTTGGGGGGGGGCTAAAGGGGTAAGTCGTCCAAATATTTAATTTTTACATGGCGAAAAAAATAGATGGCCTTTTTTAGGGGGGCTTAGCTCCCCCAGCCACCCCCTAGCGCCGCTACTGAGGCCGACATAGTAGCAGTTCGAATCGGTACTGTAAAAAGTGGGACAGAAAACACTACTTGAGGAAATCCTACCGGCATGACAACGGGTAAATAATCGTGAACTCTGAAATTTACCAAACATTACATCAATGCCAAAAGCGAATAGATTCAATAGAACACCGACTTGTTGACGATCAAGTCAAGCCCGAAAGCCATCTAGAAATATCGTATAAAAAAGGCAAATACCTACAAGGCAATAAACAGAAGAACCGGGATCATGTTCCAACCTCTCTTAATTAAGAATAGCCTACTATGACTATAAACTGCAGAGTTTTAAGTTTATGAATTGCAATCGAACTCGTGGTCAATTTTTAATTTACTGTTGCAATCACACACTTAATTTACACTCACAATAGCATTATTCAATTAGTCACAATTACACAATTAGGTATAATTTACCAATACATTTATTCACAATAAATCTACAATTACAATGAAATTAATGACATAATTAGCCTAACTTTCCGTGCCAATAACAAAAATGATATACAATTACAATTTTGCAATAACAATAGTCTATCACAATTAAATTTCAGTTAAGCCTACAATAACGCAATTCATTTAGCATTACAACAACACAATTTATTTACATTTAGGCCTACATTTTTATAATTACAATTACAAATTAATATATATAGGCTATATACTGTTATAGAGGAGGCATAATAGAGCCTACAATTACGCTTGCTACTTACTGGATGTTGTATACATGTAACACGACTAGCAACGGTAGATGAGGATATGAGGATAGTTACGATATAGATGAAGATATTAAGATAGTTACGGTCGATGAAGTTATTTACGGTAGATGACGATATGAAGATAGGCTACGGTAGACGAAGATATGCAGCTGGTATACCTAACTATCAATACGGTATATAGACGAAGACGTGAAGATGGTTACGAATTAAGATATGAAAATAATTGTTACGGTAGATAACGGTATACGAAGATAGTTACGGTGGATGAAGATGATATTGTGAAGATATAGTTACAGTAAGCTTATATGCAGATACTAAATATGGAGATGATAAGTACGCAAGATCGTCGTTGCGTTGATGGATTATATATCTTGAGTAAGAGTGCCGACGAAGAACGCTTTTCAGTCCATGGCAAAGACTGCAGCGTATAAGCAAATACGGATGAAGTGCTCTACGCATGCAATTATAACAACATGGCTGCATACAATGCATCCCGTCCACGGATCGTGTCAGTAATGGGAATCCAAGGTCAACCAGGTTATTGATTAAAACGCACGATGACCGGTATATGTTAATATCCTATTAATGGAATTTGATGTTGCCCTTCTTCCAAAGTCCAGCAGAAGTGCTCGTGCACCCGACTGAACGCGGCACAAGAGAGAAGAACATGCATGGCGTAGATTTATACAATTATAATTGAAGAGCAATTGTGAATGAAGGACTTGCTCACGGTCCATACATAGTAACCGACTCTCGGCCGAGGATCGAACCCGCACTCTCCGCATTATATAGGCCGATCACTCTAACCAATCAGCCATCGAGCCACACAGGCACTAAGTTAACAACTTCACTGGCTTCCACTCTCGGCCCGTATACAATTTAAAGACCTGATTTTGATCCTTAAGTCTCAAGTGGGTCTTGCTCCGAAGTAGGCTATCTGTGCGATCAGATACTTCGCCCCCTTTCTGCCACTTAATTCTCTGCGTCCTTTTATAGGTCCTCTGATCGGCTTGACCTCAATTTGGTCCCCCCCCCCCAACCCCGAGTCAGGACTGCCATGGCTCAATCCAGATCATTTGCCTGCATTGGTCCCTCCCTATGCAATGGGCTTCCCCCCCATCAGTTTCGCACTGCCATCCAATCTGGTAGTGTATACTCATCTTTCTCTCGTCTGAAAACTTGCCTCTTCTCTCGGGGATGAACGCACTGGGAGCGCTTCTGAAAGGCTCTTGCTGCGAGAAGCGCTTTATAAATGGTCAGATAAGATAAGAAGTTACTCAGAATCCTAGTCGTTTTCTTTAACCCTTTACCGGTTCATTTTTAAATTTTAAGCCCGAATTTTTAGCGGATATTCTCGAGGCAAACGGGTAAAGAATTAATCATGGACGACTTCAGGGATTACTTTTCTGCCCACCCTGTGGACTTGGTGGATGAGTAATCTGACCTTTATAGGCGGATAGTTATTAATTTCTCAAGGTGATGACGCCGTCTGCTCGTCTCGCACATAATTGAATAATCGCACAAGTCATCGGGATTATTGTGTCGCCTATACACTATAATATTATTATGGACGTGATGTAGAAACTAGTGAACGGATCTCAACGGAAGAAGCATGCACCAGTTTGAACCCTTTGACAGATTAGGCCTAAATATGTGAAAAAAGAGGAGAACACACACACACGCACGCGCGCACACGCACACGTACGCACGCGCACACACACACACACACACACACACACACACACACACACACACACACACACTCACACAAAACACGCACACACATCCTCTCCAGTCTTTTTTTCTCCGGTGTAGACCGTCACCCGTTTATAAAAACGCAATGTTCCGAAATTGCATGGGCGCGAAAAGCGTCTTGGAGGTTTAACTCAATTCGGTACCGTCCTATCTCACCCATAGTAAAATCTATAGCGCCATATTTCACCCGGATTCGAACCGGTTCACACGCATGACGTCACATAATAGGTTGTCACTGGCAACCACTTCATTTTCGTACCAGTCGTATGCATGTACAATTGTACGTGCAATCCGATACCAAACGTCCGTCGACATACAGGGCATTGTTATGGCATGCATGGTCATTCTATTGTGACGACATCTCTTTACTCTACAACACTATTATTACGTCAATAAATAATTATGTCCAGGGACAAAATTAATTTGGACATGATGACGGCTTCTCTTTCTTGTCGCGTCACTAACTTCTGGCAAGTTGCTGCTACGACAAAACACAATATCTCTGTACTATTATGACGACATCTCTTTGGTTTATACTGCAAAATTGTTACGTCATTATTATAGCTATGCGTATTGTTACGTTGTTCGAATAACGGTTATAATTTCGTTACGTCATCTCTATGGTCTACTGCACAATTGTTACGTCATTAGCTATGCACATTGTTACGTTGTTCGGAAAACGGTTATTATTTCGTATTATGACGACACCCCTTTGTGCTACTTGTCGCTACTTAAGGCCCTACGCCTTCAGTCATTCCTGTAAACTCTTGCTACGATTCTCGCGTCTGTCTTCAGTTTGAAATGAATATTGCAATGTCATTGCTAATTAAGTCATTAGCTCTGTTCATAAATGTTGCTGAATTGCTGTCAAGATGCTAGCTTTGTAATTGTAATTGTAATTGTAATTGTAATTGTAATTGAACACTTGTAAGCCTTTGTGACATTAAAGCAACATCTGCTGGCATTTGCTGTTGTGGGCCCCTCAATGTGGAATGACCTTCCCAAGGCTTCCCTCTGTATAGCAGGATTCTGGCGGAGTATTCGCCGGCATCCGTTCGCTGCTTGAAGACATTTCTCTTGCTTTACAAATGTCATATTATATTAGATTATCTTTTATCATGTAATTGTTGTGACGACGTAGGCCTAGTATGCTATCTTTGTTGTAAAAAATATATGCAAAACGGATTAAAGCTGTACCTACCGTACTGGGTACAATCATAGGCGTACGAGGCGGGGGTCCAGAGGGGCAAATGCCCCCCAAATTTCGGGCAAATGTGTTTTTCGGGCAAAAGAGGCTTGGACGGGCCAAAAAATTTCGGAGATTTTTTCGGGCAAGACAGGTACGGGAGGGATTTTTCGGGCACGCAGGGGTAAAAAAGGTCGTAAGATTTTAGAATTTTGGGCGAATGACTAAAAAAAAAGGTCGTCAGATTTTTCGGACGGGAAAATCTTAAGAATTTTGGGCGGATGACTAAAGAAAAAAGGTCGTCAGATTTTTAGGGCAAAATTTTTTTTGCCCCCCACTGCCGAAATGTCCCGTACGCCTATGGGTACAATGCTAATAATTATAATGTAAAAGAAATGTCAACGGTCGGTTCAAAAGTCCTCTCCCCGGATCCGACCCGTGGGCCGTATATATATTGCCCGCCTCTAATGTAGCTTGCGTCATTTTATAATGCGCCACGTACGTAGGCTACACGTTCGAAAGTTGTGTAGGCTATACCAAAATGAGTGGTTTCGAATGAGTTGTTCTGAGTTTTTGCTCAATTAACGATTAGCCTTAACAAAATAACAAATAGCATTAGCCTAAGCCTAATAATTTATAAACCATTGAATGTGTGTTTGCATGATGCCTTTGTAGCTACGTCGCAGATATATGCTACAGCCTCTACATGATTCCTATCGCGGCGTAATGCCGTTGATTATGCTGAATATTATGTTGAACATGCTTAAATCCGCCTCTATAGCCTATAATTATAATGACAGTCTTCATATCGCACATTTTTACAATAAAAAGTGTACTTCATGAATCCTAATATCTGACCGGAAGAGAATTAATTTTTAATTAGTGACGTCACACAATGCGTTACCCTTGGCAACAGTCAGTTTTCCGCATCAATATCAATTTCAGCACACATAATAATTGAACGTCACGCACAATGAACTCGAGACTAAGCTTAATTGATGCTGGCCTTAACAAAAGAAGACATGACGCGACTAAATTAAAGCAGGATATTATCATCTGGCAACACAAATCATAGGCTATAATTTAATGCTCTTTCGCCACAGACAGACTATAATAGATCTATTATTTATAATTATAGGCTGTGTCTGTGTCTGCGTAATAAATTACTTCGCTATAAAAAAATTGATTGATTGATACTGCCTATGCATTATAGTTATAGCCTACAAATGCGCCGATTCACGCATTATCTTATATCATGGTGATAGGCTATAGGCCTATATATATATTAGACAATGCTTCCATTACTCGTACAATCGACTCAGTGGAGTCTTTCAAGTCAAGACTCCAAGACATAATTATTATTATCTCTTCTCTCTGATCGTGTGTTCATGTTTGTCAAGGCGCTCTTGTAATGGCATGTGCATGCTGTGTTACGGCGCCATAGAAATTGTCATTATTGTTGCGCTGTTGTTGTTGTTGTTGCAGCAGCATGAGTAGTAGTAAACTAGTAGTTGTTGTACGCCATCGCACCCCAGTGATATGTCACTGTTTTGTGCTCTTTCATAAAAACGATCGTTCAGCCATTTGAAGCAAGAAAGTCACCAGAGTAGGCTACCATGAAAATTAGCCTATGTGTAGGGCCTACCATAGCATAGACATTTGCGTGTGCAAATTTTTCCTACATCAATTTTCATCTTAGCCATTTATATAGTTACCTTACTTTACGTCTGTTATCCTAAAATTTGTAGGCCTAATCTGTACTGTAAAATTTCCATAGCATTGCTGCATGCGGAGATCAGTCGGTTGAGGAGAGGCTCCCCCACCCCATTCATAATCATAACGATGGTCGAATGTCATTTAATTGGTCTGATCAAGACTCGCAATTAATTCCATCGTTAGAACGGACGTGACTTTTCAGTCGCTTGTTCTATCTTCAGTCATTCGGTTCTTCTAAAGTGTAAACACTTATCCTCATTCTCAGGTCGACCTAATTCAGTTTGTTTTCCCATCGTTATCCTGAAGAGACTTCGATCTGATCGCCGACCAGACGTCAACCACGTCCTTCTCTCTGGTCCCCCAATAACAGTGGAAGACACATCCAACGTATCCATGGCAATTACGGTTTCCATACAGTCAGTCGATGGAATATGAGGTCTTTGGGTGTAATCATTGTAATGCTTTGATCAGGGCGGATAGGTAAGAATTAACAGAACACAACAGGGTTTTAAATGGTTCAGAAGACTGGGTTAGAACTCAAAACTACTGCAAATTGACATGGAACACTTAATAGCCCCATTTTCCATGCTTTTTCTTAAATGCTGCGACTATATCTACGATGTCATCCAAACCATTCCACAGTTCTGCAACTCTAGAAATGAAGAATTTGTCCTAAATGTTCCATTTGGCTTCTTAAACAGCTTGTACTTGTAACCTGAGTTGCTTTGTTTGGTGCTAATTCAAAGACTTAACACAAAGTAGTACTTCCTTTTCAGTGATGATCTTTTGTATGTTTCAATTAAATCTCCTCTGCTCCTTCGTCTCTCCAGAACCTTTCTTCATAGTTCAAATCTTTGTAACCGCAAATCATTTTTTTTAGCTCTTCTCTGCACTTTCTCCAGTTTTTCCATGTCCTGCTTCAGGTAGGCCTATGGATTTAATGTGATGAGGCACAATACAATGTGATATAGGCCATCATTGTTATTGCTGTATTTAGAGTACTATAGGCCTAAGTCAGTGGTTTTCAACCTTTTTCTAGTGACGGAACCTTTTTCAAGCACTCATTGGCTCGCGGAACCCTTCGCATTTCGCCTGTCCAGTGCTCCAAGATAAGCTTATGTATGCAATTAGGCACTTGTAATTTTCTAAAAATAATATTCAGTTTTAAACAGTTCAAGAGTTTTAATGCGCGTTATTAGCACTTCTGGTGCAGTATATGCTATAATAGTAGGCCTACATTACAAATGCATGCCTTAGAATTCTATAGAGTCAATGAATAAGTCCAGTGCACAAAGCACTATCAGAGAACAGCTGCATTTCTGCTGTAAGTCCTATAACGCCAACTATCAAACGGATAAAATATTGAAAATGGAAATTCGATGCATTTTATCAGTGCTTGACCAGTTTTTTATGTTACAAAGCATCCTTATTCTTTCTTCAAAGTTGTTGCGAAACTTGTGACTGGTTATTTTATAGCTGGGCAGAGGGACCTCAGCCTACATGGGAGTTTCAGCTTCGTTTGGAGACAGGGGTCATTGCATAATTACGTAACGCTGAAAATGACCGTTTTCGACCCACCCACCCACCCTGTAACGCTTCGTAACGTTGCCCTTGACCCACCCACCCACCCTCCCCAGCGTTACGTAACGATTGTTACGAAAAATCAGTTCAGATTTAGGTCCATTATTGGCCTATGTGAGCGCGTAAATAGGCCTATAATTCATATTTTCATAGTGAATTTTATATATAGCCTAGTAGCAAAGACCTTAAAGTTACACTAAGACAGGACAGCTCCTATCTCCGCTGTATATTTGATCTGGGTGGTGGCCAAATCACACAAACCGTGGCGCCACGTTGTGAGTGGTTTGATGGCTCCTAGCAACGATAGACGCCTTAATAGATAAATATATAGGCCTAGGCCAACGTCAACGACTGGACAATTGTAGCATCCATAAACTTTCATATTTATTTTTAAACTGCATATTGATTATGATGAATAATAAAAACTATTATATATTTAATGTATTCGATTAATTTTATGTTTAAAACGCGTGACTTTTACTGGCAGGTGGACAATGCAATGTCGTTGAGTGGTCGCACATGCGCGGCTGCGCCTCGGACAGCGCTTTAAGTCGGCGTGCCTTGTTGCACCCATGCCATCAGGGACTTTGCAGGACACTCAGAACTTACTACAGGCAATCAAAACGGTCGTCAGAAAATTCGGCGACCCAAAATGTTCGGCCAAAACGTATTTCGCCCCCTCCAGAAACCCGAATCCCTTCCCCAAGCAAGGGGTATAGATTAAACACTGCTATGTAACCATGCCAAAGACTTTCGTCTATTATACCTTTGACAATACTGTCAATTGTGTAAATGCATACCTACAGATGATGATGATGATGATGGTGCTCTGCCCAAAGGCAGGTTCATTGGCCTACGCCCCTGGGGATGAGATGAGTGAGGCGATTTCCCATTGCCTTCCACACAGACAATGATGGGTAAGCAACTTGCCCAAAGTCGCTCCGCAGGAGCTTGCACCCCTGCGTCCCACACGTGCTAGCCCGAAGTATCTAAATCTCACAGCCCGGGGCTTGAACCGCAGTCCGTTGCAACCAACAGACGATAGCCGCTCTCGCTTACTGGTGTAGCTAACTAGGCCAGTTACCTACAGCGTTTTTCCTATTGTTTTTTAGATTGATATGAATAGGGCCTACACATATTTTGCCATAACTTTCAAGATTTATTTACCAGGGTGGCATATGGCTTCTCCGTGACCTCCAGGCAGGGGGTAACCATAACACCTCGAAATAATTCAGGGTTTTTTACTGCCCCACTTATCAACCGATAATCCAGGCCTTCTGCTCTAGGGCTTCGCACGACCTCTGAGCCCAGTGTGGCATCTTCAGACTGTAGGGTTCGAATCCGATCACATTCCAATGGCTCTCCTTGTGGCACAGGATATCTCTGAGCTATCTCCGAAAAGAAATCCCAACATCTTTTAACATATTCCTGTTTTAATTCAAGATTAGCAAAGATCAGTTAAACAAGTCTTCAGAAAGTCTTCCATATAGTCACAAAATAACAGCGCTATATCTTATTGTCCTCAGATTTCAAGTTAATTCACTTTATAACAATAAATCGCACTTCTACAAGAATTTCGATCGAACTCTCTCTCTTCGAGAACATTCTTCGCCGAAAAACAAAAATAAAATCACGTGAGTCAGTGCAAGCTATCTGACCAATTTTTATAGCGCAATTGCAAATGTTCAACATTGTAGCAGAGCTCCATCTAGCTAAAAGAAAGAACACAATAAGTGCCGAAAGCCATTTCCGACACATTACCACCACCTTACGACATTTCTTTGCATAGCAGAGAAATTCTAGTAATAGTGTCTCATTGTCTCCAGAAATAAATACCATAACAATGCTCATGAACCTTAAATGCTCAAACGAAAGTGAAACTAATTATTTTCCACCTCTACACTTCACAAGTATTCTTAACTTAATCAATCATCCATGATTCAGAAAGTCTTAACAAGGAAATTATCAACCTTCACAGGTTAAGATCCTAGTTTAAACTCTCAGTACAATGACTCTCTGAATTTACATCAGATTCTACTCTTGAACAATCCAGTGCAACTGTGTAAGCAAGTTAAATTCCATGTACTAAGTCAACAACTACAGGCCATTGGTAAACACTACGTCACATGCTATCTATTTCCTTGGCAGACTCTCCAAAGGAACTAAAAATAGATATGACATCACAATACAGCTATGAAAACACTGAAGGCATTCACCGGTCTTGACCTACTTTAGAGTCAAAACATCAACAAATCCTTACTACACAGTTTAAGCCAGCACATGGAAAGTACAACAAAACTATCAGTCCTGTAAAACAAAAGAATGTAATCAAAATTAAACACAAAAACATATGTCTATCAGAGTAACTCTCAGTTGCTATACGCATCAGCAGATCTTTTAATCTGCTTTTAAATATACTTTTTATTTCAAGTAAGGTTCATTCACAGTTTACATAATTTAAACATACATATTTACATGTTAACTATAAATCTAATATACAAATTAACAAAACTTCTAATTCATACATATTTACACATTGATACAAACCTGCATGTAAGCAGCAGAGCATTACACAGTTTCACGCAATACAGTATTTATTACATTTATCTTCAGACTGAGATATATTTCCATGATCAACTCAATAGAAGCTAGAGAAATGCAACATATAATTTAAAAGGGATATTTACTCATGCAAAACTTTCTTTGCTTTGCGATTGCGCTTCATCTTCAGTTTGCAAGAGTTTTGAAGTTCCTGGTTACTAAATTTTATCTTACTGTGGATGCGAACTGTCATGTACAATTTGATCATGTATTTCAGCCGGGCAACACATGTTGCTGATCCACATGCAATGATCTCTAAATTCTGGTAGGCAAATAAACATAGTCGTTTTAATATACCTGAATTATGTTTCAATTTGTCAAATGAATTCTGAAACAATTGTTCCAGTTTCCTGGTGAATGCCAAAAAGGTCATGGTTGGATACACTAAGCAACCAGTATCTTTGAATGCTTTATGTTGCAAGAAAGCAAATTCATCGCAAGGCAGCAAGTGTTTACTTGTGTATAATTCACTGCATGCTTGACACATGCCATAACCATCATTAAAACCACACTTTCTCAAGATATAGCCACTCATATATGCTAAAACATTGTCAGTCTCCAATGGCAAATCAGGAATATCCGAGATATCTTGTAAGTCAAAGTCGTCTTCACAAGTCATTTCACAAGTGATCTCCTGGTAATCATGTGAAGTGAAAGTGGATGCACATTTTTCGTGAAGTGATCTAGATTTCAAAAGACTTGACAAAGATGATATGTCTAGAAGCACATTATCTACATCATTTTCGCAATTACGTCCAGAATTATGAACGAACAATTTATTCACAGAGATATATCTAAAGCTAGCACGAAATTGTGCGACATCAGGATTGTCCCTGTGTCCTCCACTACCACGGATCATTGAAAACAAATTCTCAATGCACTCCTGATTTAATCGAGATGTTAGTAAGAACTTATATTTGCTTTCTGTACACAAATCCTTCCACAGATCAGTAATAGATTTTACTGTAATTTGCCACCCTAAAATGCAGGGCAGTTCCTTCTTTGATCTGGAAGGTTTTAAGACTTGCAAGTAGGATAATACATCTTTGAAGAACACATCATGAACACTTCCATTAGAAACTGCATGCCCCATGGGCTGCGAACTTCTTATTGTTCGGCTATTACAAGCGTTAAAAATCTTGTCAAACTTATCAACGAATTGTGCAGTATGTTCTGCTTCCCTGTCTAACTTTCCAAGATGACAAAGTGTTTGAATACCTGCTGCCACGGAGTGACTAAGGACCTGTGCAGCAAGATTAACACGCATGCTAGTAAATGGAGGCAAATCAAGATGCTTATCTGTCAGTCGAGGTGCCATTCTAATAGGTAGGTTTTTGTCAAATGCATAGAATTTGGAAATATACTTCCAACACACATTTTGTTTATTTTCCCCAGAACCCCATACAAAATCATGTTTTTTAAAGTTGTTTCTAATGTTTTTAAGCAGGTGTGGGGGATCATAAATCACATATACTTTTCTTGAACCATGAAACAGAAACGGTTGTGAAACAGAAACCCTTTCCAATGTTTCCAGATAGCATCTGTTTGTGGGCCCCTGATCACATATAATAGCTTTTGGAAACAACTTTATTTCTTCCAACTTAGCAAGACAATTGTGCAAAAGATTCTTTAGAATAGTTGGTTTCACAGATCCACGTACAAAAAAATAAGCAAGAGGTTGCTTCCATTTAACAGAAATTCCACGCAACATAAACACAAGAACATGGTCAGCTACACACTGAGTAGTTCCAAGAACACCAAAATCCTCGAAACCTTCTATACAATCCCGTTCTCGATTGTATACCAATTTTCGTTTTAAAGCCATTTCATCAAATATTAGCACACAGTCTTTAGCATTCACAGGGGCTTGCTGCATTTTTATTTGTAAGGTATCAAAAAACTGCTTGTTGAAGCCGGGGTAAAGGTTGCAATTTTGAAGGGTTCGCTGCAGAGTCCTTTTTGATGGCATACAGAAAATATTTTGCAGCAGACTATAAGATTTCCTGCTTTGATAAAAAAGGGACATAGCAAACATTTTCTCGTCAACTGTCCAACGTCTACCCTGCTTTGAAACAGAACCCATATTAATCTGAGTTTTAACAAAAGAGACAGCAGACGGTGGAAGATGGTTGGACAGTTCTGCCAAAAGACGATCACAAGAAGCAGCTTCTTGCTTCCGTGTCAAGCCCTTCTTCTGCGTCAAGCCCTGCTTGCACTTTGACGTCCTTGTTTCCTTTTCTTTTCGTTTCCGAAGTTGATTTCGTAATCTGGTGATTTCAACTTTCAGTTTCTTTTTCTCAGAGTTGCATGACGACCACTTGGAGCAACCTTCCGACTGTTCATTTACATCTTTCAGGCCAGCAGACGATGATGCAGGTACAATGTTGCTGACGGTCACAGCTGCAGAAACAAGCTCCTTCACAACTCCTTCATTGTTGTCTTTGAGTTCAGCAGAATTGCTATGAACCACCTCAAATTTGGTTCTTTTTGGAGCAACGTTCGACTTCGGTGCATGTTTCATGACAAGTCGTCGCTTCCGTGTGACTGATGGTGGCTTGTTTGGAACATCAAATACCGTTGGGACTGCATTCCAAACAAGCTTGTCATGCTTACTGTTCATAAACTGGGATTCTTCAAAATGTCTACTGCACAGACGAAAGGTTTTGTTCAGTACTTCAACGCTTTTGCAGTCGAGATCTGCACGTCGTACGTTGACTCTCCACTTCTTACATCTGTTCCAACATAATGAAATAAAAACAGCATATGACAGAGGTATGCAATTTCAATCAAAGAATATTGCAGGTCCTGTTATAAGCAAATTTATTCATCTACTGAAAATTTAATGAGGTGGAATGGCTGGAATGGTACTCTAGCTAGTCAGGCTTAGAATATATCCCCTACTAAGATGACAATGCAGTAAAGGGTAATTCAGAAGACCCTGCACATGTAAACCGTAAATTATTCGCTCGTTGCAGCATTGTTATTTCTAATCAATCCAACTTCCAGTTTGGCGAAAATTCATTCACCCAGCCTCTGTTTAGACAAAATTCGTCTCATTAATCCCACTTCTATTTAGGCGGTGATTATTTTTTTCATCAATAAAACTTCTAGGTAAACACGCACACTGGATGCCCGTACTCCAAACAATATGGCTGCCAACGAATGCAATAAAATTAGAGCGCAGCGACCTATCCTGTCGACGGCATCGCAACATGCAAAGCGCTCAGCAGAATGACTGCACTAACCCTAAAACTAACCCTAACCGACCCTCACGACGCCTAACCTGAACCCTAACCGACCCTCACGCGATAAATAGTCGCTGCGCTCTAATTTTATTGAGTACGGGCATCCAGTGTGCGTATTTACCAACTTGTATTTTATTAATAATTATTATTAATTATTGCTCGTCAATCCAGCTTAGATTTCAGCGTAATGGTTTAAAAAAATCAAGAACTCGTTTCGTCAATCCGACTTGTATTCGACCAACGCTGAAAGCCATGCAATGACAAATAATTTACGACGCTAAAATACACGTAACTTCCCTAAATATTGTTACTGTGCAGGGTGTATACGGAGACAGTCACAACGCACATGCAAAGTGAATCACCGGCAGCAGT
Organism: Lumbricus terrestris; assembly: GCA_949752735.1. Classification (NCBI taxonomy): domain Eukaryota; kingdom Metazoa; phylum Annelida; class Clitellata; order Crassiclitellata; family Lumbricidae; genus Lumbricus; species Lumbricus terrestris. The sequence goes on from OX457041.1 coordinate 51,168,610, forward strand.
TATGGAACATTTTTTATTTTTTAATACAGTACTTTATACATACCTTTCAGCATCTTTCGGAAATCTAAAGAGTGACAGATTTTGTGTATTGTACGAGGTAACGCAACAATTTATGGCAGCGCAACAAATTCCTCCTGGCTTGGAAGCCATGCTTATTCTTGTTCTTATTCTTAGTCGGAAGTCGTGTTCAAAGCACTAAAAAACCATTGCAAGGTAAGTGAGGTGAACATTCAGATATACAGCGGAGATAGGAGCTGTCCTGTCTTAGTGTAACTTTAAGGTCTTTGCTAGTAGGTCTATGTGAATTAAGCTTATAGGCCAATTTGACAGTATGTTAGGCTTACAATATAGGCCTACATAATGTTTTATTTATATTAGTGACAGTCATGTTTGAAATGCATCAAGAGTAAATTTCACGCACTGCTGAACATTTTCACCAACTAAATTGCTCATTAATAATTGATCAAAATTAAGATGAACTAATTATTTGCTTAGTCTGGGCAATTCGATAATTATTACTAGAAATACTGCGGAGTTCTGTTGAGCATCAATTTTGAATGTCTGAGATTCGTGTCCACTAAGTAAAATATTCTTCAAAGTGGTTCTTCGATGTCAGGAATCCAAGGTGAATTAAGCCTACCACGTTGTTCCGTTGGTAAAACTATCACGGATCCAAACAATTCGAACAGTGCACGGTTTCCGGTTTGCACAAACGGGAGAATAGCCTAGATAATGTTGACCTCGCGTGTAATTGGTGTCTGCTGCCATATATTTTTTAAGATATATAGGCCTACTTCGGTTACGTTTTAAATCAACGTCACGAAATTTAAACTTCGATCACACCATGTCTGAAATCTGAACTGTCATTCGATGGTAATTTAACATGCATTAATTTTTTTCATGGCGTTACGTAACGTTCAGCTCACCCCACCCACCCACCCACGTAACGTTTCGTAACGTTTGCAATTACCCCACCCACCCACCCTCGAGCGTTACGTAATTATGCAATGACCCCACAAGTCCCAAGTCCAACGCTGGTTTAATCCTTCGTCTTGTCTGAAATAGTGTCTCTGTCACAATAATCGACCATATGATTCTTGTTTGACACATCTTGTGTGATGTTCGAATAAAAAATAGTGCGTAAGCCTATCGGTTAAAAATTCGTGAGACAGGATTAAAGGCTTTACAATTGCAAAACTTGGTAAATCCGATTCCTCTGAATCAAAAATTAACCACTATCTTTTCAATGTTAACTGATCCAAAGAAGAATTAACCTAACCAGTCGTTGGTCTACAGTGCTCAACAAATTCTAACATTGGGAAGAAATTGTTAATAGAGTTTCCATTTGAATAGTTCAAAAAACCAATTTAAAAATTGTGTCTTAACAACAGTTGAAGATGCAGGGCATCTAGGCATTATAGATTTCCATTTGATATAGCCTAGCCTACGATTCTTTTAAATGGCAATACTAATGCGCAGATTCATTAATGGGGTTCATTCTAAGGCCTATAATGCTGTAAAACAACAGAAACAGTAATGCATTCACGTAATAAAGTTATTTAAGTAAGAATGACTTAAAGCTGTGAAATAATTCGACTGAATGTTAATGATTTTGTGATTTCGGTTGATGTTATGAAATTTTATATCAAACTGTCGCGGAACCCCTGGCCGACTCCCGCGGAACCCTGGGGTTCCGCGGAACCCCGGTTGAAAATCAATGGCCTAAGTGTTCATTTTGGTATGTAAATGCGCAATTGTGCATGCATTCATGCATGTAGGCCATATTATACACGCCTATGTATGCACTATGTAGCGATATTTCACATGCACTTGAAGACCACTTTTCAGGAGGGTCAAAAGCATTTGGCTTGAGCGCACAAATGCAAAGTTAGCTTTATATGTACATTAATTAGCAAATGCTCTGATTAGAATAGCTTGTCCAATTGATTATTTCCCTACAAAATTTAACGTAATCTAGACTTCCATCACATTGTCAAGAAAAAGTAAAAGCATCAATCAACGGCATATTGCAACAAGTGCACACAGCTTTCAGTACTGCATATACGTTAGATACGTTAGACCTGGTCAATATCGGTCATGATATCTGTGTGCCTGTGCTATCCATTCCAGGTCGTAGATTCCTTTGTTCTGCTACGCATGGCGACCTGGTTGTCCCTGTGGCTCGATCTTCCACAGCGCTGCAAAGAAGCTTTACTATGATCGGTCCGTCTTTCTGGAATAAGTTACCTATTAGTCTCCGTAATGAGCTTCTTTGTCTTTCTTTGCCCCTTTTCCGCAAGCATTTGAAAAACATTCTCTTTGATTGTCGTTTGGTGTCAGGTCGGGAGCGCCTCTGAGGAGTTCTCTTGAAGGTGTGCTATATAAATGTATGATTACAATTACAATGTAAATAACCCGAGAGTTACAATGAAAATGGAGAGGCTGAACTTTGAGTATGGGCACGACTGACTTTGTGACCGACATTGCAGACAAGATCCATCATGAAATAACATCATTCCGTGCCTCTGTCTAACATGATGACAATCATCGAAATGAAAAACACATCTCTGGCATTTCACATCAGGTTGAATGGCGATGACTTTAAATGTTTAACCAAATGTATTTCAGGCATCCAGATGTTAAACAACTGACGTCACAGTCGATTTCTAAGATCTCATCTGGTTGAACTGTTTATTTCTATACAGACTGAGTGGAATCACGAACAAATAGAGTTACAAAGACTAAAGTTCAATACTGATACGATTATTGTCTTACTTACTGACCGGAATCATGAACAGAGCTACAAAGACAAACTCTGATAATTAATTAAGTAAATATTGCTTTTTCTCAGTTCAAAACTTTCACCTACGTAATGTACATGTAGATACCAGACACCCATCACCAGCTCACCACTAACAATGCACTTAACTAAAAACCAAAACCTAAATCATGATTGTTTTTGCAGATAATACATCCATCAGTCATCTCAGCTAAGTTTGAAGGTTTTCAACACTCAGAGCAACACCCATACCACCACCAACACACAACGACGCAATGCCCTTCCTGCTTCCGGTCCTCCGCAGGTTGTGCAAGAGAGTGACAAGAACACGGGCACCGGATGCCCCGATTGGATGACCAAGGGCAATGGCACCCCCACTGATGTTCACCTAAAAAGGATACAAAAAACCTATAGATATAAACAGAATTCAACACAGAAAAAAAAAACGTAAAAGGTAGCACGATAAGTTAGAGTAATCTACAGGTTGAGAACGTTTCCACAAGGTAACTGACCATTTGCAATTGCCAATATCACCAATGGACTTCTGACAAAAAGTTTTATGGGTCTAACGATCTTTTGTCGAAATTTCAAATAATAGACAATAGTAATCTGAAATCAAGGTATTAACGCGTCCTATTCATTTCAATAGTCACATTCATGACCTCATTGCAACAGGCTGAGAGATTTCAATAGATGTCGTTAGACAGGACTAAATAGTCGTTAGTAGATCTCTCTATATAGCTTAAATTCAATACCTTAGACGGATCTAACTTCAATTCACGAACAACGGCCAACGATTGAGAAGCAAAGGCTTCGTTGACTTCAAACAGATCCACTTCATTCAGCGTCCATCCTGACTTCTCTAACTAAAATCAAATAACAACGACTTAAGTTGAGCTATAACGACTTCTTTGATCATCATAATGGTAAAACTATATAATATAATTTTCCTGTTAAAGTAAATCATTGCTAAATAAAATACAAAGTCAACACTTTTTACAGGCAAAATCAACCTACCATCAGCAATTTAACCCAGCATTTTTGAACAGGCCTTCAATTTTTAAAAAGAGCTCAGTCTAGATTTTCACAGTTTTTGTCCCATTAAAGAGTTACATGGCATGCCAAATGGAAAAGAGCAACATGGTTTTCTAATCCACAAGTAGTATATCAATATTTGAACTGAAGGAGCAGAGATAAAAGTCAAATTTCTTAACATTTGATGGTGAATTGGCGTAGATGCTTTGGCAGCACTAATGAACATTTTAAAAGTGGCATGTCATCACCATAATTATGTTCATACAACTGTAGGCCTACAATACATTGCATATCAATTTAGTACCAAGTTAGATCATAGTCAAAATAATAGTGCTGGTTGAAATCAGAAGACAAGTAAACACAATTGTTATTTTTATAAGTGAATCTATCAAAACAGTAACCAGCACATGCTTTAAACATTTTAGGAATGGTTCAACAGTTCTAAGAATGGTTTAAAGGCTTGAAGAAAGGTTTGAAGGTTTCACAAAAGGTTTAACGGTTTCACAAAAGAGCTAAAGGTGCCACAAGGCACAAAATTTCAAAGAAATGTTCAAAGAAAGGTTTATAAGTTCTAAGAAAGGTTTATAGGTTCTAAGAAAGGTTTGAAAGTTCTAAGAAAGGTTTACAGGCTCAAAACGAGGTTTTAGGCATCTAAGAAAAAATCTAACGGTTCAAATGTTCAAAGATAATTTTGCCCAGCATAAGCACAACAACTGCAAGATTTGCCAACGATCATCATAAGGCATGCCAGAACAGAGACTAAAGGCAAATTTGTTAAGACAATGTATCAATTGTCTAGATAACAGAAACACAATAGTAACAAACAGACAATCGAAACCTACATACCACTTTGCTAATAGCACCAATTGGACCAGTACCCATCAGAGCTGGATCTACCCCGACATGTGCCCAGGAAACTATCCGGGCAAGAGGTTTCAATCCTCTGGCTGCTGCAGTCTCTGCGCTCATCAGGACAAGTGCCGCTGCTCCATCGTTTATACCTGTAAAGTAACAAAGCCTTAATTTTTACCTGCAATTTAACAAAACAATATCATTACCACACCTGAAGAACATTGAAATGCTGCGTTGGGAAGTTACACCAAGAACTGATCCGCTAAGGCTGTTTTATAAGCAGGTCACTATTAAATCTTATCTAAATTTAGTTTTGACAACCGCAACATCATAATTCATGATGATATGTCATTGTTATTATAAACATTTATTACAAACATTTTTAACGCAAGTAAGGTCACACAGAAATTTAAAGAATATTGCAAATTCTGGACTACAGTTATAAATTTCAAGATTATGAAACCAATAACCTAAAACTCCGATACTTATATTTATTACTGGTATATTTTATTTAAAAAAACAGCACTGTTATAATAAAAAGCTTCAAACTCCATTAGTTAACAGGTAAAATGAAGGATAATTTACCAATGATTTTTTTATAAAATCAAAAGTTCGAGGAAATGATAAAAACGACCATTAATTTTAAATGAGCCAAACAAAGCCTAAAAACGAGATGCTGAAAGTATTCAGGTAATGAATGAATAATATGAGATTTACTTGCCACACATTATCACTTTTATTTTAGGCAAAGCAAAGGAAAATAAAATAAGTAAATGATAAAGAAAAGGTTAGAACTGACTTACTGACCAACAGTGAATGAAATCTAAGCATTAGAAATCTAACCAAAATGTGTGCCTGCTGCCAATGATCCCCTCTGACAAGTTCTATCGCAAACTTAAAATCATCGTCTTTAGCCAAATTTGGATCAGGAGCACTCCTGAGTTGTAACCCTTGAAGGAGCGCTATATAAATCCTTATAAAAAATGAATGAATGAATTCTTATCAAATAATTACCAAAGGCGTCTTTTACCTGACGAGTTGCCTGCTGTAACTGTTCCGGTTCCATCCGAAAGAAATGCCGGCCTCAGTTTCTTTAGCGCTTCAATTGTACAGCCACTTCGAGGATATTCGTCAACTTTGACCTCAACTGGTCCTAGACAAGCAACATAATTATGCAGAATCTAGATTAATATTAATATCACCTTACTTAAAAACCGATATACGCAGAAATTAACTATCACAAGCACTTGTGTTTGTAAATTACTGCAATGCTAACTAACTCAAGTAAATTTTAAACCAAGAAAAAGCAATCGGAAGCAAATATCGTAAGTACTTCTTTTTGATAGAAGAAATATTTTAATAATAATAATAATAATAATTACGACGATTTATATGGCGCAGTAACACAGCCGTTACAAGGGCGCATTACAAAAACAGCTAAAGTTTTAGTCTGCAATAAAAGTAAAAGGTTACTAAAAATTAAAGAGTGATGGTATATATACTTCGTTTATTCAAGAAAAAAACTAAGTTGACACACCGCAACTTATTACATGAAACAAAAACAAAAAGTATTTTAAAGAAGTAAATAGGCTGAAGTAACGATTGTCCACAGAATTCAGGCTGGAAGCGAAAGATAAATTACTTTCTAGTTCTTAGAATTTACACTGCGAACAGTCTTAAAAAGAACACGAGAGATGAAATTAAAGTCATCTTTTCTAGGCAGTTCAAAGTTGTGTGGTCGCGAACGCAGAGCATAAGGCCTTTTAACAATAGGTGGAAAAAGACTTCGTAGTACATGATTTAAATTCGAGATGACACACTTTAAGAGTCTAAAGTCTGCATCATCAATCAAGCGGTCAAGATCAGGGTAATGAGAAGGGAGGTATCCCAATCGCTTGACCTTTTGTAGGAAGCGTTGAAGTTTGAGGCGATCAATTGCAGTAGTGTATCCCCACCAAGCAGGGGAGGCATACAGAAGACGAGAGATGGTTGTTGCACGGGCTACTTCGTGGAGGGCAGAAGAGGGGAGACCATGGGCTCGTAGGACTCTGAGCGCGAAGAGCGACCCAGAGCAGGTACTTAGAACAGCATTGACATGTGATGTTGCTCCAAGATCATCATTGATGGTCACGCCTAGTATGAGCATTGAAGTTACTCTCTCGATTTCCAATTCGGGAGGAGCAATTTTTGCTTTGGAACTGCGACGGAAGATAATCATTTCCTTGTATTTTCCTGCATTCTAAGTCTAAGTCTAAGATTGTTTCGTTCGGCCCAATCGGAAACATTATCAAGTTCCTCTTGAGTTGTATTTCGCATTGAGGCGCCAATGAGTAAATAAGTGTCATCTGCATATTTCTTCATTTTGTTTTGTGCATGTATCGGATGCAGGTCTGAGGCGCCGACAATGTATGATGAAGGACCGATCCCTGATCCTTGAACAACGCTGGCGTTTATTGAAGCCACAGTTGATATCAGCTTAGCGTAACGAGTGACGTGCATCCTATCACGCAGAAATTCAACCAGCCAGTTGTAGATGTGGTCAGGAATTTCCAGCTGAGATAGTTTTTGTGCTAAGGTAGAATGACGCACAGAGTCAAACGCTTTTGAAAAATCAAGTGATATCAAGGTGACATAGTCATTTGTTGTCAGAAGGTCAGTGGCTTGTTGAAGAATGGCTATCAATGCAGCAGTAGTGGAGCCGGTGGGGCGGAAGGCAAATTGGTCCTCAAGTTTGACTGAAATGGAAGGGGAGTATAAGGAAGGATAAACGTACTTTTGCACCAGTTCTTTTTCTGTCATTCTGGAGAGAACCGGAACTATTGAGATAGGGTGGTTACTTGATGGATGCAAAAGTATAAGGCACATTTAAGTTCTAGTGCACCAGTTACCATTCATTCATTCATTCATTCGGACATTTATATAGCGCTCCTTCAAGAAAAACTACTCAGAAGCGCTCCCAACTCCAGCGCGCACAAAAAGAACAGTTTTAAGTTTAGTAAGGAAGGATCCTGGTAGAGTCCCAGGGTGTAGGCATAGCTCAAAAGGAAGGCCATTCCAGACCACTGGTCCAACCACAGAAAAGGCTCGATCCTTCATGGTAGTAGTACGAGCAAAAGGAACTAAGAGGACTCCCCTATCAGCAGAGCGTAGCTGACGACGTCCTTGGATACCCAATGTAGAGCTGCATAGCTCACGGAGGTAAGTTGGGGCAAGGCCCTGACAACATCGCCATACCAATGCAGCTACCCTGAACTCGATACGCTGGCGAATAGGGAGCCAGTGAAGTACCTCAAGCATGTAGTTTGAGACATGATCATATTTAGGGATTTTCCCAATTAGGCGTGCAGCAGAGCGCAACACCCGGTCAAGACAAGTCAATCTGCTGGATGGGAGGCCAATGTAGAGCGAAGAGCAATAGTCGATGCGAGATGTAACGAAAGAATGCACTAAAGTAAGAGTAGCAGCAGACGTAAGAGAACGGATGACAGTGCGAAGCTGGCGCAGCTGATAATAGCAGTCTCGAGCAAGACGGTGAAGTTGAGGAGCAAAAGTTAGTTCTTGGTCAAGTTGGACACCGAGGTCATGAACCGTGGTTGCAAAGACAAAGCCAGGAAACTCAGATGCAAGAGAAAATAGATCAAGCTTGGCAAGCTGCTGCCGTGTGCCCAACCAAATAAATTTTGTCTTAGATGGGTTCAAGCGTAGTCTATTGGATGACATCCATGCCTCTAGAGCATCCAAAGTCCCGCTCATTTTCCGAACCGCTTTGACAGCATTAGAAGGGAGGCAATGGGTGTAAGCCTGGACGTCGTCAGCATACTGCTGACTCAAAACCGAATGAGCTGTTAGTAGAGTGGCAAGACCTGTAGAGACCATGGACAAAACCTACGTGGTTAGTAAGGTTAAGACTGATGCTCATGACTAGAAAATCATTCAACGTAAATATATACGATATAAAGACACACAGTTATAAACTTCAAGCAGATGAAAGATGCTAAGTATCTAGCAAATTTTCTTCATCATGGCTACCTTGTAATAGTCAACTTGATATTGCTGCGGCAACCATTTGTTTCAAGTTTGATTTGATTTAACCCCTACAAACCAAATTGTAGTAAATGGTATGGGAATTCCTACACCCTCGGTCGGAAAGGGTTAAAGCTACAGGTTCATAAGTTGATGTTCTTCTACAACTTTAACAGCAATTAGTGACAACAGTACAAACACACACCCATTATTATAATATCACCAGAAAATACTAAGTCAATTCATCAACACGCATAATAGCATATATCATAAATGTTCACAGATGGACATAAATTTAGAGTGCCCTTAAGATCTCCTCTAGAAATTATTGGCAGCTGCACTTCATTGAAAGCCCGGTATATAGGAACTCTGGTTTCCAACTTTAGTATCTACATTCCAGAACTTGCTGATATCTTAATTAATTACCATTGTAAGAATCCTAAAGATAAGTCCAATAACTGAGTCAATATTTAATATCTTCAATCATCAATATAAGACTCAACTGCAAACCTTGTCGACTCTGTATAACAACAGGGACTATTTCTTCACTGAATGTTCCTGCATTTCTCGCAGCCTCACATTTCTGCTGAGACTGTAATGCAAAGAGATCTTGATCTTCTCTCGTCACACCCCACTGTTTAGAGACATTCTCAGCTGGAAATATTTAACACCAGTACCTAACATCAGCTATCTGATAATGCATACAAATTTCTGTACTGAACACGATGAGAAATGGCTGCTGTGTGCTTTGACTGAAAAACTGACCAAAAAAACCCTTCTCATTGTTTGTATTTCAACCAGTCAATTAATGTACCTGTGAAACTACACTGTGTCTCCGATAAAGTAGAACACACAATAAAGTGTCATAACTCGGTCAAAACTTTCAGGATTTGTCTGAAATTTTAAACACAGCAACAGTGGCCATATTACCACCAAATCCTAAAGCCGATTAGAAAAATTCGTGAGAGAGTCAAGTTTATGGGTGTTTAAAATTCGGCACCAATAAATGGAACTTTCCAACATGCAAAAGCTGAAAGGAAGTGAAATTCAGCTACATATGGTGTTCAAACTGTCCTTTTTGTTCACGAACACATGACCGTAGACGTAGACGCTACTGTTTGATGGTCTGATCAATGATCACCTGGTCAAACAGCTGCCACCCTTCAATCAGACGAGCCTACGGTTATCGATGTCATGAATATTGTAACGAAAAACGCTCTCCTGCAGTACATGTACTCTGGTTCGAGGTCTGGACTGCTAGGCGGCCACAGCTGTCGGATATGAAGCCGAGTGTCTCCCTGGACAGATATTACTCTACTACGTCTACAGTTGTGTGTCCGTGAACAAAAAGGACAGTTTGAACACCATATGTAGCTGAATTTCACTTCCTTTCAGCTTTTGCATGTTGGAAAGTTCCATTTATCGGTGCTGCATTTTAAACACTTATAAACTTGACACTCTCACGAATTTTTCTAATCGGCTTTAGAAGTTGGTGGTAATATGGCCACTGTTGCTGCGTTTAAAATTTCAGACAAATCCTGATAGTTTTGACTGAGTTATGACACTTTATTGTGTGTTCTACTTTATCGGGGACACAGTGTATAATAGACATATGCGTGAAATAGATGAAGTGCCTTATCTTAACACGTGGCAGCTGGCCGATTGGTCTGAGATCTCTCAGCCTGTAACATAGAGGATTGATTAGAGCCTTGTTTGAAGCAGTTATTATGTGTGAAAAACATTAATCAAGTCCTTTGGGCTCACCTGTTCTGCACTCATTGATGCACTGTTGTAAGGCCGTGTGCACTTAGACTGAGCTTTGGAAAAAAAGGGTAATATCAATGGGTAATATCAATCGCAGATGCATCGCACTAATTTATATACTTTTGTTATCAAAAACTATTACGAACGTCATTCAGCTTACCTGTGCATCCCATGTGATAATTGTTGAAAGCATCTGTTAAGCCGTCACTCATCATAGTATCAGTCAATGGTACGTCGCCGAATTTCACGCCACCTCTCATGTACACTGCGTGCGGTGCCTGCAAATTAACAGAATTATATATCAAACGAAAATAGCTTGAAACCTGTGAAAACATGGTGCATCAAAAAAGTTCAATTAAGCTGTAAACTCCACTCCTCCCATCCTAGATTCAAAGACGAAAATAGCTTGAAACCTGTGAAAACATGGTGCATCAAAAAAGTTCAATTAAGCTGTAAACTTCACTCCTCTCATCCTAGGTTCATCCAGCAACACTGGTTTCACACCAATTTGCTATGAAGCTTCTACAAATACCTCTTAAAAGGTGCCATATAAAAGACCAAAAAGACAGGCAGATGCATGCATACCTAACAGTTCATAAAATGATTTTGATTTTTAAATTCTGTATTTACATTTTGCCACAATCCAATAATGACAGACGCTGGTGCCGAAGGTTCATAAGAAATTGCATGCATACAAAGCTTGTTTTAATACCATAACAGACTTTCCGCATCTGAGCATTTACAGGGCAAGCATTCAGAAAATAATTTAGCTTTTATTTAAATCAACACCATAAAATCACACAATAACAGCAGTCAGTGCAAGCTCAAAGTCTTCATGCAAATGATGCATGCAGTGAAAAGGTCAATCCAAAAGTGTCACATGGGCCTGCTGACGCTGGATTCACCCATTTATAGATAAATTTTTCAGTGTAACAGTGCAAAACTCAATATGCTGTATGAAGCAAAGCAACCACTCTGCACCACAAAACAGCTGAATATATGCAAAAGCCTTCCTAAACTTTACGCAATCTCTAAAAAACACATCAATAATTAATTATGAAGTACAAGAATGCAACATAAGTAAGTATATTCTTTATTAAACCAACTGCCTATCATCTTTGTGTTATACAGTATATGCAATAGATAAAATATAGCATTCTAATGTTCTAGTGTAACAATGTTTCCGCAAGACTATCAGTCTGGGATATTATATGGTGATGCAATGGTGGGCACAGGGAGTAATGGAGCACCTTTATACTGGGGAAGTAGCCAATGCAACACATGAGTCCCCGTTTCCACAGGACTTTGGTAAAGAGGTTGACATTGGCAGCATGGTGAAGTTTGCATAGAATGAAGTTGCTGAGTCAGTAACAGACCTTGCTCATGTTTTCCTGTCCTCCGGCAACTACAATTGATGAGTCGCAGAGTCGGATGGCTTGATATCCAAGTGCAACGGCCCTTAGCCCAGACCCACACAACTGGTTCACGACCCATGCGGGTACGCTGTGAGGAATCCCAGATCGGATGCTGGCCTGCCGTGCGGGATTCTGACCCTGAGCTTCAACAAAACTACAGAAGTAAACTTCACAATTTAACATGCATGAAAGAAATTCAGCACTATAAGGTAATTTCATCATTTCCATAACAATGTGCTTCTCAGGGGTGTTTTTAGAAATGCGGCACATGTTGAAGCGATAATAAAGGCTAGGATTTAAAAGACCTGCTTAGTTTTCGGTTGTAAAGACACAAATGGAACAAAGCAAGTAAGAAGAGGGTCGCTTAATCTCTAGCCCAACAAAATGGACCAAATTTATAAAAGAAAAAGAAGACATATAGTCTTGACAGTCTAGCACAATTCGAGCATTCTGAAACCACTTAAAAGTCCAACAGAAACACAACATGCCTAATTTATCAAGTCCAGAATAATATGCAAACAACCTGCTCACAGAATGGAAAATATGGAAATTACAGTTTTATGACTTTTATCTACAACAAAATTGGAGACACGTATATATTTCATTATAATCTACTTCTTTACAAAACAAAGTTACTTTCATTGCCGATACCTGCTGTCAAAACCTGACCCAGGATAACTTCCGAGACTTCTTCCGGCTGTACATTGCCCCTTCGAAGGGCTTCACGGATAACCGTTGAACCCAGATCGTGTGCAGGAACGGATGACAATGACCCATTAAATGAACCTTAACAACAAAACATTCAAAGCTTGAAACAGAAAATATTCATGAGAGAAAAATTACTGGTCTAAATATGGCTAGCCCTGGCAACATACTTAACATGCTACTAGAGTTAACTGTAAGGTAATCTTTAGGGTACGGCAGGGTAGGGTAAGCTTTAGCATTCAAAATTATTGGCCCAATGCACCATTAATCAATCCAATTACTACTTCAAATTGAATTCATGAATCCTTTCATAAATCTAGCATTCTTTTTATTAAGTTATTGTTTGTCAATCTAACTTCTATTTAAGTAACAACTTTTTTCATCAATCCAGCTCCAATTTGAGGAAGAATCATTTCATCAATCCCACTTCTATTTAAGTACAAATTATTTTCATCAATCCGACTTCATTTAGCAAGAATTCATTCGTCAATCCAACTTCTGTGCGACCAATCCCATGCAATTTCGCCTATTTAAAACGCTCAAGTGACAGAATAGGTCCACCCAACTGTTGTTTGCAGTCACAATGCAGAATAGTGTCTCTGTGCTATACAATCTCTCTTACCTGTCTGACCCTTTGCATCTTGACCAACTATCTATCGGTTGTTTTGGTTACATGCCTGTGAATAAGCTTCGCGACTTCGCTCAATTTAGTTGTGTGCGTTGTAGAAATTTAAAGATCCCAATGATTCTGATTGCCCTACACGTTAAATGTAGTAGCGCTGTAGCATGAACACGATCGTTAGGACTACCGTACCTATCGGTGTTCGCACAGCAGCAACGATAACAACGTCGGCCATAATTCAATTGCTTACTATTAACGACACGCGCACTGGCATAAACAAAATACTACAGAAATTGCTTGCATATAAATTCGACAAATGTTGTTTAATTTAATATGCTAAAAAGCAAAGTTAGTTGAATCGACCGATTGCTTTCAATCGGATCATAGATCGCGCGATACTCCAAAAGTCACGTGACAGTCAGGCTGTCATGGACTCGGATCAGACGCGCGTAGGCCTATCTTGACCAAAAATGGTTTTAGTTTACCCTGGGACTAATATCGAGGTTTACCACTAATAGGCCTATAAATAATGTGGTTTTACCATATTACGTGCTATCATGTGGTTTTAATCGTATTCATCAAAGATTTACTAGAATTGGCGTGGTTGATTATTTATTTTAGGGTAACGTGGTATGTGGTGGCAAGCATAAGTTATCTCACCCAACATTCGCTACAAAATTATTAGGACAATGTTGGCCGTAGAAAACGTTTGCATTTAGGGGTTCACTATCAACAGGGTGCATTTCAAAAGAGCGCAATCAAAAGGGAGCAATCAAAAGGGCGCAATCAAAAGGGCGAAGATCAATAGGCCTAGAGCGCATTGTTTTTAGAGCGCATGATCGAAAGGGCGAGATCAAAAGGGCGCATGTTTAAAAGGGGCGCAATCAAAAGGGCGCATGTATGCCTACATGTACTTCACTGGCTCCCTATCCGACGACGACGACGTACGATGACGATGGCGATGGCGATGGCGATGACGATGACGATGATGATGATGATGATGATGATGATGATGATGATGATGATGGTGGTGGTGGTGGTGGTGGTGGTGGTGGTGATGATGATGATGATGATGATGATGATGATGATGATGATGATGATGATGATGACGACGACGACGACGATGATGATGATGATGATGATGATGATGATGATGATGATGATGATGATGATGATGATGATGATGATGATGATGATGATAATGATGATGATGTTGGGGTTTTAGTTCGCTGATTCGGTTGCTTGCCGACTTGCTCGCAAAATCGAGTAAACACCCCCTCCGAAAAAAAAAATCCTTGATATATGCGGCTAGCTGGCAGTAATTAACCTCTTTCCGACACAATAATTATCTTGATAGAATTGCATCAATTGCATTGTTTCTGATTTTGTAGTCTTCTTCTTTGCGTGATTTAGCAAAAGAAGCTGTTCATTTAAAGGCAGTTTTCCTGCAGTGTGATTGGGCGTGACTCAATCACACGCGAATACATATAAATATACCAATAAATAGCGTATACCCGGTATACGAATATCAACGCCCATGATGATAATTATAATGTTATATGCCTAATTATTATGTTTGTTTCGACTATTCATGTATGTCTCATGTAATGATTGGGATGGAGCTTGTTATTTCGCCTATCGAATCCATTGGTATCGCGTGCTGTCTGCAATTACGCACTATGCAGCGCATCACACGTGGCGTGGTGTTTACAGCGTCTTTTCAACTTTGAAATCAACTTCTATAGGCCAGATAAATTATGGCATGGCTATAAAAAGGTCGTCCTTCTTGCTCCGGCCTCTACTGGCAAATCAAGAAGACTGCGTTATAGGGCAGTGTAGGGCACGTACGTGCTCGAGTATTATTTATGACACTGTTCCTTATTGCATCAGGCATTTCTTGCAATTAACCCTTACTGCCGTGAAACTGTCAATTGGAAAGTTGGCTTATACTTCGAACATCGTTGACAGTGCTTCATCCATTTCCTGACCGTTAAATGTGTGGTGCTGTCTTTGACGTCTTAAATAAACTAACCATGTCAAGCGGAAATGAAACGCCGTTGTCCTCTTTTCACAACCGCGATACATCGGTGCTGCAGATGAGTGAGGTGACCACCTTCTTCAGCAGCGCTAATGATTCTACAACCAACGAACAAGTCAGCTCAAACGTTCAACAGATTTTCTATGGTCTGAACGTAGTGGTGGGCATCTTGGGCTTCAGCGCTAACTGTATTCTCTTCGCATTGCTCTTTCTGGACAAAAAGCTACGCAACAACTTTTGCAACGTTTTGATTCTCAACCAGACGTCCATCGATGTATTCGCCAGCTCTTTTCTTGCCCTGACCTACTTCGTGAAGCTTCAGGGGATCTACTACGCCAGCGGATGGTCAAAGTTCTACTGCAGGATGTTCGACAACAACGGGACTCTGGCGGTGGCTCTGATCGCCTCGACAAGTTGCCTGACAGTCATCTCCCTGGAACGCTACGTGAAGATCTGCCACTCGATCCTATACAAGGCCAGACTCAACCGGTGGATGCAGAAAGCGGCGATCGTTTTCCCATGGATCTACGCCGCCATCACCACATTTCCAATTACGATTTCCACTGGCGACGTCATGAACGGTCGGTGTATGTCCAACTACAACTGGCCGGCTATGTGGGTCCAGCAGTTTTACGGAGTCGGAAACGCCGTCTGGAAGTTTCTGCTGCCGGTGAGCATCTGCATCGGCTGTTACGCAAGGATACTGCTTCAGATGAAGAAGCAGGGAAGAATACACGCCCACTCGACGACCAATGGCGCCGGAGGAGGAGGAGGGGCTCCTGATTGGGTTTCCCGGTCGGAGAAGAAGATCGTGATGATGCTGCTGTACGTCGTCGCTTTCTACCTGTTGTCGTACACGCCGATAAATATCTACTACGCGTTGTTTAACTTCAATGTTGTTTCGATTGACGACAGCAGCACCTTCCCGCTCCTTCTGTCTTTGTCCTATCTGAACATGTGCGCCAATCCGATCATCTACGCTGTCAAGTATCAGTTGTTAGGTGGCATTGCTAGCAGACTGGGACTGAGGAAGAGACCCAACACGGTGGATAACAACACCAGTGTGCAAAACACCTCACCTACGATTGTCCTTTAAGTCGTATGATAAGTCTGTACATGTGACTCGACATCATTAAGTGAAGGCTGGCTATTAAATAGTTTCAAACGTTGCAATCGGGAACGTGGTCATAGACTCATAGTTATAATGGTAGGCCTATACGTGACCGATCCATTAGGCAGGCTATATGCCTAGTAGGCTAAACACTGAAGTTTAAACAGTGAGTAGGCCTATAGGCTTAAGTCAAGTAGGCAAAGTATCTAGCTGTAGCCTATTTTGCTTCACGGAATCAGTTTCAATTATCTGTTTTGGTATCAGTATATCTGTAGCCTATGTTTTACGTAACATTTTCGTCGTCAGATCTTAATAACGACCATTTTCTTGGTGCAAAAATCTTTTGTCGTTTCTTTAGTATAGCACTATAGCCTATTCACTTTCAGTCCCCTAGGTAGAATCTTTGAGTGATTTCGACTTAAAGTGAATTTCCTGTAGTTTTGGTTAGTGACTTTTGCTTGAAATTCTCGGTCTGACCAATTTATTAGATCAAATAAGACTATGTGGCTATGAATTCGCCAACGCATCAAATTGCTGTATAGGCCTATATAATAGAGTTAGGCTACTCCGGAGCGCCCTTAGGCCTTGAGCGCATAAATTTGGCATAGTAATAGGCTACCGTACTATTAGCCTAAAACAAGGGCGCAAAGTATAGAAGTTAGGATAGATGTAGTAAAGGTGTCTTTGGTTAAACTAGCCTATATAGCATTGAGGTTTTAATGGCAATTCGCTTGACACCGATTTCTGTTGGGATAATAAGCGAATTCAATATCTCGCGAGCGCAGTGGGTCAAGCTAGGTCGATCCTATCATAGATAATGGATTGTATCAAAATTGCAAACTTTAAGTTTTCGAACCTTTGGTAGGATATATGATATATCCATCATCGCATGCGCGGTGGGTCAAGGTAAATTCAATCATAATTGAATTTACCTTGACCCACCGCGCATGCGCACGTGAGATATCGAATCCGCTTATAATATATATAGTTCACCCGACGACTCTGCGAACTGTCTAGGCCTAAATATAGGCCTAAGTCTGCTAAAATGATTTTGAGAACGTACGGTATAGGCTTGCTTAACACGTCGTACTGTTCTCGTTTGAGTGCAAATTGCGTTCCAAATTAAATGTCTCTGATCAACAGGTGTTCAATGCTGTTCATGCATGGTTATGGATTCTTATTAAAATAATTATGCGCATAATGCTTACAAACCGATCCAGCCTCACCCAGGGCTCATGAGCGAATAGGCCTAGCATTAATAATTATTTGAGAAGCCTCACTACAACAGGGAGTTTGATCTATTTCATTTTTCATTCGCTCTATAGCTTGAGACTTAATTATAGGCTGTAACCTGCCTATTTGTTTTCAACGGGCGGTTGGCCTGCTCCGCAAAGCTGATAAGTATAGTACTGTTAACGATAACGATTACTAAAACCTATCGTTACCGAAAAGTTAGGGTTTTCGTTAACGATAACGATGAATATAACTAAGACATCGGACAATATTAACGACTTTAGCTTTAACTGATGCTAAAACACGGCACAATAACAGCAACGAAAACCACTAACGATCCGAAGGCCAAAACGCCAGCCTTCAACGAAAACTGGATTATCACTGACTGAACCTACCTAACATTGAGCCTGGCTGTTAACTGTTAAGCACTACTTCTGATAATTCTAATTATGCGTGGTAAGGAAACAGACTCATTATTTTTTTCATTATAAATTAGATGCTGTATAGGCCTACAGTCAGGGCTTAAAGTGTGCCTGGACGGTCATGGACGGCGTCCATGCACTTGTTTTAAAATCTGAACGCCGTCCAGCCACTTATTGGCTAGCACAGTCTGGAAAGGTAAGGGGCGTCCAGGCACTTCTTTTGGAGAGGCAATGGCGTCCAGGCACTTATTTTTTCACACTTTAGGCACTGCCTACAGTCAATGTCTGGCTTGTGGACTAAGAAAAGCATTGCATCCAGCGGAACTAGTTGAACAACTTTAACTCTATACCTAAAACTAGAACTTGAAAAATAATAACTATAGCACTCAAAAGTTTTCGTTATCGTTAAACTAAAACTAAAACTCATGAGATAACGATAACTGACACTCGATTTAGAAAAGCAGCGATCGTCAGAACGAGAGCACAAAATAGCGATTTAACCATGCATTATTATTATTATTAGAAGATTTATTTCAAATTATAAATCTTATTTCATTGATTAACAAAGGCTACTTGGTCAATCAACGTACGTGACAACACCCAGCGAAAACTGAGAAAGAGAAAATGGGGTAAACGAAATTTTAGAAAAGCGATGAAGTCTGACAAAAATAGCGACTTAGGCCTATATATAGGTTATGGCTCACATGGAAGTCCTAGGAGTCGAATTATAAGCAATAACAATTATGCATTGTCGTAGGTCTATAACCAGAGAAGTCGAATGTCTCACTATATAATACATGTTATAGTAATAGCCTACACGTCAGCAACGGTACAGGCCAAAGCGTTTGTTCCGTGATCGGATTAAAGATGGACAATTCTCGGTTAGGATTAGGTCTACCCACCTGACTATGGACCTATTTAGGCCTGCTCTTTTCGTGAGAAAACTCTCTGTAGGGGCCATATAAGATAGAAAAATATCATGTATTCAGTGGCGGAGTAGCTGTTTGCTATATGCATAGGTGCAATCACGTCGTAAAAGTGGGGGGGGGGCAAATGAATCACGTCCTAAAAGTTGGGGGACCATAATAATAAAGTTAGGGGACCACTCAAAAGTTGGGGGACGCATCCCCTGGGTTCCATAGGGTGGTTGCGCCTATGGCTATATGTCATGTCATGTCATTCCGCCATCGTCGCTCTGCGACGGTTGGCTGCACGAATGGATGAGCA
This sequence comes from Lumbricus terrestris, assembly GCA_949752735.1. NCBI lineage: Eukaryota > Metazoa > Annelida > Clitellata > Crassiclitellata > Lumbricidae > Lumbricus > Lumbricus terrestris. The sequence continues at coordinate 51,187,836 of OX457041.1, forward strand.
TTTTCCACTGTTGTATATCTCCTGCCATGTTCATTAGCCTCCTCCCCGAAAATCCAGTCCATTTCAAGATGTTGTCTATCCATGTCGTTCTTGCTCTTACTCTTTCTCCCTCCATCAGTCCCGTCATCAGGTTGTTTTCTATGCTGTCTTTTTGCTGTCTCATGATGTGTCCGAAGTATCGCAACTTTCTTGTTTTTACGTGGGTCAACAGTTCTTGCTTTGTTCCTGCTATAGGGAGTATATATATATATATATATATATATATATATATATATATATAGCCTATATATTCTCCCTATATTTTCGGGGAGGAGGCTAGTGAACATGGCAGGAGATATACAACAGTGGAAAATGCTCATCTCCCTATATATATATATATATATATATATATATATATATATATATATATATATATACTAGCTGTACCCGGCCACGCGTTGCTGTGGCTGAAAAGACTGTCCAACCCTCCCTTCCTACGTCCCCTCCCCTTTCTCCTTCCCCTTCCCCTCTCTTTCCCCCTCCCCTTCCTCTCCTCGCCTTCCTCCCCGTCCTCTCCTCCCCTCCCGTCCCTCCCCTTCCGTCCCCTGTAGCCACTGTAGAAATACGCGCGGAAAACGGCCGCAAATGGACGATTTTGCCAAAACCGACAGTTACATAAAAAATTGCGCTATAGCAGACCGTCGGCTACACGTTTTGAAGAATGCTTGCGTTTGAAACGCGCCCGAAGAATATATATGAAGGTTCAAACTCGAAATGGCTGGACTCCATCGACGTCAATCGCATGGAATTAAAAGTTGTGTTTTTGGGTCGTAAAGATTGCGCTTTTCCCCAAAAGGCATAAAAAAACCCGGAGATGTTCGAATGGAACGGTTTGCGAAAATTTTAAAAGGAATCGGTTCAGAACTCTCCGAGAACCGATGTAACAAACTGTAACTTTTTACATTTTTATTTATATAGATATATGAGTAACTTATCTAATATATTTGAGTAACTTATGTAATATTTTCGCTCATAGTGACACTTAATTAGCATCAAACAGACCAGCGCAGGGAGCACCACCGAGTAGGCTATGTTTCATGACAAGGTGCTATATCAATTCTCGGAGTGTATGAAGGAATCCGTACGGTTCTTCTAAGACTTCATGATAAACTGCATGGTCACGTTTCTTTGCATTGCTTTTTTTCTTGCTGCCCTTAATTACTGCTTCGCGAGCACGCCTTTTCCTTAATTAATTTCTGCTACTGCCATGGTTCCACCCCGACATTAGTTTATTTTCGTATTGGCAACAGAAACTGCATGAATGCCCTGCCCTATACGGCATGTCATCGTTCGTCATTTGCTGTCATTACAGGGTGTTTCGAATTATTACAGCCATGCATCGCTGAACAATTATTCACTGCAGATCTAAATCGGAAAAACAAATTATCCACACAAAAAATTAATTATCCTGGTTTCATTTGTCCAATTGTAAAATTAATGTGGTACATTGCATGCGTTGCTCCGGTTAGTCCTACGAATAGGCCGAAATAGACCTGCGTCTTTAGAGAGAGATATATATATATATATGTACAGGGTGGCTCAATAAAAAATGTCCCACCAGCAAAAATGCAATTTCTCCGTAACCAATCGAGATTGTTCTATGAAAATAGCAGGATTCATAGAGGAAAGATTTTGCAACAATCTCTGAAAATCTCAATAATGAATTTGCATTACTTCAGAAGTTATAGCTGTTTAAAATTATTTTTCCATTTTTGCAAATTTCCGCAGAATCCCGATCTAATACATGTGATTTCCGTAAGATTTTTTGGCAAATTACAACAAACAAAATTATTTTGATGTTTAACCACCTCACTAAGAACTGTAAAGATGCTGTTTATGAAGCAAGCTGTTACTATTTGATGATATTTTATATATTAAGGTATCAATTTGTGAATCAGTTACTGAACGTCATGGGCAAAGTTTATGCGGATGATAAAATGGGTATTTGGACGTTGCGTGAACAGAGACTGGGAAATCGCCTGATCATAGCGACATACCCAGTGAAAAGTGGAGCATGAGCACAATAAAGACCTTCTGTAAACGTGTTTATGTAACGGAGGTCAGATGTCGGAAGAGAGGCAGGAAGTGGTAATTTGATCTGACGGAAAAAAGCGCGATGTTACGAAATTCGCGTGGTAGTCGAAAGGGTCAAGTTTGCAAAGCACATCATGGTTCGGCATCAGATCTGCTGGCGTGTGTTACGGTTGCAAGGATAGACTACACTTTATCACATTCAGTAGGCTAAATGTCAAACCTATCGTTGAATTCTCTTACTCAGACTCATTGAAGACTGCAGGTATGCTCTAGCATCTGGTTTTGTTTTCCAGTAGGACGGTGCGCCTGCTTGCTCGCACGGCATGATTGATTATGATGACGCAACCTTATTGCCATCAACTGCAGAAATTTATTGGCAAAGATGAATGACCAACAAACTCGCCAGACCTTAACCCTCTTGATTATCATGTTTGGGGAGCTATACTGGAATGCTGCAAGACATTTCATCCCATTTTGGAGAACATTGGCGAGTTGAAGGATGTCTTGCTGTTAATGTGGCACCAGTTGCCGTAGGACCCGATCAACAAAGCCATGCTGAGCTTCACAAAAATAATTTAAGCTCGTGTTAAAGCAGGGAGTGGACACTCCCATCATACTTTACGATAAATTGTAAAAAGGAATTCTGAGGTCGTAGTGAAAGTGATACTATTTGACATGGAAATCTACAAGTGACTTAAATGTTTTCGCGGAAATTTGAAAAAACCAAATTGAAAGTTTAAACAGCTGTAACTTTTGCAACAATGAAAAGTTTCAGGTGAAACTATCATGGATTGTCGAAAATTCATTCCCCTGCAAATTGGGAAATTTTGGCAGAATAATGTCAATCGGTTGCAAAGATATTGCATTTTATCCGGTGGGACATTTTTTATTGAGCCACCCTGTATATATATATGTGTGTGTGTATATATATATATATAGAGAGAGAGAGAGAGTGAGAGAGAGTGAGAGAGAGAGAGAGTCGCAAGCCGTGCGTAGGTATATATATATGTACATACAATATGTATATAATAATATTTGTATATATATATATATATATTAGCCAGCGGCGCCCGCAGGATTTTGTTCTTGTACGCACAGAAATTTTCGAAGGAGGGGCGAACAGGGAAAAATTTTCGTTAGGTCGCCGAAAAAACTGATGACTTTTTTTTAGTCATCAACCTAGAATTTCCCAAAAACATACCTTTTCTATCCGCCGAAAAAACTGATGACCTTTTTTTTTTTTTTTTTTTAGTCATCAACCTAGAATTTCCAAAAAACATACCTTTTGGATCATCGCGCTGTACGCACTTACCTATGTACGTACGTCTGCGGGCGCCGCTGCTGTACGCACTTGCGTAAGTGCGTACGCCTGCGGGCGCCGCTGATATTAGCTCTCCAATTATTCCAGACATGCGCTGGTAGGAAACATCTAATGATCGTAGGCCTACCTTAATGTAAAAGTGAAAGAAATTTCAAGTATATAATAAACATTAAACTAAAACATCTATAAAAATAGGCCTATGCACAGCGGCGCCCGCAGGATTTTTTTCTTGTACGCACAGAAATTTTCGAAGGAGGGGCGAACAGGGAAAAATTTTCGTTAGGTCGCCGAAAAAACTGATGACCTTTTTTTTTTAGTCATCAACCTAAAATTTCCAAAAAACATACCTTTTCTACCCGCCGAAAAAACTGATGACCTTTTTTTTTTAGTCGTCAACCTAGAATTTTCCAAAAACATACCTTTTGGGTCATCGCGCTGTACGCACTCACCTATGTGCGTACGTCTGCGGGCGCCGCTGCTGTACGCACTTGCGTAAGTGCGTACGCCTGCGGGCACCGCTGCCTATGCATTATGCCCGCATATAGGTCTATAAGTATAGCCCGCGTTCGTGAATAAGCTGGCGCCATGCGCTTGTCTTTCGAGTGGCGCTCAACAAATTTGGAGATTACAATTACGATTATCTAGACAATCCTCATGAATTGATGCATGTAGAGGCATGCAGTGAGATAATTGAGAGGCCAATCTTATAATTGATTATAATTCCGAAAATTTGTCCTTTCATGTATTTGTTTGTACGGGTGTATTTTGACTCTTCGTAACAAAATAGGCTCGGAAATGAAACAGCGTCGGTTTACCAAAATTTTTGCAATTGATTCTCACCCAAATTATAAGGTCAACGCAACTATTTTAGCTTTTAATTCACTTTAAAACCAGAGTTATTAGCGTTTTAATCCTTACAGCAGCCATCGATCTTGCCGTATTTAGTAAAGAGGCAACAGTCCGCATGACGTCATTCACGCCGAATAATAATTTCCGTTTATCAACAATCCGAAACCGGTTACAGATTACAATTATGCAGCTGAAACAATAATATTCACAGCAACGCAGATCACAGAAATATTAACTATGCTAACAGAACAGACAAACTGCAATGATTGTATTAGGCCACAGTCAGCACACACACCAGCCCTTCATGGACGGGTCATGTTTGGCTTTTTGGGGAAGCGGGGTGGGTGGAGAGTTACCGAAAACCCTAAATTTAGTGGTCGACGCTGGGTACCCAGAGGAGTAGTTGTGTTGAAAACCCTAAATTTCCCGGGCAACGCCGGGTGACACATCTAGTATTATTATAAGGGCCAAAACTGTATTTCTGACAACAGTGTCTGAAAACTGCGAATAGGCTATTATATAGCCAGCTGAGCGCAGTAAGCAGTAGGCCTAACTATAGGCCTACATGCAATGGTCTTGATATTTTCTGGCTTGCATTTTTCGTGTCTAAATATTGTAGCGGAACTAGGTTGGGCAAATTACACCAGGAGACCAAAACACCACCCCTAGCCCGTAAAATATATCCGGGTCCGGCTTTAGCGGTTGACTAAAGACTAACCAGGTTAAGGTTTAATACACGTTTATTGGTTTCCAAACACAAGGCGATTAAGGTACAAGCGAAACAGAACAGAACAGAACGATACTAGAAATGGAGCCAAATGTGGACCGCAGCAACCCCTATAGTTCTCAGGGATCCCTCCCACGGTCGGGGTCAACTGTCCTACCCGTCAACAGTAGTCGAATATCGTCAGTTACTCGTCTGTCAGTCACCGTCACAGTAGTCTTCAGCCGGAGGCTGAGAAGGTAACCGTAGCAATAGTCTTCAGCCGGAGGCTGAGAAGGTAACCGTAGCAATAGTCTTCAGCCGGAGGCTGAGAAGGTAACCGTAGCAATAGTCTTCAGCCGGAGGCTGAGAAGGTAACCGTAGCAATAGTCTTCAGCCGGAGGCTGAGAAGGTAACCGTAACAATAGTCTTCAGCCGGAGGCTGAGAAGGTAACCGTAACAATAGTCTTCAGCCGGAGGCTGAGAAGGTAACCGTAGCAATAGTCTTCAGCCGGAGGCTGAGAAGGTAACCATCACAGTCAGTTGTCAGCCGTCGGAGGGTTCGAACCCCTCTAATGAGAGTAGGGAACCTCTAGACCGATGCCTTGCTACAAGATCAATAGAGGCCGCGACACCCACTCTCATAATCAGTCACCACTCAACCCACGTTTTACCGTGCATCAAGTGCCAGCCTCTCTGGTTAGCTTCGTTGGCCTTACCAGGAGTTGGTAGTCAGTCCCCTCTCGGACTCACGTTTTACCGTGTGTCGAGAGTCGATCGATCAGTCAGCTCTTGCGGCTTCCCGAACGTCGTGTCGTCAGGCACCACTCGGACTCACGTTTTACCGTGTGTCGAGAGGCGGACAATCAGTCAGCTTCTAGGCCGTCCGAAAGTCTGTAGTCATTCACCACCTGAACTCACGTTTTACCGTGTGTCAAGTGCCAGGCTCTCTAGTCAGCTTCGTGGCCAACAGGAGAGTCGGTGGCGAACAGCGGAATCCTGCCTTTTTATAGCAGACAGAGCGCGGACGGAGGCAGACAAGCAGGCGGACAAGCAGGCGGACAAGCAGGCGGACAATCAATAAGCGGCGAGTCAGTGCATGCAGCGCACAGGCGGATGCAGCGCACAGGCGGACGGAGGCAGACAAGCAGGCGGACAATCAATAAGCGGCGAGTCAGTGCATGCAGCGCACAGGCGGATGCAGCGCACAGGCGGACGGAGGCAGACAAGCAGGCGGACAAAAATAAAGCGGCCTAAGGCTGTCAACACACAGTGCGTCCATGCAATGCATTAGTCCAAGTCTCTACAATATTCATAAATGAAGATATATAGGTCTACATCAAGGAAGGATAACTCTACTAGTGTCGTTTGGTGATTATAACTGGGAGTCATACCAGTGGCGGATTTAGTCCAGGCCCGGGGGTCTGGTCGCCCCCCCGTGCCCCTGTTGGGTAAAAAATGGCGCCCCCTCGGGCCCGGCCCGTACTTATTACTTAAACCTAAAATGTCCTTCAGGGAAACTAAATTCTCATACCAGTGACTTTGCGCAATCACACCTTGAATTTAACACTCATTGCAGAATTATTTTTATTTATTCATATGGCGGTCATTAGGCCTACCTATTTTTATTTATTACTAGGCTATGGCCCATTGCATTGATATGTATTATATAGTTGCCGGATAGCTAATTGCCTATGAAAGTTCGGTTTATCGCTCACTCATGGATATCCCAGGATTCTTTGGAAAAAAGCCTACGAACCTCATGTCAAATCCCAGGATTCTCTTGGGCGAATCACAGAATTCCTAGAGGCAAATCACATCAAATGATAGGCGGCACAACACTCTTCGCTTTAACCCATTTTAGCCCACAGTTCCACTTCTGGAACAAGGGGGATAAAATGTCACGGGTTACGTACTTTGAACTTCCCACCCGAAGTAATGGACAGGAAGTGCTTAGCAATAAACAATACATCAATTTTTGGTGAAACTTCATTGAAATTCTTTGTAATTAATCAATTACAATTTTTTTTACTTTTTACATTAATTATTTCCTGTTACCGTTGGAAATGTCCAGAAGAAGGTAATTATTACAATGTCATTACTTATTTCAAATTTTAATTTCATAACTAATTTCAACGGAAAATACTGTATAGAAATTTGTGTAATACATCGAAATTGTGTAAAAACAATTATCCTAAGGAATTTAGTAATTTGAACTTTTGTTCCATATGTGGAACTGTGGGAAACAGCAGCACCATGGCTAATTAAAATTTGTATTTTTGCATTCTGTACTCTATGCAATGAAAACGCTCAATAATGTACATACTAACTGCAAGTTATCAATTACGTAAATCGCCATTTGTGGCATGTCCGCCACATACGTATGTATGCATGTATGTATGTATGCATGTATGTATGTATGTATGTATGTATGTATGTATGTATGTATGTATGTATGTATGTATGTATGTATGCATGTATGTATGTATGTATGCATGTATGTATGCATGTATGTATGTATGTATGTATGTATGCATGAATGTATGTATATATGTATGTATGTATGTGTGTATGTATGTTTGTTTTTTTGTATGTGTGTATGTATGTATGTATGTATGTATGTATGTATGTATGTATGTATGTATGTATGCATGAATGTATGTATGTATGTATGTATGTATGTATGTGTGTATGTTTGTTTTTATGTATGTGTGTATGTATGTATGTATGTATGTATGTGTGCATGTATGTATGTTTGTTTTTATGTATGTGTGTTTGTATGTATGTATGTATGTATGTATGTATGTATGTATGTATGTATGTATGTATGTATGTATGTATGTATGTATGTATGTATGTATGCATGCATGCATGCATGTATGGATGTATGTATGTATGTATATATTTATGTATGTATGTGTGTATGTATGTATGTATGTATGTATGTATGTATGTATGCATGTATGTTTGTTTTTATGTATGTGTGTATGTATGTATGTATGTATGTATGTATGTATGTATGCATGTATGTATGTATGTATGTATGTATGTATGTATGCATGTATGTATGTAATATGTATGTATGTATATGTATGTATGTATGTATGTGTGTATGTATGTTTGTTTTATGTATGTGTGTATGTATGTATGTATGTATGTGTGTATGTATGTATGTATGTATGTATGTATGTATGTATGTATGTATGTATGTATGTATGTATGTATGTATGTATGTATGCATGGATGTATGTAAGAAATTATTTTACAACAATGTTCAATTCCCACAGTTCCACTTCTGGAACAAACATATTTTGTGCAAATTTCTATGGAAAAAATATAATTAAATTTTGCAGAATATTTTTCCTCTTCATTTTGTCACTAAAGCAATAGTGTAAAAGAAAAAAAATTCGAAAAAAAATTCGGGCTAAAATGGGTTAAAACGCAAATTTCTAAGCAATGATACAAAATTGTTAAAAACCAGCCTAGGGATTTTGAGTTGAGTGACATACAAAACTATCAACATAACTGACCGTCGACTATATGATTATAAAAGTCATAAGAATTTCTGGGAAAGATCACCAAAAATTTTGGCCCCCCTCGAAAATTTCTGTATCCGTCCCTGAAAAGAGGAATTAATGAAAACAATCCTGCTGAAATTGATTTTGAGTTGAGTGACATACAAAACTATCAACATAACTGACCGTCGACTAGATAATTAAAAAAGTCATAAGAATTTCTGGGAAAGATCACCAAAAATTTTGGCCCCCCTCGAAAATTTCTGTATCCGTCCCTGAAAAGAGGAATTAATGAAAACAATCCTGCTGAAATTGCAGCTGGATGAACAATAATTTTAAATTAAATCGAAGTTATACTGATGAAAAATATTTGCTGACGAAATAGAAGCGGGGTTGATTAAAAGAAAATTCTTGCCTAAACAGAAGCTGGATCGATGAAAAGGATTCTCGCCAAAATAGAAGTTGGATTGATTAAAAATAAGAATGCTGCAACGAGCGAATAATTCACGACGCTAAAATACACGTTTACCTGGATCAATATCCTATAAATAGCATTCATAAATATTTGTTATATAGGCCTAAGCATAAATTTATGTAACTGAAGTAAAATTTATTAATAGTCAAGCACACAAGTTTAAAAAGTTTCTGTTTTAGATTCTTGATTCTGGTTGATGTACTCGGAAAAATCGGATTAATTATAACTAATTTACTGTTTTAAACTATGTAAGTACAGGCGCCCTCTTGAAATTCTCCTCGCCCCCCCCCCCGTGCAAAAAAACCTAAATCCGCCACTGAGTCATACAGGGTATAACACACCTTTTTATTTCCTTCTCATTAAATTTTTTTCATGCCTAAAAATGCAAATATTCGCTAGCATCGCCGTCTTGCCCCACCCTCCCCTAAGTTGGGTTAATAGAAAGTTGAGGGAGAAGAAATTGTAGTAATTGAGCTTTGAGTGAACAGTGATAGCAGTGGTGGCGGAAGGAGCCAAATAGTAGAATCCGAGCCATTAAAGTCTTTCCATATTCCTACAAATAAAATTATGAACCATAGCCTCTTTCAAAACTGAAAACGTAAGTTCGTTTCGCTATATTTTTAGTGTATCGTCTCTAGGTTTGAACCAAGCACTTGGGCCGCCATTTTGACCGGAAACGAAACTTCGGAATAAATCTGAAAATTTGAGTATAAAGAAAACATTCGAAGATTACAATCTTACTTTTAGCTTAGAGGTGATTTATCGGAAGATTTGTTACTTTAGAATAAGTTTACTTTGTGGCTCTGTTAGTATATTTTACTTGGTTTTAATAAATAGTGGTTTTTTATTCGTTTGTTTGCGATGTCATTGTGTCCAACTTGTCTAATTTGATTATTACTGGTTTATAGCGACGTTGATTAATGCATGCCAGGTTATTACAACGCAGAGAAGTGTGTAGTCAGAGCAAGTTAAATAAAATGACATGTCAATGGAGATGATTTTTAACGAGGTCAACTGTGGTTCAGATTAGCTAGTAACAAAACACCTAGCCTAGTGTAGAAAATTAAGAACTGCACTTCCGTACAATTCGGAGTAAGGAATTAAATTTTAAAACCTTCGGTTACAAATTACTATTTCAGATTGTTATCTGCATTCTGCAGTGATCTGGTCAGCTTTGATTTTTGTGCCATGTGTTTAAAGGAGCTCATGTGGTGCCTGGGTTTTACTACAGCTGATGTCGTGAAAATGCTATTAAAACTTTTAGCCATTACTTATTCTTGAAATTGTCACACTTGGTACTTGCACTTTTTGGGTAAGTAATAGAATGCCACTGTAAGTTTACAAAATGATGGTGGATTTTGACCGTTTGATTGACTGTAGCATTTTTTTTGCTTAAAGGTCATGACTGGCATGCTATGAACAGACGGGGCAACGTACAACCGGCGAAACCAAAAAAACAGGTAAGTGCATCAATATCTTCATTGCCTTTGAGTTGAAAGGTAATTTCCTTTTTAAATAGCAAGATTGTCAGTCTAGGAGATGTTTGTACTAACACGGCTAGTAATTACATAAGTGATTTTCAACCAGGGTTCCACGGAACCCAAGGGTTCCACAGGCATAGGCCAGGGGTTCCGCAGCAGTTTGACAGAAATTGTTTATAGCACCAACTGAAATCACAAAAGTATCAACAATGAATGGATTCTTTCACAGCCTTCAATCATCTTGCTTGAAATAGCAGTTATACACGAATGTTTTGTTGTTTTCTATAATTATGTCGTTCGAATAGGCCTACTTGTTATTCAGAAGACATATGCATCAAATGGGAATCTATTATAGATTGCCTGCGTTTCCAACTCCTCAGTCAGACAAGCAAAACATTTTCTTAAAATATTGATTTTAAACCATTTTGACGCTCGAGATCTGTTCTGTATAAACAGCCAGCTGACTGCACCAGAAGTGCAAATGACGTACATTTAATTATTGCATAATTTTACAAGTTGCAACTGTAGACTATGCATATCTTTAACTACTGGGTGGGTGAAATCTATCTCTATCTATCTATCTATGTAATTTATATAGCGCCCCTTCAAGGAGTCTACTCAGAGGCGCTCCCGACCCAAGCCCGGTCAAAAAGAAAAGTCTTGAGTAATCTATAGAAAGAGCCAGACATGTTCCGAGGGTGGGAACGCAGGTTAGAGGGAAGGTCATTCCAAGCGGAAGGTCCAGTGACCGAAAATGCCCTGTTCTGCCTAGTGGCAGTGCGGGCGTAAGGAACCATAAAGTCACCTCTAGAGGCCGAGCGCAGAGATCGGCGACCCACAGCAGTTGAGGTCAAGGTGAAGAACTCACAGAGATAGGAAGGTGCTGTGCCCAAGACGCAGCGCCAAGCAAAAGAAGTAAGCCTGAAATAAATGCGTGACTGAACCGGAAGCCAGTGTAAAACATCACGAATATAGTCAGAAATGTGACCAAACTTAGGGACTCCACCCACCAAGCGTGCAGCCGCCCGCAGGACCCCCTCCAAACCACTTAAACGAACCTGAGGAAGGCCAAAGTAGAGAGAAAAACAGTAATCCAATCGATTGGCAATAAAGGCATGGACCAAGGTGGAAGCGGAAGAGGAAGACAGAGAGCGAGACACGACTCGCAGCTGACGCAAATGGTAGTAACAAGAGCGAGTCAAGGCCTTGAGATGATCAACAAAAGACAGCTCCGAGTCCAGGACGATACCCAGATTGCGCACAGATGTGGAAAAAACAAAGGTGGGGAATTCAGAGGCTAAAGACCCCAGATCAATCTTACTCAACTGTTGACGAGTTCCAAACCAGATATATTGGGTTTTAGAAGGGTTTAAGCGGAGTCGGTTGGATGACATCCAGGCAGTAAGGCAGTCAGTGGTATGTGACATAAGTCGGACGGCAGAGGCAGCTTGAGACGCTGAACAGTGAGTGTAGGACTGAATGTCATCAGCGTAAGAGTGACTCTTAAGGGAACAAGAGGCAAATAGGGCCTCTATGTCAGCCGTGAAGAGGAGGTAAAGAAGAGGCCCCAGGACGGAACCCTGGGGGAGCCCAAAAGGAGCAGGACACCAAGGAGACCGAGTTGAGTGGAAAATAGTTGAGGTGGTGCGCTCCGATAGATAGGAAGTGATCCATTCAAGTGGCAAATCTCTAATCCCAAAGGATAATGAAAGACGACTTAGGAGAAGATCATGGTCCACAGAGTCAAAAGCGGCGCTAACATCATATAAGGCCAGCAAAGTGACTTGGGACCTATCAATGGCGCCATATACATCCGAGAGGAGGTGGAGGAGGAGGGACTCAGTAGAGTAGCCCTTACGGAACCCAGACTGGCGGGGAGGGAGTAAATTATTAGCGTCCAGATAGTTTAACAGCTGACTAGCAACCAGTTTTTCAATAATCTTAGAAATAAAAGTAACGTTAGCTATCGGCCTATAGCTAGACGGAACAGCCGGATCCAGTGTCGGCTGCTTGAGGATGGGAGTGATGATCGAGCGCTTCTGGGAAGACGGCAAGACCCCTTCACGAAGCGAAGTGTTGCAGAGAAGAGTGAGGAACGGCAGAAGGATGTCGATCGATTCCTGGATAAGGAACGGAGGAAGAGGATCGAGCTCCGAAGACTTTGGCGGCGAGGAGAGGATCAGACGGCGAAGATCAATGTCCGTAATCTCGGAGAGAGCAGTGAAATGCGCAAGGTTCCGCGAGCAACTCACGCACTTTGAGAAAGGTTCCGCCATTAGAAAAAGGTTGAAAACCACTGAAATACATGAAAGACTCAATTATAATTCCAACCATTTGAAACAACTCAACCTGCCAAAGCTGCATAATTGGTGAAAGTCAACGCATGTTTGGAGGCTTTAAAAGATTTACAGCTGTTTGACTGCATTGTAGTCTTGTATGAAAAAGTCTGCTATCCATATATACTTACACGTATCTTACATTTTGAGCTGCCCTTCTCTCACGTTCATGTAAGTTGCTTTGTCTTTGATTGGTAATTGTCAGTATGTTGAAAGTCAGCTTCATTTCATCCAGTGACTTTTTGATGTGTTTAATGCTACATAAACAGTTGGGTACACATAAAAACACATTTGAGGATTCGCTTGACCATAGTGCACTAAGTTTTAGCTGGTGCTAAGGTAATGTGGTGTGTCACACAGTACTTAGTCTGGGATGTGCTGTTGAGATATTTATATGTAGAGTATTGTGGAGTACAATATCTTATGAGCTGTTCGACTGTTTGATCATCATATCAGCTGCAATCTTCGTTGGCATGAAATTAAACACGTTTGCTGTTATAATATATCTGCTGTTTCTTGACAAGGGCTTTTTTGGAGAAGAAGAAGATTTGGATCCGAGTCTATTTTTCAGCAACCCTTCGCTGTACAGGCAGGAAAACACCGTACGTGCACACCTCTTGTTCCTTTCCATTGTTTATAGTCTTTCCCTGTTTCAAGTTTTCTAAAGATATTGTCCGTTTGTTAGGGTGTCGGCAGTTGGTACATTAAATTTCTAGTGTGAATTTTTAAGCAGATGGGTTTTTCATTGACAGGAAATGCCAGCTGTTTTAAAATATAAACAAGAAGATTGCATTTTGAAATATGGAAAATATTTTAATTTACCTTATAGTTTTACTTGTTATTGTCAAACAGTATGAGCAATTAAACCACACAATCTGCAACGAATTGCTGCCATAGTGCTAGTTTACTGTCTTGTCAAAGCTCCGATTCATAGATCTGTCTATCTGAAAACTGTGTCTATAAGCATAATAGCATATATCTGTTTTATTCTAGTGATTGAGCACTGTACTTTCCTCTACAGTGTAGCTGTTGTTTTATTGCTGCAGATGATTGGTTCGCCAACGCCTTCCCAGTTGTCTTCATTTGGTGCCAGCCTTTATGGGCCTTCATCAAGTATGTCATGTCATTTTGTATTGCTTACAGTCCATTCTGTAGAATGTACTTTTCATAATTCAAGTCGTGAACTCGATATTTCTAAGATGTTACTCTGTAGATAAGCAGTAAGCACAAAGTATCAGCTTACTCATGAGCGCTGAGATTATTCACGAGCGCTGAGCTTTTTTTGCGAGCACTGAGCTTGTTCACAAGCATGGATCTTATTCGCTGATATTTTACTGGCTGCTGGTCTTACATTGTTTTGTCAAGTCTTGACAAAACAATGTAAGACAACCTAACCTGTAAATTAAAGTGATCTCCTCACAGAATTTATGCAGACTTTATGCGGAATTTTTTTTGCAGTTATTGGAAGGGAGATCACTTTCGTAAGTGGAGGCATGTGACAGATCTGTGATTGCAATTTAACTGACCTCTAGGTGCTGCTTGCCTTCTCCTTTTCTCAGTTCTTGAAATTGTTATAGCTTTATGTAGCTGTGACTGTTGTGTATGAATTCGTTGCGGTAAGACAGCCAATCTGTCGTGGCCCGCGACTAGTTTTTTTTTGCATGAAAAGCTGAGAACTGTTTTGTCTGGCTAGGAGCAGTTAGTGGTTTAGGACTGCAGCAGAGAGGCCTGCCAAACCAGCAATATCCAGTCCCATCGACACCTACAAGTAATATTGGCATGGGTTCTGGCTTTTCTCTCGGTCTTCAGCAGCAGCAGTCAAACCAAGTATCACGGACACAGCAGGTGTCACCCAACAGGTAAGCCGAGACGTAGCACTAAGGATGTGGACTGAAACTTGTGTGTTTTGAAATGACAGGCACCTTCGAAGATCCTAGCCTTCGTAGATCCTAGCCTTGAGCTGTTGAGAAATTCTCTCTAGCACTTTTTGTTATGTGCTGCTGAACATATGCTGAAACGTCCTCTTGATGATGTCTTTTGAAAGTATATCAAATCACTTGCTTTATAACATGACCGCTATAGCGAGCGGTGTTGCACGGAAGCACACGGCAATCTTGCTTATCTTTAGTTAGTTCCTTTGGATGTGTCGAATAGTTGTTGCTATGTCTTGAGAGTTTCTTATAAGCTGCTATATAACTATCATATGATGTGTAGTTGCATACATATGTGTTGACTGTAGAGTTCTTATGCTAACATACATATATACAAAGTTTGTGTTGTAATGCTGAAATAAGCATTTGTTTGTTGAAACGCCATGTTTGTTTCATTGGCATATTTCTTCTTCTTTTTCGTTCAGTGTCTCGAGAGGTGTGTTCAACGTTGGGCAGCAGAGCATCTTATCACAGCTAACGTCACAGACAAATAATCTGAATCAAATGAAGCAGTCAAATGCTTTAACATCAGGTCTATTAGGGTACGTTACATGTAGTAGAAAATGCTTTTCGAATTTCAAAAATGAAAATGCTTTTCGAATTTCAAAAATGAAAATGCTTTTCGGATTTCATATTATGCCTTCATGTACTGCTATCTGTAAGTAGATGCCTTGAAGGAAATTGATTAGGTGTAGTGCTTTCAATACTCCGTAGAAAATTGTGTTTAGAGTATTTGAAGCAAGGTTCTGTAAGATGGTTGCACATTTATATCGCTGTTCTTGTTTAATCGTTCTGAAAATAGTTTTGTCCATCTGGTGCTCGTGTATCTCTCCGTCAGAAGGAAAAAAATTGTGTGTTTTTGTATATTGTTGTTGGCCAGAATTTTGAAGACGAGTCTTGTTCGGGATGAGTTACATTTCCGTTACTGAGTTAGTTGTGAAATTAATCATGAATTCTGATTCTTGGGTAAAGTTATAATTTTTCATTTTTGCTGGTACTATTTCTTGCAATCCTACACAGACAATCAAACATGGTTGAAAATTGTATCATACCAGTAATTTGTGTGTTTTTTTCTTTCAGTTCCAGCACACTAAACAACATAGGAACCTTTCCTAGACAACTTAGTAAGTTCCGGTTCCTTTTTACTCTTCTTATAAGTTACTAAGAAAAGGGAAAAAATTGTATGTTGTGGTATGGTGACCAAGTGGTTTTTGCCTGTAGACTGGAGTGCTTAGATGTGTGAATATTCCATTGGTTGGCCAATGTATGAGAATCTTGAATAAATGTTAAATGTGACCTGTCATGACAGAACCTGCCACAGCTTAAAAATTAAAAATGTTAAGTTTTTTACTCTATCTTGTGGATGGTTTATTTTGCCTTTCAAACCAATTTTCAGTTTTTTTATACATCATATACAAACACTGCTGCAGCATTTTCAATATGCTGGTTTACATAAATTTTTACTTGATAGAACTGCATGGTGTTTTGTCATATTATTATCTACGTGTTCTTTAGCAAGAGCAATATTTGTTGGACCGGTTTAAATAAAACTTGGCACCCATGTAACTGCACCTTTTTGCAAATGCACTGACCAAATTTGGTGTTGATACCTTGGGCCTAAGAAACAGGTTATAAAACTTATTCCAGTTCAAAAAGATGAAGTCATTCAGACAAACCATTTTATTTTACTAAAAAAATTAAGATATCCAGAGATATTAAAGAGCCACCATCTGCTATATGTGTTAAATGTCACAATAAAAAAACTTGTTTCCAAATAACTTGAAAAAATAGAGCAAAAAAACAGTTTATTCCAGCCGAAATACCGACTTTACATTTAAGCTGCTATGTGTGACCAGCTTGATTTCTCATTCACGTAACTCATGAATTCAGTCAGCAGATTCATTTGCAATGGTATTTTTAGGCTTTGTGGTCTATGATATTAAACCTATTTAGGCTGAGTTTAATAGTTTGCTTTGTGGTGGTGTGAAGTTTGGCATTATGCACTTAATGTGCCCGTTTTAGGCTCCGAAAAGGCACTACGAATAGCCAGATGTAATAGACATGCCTAACTGGTTTGTAAAGTGACCTGATTGTACTTGCTTGTAGATGATGGTTCTCAGTCAGGGGCTAGCTTTGATTGGTCTGAATTTCCGATGTTAGGCAATCGCAATTCAGCCCAAAATCAGATTATGACATCGAGAAACTATGGTCAGTTTTAGCCACTACTATGTCGTGTGCATGCATTCGTTTTCCTGGAGCCATTTAAGTCTCAGTTGGGTAATATTTTCTTAAAGCTTTTTAACGACATTAGATTGAAGACGATTGCAGGGAGATCTCTTAAGCCAAATTTGGGAGCAGGCAAAACGTCATGGAATGTTGGCTCAATTATTTTTTAGCTTTGTCTTGGATGGCCGAAATAGACGATCTTGACTGTTCCCTTTGTTTCCAAGCTGGTCTCTTGCTTGAATGAAATCATGAGCTACATGTTTGTAGCTGAATTTGCAATAGGGTGCAAGCATACTTCTTGATTAGAACCGAACCCCATCCTAGCTTGCTAACTAGGAGCGCTTCAAAAACTGCTGTACCCTTGCAGCTTTATTGCTATTAATCATACAGTTTGTGTATTACTTGATACTTATTTCTTTATCTTCAACATCTGCTTTATTCTGAATCTTTGATGAAATTCTGCTAAAAACTTGAGTGCACTCATCTGTGTATTGGAGCTGTTTGATATTTTGTATGAACGTTTTTTTTAGGGATTTGAGTTTGTTTGTGTAATGCACAGACAAATTGTTTATGTAGAACTATTCGTTTTTCTTTTTTCCAGTCAACATGGTAAACAAACAAGACCCTACACCAGAGTTCCAAATACAACAGGAAGATTTCCCTGCGTTACCAGGAGCCCAAAGTAAGACATTGACTAAACTGGACTCGTGTACTTCTGTCCTTGCTTTTGCCTATTTTATCAAAGTCATGAATCTAAATTCTACAGATCTATGAGAAGTCAACATTTTCATTTGTTGGAGGCCTTCAAGTGTATACATATATATCTGTTAGACCATGGGAAGAAAGGATATTGGAATACCGGTTTTGTGAACGAATCTTGTCAGCAAAGAAGCTTAGGAACCACCCGGCAATGGTAGTTTTCATAACGATTTAGAGACACTTTTTGTCATGCTTACTTAGAAAGGTTGCCACCCCTGCACTAGGGTGTTAAAAAGAAGCACTTATTTGTTTTGGCTTTACTTATTGAAACAATATTATATGCTGTTGGTCACTGTAGGTGTACCTACCATAACCTGCTATCCAAAATCCCTGACCAATCTGAACTTTTTGACGTAACTTTGACTGCTGTTAAACCCCTCAAACTGAAGTGTAGTAAACGGTATGGAAATCCTACACACTCAGTTGGTAAAGATTTAATGTGAAGCGACCATTGGCTGATGCCTAAAGCATTAGAAGTTAGATCTGAAAATAGATTTGGATGGAACAGATGATTTGTACAGACTTTTTTAAGGCATTAGATCTTTGACCAGATGACTTCTGGACATATTTTTGATGATGAACAAGAAGTGTATTAAAGAATGCTCAGCAATGCTGTTGTTGCTGTTCCTCACCAACTGATTTTCCACCTAATCACAGAAACTCTGGAATGTATATTTAGCTTTACGAAGCAGCCATCAGCTAATGAAGCCAGTTGTTACTCACTTCCTCCTCTAAACTACTCTCAAATGCAATTTGGCGGTCATTATACGTATTATTCAGATTGTGAATTGTCATTCTTGTGTTTAAAAGGTGTTAACTTATTTGATTTAAATTTCATATTTTGCTTATGTCTTATTATTTTGCAGATCCAGCGACAACAAACACTAATGATTCTAATAAGCCTGTGAGTTGACATTTATGTGTTTTATGTAATTGTGTGGTCCATAAGAAATATCTCTTAGAACTGTGAGGTCCGTTATTGGCATCATCAGAAATTGTTTTTTGTCCATCATTGCATTTAATCGTGAAAACATTATTTATATTGTATCTTAGTCAACACATGTTTAAATCATTCATTACATTACATTTTCAAAACGTTGATGTTGAGATTGATAATAGATAATTTACAAAATTTTGCAACGTTTCTACATATATGTACATTACGTACTTCATTGGACGGCTATTCCAAAGTGCTTTGAGCGTCTGTGAATAGAAAACTATTAGGAGTGCTGCTTAAATGCTTATATGAATGAATGAATTGGTGATCTATATTTTTTGTTTGGGCATTGTAATGATGCTCTGCAGTGTCCGCACGTTATAACCTTCAGCAGTCGGGCCACGTACCTTAACACTTTAATGACGAGAGATTACTGTTTACTGGAATCAACTGGGAGCCAATGCTTGTTAAAGTGTAACTAAAGAACCTTCTAGCACCTGGCCTTTTACCCTACCTGAGCCCTTCATTTGGCCATGATAAGTGGAACACAGGTCTAAAGAGATGTTACGAAGGGTTGCCATATACATTGAACTGATAAGAAAACAGATAGGGGTTAATATTCAACAATTTTTTACCTTTTCTTGGCAGACCTTGTGCCTGACTATGATGAACTGGTAATATGACTTGATTCACTAGAAAACAGACTGATGGTGCTACGGTGAAAGGCTGTTAATTCAACCATCAGGCCATGCATTAGTTTATTAAATTACAATTGTTTATAGCAGTGTTAAATTATTTGTCAGTTATCCAGTATGGGCAGCTATGACCAGGCTGTGAAGGACAGCAGCAAAGCCTACGGTGATAAAATGGTTGGAGCGCAACGGAAAGGCATTCAAACAACAAGCGATGGTGAGCACAAAGTTTATTTTCTGAAGTCAGCCTCGAATTGCGGAAAGAATTTGCATCTGTGCGCCAAGACAGTGAGAGCTGAAGTGGAGAGAAATGGTGTATGAAAGAGGGTGGAGAGATATGGTGTTATAGAGAAGGGAGGGCAATGGACAGTTGTTTCTGACAATCCTTGAAAAGGGACCAGAAGTAAGAAATTCTACCACTGAGCAGTTTTTAAGGGTGACTAAGTACGGAGAAATCTGCATCTGTTGACGACTGGTATCATGTATTACAGTGATATCGGTGATATTTCTTACGTTTCAAATATTTCAGTTCATAATACATTTGTTTCTGCTTCTGCTGTGCTAAATGGCATGTTGGTGCCCTCTGTTATTTATGTTGCCCTCTGTTATTTATGTTGCCCTCTGTTATTTATGTTGCCCTCTGTTTTTTATGTTGCGAATCATTACAGTGTGCCACCAGGTCATAGGTTGCGTTTCTTGTCCCTGGGCACCACCAACCTTGCTACGATAATGGAAAAGAATATTTAAGATTGCTCATAAGCAATAGCGTAGTGATTTTGGTTTAGGATGTGAAGACGATTAACTGTCATTTGTTTCTTCGTCGTAGGAACCATAACCAATATACCGAGTGGTATGTTGACGGATCAGTTCGGTATGGTTGGCCTTCTCACGTTTATACGTACGGCTGAAAACGACCCTAGCCTAGTGGCGCTTGCTCCTGGAATCGACCTGACAACGTTGGGACTCAACCTTAACCAACCAGAGTAAGCGTCTTTCTATACTCTGTTACTTTTGATTCTCTGTCCTATATGCCTGTACCATAGTACCAACCGTTACATTAGTATTGCAGTACAGTTGCCTGGGCAGTAGAGTGTTTTGTCTATAAATAAAAATTTGGAGAGTGGGCACTGTCTGGTGATAACTATGGCAGAAGTTGTTTGTGCATACTTAGCTCTTTCAAAGCAGTATGATTTGGTACCAAGGTAAACTGGAAGTAGACAACAAGGCTGGACCCCATGCAGTGCTAGACCTCAGAGGCTGAGGGGCAGGAAATGAGCACTTTCCTGCATTGGTACATGGGGGCTTTACTTTACTGTACTGCTATAGAATTAGCGCTGGTAAATTGTAAAATGGTAGCATTGTTAGTTGTTAAAGATAAATACTGTTGAAGAAGCCTTGCTATTTAATGACTTGCACGTATAAGAAAGCCTTAAGATGATAGTTGTGGTCGTTTATAATTCTTGACCTGTTGGCACCTCAAAAGCTCTGTTACATTATTCCTGCCTGAAGCTGTGTCATTCTGGTATTTTTGACATCAGCAGAAGAACAATTGTATTGGAGTAATAAATGGTCATAATTGAATTACTTTATTTCTGCAAATTTATGCAACTGCTGACCACTACTGATGAGCTTTTATTTATTTATTGGGAGCACTTTTATTGAACCCTTTTAAAACTATCTACTCTTAAGTTACAAATGTGCAAATGGTTATTACTCTAAATCTGAGCTCTGGTTTTTTTCTTCAACAGCAACTTGTTTCCTACATTTCAATCGCCATGGTCAGATCTGCCATGTCGACCACAAGATATCGGTACGTATCTAGACTTTGGTGATTTAATTCAACTGAGATGCAATCTGAATATGTAAAAAAAAGACAAATTGAAGCTGGCATCTCAGTAAATCTCAGTAAACAATTAAATGATCAATTAATTTAATGCTAGTCTTCTGCTAGCCAGCTGATCTTGACGTTGTGGGAATGCTGATCCTGAGCAACTATTCGCAAGTGATGTAAAGTAAATTTGTCGCTGTGTAAACAGATTACAATGTGCCACCAGAGTACCTGACGAACGTGTACGTTCGTGACAAGCTGGCTCCCATTCGATTAAATCGGTATCACGAAGATCTGCTGTTCTATCTCTTCTACGTCAACGGCGGAGATCTTCTACAACTGGCAGCTGCTGCAGAACTGTACGTGTTCTTTCACTTGTCTCACATGCCTGTTATACTTTTAAAAAGTGTGTAGGCCATGTATGGTATTGTTATTGCCTTGTATGATGTCTCGTGCACTTCTCAACAGGCGAATGACATTGGTATTGCCTTGTATGATGTCTCGTGCACTTCTCAACAGGCGTATAGCATTGTCATTGTTTTGTCTGCATCGTAAAGTCTGCACACATGAGCGACTGATCAAAACAAGTGAGTTATATGACAGAAGCAGAACTGTTATTGTATCTTCATTTGGCAATTCCAAAACTTGACATAGAAATTAAGTTTAGAATTAAGCAAACAGGTTAATGTAGAACAAAAGACAAACTTAGAACAGACCAAAATCAACAATGCACACAGCTCCCTTATTAACTACCTTATAATGTATGTCATTATATCATGCATTCTAACAAGGAATAGTTCCGGCTTTGTCAATTGTGATTCTTTTTATTGCTGCCGTTAATGGTGGTGTTATTATTTAAGTTTTGAGATTTTGACATGGAGTTCCGCTAGACGCATTATGTGTTGATCTTTTTTTAAATGCTACATTGCCACTCAAGCCTTGACCTCCACCCTTTCCTGAATTTTGATTGAAAGAGATGAACCTGTGGCAGAGTATTCATTGGTGACCAATGCTTAATGAACCAAAATATTTAAAATAATAGTTTTGACTGTTGTGAAGCACCTGGAATTTTACCGATATCGAACTGATTGCTCAAATTGTTGATTGGTTGACTTCCAGGTACAACAGAGACTGGAGATATCACAAAGAAGAGAGGGTGTGGATAACGCGCGCGCCCGGCATGGAACCGCTGGCGAAAACAAACACGTACGAGCGAGGAACGTACTTCTTCTTCGACGTCCACGCCTGGAGAAAGGTTCCGAAGGAGTTCTACCTGGAGTACAACAAACTGGAAGAGCGGCCCCAGCTTCCGGACGGACTGTCCAACAATAAGGCGTAGTGAAGGGGTTCAGCGTATATATCGTGAACGACCTTGTGAAGGTCGTCATGTGCAACGTTCTCTTCTCATCCCTAGAATGTTTTGTTTCTGTTTGGTTCAGTTCGTTTCAGCAGACTTCTTTGAGTCCACGTGCGTCCGAAACCATTCGTGCGTTAATCACGGGATGGCGTGGATGTGTGTGCGAACTGTATATATGTATCTCCATGTATACATGTACATATAAATTTGCGTGTATATATATATATGTATGTGTTATTCATGTATATCAGGGGTTCTCAAACTGTGGTACGCGTACCCCTAGGGGTACGCCAGGCGCCGGTAAGGGGTACGCGAAAAATTATAGAAATATAAATTTTCTTTGAGTTTATGGGCTATAATGTCCATCTTTCTTTGATTAGCAATGACATTATTTTAGCGTTGCAACAATTATTTCTATCACAACATATGATTAGACTCGCATACTATACAGTTCATGCAGCATATTTATGTCTAGGTCAATACTATAATTTTGGAATAAATAAAGTATACGGTAAATGGTTGAAAGCACGAAAAACAGAAAGTTCAGCCTACAGTAGGCCTATATAGAACTCAAACAGCAGAGAGCTGAATTGGCCTAAGAATTAATTTCTGATCGAGCTTCAAAATTTGTGATTCCTTTCTGCAGTACGTCATATCTGGGTGAAACTATTTTGGCTCTCAAAAGCAAAAATTAGGTTAATTTGCGTTTGAAATAGACAAATATTAAACCAGATATTTTAAATCTGTGTTAGTATAAACAGGTCCACATCACTAGGCTATAAGTTGGCTATTTCTCACAGGGATTATAGACCAATTTTCCGTTTTAAATTTGCAGATAAAATTATATGATTAAAAGTCAAACTAAATTTCGCTCCCTATTATGATTCTAATAAACGACGTCACCAATGATTAAATGGACTTTTAGTTGTCACTCCAAGGGGACCTCGCAATGGCATTTTGTTTCTGACCTGACTTTGCTGGGGGTACGCCATCATTCGATTTTTTACTTGGGGGTACAATAAAAATAAAGTTTGAGAACCCCTGATGTATATGTATATATATACACACGATCTTCTAATCTAATAATATTACTTGTATCATGGTATTTATGTATACATATATATCTGATATATTTTTGTTGGTACGTAATATAAGTTGCAGGCAGTAGAAATCACAAGTTTGAGTTTCTGTGTTTTTTAAAAAGAAACTATTCATGTTACAGGCGATTGCAACATTACAATACCTTCCGTGTGGCTGACAGGCTGCAATTTGTACGTTACTCTCAGTCCATTTGCTGTTCTTTGTTTGCGAAAGAATATTAGGCTGCATTAGAATTAAAACTAATAATACAACGGGCCCACTGCTTCATGATTAAATAAGATATAAATTCATGTAGGTGCAGCTATAGTTCATTTCATGTAATGCACAGATATGTGATAAGTTGTCGCTGTAAAGCTACGACTTGCAATTTTAATTGGGTAATGTTTCAGAACCTAGCTGCATTTTATGTTACCTAATTAGCTTGAAATTCTCCACACCGAAGATAGCAGTTTGCTATGATCATAACAAGTAGGTACAGATATTTACATCATGTTCATCATGTCAAAAGTTGGCCAGAGATGTGGTTTAATGTTTTTTGTCATCCTTGGAGACATTGAATTTTTTATCAAGCTGCTAGGCTTTATGGTTAGTGGAATTGCGATGTTGGTAGCTGCGAAATGTGCCTGTGGTTCCATCTGTTCCTTTACTGTGTGACAGTAAGAGCGCAAGTAAAATGCCGTAGAGCTCAGATCCTGATGAGTGCCAGTACTTCGGTGGACTTTTGTGCCCGGTTCATTGGCACAGTTGGCATCGGTCGAAGTGCTGTGCGAAATCCAAAGTTCTGCGTAGCAGATGGAGCGTGACAATCGATTGTTTAGAGTGCTTGGAGTGTAATGTGCAGAGTGCAGGTTTGAGTCTGGCACAACACATTTGCTGTGCAGTGTACATGGACGATGAGCAAGTCTTTGTAACTGAACATTTACGAAGTGCCACTCAACTATTCAGAGGTGCTCACAACCCAAGTCAACAAATAAAATGGATTCGATGAGTTTATAGAAGAACAGAGTAAAAGAAAGGGTAAGGAGCGTAAACCTTCCAAGTCCTAATACACGTTGAAATAATATGGAACAACAATGTTTAACTATATTATACTTCTAACTTTGGAAGGAGAAAATACCAAACTCGTTGTAGTGCTTTATGTAGGCCTCGATTTGGAATTAAACACCACTATCTGTGGGGTGCGATGGTTAAGTGGATATGTTCGTTGCCTTGCTGCCGGAGGGTTGCATTTTGAGCGCCACTGAATCTGTGAGCGGCGCTATATAAATGTTCAATTACTATTACTATTGCAGGTTTTAATCCACCTCAAGTTGCCGCCTCCTTCACTCACAATTGCTCAGCGCTTTGGCGCCTCTGAGTAGTGAGATTTAAGGGGCGATATGACAAGTGCACATGCAAAGTCTTCGTGTGCCGTTCTAGTCTGCGATTTAATTAATTATCCAATAGCCTATTGGCAATCATGGGCGCCGACTCTGCGAGGCCCGTGAGTGCTCAGCACCACCATAAATTGGCCATGCGAGGCCCGCCTATGCATGGGCACCACCAGAAATCAGCCACCAAGATGTGCTTTTATGATATTATTTCTCTGTATGCATTGCTTAGCTTATCTATAGAAAATCACTGCGTCTTTTATATATTTTCTTTTATCTCAGTTAGTCTTCCTTACTATTACTCCAATTTTAAACTTTTATAACCCGTCCGGCCGTTAGTCTGAACTCCATACGAATAGCCTACGAGGAAAACCTCAAAATCCTGCTCATTCGATCCTCTTCAGTCATTTTTTATACGGACGAAGGTGACGATTTGAATGACTGTTTCGTTTTATTGTATTTCATTGTTTAAAGATATGATTTAAGGCTTCAATAAATGTTTTTCCCAATTGCTTAAAAAAATTGATCACTCTATAGGTTATAATTATATTGGCTATGCCTAATGATCCTCACTGCACGACAATCACCTCCCAGCATCACAAAAGCTGGATATTGTTTTGTCTGCGTTAATTAACAAATCAACCTTGACTAAATTGTCTATGAAAACTATTTGAAAAACTATCTTCCACGATGTTACTATTGGCTCACTAAATAGTGGTTAATGTAGCAGAATGTTTTGATTTCTTGTGCAAATTTGAACCTGTTGAGTGTTGACCTAATTAGGACAGAGTGCTACCAGATGCCCATGCTAACGAAGATTGTGCTTTTCTTCTGTGTAGATTCCAAGAGAAGTATACATGTTGACCCAAAGAGTGATCAAGATTTTTAAGCAATTGAGAAAAACATTTATAGAAGTCTTAAATCATATCTTTAAACAATGAAATAATGGGAAATTTTGACGAGATAACAGCTCAATATTTCACTATTTCATGTTGTGTGGAAATCTTTTTAGACAACGGCAGGGATGCTTTTCAAGTCTTAAACCATGAAAATTTCGTAAAAACGACAGCCTAAGATGCTACCATCGCAGTGTGGCAAGAAAATAAATTCGAAAATGGTTAGGAGCACATTCCCTCCCCAAGCCTCTTCGGCCCTACCCTGCTCGGCTATCGTCCTTTGACCGCGAGTTCGTCCCTTAAAACCTTGAACAAGTTTCCGCCTATTAACAGAAGTAATTTCAATAACTCTATGAAAAAAGGCTGAAATTTTTTGCCGCGCGTGCTTTAACATTCGTTTGGGCACTCACACTCTTTGGATCAACTCGGCGCCTATGTTGGCAATAGGCTATAGCAGCAATCCGATTGATATGCGAAGTGCCCCAGGCGCTCATGCGTGTCCAAAGGTGACTCATTTAATGCCACTTTTGCAATTGTATGTAGGCCTAACCGGACTATTGCGTTCGTGCCAGGTTCAGACCAACGACCTCATATATATTACTATTCAGACCATGACGCTGCCGCACTGTCATTGTTGGTAGCAACAGACTGCTTTAGGCGGCTGTTTACTAAGACGTCTTAAATATGGGTAGGCTAACCTAACTAAATGTGCGTTGTCTACCGCTGCTGCTGAAGACTATTGAATCCACGATTCGTATTTTGGGAGAAGGATATTATATCAAAGGCTCATCTCCAAACAGTGAGGCGCCGTTGAACAGTAACCGCCGAAAGGCGCTATATAAAACGTAAAGAATAGTGAATACGAAAGTGTTGTTGGACCAACAAACTCATCAGAATTAACGAGAGAAAACCTCAAAAAGGCAATTATTATTTTTTGTTAAAAATCATTCTACACCCCACGTTAAGATTTTTTCTGAACAATTGGTAGCTTATTTTGCAGAAAAAGAACTGCAACCAAACCGCTGCATTGGCTATTTTAAGTTACAAATGGCCTTGATGATGTACAATGCGGATATTACTTTGTAGGCTCTGCATGTAAACCTAGGCCTACCAAAATATACATAGGTGCGAGCAAACCAATGCAATGAGCAATCTTCGATAGGTTACTAAAATTTAAGACCTTATGGAGTATTCGATGGCCTGTTTAATTTGAAATAAAGCAAGGAATTTGAAGCTATGAGCTGGTCAAACCTGAACGCGGCCGTACAAGGGTGAAATGGGAGAGCTTCTAAACGGGGATAAAATATTATAGGTCAACAATTAATTAGCCCTTTAGCATCGGTGGATGTGTTGCTCTCAGGCTACATAACAACGTTGAAATTTAAGCCAAATCTTCAGGTAAGTAACCCGCAGAATCCTGTTACAGGAAAATGTGTAACCAATTTTTGACGAGAGTTTGAAACTGTCACTGTTTGTCTTTAAGACTGTGCTAGGAATAGTTAGCCAGCGCTGGTGGAAACCGTGTAAGGTAGGCAGGCTACTTATGAAGACTGCCACGCGGCAATTTGTTTTGTATCGCAGCGTTCTGTCACGATCTCCTCGTATTGCTATAGCGCTATATTTGACACAAACTCTCATTATTCTGGACTGTCTGATTAGTTCAGTAGTGCTACTATCTTATGAATTCAGGTAGCCATTTCAAGGAAGGTTATGATTTTTGCTGGATTCTGAAGTTCAAAGTGCGACTTTCACGAGCATGTTCAAACTACAGATAGTGCTCCGATTAAGGTTATATAGCGCTCTTGCAACGGGTTTGTTAACCGAGATACAGTTCTTAGCGTCAGCCAAATGGGAAACACTAGTTGTTTGGGCCAAAACATTTTTGTATAATATTATCACCTCTTTTTGGATGAACATTGAATACTAAGGTAATTGTCAAGTTATTAAATCGATTTAGTTGACAGACTGCCTAAATTTAGGAAGAAATTGGTGGCAGCTTTTGAGTGTTTAGCAGAGATCTATGTTAAGATGATGTTGACACTGAGCCCCCAACCCCACTATACTTGGGCTGAGGACCCAGACTGAAGTAAATATAGTCTCTTTGACTTGCACTCAGGGCTTATAGTGTGCCTGGACGGTCATGGACGGAGTCCATGCATGTATTTTAAAATCTGAACGCCGTCCAGCCACTTATTGGCCAGCACTGACTGGAAAGGTAAGGGGCATCCAGGCACTTCTTTTGGAAAGGTAAGGGGCGTCCAGGCACTTATTTTTCCACACTTTTAGCACTGCTTCCACTTATATATTTCTTTACAGATCTGAAACGCTGTGAAAATGTCACATGGAGATGCGAAGAAGGTTATCATGGTCACGGGAGGCAGTGGATTGGTTGGCATGGCGATCAAAGAGATTATCGAGAAAGGAGAGAAACGATCAGACGAGGAATGGGTTTTTCTGTCATCAAAAGATGCCGATCTCACGTAAAAATCTATCCTTGACTTTCCTGATATAATATGAGATCTAATTATAATGTTCATCAAAGGATGCCGATCTCACATAAAAATCTATCTTTGACTTTCCTGATATTATATGAGATCTAATTATAATTTTCGTTTGTGCAATAAACTGCTTGGCAGGCTGCGATTGGTACTGGTAGGTGCCCTTGTAATGGGCTGGCTATGTTACAGCGCCATAGTAATTTTCATTGTTATTTATCCTCTGCAGTTATGCAGTGAGGGCGATGAAAAATTTAATTCAATGTGGGTGGGAGGTAATCTGGTTGGAACACGACATTGTAGTGAAACTAGAAAAGAGAGTTTGGTAGGTAGGTTATTTGGGGCAGGCAAGTCTCAAGTTTATTGTGGTTCACCTTATCTTCATTGTTGCAATACTGAAAAATTTATGCCGCCGTAATTGTGGGAGGTTTCAGCCATGTCTCATTTTTAATAACAGTACATTTTTAGCTCCGCTTCTGTTGTAATTTTTATGGACAACATATCTTGTTGTCGTCTGTAGATTATTGTTACCTATTTGATTTTTGTGTTTTGTGGCTTCGTTTTTCAGGAACTTAGAACAAACGAAAGCTCTGTTTGCGCGTGTCAAACCAACGCATGTTATCCATTTGGCTGCGATGGTTGGCGGCCTCTTCTTCAATCTCAAGTTTAACTTGGACTTTTTTGTAGGTTGACGAATTTTTTCAAAAGATTTCGAATTTCATTAGAGCATGTCTTTATTGTAGGCTTTATCTTTATTCATGTCCTTTCTCTCAACACATGCTCTTGATTTTTGTCTCTTCTCAATGCGGGCGGTAGGGTGCTGGTGTTTCATAAATGAGACATAAGCTGATTGTACCTTGGCTGATTATCAATGGATTTCAAATAGATTCCTCTAATGAATTGTACTCTTTAGTACGTTTTCTGTTGGGTGAATTTTGTTCTTGATGTCGTGTGAATTATCATGGCTGTAATTTAAAAAAATAATAATTTTAAGAAACAATAGCAGAAATTTTAATCCAACCCACTTTAAGCACTCTTTTATTTGAAACTACAATCCTCAATCTGTACCCTTGTCACATAAATTTCCACATATTGCAAAGGGATTTTGTGGATATGAGCTGCAGATAAATAGGTAACACATTCGGGATCCATAATTATGATTCTGATTCTGAAGTGACTGAAAACCCTACTATGCAGCTAATTATTGTATTACCTCACCAAGGATGACATGTTCTTTGTCATTTTAGAGGAAAAATCTTATCATTAACGATAACATCTTGAACACATCGTTTGAGACTGGCGTTAAGAAAGTGGTCTCCTGTCTTTCAACGTGCATATTTCCAGATAAGACTACTTATCCAATCGATGAGAAAATGGTAAGTGTTCGGCAACTATTTCAATCTTAAAAATTTACTTCAGAATTCATTTTCACAGAGCATGTACAAGTTATAGATGTTCAATGTTATGTTTTAATGTGTTGTTAGGTGCTACATAAATGACCATAGACATGGTCACGGTCATGCATGTGTGCAATCCACCTCTAGTCACTGAAGATGTAAGAGATGTTATACATTGAGTTGGCAACGTTGAAGGGCCGCTATATCAAATTGCTGTAATCTATGTTGTATTTCTTCTAAATTTGCTCTATTCTGAAAGTGAATCACAGTCAAAGGCACATTCGTATTCGCTGCTCGAATATTTTTAAGGAATACGATATTAATATTTGTTGTATTGCTTTGCTATAAGTATAAAAAGATTTTTTTATAATTAATTGTAAGCAATTACTAATAAAATCAGATATATATATTTCCATCATGGATCTGCTAATTACTAAATTGATATTTTTAAAATTAATTGTAAGCAATTACTATTATAATAGATATATATTTCCATCATGGATCTGCTAAGTACTAAATTGATATGTTTTAAATTAATTGTAAGCAACTACTAATATAATCAGATATATATTTCCATCATGGATCTGCTAAGTACTGAATTGATCTTTGAGTTTGTTTTCTTCGCAGGTTCACAATGGGCCGCCTCATGACTCAAACTTTGGATATTCGTATGCGAAGCGCATGATCGATGTTCAGAACAGGTTTGATCAATAACGAACTCTCATAGAGACTACTGTGTAAATGTTTACTTAACATTTATGCATAGACTTCATTTACGGCTTCTTGAGATTTGCTGAACATTTGGAACCGACTGACTGACTGTTTTCGTTATTTGCAGTTGTTTGGTGCTAATTTTGTTGGGTGCTAAATGCTGTTAGATCAGGTTAAATTATACTACAGCACAGATGCAATTTCAACAGATAAATCTAATGTGTTTTAAAAGTCATTGCTTTCAATTCTTAAAAATCATTTGAATGGTGGCGGTATTTAGTTAATTTTCACTGGCACTTTCAAACGACAATGAACGGAATTTCTCAACTAACTAGGGAGTGATGAAAGTATCTAAAATACTATTCTAAATACTTGAAGAAATATTTGCCATCTTTGGGTATTTTTATGGTAATTTCAACAGCGCATTTTACTTTTCATTTTGCTATTCTGGATCTGTAGCCTAATGGTTGTAGGTTTGTGCTTGCTCAATTAACTTGTCCTGCGATGATATTGGGCACTTTATTCATTCACACATGTCTCATATTTGGGATTCAGAGATTATGCTTCCACTTTTCCCACAATAAGGGCAATATATTTAGAAATTAATAAAATGATAAATGGATACTCAAAAGACTCCAGGTTTCTCAGATAGATGCTGCATAAAGGTCTAGATAGGCGCAGAGTCTGCACCTATCTAGACTTTTATGCAGATACTAACCAATTTTCTTGTAGGGGCTATTACCAACAGCATGGATGTCAATATACCTCTGTGATACCTACCAACGTCTTTGGACCTCATGATAATTTTAACATCGAGAATGGACACGTACTGCCTGGACTGATGCACAAGATTTATCTTGCGAAAGGTTGGTTGTTTATATATGTCTTTCAAGAGTAAGCAAGGGTGAGGGTAATACACTTGTTTAGCAGCCGTCTATATGTTATATGCCCAGGAAGGGAAAAGGTTCACCAGATTTATGCGATATGCGTACTCCGGCGAGGGGAGGGTCTAGAAAAAATGTGCATGTGCAAAATAAATTTCTAATTATGTCATCCACATTAATTAGCGTATTTATAACTCTGTATTAATTATCATATAGTTGTCCGATGGTGTTTGATTCTATTGTGATTATTGATTCTATTGTGATTATTGATTCTATTGTGATTATTGATTATATTGTGATTATTGATTATATTGTGGTTATTGATTATATTGTGATTATTGATTCTATTGTGATTATATTCTGTTCAGATCCAAACATAAACAATAAACCATAACAGTTTTAACAGATATTAGCTGGCAAGTAACAAAACTAAATGGTGGCCTACGGTCAAATAAATGTAACTTTATATATAACTTTGGCTAATTAACTTTTGTAAGGGGAGGGGCAGAGAAGCTTAATTTGTACGTACTCATAGGGAGTTCTCAAAATGTCCGAGTTGCAACAAGGTAGTGGAGGGTCGAAAATGCATTCTTTGCATATGTTGATGTATGGATGGGCTCCTAATATGTCTTTGTTGAACACCCCTGTATAATGTATTATATATTTGTATGCTTTACATGCACACATTGTCAACCTTGGCTTTAGAAATTTATCAATGTCTAGGGAGTAAACTCCAGTTTTGTTTTGTGATCAGAGAAAAGCCAGCCATTCGTTGTGTGGGGCAGTGGTTCTCCGAGAAGACAGTTCATCTACTCACTCGATCTCGCTCGTTTGTTCATCTGGGTTCTGCGAGAGTACAAGGAAGTTGATCCGATCATTTTGTCAGGTAAGATGCTGCCGCTGGGAAATGTTCGGCTATACTGACTTCTGGCGTGTTTTTTTACGTGAAGCAGCTTAATTTAACAGTGATTGTTGATTGATAGTCAGATTTTTAACTCTGTCAGACGCTTAAATCTTAACCTGTCATTGCTGAACAACATACATTAAGCTAGATTATAGCAATAGAATTTTTTAATTCAATCAATCAGCCAATCATTTTATTTATTAGAAATACTTAGCTGACACAGACGCAACTTAAATGGACAATTATTATTGTACAGGACATTTATGGAGACTGTCAAAACACAAAAAAATATTGAAAAAGAATTGTTGGTGTATTGACAATAATTATGAATGATGGAGACATGGGGCATGTTAATAAATGTGTTGCTTTTAAAACTAGATTTATGGATAATGAAGTTAGAGGCTGTGCCTTGGGTCTGGAGACAAATGGTGATAGAGGCTTAATGATCAGTTAGTTGATCAGCTGAACTGAAACTGTGTTTTAAGTATTAGCTGAGGTTGTTGCAATAATTGCGATATTCTGTATTTTCTTTCCTGTTGTCATGGCTCTCATTGGCTTCTGAATGTTTTGTGAGCAGTGATATGTAAATATTCAACAACGGTTATGTCGTGTTTCGTTTCTTAGTTGGTGAAGAAGAGGAAATATCGATCAAGGATGCTGTGGAACTGATTGTTGATGCGATGGACTTCACTGGACCTGTCACCGTATCTTTTGATCTTTTGCTATTCAAGTCAAATCTTTCTGTTCACACTTTGATGGAATCTTTTCTGATTAATGATCAGAATTTGGAATAAGTAATTAATGTCATTCCACACATAGCCTTGTGTTTTTTTACATTTTCTTCACTTTCCTCAAATCCATTCTAGCATAAATTTTTTAATTCAAGGATATTTATAATGGGGATAAAGGTAACATAATTTATAGGTCATTTGGTTTACTGCCTACGAGACATTCCCCTCCCCATCTCATATAACAAGTTGCATTGTCAACTTAAGACTTTTCAAGAAATAGGTAGATATAGATTCGTTTGTTGTTTTTGAATACAAGCAGCTGACAACAGAGTGAAGTCAAAACCACAATTGATGAAATCACATCGAGCACCATTACTGAAACATTACATTTTTAGTTTGCTTGTTTAATTAATAGGAAGTGGTTTTTGAAAAATTGTTCGAATATACCATGTTACACAATTATAGTTATCAACCAGGAGAAAAAACAATATTCAAGGTTAGAAATTAAACAAAATAAATATGATGAGGTTAGATGTGCGATTTGCTTTGGAAAAATAAACTATGTTACTGTAATTGATAAGCACCTACTCATGCATGCTCTGGTACTTATATGTTTGAATACACATTATATTGCACATTTTAGTGACTCTCAAGAGTGTAGTATATACATAAGAATGATACAATTTATTGAGATTTGAAGGTAACATCTAAGCAGCCTTTTGACATTGGGACCGTCCATAGTTGAGGTCACGCACTTATAGGAAGGGTCAGAGATTTGTGATGATGTGTGACGGTCTCATATCATATGAATTTGTATTGGCGCGTAACGATGGTGGGATAAAAAGTCATAAAAAATTACATGACGTCAGTGCTGAATGCACTTACATTTTTTTTAGCTCATTTGATTGATCAGGAGTACTTTCTTTCACTGACTCTTTTACTTCAGTACGACACAACAAAGGCTGATGGTCAATTCAAGAAGACGGCAAGCAATGCGAAACTCCGCACTTATCTGCCAGGCTTCAAGTTCACGCCAATCAAAACAGGTACGGTGGAATCCTTGTGCTTAGCACGAGCATAGTCATGCGGACGTTGGGCATTCCCAACGGATTGCACAGTTCTTTTTGCAGTTCATTGTGTCAATTCTTTAAACCCATTCCAGGCTAGATTTAGTCAGGTTAATGATGCGGAAGCCGCATTGGCTTCCCTGTCACTTTTATTTCACTCATTGTCAGAGTGTTAGGCAAAAAGACAGTAACTCAGACTGTTAGGGTAAGGAGTTACTGTCTTTTTGCTTAGCACGGCAGTATTGTCTGACTCCCTGCTGCTCTGCATTCTGACTGGCTTCTCCGGCAGATTATGATTTCAACTATGGTTTCGTTCTATCATGATTCCTTTTCTTGGCAATGGCAGCGTATAATATATTAGATTAGTTAAAGATGTCATTTGATTATTAGATTAGATGGAACACCTCCCTACCTTCAGTCACTGCTTACTTACATTCCTTCTTGTTGCCTGCGATCATCAAGCATGGGTCTTTTAGCTGAGCCTCGATGCAGAACTGTTATGGGCTCGCGTGCATTCCATGCCTCTGCTCCCAAAGAATGGAATCTACTTCCACTCTCTCTTCGTTGCTCAAATTCACTCCCTACCTTAAAAAAGGCTCAAAAATCACTATTCCACTATTTCTCTTTGGCTTTCAAGCACATGGACCTCTAACTGCATCTTCCTCTGGCGGCTGACTATCCGCGCCTCAGACTATCTGTGCCTCAGATTCACACTTTGGTGTGACCTTGCGCGCGTAAGACATTTATGTAATAATAATAATAATGTACAAAGCAAATCGTCAATGATTGTAAAATTCAGGCAAACAGGTTGATGTGCGAACTCAGTTGCAATGAAGGGGTAGTAATGAAAGTATAAATTATTAAGGCCCGCATGTTGGAACAGTCTTCCACCGCCTTAGTGGACTCTTTCAATTCAAAACTTGGATCTTATTTATTTGCTAAGGCTTACCCCGCAGTTATCCGTTTGTGAGGCGCTCTTGTAGCCGGATCGCCACATAATGGCGCCATTTTAATTGTCATTATTATTATTAAGTAATGAGCAATTGAACGTCATCAAATTCTAATAACCATGTCAGTGCTGTTCATATTTTTTTTAAATTCTGAAAGATCTTTTGACCTTTTAGTCAAAGTTATATAATTTTCTGCATGTTTTTTTTTGCTAGCTATCAAGGAGACGTGTGATTGGTTTGCGGCCAACTACGACTCAGCGCGGAAGTAGATTCAACATCTTCACAGATTCCATCTTTCTACCAGCTCTGCCTCAAACTTACTTTCATCCTCTTCTCCTCGTTCTCCATGTCCTCGTTCTTTGTTCATCGTCCTCGCTGTGATGTTTGTTTGGATTTCTCATGGATATACGTTAAGATATTTGATACGGGAGTGAATTAAAAAGGATATTTAGTTCTACACGCCAGTTACTTTGTGTGTCTATTTTGGTAAGATTAGTTTTGGGACAATGTGTTTTGTAGTTTATATTTGATATATTGGGGAACAATGGTTGGTGAATCGTATCTGTGTAGAAGATTTATAATAATTCGTTTATTTTAAATTGACAGACGACTGTTTACAGAAAACGTGTGTATAATAATTGCAACAATAATAAAAATGACAATTACTGTAGCATGCATTATTATTATTATGAGTAGATAACATAAGAGAAATCTTGGACTGCATTTAATAAACTTTCAGTTCAGAGACTAAATCTCAAGCTACTATACTATTCTGATTTTCATTACTACCTACTATTACTGATTTAATTTTTAATTATAAGGGGTGTAAGTATGGGTGTCATTAGTATTTGTAAGAACATTTTTTTGTCCTCACATCTTATCAAAATCTTGTTGGTCAATATTCATAATGCGGCATATTAAATGAACTTCTTTGGCATCTTTCTAGCAAATGCCAACACACACTTTGGAAATGTACGGTGCTTTTGAGCTTAGCACAAAAGGCGCTCTATAAATGATCTTACATTCCATGAATATAAGGTTTGCTGTACTGACTGTACTTCGACATTACCCCATCGGACAAATGGATTGATCCAATGCCATACATTCTGAAACAAGGGTTAAGATGCCGATATGTAGGCCTACCAAATTTAAATGCAGACATCCGCATTTTGTATAACAGCCCTCCCCTTGTCCGCAATTGAGTGCGCCTCCCTCTCTACTAACGTCTTTAATAAATCCCCCAGCACAAAACTAGCAACCATCCAAATAAGAGGTTTCTGTTTTATCTGTATGTTGTGTTGACTTTTTAACTGAATTGACGTGGTTGTCTGTTGACATGGTTGTCTGTATTAAAACATTAGAAAAACCATCTGATGACTAGATCGCATGGTTTTCATTGCTGAGCTATTTTTGCTACTGTCTAGAAATTCGTAGTTTGGCAAAGGGAATGTAGAATAGGTCACAGCTGTTTGTATGCTTTAATTTCGATTTAAAATCGATCAATAAATTGAGCAAACACTCGAGTTGGTGTTCAGTGTCAGTATATTCTTCTTGAATACATGCTTGAGTAGAGCACGATTGTGCATTTCATATGGTAGGCACCGTAGGCTATTGTTGTGACTTGATTTGCATTAACCAGTAGCGTAGGCGGCCTAGTCTAGCCTTTGAATTTGTCAGTGAAAAAAGGCCTAGACGTAAGTTGATTTGAGAGGGAGGGAGGAAGGAAGGGATTGACCGGGAACGGCCGAATCCAAAAATTCCGGGCAAAGTCGGGTGCCCCAGGCCCCCAGCTAGTTGACTATATTTTGGATGAAAAAATTAAACTGCTTAAAAAGTAACCATTCATTGTTAAAAACTAAACAGATACGTAGATTTTTGTATGATAAGCTAAAAAAGGGTATGTGCACGGGTGTATCAAATGATGGTCAATAACCCCTCTTGCTTCCTTTGGACGCCCATGCAATACATGCACGCATGTGCCTAGGCCTATACAGAAAACTAGTAGGACATGAGAAGTTCATTTAATATGTCGCATAATGAATATTGTGCATGCATGAATTATGAGGGTAGGCCTAATCAAAGTGTTCAGAACAATTTCTGTCAACGTCAAGTCCATCGATATTTATATTTAGAGCCACGTCAACTGTTTTTTCTTGACGTCAGATGTTGCTTCAGTCTGACCATTATCGACCATGAGAAGTTCACGCAAACACACAAGTCCACGTATATAAGCTACAGCCTACACGTACTGTAGGCCCGTTACCTAGGCCAAGTTCAAGTTGTATATGCCTA
This sequence comes from Lumbricus terrestris, assembly GCA_949752735.1. Taxonomy (NCBI): domain Eukaryota; kingdom Metazoa; phylum Annelida; class Clitellata; order Crassiclitellata; family Lumbricidae; genus Lumbricus; species Lumbricus terrestris. The sequence goes on from OX457041.1 coordinate 51,225,117, forward strand.
AGTTTATAGTCTATAGAAACCGAAACAGCCAACAATCGGTATAAGTCAGCAGGGAATTTTTGCTTGTTGTCGTTTTCGATTTTCTAAGGAGACATTATGCAAACGAAACCAATGCAGATGGAATTCTCGCTTACAAACGAAGTAGGCCTATAACCTTTAGACCCCTATTATTGTCCAGCGGCGGCGCCAGTATTTCAGGTTTGGGAGGCTGAAGCCTTAAACCCTCCCCCCCCCATGGGACCAAACTAGAAAAAATTTCTTGAGGGCCCTCACAGGGCTTAAAGTGTGCCTGACACTGCCTGTACGGTCATGGACGGCGTCCATGCACTTCCATTTTAAAATCTGAACGCCGTCCTGCCACTTATGGGCCAGCACAGCCTGGAAAGGTAAGGGGCGTCCAGGCACTTCTTCTGGAAAGGTACGGGCGTCCAGGCACTGCCACTTATTTTTGCACACTTTTAGCACTGGGCCCTCATTTTGCAAGGATCGAAGGCACGAAGCCCATGTACCGACAAAAGGGTTAGGGGAGCAGTGGCGGCGCCATGGATTTCAGTTGGGGGGGGCTGAATTTGCGGGGGAAAATTTCCGTTTTCAGTCGCCAAAATTTCTGACGATCTTTTTGCCCAAATCTCAAGAAAATTTCCCATTTCAGCCGTCAAAATTTCTGACGACCTTTTTTTTTAGTTTTTTAGTCATTTGGTCGAAATTTTGGAAAACGGTCCTTTTTCATATCCGCAAAATTGTCTGCCAAGTCTCGTGCGTAGGCCTACCTTTACGATTAATTTGTGGGGGCGTGGGAGCTAAAGGGGATTAATCGTCCAAATATTTAATTTTTAAATAGGAAAGAAATGGATGGCCTTTTTAGGGGGGTTCCCCCTAGCCCTCCTAGCGCCGCTACTGTTGGGGAGCGTCGTACGCTGCCCCAGTGGGTCTGTACTGGGGCTGAAGCCCGAAACCAACGTAGGCCTATTTTAACTGGTGAATCCACTATACTGAATAGAGCGCGTTTCAGGCTCTTGTTTGCGAGCTGTTTATGAACGATAAAGTAAAAAAATTGAATTTCCGCATCTATAGCCTACAATAGTAGGCCTAGCTTCTTAGCTGTCATTTTAACGAAAATGGCAATTATCATTTCAGTGCTGAAAGTCTTGGTTTATGACTTCTAAAGTGTTCCTCCTATTGTTTAATTTTTAAAATATCCCCACTGAAGGTTATTTGTAACATTTTAAGTTGTCATCTAAAAAATTCTCATAATTTCATTGCTGGAAGAAATGGTTTAAGATAGGCCAGGGCTGTTTTAAAGGAATTTTTAGAACTGTAGGCCTACATTGCAACTCCTTCTTTCCTTTCCCATCTTCCATGGTAGGCCTAAATTACTTCCAATCGGACCTTTTTGCTAGTTTTAACTGTACAGGAGACGTCAGGAGTGCTTATACAACTGCACAAATTCATTTAGAACTGCACATTTCGTGTACAACTGCACGTTAAAAAAGCCCTGAGATAGGCCTACTTTTTCGTAGGATCGAAGTTAGGACTCTATAATAAAGTAGCCTACTCATTGCACACACCAAGTCCACATAAACGTCTGACCCTCAGGTTCTTTTAGACAGCACTCATAAATTATTTGCCTATAGGTCTACGTGTAGGCATAATTATAGGCCTATAGGCCTGTATACGAAGATTAAGGATTGTCTTTTATGACTAGAGTGATTAATCGTAATTTCGAGCTCGGAAATTTGTATGTCCTTTCTAGAAGTTAAACTCTAATTATAATTGTGGGTCGCAGTGTTGTAGTGGGTATGTTCGTTGCCATGCAGCCGGAGAGTTGCAGGTTCGAATTAATCCACCTCAACGTAGGCCCGTTACCTAGGCCAAGTTCAAGTTGTATATGCCTAGGTTTATAGTCTATAGAAACCGAAACAGCCAACGATCGATGCTAGTCAGCAGGGAATTTTTGCTTGTCGTTTTCGATTTTCTAAGACGAAACTATATGCAAATGAAACTTATGCAGATGGAATTCTCGCTTACAAACGAAGTAGGCCTATAACCTTTAGACCCCTATTATTGTCCAGCGGCGGCGCCAGGATTTCAGGTTTGGGAGGCTGAAGCCTTAAACCCTCCCCCCCAGGGACAAAACTAGAACATTTTCCTTGAGGGCCCTCACAGGGCTTAAAGTGTGCCTGGACGGTCATGGACGGCGTCCATGCATAACTTCCATTTTAAGATCTGAACGCCGTCCAGCCACTTACCGGTATGGGCCAGCACAGCCTGGAAAGGTAAGGGGCGTCCAGGCACTTCTTCTGGAAAGGTACGGGCGTCCAGGCACTGCCACTTATTTTTGCACACTTTTAGCACTGGGCCCTCATTTTGCAACGACCGAAGGCACGAAGCCCATGTACCGTACCGAAAAGAGGGTTTGGGGAGCAGTGTTAATTGGCGCCAGGATTTCAGTTTTGCGGGAAAAATTTGCGGGGAAAAATTTCCGTTTTCAGTCGCCAAAATTTCTGACGACCTTAAATCTTTGCCAAAATCTCAAGAAAATTTCCCATTTCAGCAGTTAAAATTTCTGACGACCTTTTTTTTAAAGTTTTTTAGTCATTTTTTAGTCATTTGGTCGAAATTTTGGAAAACGGTCCTTTTTCATATCCGCAAAATTGTCTGCCAAACCTCGTGCGTAGGCCTACCTTTACGATTAATTTGTGGGGGCGGGGGAGCTAAAGAGGATTAATCGTCCAAATATTTAATTTTTAAATAGGAAAGAAATGGATAGCCTTTTTAGAGGCCCGGGCTCCCCCTAGCCCTCCTAGCGCCACTACTGTTGGGGAGCGTCGTACGCTGCCCCAGTGGGTCTGGGGCGAAGCCCGAAACCAAGGTTTTTTAACTGGTGAATCCACTAGACTGAATAGAGCGCGTTTCAGGCTCTTGTTTGCGAGCTGTTTATGAACGATAAAGTAAAAAAATTGAATTTCCGCATAGCCTACAATAGTAGGCCTATCTTCTTAGCTGTCATTTTAACGAAAATGGCAATTATCATTTCAGTGCTGAAAGTCGTGGTTTATGACTTCTAAAGTGTCCCTCCTATTGTTCAATTTTTAAAATATCCCCACTGTAGGTTAATTGTAACATTTTAAGTTGTCATCTAAAAAATTCTCATAATTTCATTGCTGGAAGAAATGGATTAAGATAGGCCAGGACTGTTTTAAATGAATTTTTAGAACTGCACAACTCCTTAATTCTTTCCTTTCCCATCTTCCATGGTAAATTACTTCCAATCGGACCTTTTAGCTAGTTTTAACTTTAAAGGAGTGCTTAGCCTATACAACTGCACAAATCCATTTAGAACTGCACATTTCGTGTACAACTGCACGTTAAAAATGTCCTGAGATAGGCCTACTTTTTCGTAGGAGTTAGGACTCCATAATAAAGTAGATATCCAAAGGTGGCATTGCAGGGATATGTGCATGGAAAGAGAAGAAGAGGCAGACCCAGGAAGCGATGGATGGATGTGGCAGAAGAGGACTGCCTGAGGATGGGACTAACCGTGGGAGAGGCGACGCGGAGAGCACAGGACAGGGACGACTGGATGCTATCCATAAAGGAGCGGCTGATGCGGGCGGAAGCTTCGCCGGGGCCATAAGTCAAGTAAGTCAATAAAGTAGGCTACTAATTGCACACACCAAGTCCACATAAACGTCTGACCCTCAGGTTCTTTTAGACAGTACTCATAAATTATTTGCCTATAGGCCTACGTGTAGGTATAATATTATATAGGCCTGTATACGAAGATTAAGGATTGTCTTTTATGACTAGAGTGATTAATCGTAATTTCGAGCTCGGAAATTTGTATGTCCTTTCTAGAAGTTAAACTCTTATTATAATTGTGGGTCGCAGTGTTGTAGTGGGTATGTTCGTTGCCATGCAGCCGAAGAGTTGCAGGTTCGAATCCACCTCAAGCTGCCGCGTAGGGACCTTGGACAAGTCCTTAACTCGTAATTGCTCAGCGCTTCGAATCGGCGTGAAACTCCGATTTCATTGTTCGCGCTGTATTCGGAGCGCTTCTGAGGGGCCGTCCATAAAGTACGTCACGCTCCAGGGGAGGGGAAGGGAGTGTAAGAAAGTGTGACAGTTTGTGACAGGGGGGAGGGGGTCAGGCCATGTGTGACGTCACACATTTATTTTTTAAATTCTTGTTTATTTTGTTTGTTCTTAGTACCTAAAATCCGACCCGGCCCGGCCAGGCGTGTCTAAAACCCAGCCTGGTGGGATAAAAGTTGATTTCCCGTCACTATCAAAGCGTTTAGGGACACACGTCACTATCAGAGGGATTAGGGATAGTATCCTAGGGTTTTGAGGGTTAGGTAAATGGTTATGTTTTTAAAAAAATTGTTCGAAAGTGTGACGTACTTTAGGGGGGGGTCCGAGATTTGTGACAGTTTGTGACAGGGGGAAGGGGGTCAAAAATTGTCAAAAATAGCGTGACGTACTTTATGGACGGCCCCTGAGTATAGAAATCTTGAAGGGGTGCTTTAGCAGGTGCACATACATATATAACAAGCACGTTTTGAAAAGTTCGTAGCCTATACTTTTAACGATCAAGCACCTTCAGTCGAAGAGATACCAGAAATTATATATATATATATATATATATATATATATACCAGTTATAGGCTAATAATTATTGTGGGACGCGGTATTGGTGTAGTGGGTATGTTCGTTGCCTTGCAGCCGGAGAGTTGCAGGTTCAAATCCACCTCAAGCCGCCGCGTCAATCCCACACACCCACACACACACACACACACACACACACACACACACACATTATATATATATAATATATATATATATATATATATATATATATATGTATGTAAAGGTGCAGAAGTTTTCATTTCCATTTTCATTTTTGCGCTCGTTAGGTTGAGTCAATTCTTAGGATTGTCAGCCAAGCATTATTGTAGCCTACGTACGTGTCGTCAGCAAAAGCCGTATAGACTATAGACGCTATATATTATAATACATGCTGCAGACTGCATGCAGGCGTATATAAATTATAATGGTTGGGGGGGGGTCTGCCATATGTCGAGGGCTGATATACGTACTGCAGGGTACGGTTCCATGCAAAAACCCAGTGGGTTCCTGAACCAAAACCCTTGGCAACGGGGTCAGAAATGAAGCTCACTGAAGCGAATAGCATTGACATGTCGTCGTCGTCGTCGTTGCCCTCGGCCACTGGAACGAAGCATTTCGTCCGTCATGACCATCCTCATTGCTGCGGATCGGGGATTAGAGTCGACGACGCCATCTTCCTCCACTGCTCTCTGTTTCTCGCGGTCCTCACACAGTCGGCCATCACCATTCCCGTCCATTCCTCCACGTCATCCATCCATCTTCTCCTCGGCCTTCCCCGAGCCCTTTTTCCATCAAGATAGCCCTGACATATGAATGCCGGCAGCTTGTAATCATGTGTCCGAAGTAGTTCAGCTTCCTTCCTTTCACCACCTCCAGCAAGCGCCGCTCTGGCTGCAACTCTTCCAGTATAGATTCGTTTGTTCTAAACTCCTTCCAGCTGACTCTCAGCATCTTTCTATATGTTGTCATCTCAAACGCTGATATTCTTCTTTTGTCTTCCTTCCTTAGCGTCCAAGTGATATGTTGTCATCTCAAACGCTGATATTCTTCTTTTGTCTTCCTTCCTTAGCGTCCAAGTGACATGGCTTACATGTAAAGTTTCCAATAAAATTCTCCTCCAACCAGCGTTTCCATATTCGCTAGTGATGGCAGGACCCGTATGGACTCTATTCAGGCCACACTTGAAATATATTATAGGACCTAATAATAGGCCTATTATGTCCCACACGTGGACTCCATCTCGACAGTTTCTGTTGTCGAGGCAGTTGAGGTATACGTAGTCGATTGATTATAATGTAGCTCGATCGCCTCAATTGCAACGTAGAGGTTAGGATTTCGAGCATCCAATGAGACTATATATTAGGCCTCTTTTGTAGGCCTACATATTACAGATCATACATATCATATATAGGCTTATACTCACCGTCATCACCTGATACTTAGTTGTTTTATAGTGGCGCTTTATAACTCCAATAACATTTATCTAACCCAATGATATTCATGCGCCTCAGTTCAAATCGTAGTGCAGACCAGAACAGTATAGGCCTACGTAGGCCTACTGTTGCCTTTCATGCAGTTTGATCGCCTTCTGCACTTAAGGTCTATATTAAATTTGTATGTAAGTTTGAACCTCTTAGGCCAGAATAATTATTTAGTGCATAACCCTCAATTGGCTCTTTACCATGCATTCTGTCTATTAGCTTCAACCCACACCTCTGAAATATATAGGGCTACTCCAATAAATTGATCTCTTCTCTCCCATTATTCATTTAAGCTTAGGCCTACTCTATGGATAGGGCCTATTGTTTTGTCTGTTGTCTGTTTGCGACTGTTTCTTCACCCCAGACAATTAAGCCATAACAGCAGGAGACTTGAGATTACGGGAACAGCACTTCAATTCGCGACCTTTGAGACCTATAATAGATTACCAAGGTCAGCTATACCTTATTATGCAGTTTTATAGGCCTAATATTACAGTAATATAGATAAAGACATGCGCAGACCTTAGCATGAGTAGGCAGTACATATCCATCATTCTCTTCATTATCTGACGACAGCCGACATAACCAATTTTTGTAGCTCAAATTTTGCCGGGACCATAACAATGAATGGGTCCTATCTAAAATTAAACATATCGCCGGATCCCGAGGTCTCGCGAGTACCAGACTTATAGCCAGACTTCCTCGCTCGTCCCATAACTAGGCCTAAATCTCTGTCTTCATGTTTGACCGCCTTCGTTGGCTTCCCTTTATTGTTCGCGTTCAACTCAAGGTTCTCCCATTAATCTACCTGTCGTAAATAACCTTATCCGTCTGCATGTCAACCTCAGACACTTCTCTTCGCACGATACGCTCACGTACTTGACCGGCATGATCTCTAATTTGTCCGGCGAGTAGGCTACGAACTTTCATGGATAAAACACGACCATTCGATCTTCATTGGCTTCATTGCAAGACCTTCTGCACTTTGGAACAAACTTTCTCCTCAGTTGCGGCGCTAGGGGGGGGGGGGTAGGGGGACTAAGCCCCCTAAAAAGGCCATCCATTTTTTTCCCCTTGTAAAAATAAAATTTTTGGACGATCAACCCCCTTTAGCCCCCCAAAACTGAAATCCTGGCGCCGCCACTGTTTCTCCTTCCACACGTTCCTGCTTATTAACTGATGGCGTCTTTTCGCTGTCTTAACTTCTGAAGACCGCTTTCCCCTCGTCTCTTGCAATGGGAGCACCTCTGATTAGTGTGCGCTTTCAGAGGCGCTATATAAACTTATAGGTTTAATGCAATAGAATGCTTGGACACTTCTCAAATTATTGCTTGGTGGCTGGGACCCGACCATGCAGTGACAGCAGGACCTTTCTCAAAAGATGGCCCCCGATCACGACCAATGACTGGGCCCTTGAGCCTCTTCTCAATTATGGCCGAAACCAGACCACGCAGTGACTGGGCCCTTCTCAAAATATGGCGGATCACGACCAATTAACGACTGGATTCCAGGGGCGAAGTTGGGGGGGCTGAAGGAAATTATAAACTCGAGGAGGAAATTTTCCATTTTCATCCGCCAAAAATTCTGACGACCTTTTTTAGTCATTCGGTCAAAATCTCCTGTATGTGTTTCATTTTTAGCGGTCCCAAAAAACGTATGGCCTTTTTTATGGGGGCTTAACCACCGGGTTGCCTTTTATAGGGGGCTTAGCCCCCTAGCTAATGTAATGTAAATATAATGTGAAGCATTTGTCCACCTTAACAGTGACGGTTCCTTTTGGATGCAGAGCTTCCTGCATGCCATGTCATGATGCATGCAGCGTTTTTCCATCACATGATCTGCACGCAGTTTGTGGCGACTGTCGATCGATAGAATTGATGGAATTATTCTGATGCAACTTTGTCGTGAATTGCATTCACTTCCAGAAGACTAGTTTTGATTGACTGGCGTGTTTTTAGAGTGGGTTTATAATAATTGATAAGGTTTTGTTTCAAGTTCAGTACATGCCACAGCAGACATTAAAAATTTTGTTTTATAAGGTGTTGCACTAGCGGCTAGCCCTATAGGCCTAGCTACCGCCGCCACTGCAGGATTCTTCCCTCATCACAAAGCATGTCGCACATCCAACCAACAATTGGGCCATTTTCTATAAATATTGATGGGGTCTGGACCAAGGGTGGATACAGAAATTTTCGAAGGGGGCCAAAGTCCTACGGAACTACTCATGGGGGGCACCCGGGCACGTCTACTTTCCGAGCAAAATAGATGGTAAAAAATAAATAAATTTCTAAATGGGGGCCATGGCCGGATTGCCCCCCCTAGATCCGCCCCTGATCCGGGCTACGTAGCCCCATGCGATTGACGCTACTGACGATAGAGAGAAGTTGATTCGCAAATAACTATTACGTGTTATAAAACCGTGCGTGGTAGCAGACGCGTATACGTCCTATAGGCATTAGGTGAGAAACTCTTCGTCAGCGCTTATAGCGGTTCTCTTGCTGTAGGCCCTGCACACATTAGACCTATATCTAGTCTAACGTCGGTAGAAAGGCCTGTTATAGGCCTACCGGTTGCGAACTGAGTGTAATTACTTTCAGCGTTAAGTATAGGCCTACACAAGATTAGTTTTGTACAATTGCGTCAGTTTATGAGTGTCTCCGTACAGACCTATGCAGTCGATCACGACAATAGGACTGTCTTTGTATACGGGCCCATACGTGTTTACCCGATAGGCCCTTAGGTATAGGCCTGCAAGACCAGTGACCTTGAAGAGTCAGCCGATTAAGCGAGTTGAGTTGAAAGCAACTACAGTAACTGTTGTTGGAAGATTTGGATTGCGCAAGTAGTTTGCGCTTCAACCTCTACTGCAGCTTTGTTCCGTTTTACGTGGGTATACCTTGGTTATATATTATTATATAGACCTACATTAGATTATGGAAATTATTTTATCGTGTCTAATATATTCACTTCGGTAAGCTTGTTCAACTCAATCCAGATTTCAACAGGTACCCGTATATAGCTACGCGGTCATATGTAGGCCTATCCTAAATTAAACTGCACATTATGTTATGATATGTAGGCCTATTAATCAGTGTTTAATCTAGTCCCCTCCTCTGGGGGGAATTGAGGTTTCTGGGGGGGAGGGGGAGACAATTGAGCGTCCGAAGGACGCTCGTGATGCGCGTAGCACCGAGACTGGGAGGGGGAGGGGTATGGAGAGGGGATGCCCCCTCCCCATCAGAAACTTTTTGAATTTCCACATTGAAATGACAGCATTTTAAGGCGTCGTCTTAACAAAATAGCTGTACTTTTTCAGTGACCCATTAGAAATTTTTTGAATTTCCACATTGCAATGGCAGCATTTTAAGGTATCGTCTTAACAAAATAGCTGTACTTTTTCAGTGACCCATTAGAAGCTTTTTGAATTTCCACATTGCAATGGCTTAAAAAATAGCTGTACTTTTTCAGTGACCCATCAGAAACTTTTTGAATTTCCACATTGCAATGGCTTAAAAAATAGCTGTACTTTTTCAGTGACCCATTAGAAACTTTTTGAATTTCCACATTGCAATGGCAGCATTTTAAGGGGCATCTTAATATGATTGTATCATATATTATAGTAGTAAATAATGTCATTATAATCATATAACAATAAATAATATCACGATACATTATAACACTTCATGTAAAACAATGATGAAAGCAGTAACTAAAAACCAATATAATTTCGTCAAATTTTTCGGGGGGGGAATGTCAATCCTGGGAGGGGGAACTTCCCCCCCCCAGAGACGTCTGGATTAAACACTGCCTATTAATATGGGTTAAACTGCACGTTATGTTATTATATGCATCAATATCATGTGTTAAACTGCATACATTTGTTTTCTAAACTGCAAAATGTCATGCAGGTTACATTAAACTGTACACAAGTTAAGCTCATTAAACTGCATTGGCCATATATGTATACGTATAATCTAATTCAGTGCTGTCCAACCAGTTTGACCCCGTGGGCCACAGAAGCAATATTATTGAAGCCGAGGGCCGCAACAATAAGCTCAAAAGCATCGTCAAAAATTTACTGATAATTTTTAACTGTTTCATGGAATTATTGTAATGCATAATTGAGCAGTGTGTTATACGATGCTTGATAATTAATAGATCAGCACCAAAATTAGTAGGTGCGCTCTGCTGGATTATAAGTTTGCCGCCAAGCCTGGCAGCCACGGTCTGGCAATCTCAGCTCTTCATTTCGTCTCCCAGTTACAGTTGTTTTTCCATCTCCACCCTGTGGCTGGACCGAAACCAGAGTCAATTCGGTCTGAGGAACAGTCATAATCGTCGGCAGAGAATGATCCAAAGACCAAAGACATCGCCATTCATCGGTTCTGTCCATGGACTCAGGGCTTAAAGTGTGCCTGGACGGTCATGGACGGCGTCCATGCACTTATTTTCAAATCTAACCACCGTCCTGCCACTTATTGGCCAGCACAGCCTGGAAAGGTAAGGGGCGTCCATGCACTTCTTTTGGAAAAGTAAGGAGCGTCCAGGCACTTATTTTTCCACACTTCAAGCACTGCATGGACTCTTATCGATAGTTTCCCTTCAACCCTCAGGAATCCAATTGGACAATCTCTTTTAAAAAGGAACTGTTGCAGCTAGCCTACTAGCTACTGTACTGTAGCTAGCCTACCAGGCACACAGACGTGCTGAAACGCTGTAGGCTACACATCTCAGAAAATGAAGAGAAGTGAACTGTTTGGACGGTAGGCCTATTATATAAGGGTCATGCGAGGTTAGTTTAGTTGAGTACAGGGCAGGGCTGTTCTAAAGAAATTTTTAGCACTGCACAACTCCTTCTTTCCTTTCCCATCGTCCATCGTAAATTACTTCCAATCGGATGACAATGAGCTTTTTGCTAGTTTTAACTGTACAGAAGTTCTTCTACAACAGCACAAATTCATTTAAAACTGCACATTTTGTGTGCAACTGCACGCTAAAGAAAGCCCTGGTACAGGGATAAAGATTGTTCAAAACAAGAAGACTTATATTCGTTTGTCAGTCTTTTGATAGACTACGGCAGCCTATAGAGACGAGATAGAAAGAAGATATTAGGCCTACTTAGTTGTCGAGTTGGCTTTTCCGGTGACTTAAAACAAAACAGAAACCATTACAATATCAATTTAAAAAAAGTTGAATTCGATTAGACTTTGTCCTATACTTCATTAAACAGTAGAAGAATTTAGCATGCTCTGGCGGGCCACTTGAAATCTCTCCGCGGGCCGCACGTTGGACAGCACTGATCTAATTGTTCTCAATTGCATCGCACTGCATAATAATGTAGGCCTACATTAACTTACATTAGTATTTTAATTGAACCTTCTCTTTGGAATGTGCTTCTCCTTCTGTTTGCTTTACAATTCTGTCTGGCTGTTTCTTCTTTTCCTTCTCTCTTCTCTCTCCTTAAATCAACTTGCTTCTTATCAAGTGGCGTTGCAATGCGCACTGTGAGCTCTACTGAACGGTTCACCCTACTGCATATATAGAGCGCTTTGCAAATGTCCAAACTCAACACACACACAAACACACACACACACACACACACACACACACACACACACACACACACACACACACACACACGCACAAATACTGACCTTGTTTGTATCATCGCTTTGATTTGGATTACCGAATAAACTTATATACAGAGTGGGCCAAAAAAGTGAGAACATCTTGTAGCATACGAGTTATTTACAAATATAATTCAGTTAATTATATTTGTTTCATGTAGGCCTATTTTTGTTTGCCAAGTGTTTAGCTAATCAGAAATCATGTCCAATGTATCCTCCTTGCTTCTCAACGAGTTTTTTTAAAGCGTCGACGACAATATATAGTTTATACTACTGTCAATAAAGCGCTGAACCAGATTTCTCCATTCTTTGATTATTGCCAACTTGAGCTGCTCTACTGTGGTAAATTTTCGCCGAGGGCAGATTTTTTTCTTGCAAAGCACTCCATATGGCATTATCTAGCCTACTGAGTTTAAATCAGGACTGTTCGGTGGCCACATGTCTGGCTCGATGAAACTAACATTCTCCTGACGAAGAAAGTTGACCATGGCTGTGTGAGATGGAGCTCCGTCTTGCTGTAATGTCCAGTTATGGCGACCACTTGCTGCTTGAATTGCAAGCAGCAAATCTTGTCTCAGAACATGTTCGCAATAGCATTCACTGTTTACTTTGGCGCCTGGTTGAACCAACACAATATTAGCTTCCCCATTCAAGACACACCAACTGATACCATGATACCGCGGCTGAAATGGTCACGTTTTCGTATGAGCCGACTTTCTTGAACTTGCATTTTCTTTGTTTTAACTGAATAAACACGGTCATTTTGAGAATTAACTGGAGTGGCAACGGTGAATGTCTTTTCGTCTGTAAACCAGTTGCTTCGTACACTTCTCCCATTAGGAAACCGCTCAAGTAGCTGCCGACTGCGTTGCAAGCGTTTCAATTTGACATTTTCATTTTCATGCCCAGTCACACGCTTGTACATTTTGAGTTGTAAATCTTGCTTAACAATACGTCCAAATAAAGACATCATATATAGCTAAATAGGTAAGTAAATAAATTAGTAAACAATTTAAGCTATTATGGATACAGTTAAGCAAATATTGACGCAATTATATTAATTTTCAGGCGATGTTCTCATTTTTTTGGCCCACCCTGTATAATATATAAATATATTATATACCCACACACACATGCAAGCACACACGCGCACACACACACGTACACATACACGCACACGCACATACAATCAAATACAATAAATAGATACACGAACTTAGGCCTATCATACTTGCTGTGTATATATTCTATACCGGGTATACGCTATCGGCCAGGAGCGCCTCTGAGTAGATACCTTTAAGGGGCGCTTTATAAATTATGATTGATCGATCGATCGATCGATCGATCGATTGATTGATTGATTGATTGATTGATTGATTGATTGATCGATCGATCGATCGATCGATTGATTGATTGATTGATTGATTGATTGATTGATTGATTGATTGATGCATAGGAAATTCATGTATAGGCATCTAAACGCGTCAGCTGTGTATGAATGTTTGCATCATGTGTTTAGGAGACTGCAGTGTTGTCGAACGTTCAAGAGCATCAGCAACATCAGCAGCATCAGCAGCAGCAACATCAGCAGCATCAGCATCAGCAACATCAGCAGCATCAGCAGCATCAGCAGCATCAGCAGCATCAGCAACATCAGCATCATCAGCAGCCGATGCATCTTTGGTCTTCAGTTTCATCAGAAGAGAAAACAGTTTCAGTCATGCATAACAACCACCGGTTGACAAAAGATGAGTCAATGTTAAATGTTATGCACAGTCCTTGGATGTCAATGTAGCATACACAGACAGCTGCAAGTGCTTCTGGTTTTTTGATACCGAATTAGTAGTCAAACCACGTACGTCACGGTGCTCGTAGGTCAATATAATAATGATGTTTGCACCAAAGGTGTAGAAATACAAGATCAGAGAGACGCCGACGAATCGTTCAAGCGTATCGGTAATCTTGAGAAATCTTGCATCGACAAAGTTTGAAAAGCGGGTCAGTCAACCGACTTATATATAGACGAGCGTTGACTTCCGGTAGAGGTCGGTTGAAGAAAGAAGAACATCCGGTACGGTATATAAAGGGCAGTGACAGAAAGAACAACTGGCGCAGTGATGTCTTTCGCTCAATATAACTCCGGAGGTAAAACTATTTCTCTTCTAACTTTTCTTTGGTTTAGATCTCAAAATCCCTCACTGTTTGTGTGCACCACTCTGACAGTGTCAGTCCCAAGCCTGGATAAAGGAGGAGGGCGACACTGATGATCTTTTCCACCCCACAGCGTCATTATACTGAAACTTGGTCTATGACTCTATGTCTAAACATGTAGCCTAGCGGTATTCTATAGCGCCTCAGTATGACAGCAAGGTCCGATTGATGTCTTTCGCGCAGTCCGGTACAGCAACGGAAGTGTCACCCCATCCTTCAGGACCTCTGTCCAGGCTTAAGAATGCACTATATTATGCGTGCCACGTTAGCTAGAGAAGGTACACACAGCTAGAACCCCATCCATGTAATTATTGCCATCGCACAGCGTTGTTATACTGAAACTATACACCCATTGGTCTATGTCGATACATCGTAGTGATAGCATTACAGGCTTAAGAATATAATATAATATTTATTCTATAGGCTAATTACGGCGCCTTTAAGCTATCTATAGACTAATTACTAGTAATTAGACGGTTAGACCTGTATACCATGTCATGTGCTTATAATACGCGCTGCTGAGCATTCGGCCTGCAACTTGTAAGTTATATTCGTACTGTATATATATATATATATATATATATATATATATACAGCCTATATATATATATAGGCTAAACTATATTCGTCTGACGAAGCGTAATGCAAAAGATCCTGTAGGGGAAGTAGGGGCGAGACGGACCCCGTAACGGATTTTTGGGTTTGAGACACCATAAACGTGCTCACGGGCACAATTTTTTTGCTACTCGTAGCCTATACAGTACCATAGCTAAGGGCAACACAAATTTAATTGCATCCCTTTTTGATAATAAGATTTTTAAAATTTAAAAACTTAGTCGTAATGGTCCGTCTTGCCCCCACTATGGGGCAAGATTATTAGTCTTATTAAGCATTAGTCTTTCATCATAGCATGTTCTGATCACATGCAGAATACTATTTTATGCATAAATGTGATTGTCTATAATGTAAAACAGTGAGAATAACGCAGAAGTTACATTGGACTAGATTTTTAAGATTTTAGGCGATTTTAGTGGTCCATCTTGCCCCCATGGTGGAACAAGATAGACTACTGCAATAATGTCTTTCGCGTTAATTGTCATTATTATTGTATCCAACAATTATTGTTGTAGTAATAATAACATAATAATTAATTAACATGTGAAATCGAATGAAAAAATTCGAACCACAGGAAAAACTTACACAAACTGGGCAAGATGGATCACAAGGTCCGTCTTGCCCCGTCGGTGACTGATCCAACTCACCACCATGCGTAAGGTATAAACTTTTCACCAATTAAAAATTTAATCTACTGGGTATCCTGCCAATACTGAATTCGTTAATACGACAGAAAAGGGTGTTTAACCAAATATACTTGCATCAAAAGCCTGTGACAATGTGCAATTGAATACTTAGCAAATAACTGTTTCTTGAAAATAAGATCGAACAGGTCGAAAATCAACTTTTCGTCATAAAAAACGAAAAAATGTCGTTTTGGACGCTTATTTTGGTCAAATCACCAAAGCGCCAACAGTATTACAATAATTAAAGTTCATTCGATAGGTGGCGACATCATATATACCGGTACCTTATATTGACGGGATCCATCATGCCCCAAGGTCCATCTCGCCCCTACTTCCCCTAACCCTCAGATTATGCCCACCCTCTTTTGTCCGAGGATTTTTTGCCTGATTTTGTCCCAACGGCTTGTCGCCATTCTTGACAAAATCAGGACAATTCAGGACTTGGAAGTTGGAACAGGTCGCACGTGCTATAATTTGAAACTCAGCCATTGTTTTTTACCCAACGATTATGTTTATGGAGGAAGTTGCGAGCTATAACAGTTCTAATAGCATCCGGTGCATATTGTATACACAAGCATTTTGATTTTCACGCTCATCTCATGTCGCCTGTATATAGGCTGTAGGCCTATGCGTGGTTTTATATATTATCGATGTTTCGGAACGGCCTTTATTTTTACAGGCATATCGCGCACACACACACGCACGCACACGCACACGCACGTACGCACGCACGCACGCGCACGCGCACGCACACGCACGCACACACACACACACTCACACTCACACTCACACACACACACACACACACACACACACACACACACACACACACACACACACACACTGTCAGGTCTCTATATATACATAATTATTGTAAGGTCATGTTCAACAGTTGTCGGAACCCAGTGAGCATTTGGAAGTTGGATGAGCCTCGCTAAAGGGTGCTTACTGTAGGCCTACTGTAGGAGAAGGGGTTCCTCTACATAAGCGCGGCCGCGTCCAGGTATGTGTGTATCTGTGAGTGTCGGCGTATGTATGCGCGTTTGTATGCGTGCGTGTGTCTCCTTGCGTGCGTGCGTGCTGCTGGCTATAATTTTATGGACCTATGTGTTTGCGTAGTCTGTGTACGCCTGTAAATATTAGGCCTTTTATTATTAGACCTACTTCTATTATTATTATTGTTATTATTATTATTGTTATTATTATTATTACTATTATTATTATTATTAGTAGTAGTAGTAGTAGTAGTAGTAGTAGTAGTAGTAGTAGTAGTAGTAGCAGCAGCAGCAGCAGCAGCAGCAGCAGTAGTAGTAGTAGTAGTATTGTTATTATTATTATTATTATTATTATTATTATTATTATTATTATTATTATTATTATTATTATTATTATTATTATTATTATTATTATTATTATTATTATTATTATTGTTATTACTGTTATTATTGTTATTATTGTTATTATTGTTATTATTATTATCATTATAATATAATCCGTATAGGACAAATTTATGCTGAAATTTCACCTATGGATTGCAGTATTACTAATTAAGTTTATGTACTATATTAAGCATTGGACATGTGACCGGGGATGATGGAGATCACTTGTTTGTACCCATCGCCATCATTTGGTTGGAGCTGATGATGGTGATGATGATGATGGTGATGATGATCAGTGGCGGCTCTAGGGGGCTGGGGGGCTAAGCCCCCCCTACAAGAGGCTCAGCCCCCCCTAAAAAAAGGGCCATCCGAAATAATTTTTTACAGTGAAATATCCACGATTTTGGGTTGACGACTAAAAAAAAAAAGGTCGTCAGAAATTTTGGCGGCGAAAATGGAAATTTTTCATGAGATTTCGGTCGAGGCTTCAGCCCCCCCGAAACTGAAATCCTGGCGCCGCCACTGATGATGATGCCGAAGGACGTACGTGCTATATGATCCTGCCTAACAAACCGGATCCATGAGCTTAACCAGGAAGGTAGGGATGGAAATCATATATACGGCAGAGGTCAGGACCCAATTCGGCTTACGATGACAGATGGCATCTAACCCTATAGCAGTCTGTCTGTCTGTCTCTCTCCTCTGTCTGTCTGTCTCTCTGTCTGTCTGTCTCTGTCTCTGTCTCTCTCTCTCCTCTATCTCGACCCGGACCACCACGGACTATACTCTCACGGACATCCCTTCTAACTCAACGCAGAGCTCGTGAATAAGCTGGTGCCCCGCGCTTGGCTTTCGAGTGGCGCTTTAGAAATTTCGAGTTTACGATTATGATTACGATTATCTCTCATGGCCAAACTGTTTCTGTGTACCAGTCTTTGTCCTATCTGCCAACGCAATATAACTGTATAACTATAATAGGCCTATAGGCCTACCTCTCGGAAATCGGGATATGCATGTATATTTGCCTACGTCGATAGACCTTCATCGGTCTATGTCTGTGTGTGTCTTTCTATGTGACCGTATTTTTTTACCTACGCCTTTGTTCTTGCTTTCTGTCAACCTCTGACAATGTCGGTACATGTTTTAACAAATACAATAGTCTACGTACAAGTACAATGTATAGGTTTACGTATAGTATAGCCTATTACATGTGCATTGGCTGTATGCACAATATTTATATTGTGCATAAAATTAAATCCTATAGGCTACGAATACATACATATTAATAGCCTGCATACATACATACATAGTATTGCATACATACATACATACATACATACATACATACATACATACATACATACATACATACATACATACATACATACATACATACATACATACATACATACATATATGCATGAATTATATTTAAATCAAATTTGTGTAACTATATAGTCGTGCGTGCGTGCGTGCGCGTGTGTGTCCGTGTGTGTGTGTGTGCGTGTGTTTGTGTGTGTGCTTTACTGCTATTAATACGATTCGTTGTTCGTTGTTCATCTCATATTATCTCGTCCCGATCTGAAACGAGATCCCTCGTGAACTTCGATCGTTTGGCTGACGTCATTGGCAAGGCCACGATTGCTATAATAGGCCTACAATTCACCATAATAATATGATATAGACGTCCGTGGCTTGGTCAATGATTGCCTATACTGCACTCGCACCCATCTGGGTTATCACACACGGACCCTGGACAGGCCGCCGTCAAAACTAGGGCCATCACATCGATATATATCATACTTTCAGCAGCGTTTATGCTACTCGTCAGTCATTTATTATTTTGTGCAAATGTGTGTCACGTGTGGCTGTCTCTGCTTGTTTGTTTCTGTCTGTGTGTGTTTGTATGCGCTTGTGTATTTCTCGGTGGCTCTGTCTTCCTCTATCTATTTCTCTCTTTGTCTCAGACTTTCCTTGTGACCTTGTCTTTTTAAAATCTCTTTGATGTTGTTCCGTGTTGTGTTTGCTTACCTCCTGTCCGTCCGTCTGTCTGTCTGTCTGTCTGGCTGTGCTTCTGTCTCTATCTCTATGTCTGTAATTCTGTCTCTATCTCTATGTCTGTAATTCTGTCTCTATCTCTATGTCTGTCTGTTCTTTCTCTGCAGCCGAAGTAGCTGAAGGTGATCCTTGCAACCACATCCGCGTGTGCCAGCCTTCTTTTGCGTCGACTGTGAACTTAAACCCATCTATATACTTGGACTTTGCATTACTTTTCCAGTGGGATTGGATTCATTAGACTGTATATGCGATATTAACTTTGGTTTACATGTACGATTTCCCATACCGACCTTAGACCTATACGACTGCGAGTGTCCAAGTAGAATTTCGTTTGGGGGGGGGGGTCTATACTAAACACTGGCAGATACAGCCAATTAATAGACGATTTGTCAAGATACAATCGTCAGGGTGAGAGTTACATCGATTCCGGGTCATGTATACATATTGTATAAGATGTACATGCATGTACAACTTGTACACGTGCGTTTATGAAGACTATATTTACACTATGCCTGTGGCATATATGTAGATCTGAGCACATTATGTATGCATGCATGTATTAATGTATGTATATAGGGTCTATGTTCATTTATGTATGTACTCGTTCATACGTGAGTATATACGTACATGACATGTATGTATGTATGGACGCATTTATGTATGTATGTATGTATGTATGTATGTATGTATGTATGTATGTATGTATGTATGCATGTATATACATGTATGTATGGACGCATTTATGTATGTATGTATGTATGCTGTCCTGGGTATGACGTTAAACTGCAGCCGCGTCCTGGGTATGACGTTAAACTGCAGCCGGCAGGTCCTGGGCATGACGTGAATCTGCATCCGGCTATGGGTTAGCCTAAAACAACCCCCTGCTCCTGCAGGGTATGGGACGAGGTGGTTAGGCGGTATGTTCTCGAACCTACCTCAAGCCGCTTCGTAGCGACCTTGGACAAGTTGCTCACCCATAATTGTCTCAGAGGAAGGCAATGGCAAACCACCTCTGTATCCTGCCAAGAAAACCATCATGGCGAGAGGCGAAAGTCGCTTGTCATGATGGTCGCTAGGGCTCTACGAGCCGAAAGCACTAACTAACTAACTATGTATGTATGTATGTATGTATGTATGCATGTATGTACATGTATGTATGGACGCATTTATGTATGTATGTATGTATGCATGTATGCATGCATGCATGCATGTATGTATGTATGTATGTATGTATGTATGTATGTATGTATGCACGCACGTACGCACGTACGCACGCACGCACGTATGTATGTATGTATGTATGTATGTATGTATGTACGTATGCACGTATGCACGTATGTATGTATGTATGTATGTATGTATGTATGTATGTATGTATGTATGTATGTATGTATGTATGTATGTATGTATGTATGTATGTATGTATGTATGTATGTATGTATGTATGTATGTATGTATGTATGTACGATTGTACGGTATGTATACTGTGCATGCCATGTATATATGAGCAACATATAAACTTTCGTCCATAACTCCACAAGCCTGTTTGTGTATGTGTGTGTGTTTGTGTTGCAGTTTCCATGGGAACGGGTTCGTCTCGTGACCCTCTGAGGGTTGGAATGCTCTTCCTCGGAGTTCTGTCGGCGATCATCGTGTCCATCATCTTCGTCTGTCTCATCTGGAAGGCGATCGAGGTCCTCGTCGAAAAGCATCGCCGGAAGTCGTCATCGGGTCCTCCTCGTCAAGGACAGAGGGAGCCACCGGACGTCGAAGGTCAGTTGGAGGTCAGAGGAGGAGGAGGAGGTCGCCTGGCATTGACGAAGAAGGTCGTGGAGGTGCTGAGGAGGATGGTGCCTGGCTCAGCAACCGGATGCCGTCGTCTTAACGACGATGCAACGAAGATGGAAGGACGGGAACAACTGTGTGCGCCTGCTGATGACACCAACAGCATCAGCGTCTGACGTTCTGCATGGGAAAGGAGCTATATAAATCACACATGCATACATACATAATGAAAGACAACATGTTTGCACACTTACATGTGCATACACATAGCCGCAATGCATGCACATTTATAGTCCATATATATATATGCATATATATGATATATATATATATACAAGGATTTATGTAACATATATACATTCATAATTATATATATTATATATATAAATACAATCAATCATACATACATAGCCATACATCCGCACAGAAACAAACATACAATTATACACACACACACACATTAATTCACTCGTGTATATATACATAAATACATATACTCATATAGAGATATATTTGCAGTCATGTGCATGCTTACATATACAAACATGCAGGTAGACATACATGCATACATACACGCAGACAGACGCATGTATTTAGCTCACTTGACTTGACTTTGCACGAGTCTAACAAAGAAAGACATAGAGAGACAGGAAGATAGATCGTGTAGCCACTTATAAGCCACCTAGGCTACATGTATAGGCTACATATGCCACCTAGGCTACATAAGCTACATGCGGTGCAGGTTGCGATGACTTTAGTGTTCGGAAATTATAGTATCGTTTTGAGTTTAAAGTGTAGATTTATCTCACATTCTTGGTCAATAATCTTCAAAAGTATTAAACTAAGGTCAACGTTGACGATTGCGATGCGTGGAGACAATAGTGATCTGGAAGTTTTGTTCACATTGTTACACTACATGTAGCCTACATCACAATACTGTCCATATAGCTATCTGTCCATATAAATGTCTTCTTACATTTTTACATTTTTTTTAAAGCTCAGTATAGGTTAGCATGAGTATCTGTAACTTGGTTATTGCTAGGCATGTAGAAGAACGAAATATTGAATGAAATATTGAAACCGTTAGGCTAGCTTTATTTAACTGGTGATGGTTTAAAGCTGCAAGTGCTATTTTACATTATTGATTTGTTGAAATGCTTGATAGGTTGATATGTTGACCTGCTTTAATTTAAAAATCACCTTTGCCAAATTTAGCTATGAACACAGAGGAAGATTTTAGCTTGTAACACACTAGTAGACTACTTCTGCCTCTAAATAATGCATAAGAAGTTGGACCACTTTTAAGCACACATGTCGGCAAGGTCTTTAGGCCTATAGCATGAAATATATTGGCTTTTATATTTTTTTTGGACTGATTTCAGATCTGGACTTTAAAAAAGAACCTCGCGTCACGTATTCATGTTATAGGTTACTTTTTAGTTAAGTAAAATTAATGCAATTTTGTGGGTGTAGGTTATACTTGAATTGATGTGGTTAACAACGTTTCTTAGCCTACTGACTTTTGACAGGAGATGGGAAACACATCACTTAACCTAACTTTGCTAATTGTGTTAATTAAACTGTTGTGAAATCATATGTTGTTATATTGTTTCACAGTGAATTTAAGACTTTCAGTGCTAAAATTGTAAAACAACAGTGAATTAAGCAGGTGCATTAATACATGCACTGTACAGGTTAGGCCTAGTTTACTGTGTTTGGACAGTAGGCTATTATTATAAAATCTCAAGTCGTTTTTAGCAAACTCTGTAGCAAGCGTGCAGCTTCTGTTTTGACCTTCAATGCCTTCCATGTTGGTGATGTAGATAAGAATTAAGTGAGGCATTTCATTCTATATTTGCCAGACCACATGGTTTGGCGTGAGTCAACCAGTCACTTATATGATTTCTGTTTTTGATTGATATAATTGAAGGATTTTCCAACAAGAAAAAGTGTAATAGGCCTACTGATCCAAAACATCGGCTATTATCAGGCCTAAGGCCCAGGGACGGATCTAAGAGGGCAAATCCGGCCATGAGCCATGATTTGTAACCTTCAATTATATCGATCAAAAACAAAACAGCATTCATTCATTCATTCATTCATTCGGACATTTATATAGCGCTCCTTCAAGAAAAAATACTCAGAGGCGCTCCCGACTCCAGCGTGTCCAAAAAGAACAGTTTTAAGTTTAGTAAGGAAGGATCCTGGTAGAGTCCCAGGGTGTAGGCGTACCCGGTAGCTCAAAATGAGGGCCATTCCAGACCACTGGGCCAACCACAGAAAAAGTTCGATTCTCCATGGTAGTAGTACGAGCAAAAGGAACTAAGAGGACTCCCTTATCAGCGGAGCGTATAGGCTACCTGTCGACGTCTTTGGATAGGGCCTACCCAATGTGAAGCTGCATAGCTCTCGAAGGTAAATTGGAGCGAGGCCCTGACAACATCGCCATAGTGCCATACCAATGCAGAAATGAGAAATACCCATAGAACGTGCCCCCCCTAATTAGGTTTCAAGAAGCTTTCAACAGTAGGGTTCAGTAGAGTTCAACGGTGTATTTTCCAGACAATTTGGCCATAAATCCCCCATCATAAATTCCTGGCTACGCCACTGGTTAAAGGCAACTCCACCGGCCCTGATGGCATACCATCATTGTTGATTTTAAACTTTGCACATCTTTTAGCTCTGTTTGTTGTGGATCTGTTCACTTGCTCTCTTACTAACTTATGTCCCTTTACAGACTTATTACAGTGGCGCCTCAGCATGATCACCCACATACCCAATATTTCCCGCCCGGTCAAAGAAGCTGACTTTATACCCATCTCTATCACTTGCATCATCTTGGAAAAATTGTCGTACGTAAGTACTTTAATCCCCTATAAAGAATATTCTTACTTACTTACCTATTTAAGTCCTTGGACCAAATTAAATGACGTAACTAGAATGGTGCTCTTTAAACTATATGCGTAGTTTGTGTAAATTGTGGCCGTATAATTTTTATTTTTGAAACTGAAATTTTGTTTTGCCCGCGTTAAAGGTAAATTTATTGTGATTTGATTGTTTAGCTAAAGACTATATTAGTTTTTCCTCCAGTTTTGAGGAATTATTTATACAGATTACATTCAGCTGTGACTTTCTAAACTTTTGCGGTATGGACGAGTCAAGTCCATTTAATATCGCTCACAAAACATAATAGTCGATTGAACGAAAGGCATAATTTACGGCATATTATATTTGATCAGACCTAGGTAAATATACATGCCTGCATTTTCCAGCGAAATTTTGTCACATACCATACCGGGGCAATTTGTTCCGGCAATCATTTATTTATCGTAATTGTAATCTCGAGATTTGGGCAAACTTATAGAACCTGGTGCCGAATGACGACATTAGCCCTATTCCTAATCCTAACCGACCCTCTCGACGACTAATCTGATCATAGCCGACCCTCACGACTCCTAAACCTGAACCAAACCGACACGTTGGTCCCGGATACTACAATTATGCTGAGATTTCTGCAACACCCACCAAAGCGAAGTCGCGGGAACCAGTTTATTCGCAGGCGATTAATCGGTATTCCTTAAGTAGTGTTTACTTGATCCGAACGCTACAATTTTCGAATATTCTGGTACCTAAGGCCGTAAGTATTCAAACGCACCTATTCCCGTTATCCGGAGACGTTCCGACGATTTTATATTAATTTTATAAAATGTATAGGAAATCCCATGTTAAAATTCGTAACTGACTCCTCGGCCGCCATATTTACACACAAATGACGTGACGTCATCGGCACACACACGACATTAAAATTATGTGTGTAAATATGGCGGTCGAACGTGAGCTGCGATTTAACATGGAATTTCCTATACATTTTATAAAATCGTCGGAACGTCTCCGGATAACGGGAATAGGTGCGTTTAAATACTTACGGTCTTAGGCACCAGAATGTATAAAAATTGTAGCGTTCGGATCAAGTAAACACTACTTAAGGAATACCGATTAATCAAACAAAATCGTTTGGCAGAGGGGCTATGTTACGTGCCGTGCTTTACGATTTCACTATATAAATAAACATAAGTAGGACGAGTTGTAATTTTCTTATTAGGAACAAATGTAAACAATCGCTTTTAGTTTCTACAGATTTGGAAATCGCAGCATCGTTGGTGCAAGACGGGAATAGTTGCGTTTGTATACTGAATCGTGTTATATATCAACAGTTTGATTGATTGATGTATCAATGGGTAAAGTTTGTTAGCCCTAACTGCAACTTTTCCAGCAAATAGTCCCAGTCTCTAATAAGAGCATCTACATTGATTGTGCACCAAAACCAAGCTGTAATCTGGTGAATATTCAGAGAATTAGTCCATGAGGCATACAGGTAGCATATGGCGTAATGAAGAAATTTCATTTTTCTGAATACAACAAGTTTTGTCTGTGTCAGCTTGCATATGTGAGTAAATGAATATTAATTTATTGATTTTCATTGTCCTCAGAACAGCAATGTCCTCTGTGGAGCCAGTGCAGCTCAAAATCAAGCAGTGTTACGATAGTTCTACCAACTTTGCTTAAACTCTTACTTTTTGGAATAAAAGTTTGCAAATATTGTGCAGATTTTACACTGTAGCCCAATCCAATACTGACAAATAGTATGTGGTTTTTTGTTCAGAACTTTTGATGGCAGTGGACTGAATGATGATAGATACAGGGAGAGACCAAACAGACGGAGGGGAAGGGACGGATCGGAAAGGATATTGAGAGATGGGAGAGAGGAAGCGAAACTTATGTTGATAATTTTGTTGTTGTTCACAGCTACACGATGGTACTCTGCAAGTACTTTCAAAATGGGTGCTGTAAGTTTGGAGACAATTGCCGATTTGAACATACCAGTGTAGGTACGCAAAACTTTCTGAACGGTTTTTCTTCTTTCACTGTGACACAAGTATTTATCAAAGTAGTTTTGATCATAACAACTTATCAGTTTTCACTTTGAATTCAGTTTCAAGATTGACAGTTGGCTCTATGGTTGCGCTTTGACTGAGCAAAGATAATAAGGTCGGATTCTATTATTCACTCATAGGAAGTATCTAGTAAGCTTCAAATTTATAAAGTGCTGCTCTATGGAAGAAGCCCTAAAATCCACCACTTTATAATGCGGAGTACATATATTATGGAAAGGTGTTTGAAGAGAAGTTGATGGCTCATGAAGATTACCAGAAATGGTGGGCATATGGTGACCTGATTCTATTATTATTATTATTATTGCATTTTTTCCCTGATGTACTTCATTCCCTAAGAGCTCAAAGGTTATTATTATTTTGTGGAATGGATGTCTGGTGGGTCAGGCCTCATCTTCAGGGTGTGAGGTAAAAGGTGTGTGAAAGCATCTAGATAATTGTTATCATTAGTACTTTTTGTGCACCAAAGCATGTATATCTCAGATTCACATTTCCGCACCTCAGATTCACATTTCGGTGTGACCTTGCACCGGTAATAAATAATAATAATAATAATAAACAATATCCCTTTTGGACTTAAACATTAGTTAAGAACAATTGCATCTGTTCATTGTTGAAAGGCTGCATGGCTTTGCAATGTCATTAAATTATGATCATCATCACCTTCCTCATGAACAGTTTAGCAAGGTAAAGTATTTGTAGGAAAAGGAAAAGCAGGCGTTGGACAACCACTGAATCTTTGGAACAGGTGTCTTTGCTCAGAGTGTGTTATGGGTTGTATCCATTTACCTTCATCCAAGCTCATCGACTCAAACACAGTCCAGTCATGTCAAACTCAAAGCACTGCTGGGTTGCAGTGCCACCACCTAAAAAATCCCAAAAGCATGTGTTTGAATTATTTTGATGTCTTGGATCTTTTGCTGATATCTAGCCAGTGTGCATAGCTCTCACCTGCCATGCTTGATTTTCGTGCCAGATGTGGCTGCTGATGGGTCGGAGATTGTCTCGGCAATTTGAGGCACGCCCGCATGACCAGGGGATAAGTGTCACTCACATGTCTGGTGATATGCCATCTTTTCTAATTGGTATTATTTTTTTATTGTTCTTGTTGTTATTATTATCATCAGCTTCGTTATAGGCATACCTATTGGTTTACTTGTTGAGATGATGATAATAGGAAGACAGATTAATAGTTACAGTTACTTGGCGAACTCTTGTTTATAGGTGGAGGTGGTGGTGGTGGCTATCGTGGTGGTGGTGGTGGTGGCGGCTATGGTGGTGGTGGTGGATATGGTGGCGGTGGTGGTGGTGCTGGTGAACATTATGGCCACCGGGGTCGTTCTGCTGGTTACAACAGTTCTGCCGGATATGGCCACCAATCTCCAAACCGATACAGTAACTACGAAAACAGAACCGACTACAGGAACGACAGCCGAGGTGGCTACAGAACCGATCAGAGAACCGACCAAAGAACCGACTACCGAACTGACCAAAGAACCGACTACAGGAACGACCCAAGAACCGACTACAGAAACGACCCAAGAACCGACTACAGAAACGAGAACCGAAACAACAATGTGAACAACGATGGCAGAGGTGGTTTCAGAGGCGATAACAGAAGTGAAAATCGTTTCGCAGCTCTCAGCGATCGACACGAAAGTAGCAGACAGCGTGATGGTGGTGGCGGTGGTGGCGGCAGGCAGTACGATGCTCGCTACAGCTACAGAAGTAGCCAGCACAAGAAGGAGGCTGACAGCGAAGACCTGACACCGGCAGAAATACTGTGAGTTGGCTGTTATTTACTGAAAACCAAATAGCTAGTGGGACGCGGTGGTGTAGCGGTAAGTTCGGCGCCTCGTGATCGAAGGGTCACAGGTTCGAATCTGATCTAACTCAAGCTAAATTGCGTAGCAACCTTGGACAAGTTGCTTACCTATAATTGTCTGTGAGGTAGGCAATGGGAAACCACCTCACTCTTCTCATTCTGAGGGGCATAGAAGCCAATGAACCTGCTTCTTTCAGGCAGAAAACTCATTGATCATCATCATATATGAACAGATATTACTGATTTTCAAAGAGAAGATTTTAATGTTCAGGCAGCCAAGGTTAAGACTGAAATGGCTACAAGTTGTGTGAGCAGAGCTTCTTGTAGCAGATTAAAGTTAAAATTGCTTGGCGACATCATCGAGTGATGTGTGTCGTCAGCGCTTGTAGATATTGATGCCGTCAGTACAGGTACAGACTTGTAATCTCTGCTGTGTTTTCCAGGGAGGGTATTGCAGAGGACATGGAGTTGTGGGAGACTGGAAAGATGTGGCTATTCTCTTGCTACGGATACGCTCGAGAGAAAAAATGCTTCCGAGGCAAGAGGCTTTTTCCAGTCATTCAAATTTATGGAGGACAATTGTTTTTACCATACCACAACGGTTGCAGTTTATTCGTTTCCTCTACAGCTGTTACAATGGTGATGTACTGATTCGTACATGCAATGTTACTTCTCTGCTCTGCTTCAACTACCATACATTAAAAGGGCTGTAACGTTGTGATGCAAATTATTGTTAGCGATAATTGTGTTCAAAGTCCTACTGTAATGGATGTTTTAAGGATCGTTTGGGGTTTCTGGTTAAGGTCAGGTGAGATAATCTTGGATTTGACAAGGCTGTGCTCATCAACAATGCTCAGGACATGGTCCTGATGTTTAGTGATTGTGTACCTGCTTGTTAAAGGAGTACTGCAGATGAGTTTTTGTTGAAGTGGCATTCTACACGTTTCTGTAGTGTTGTGTCAAGAAAATCCTTATTTGGTGCCTCTTGAGCTTGAATTTAAAAACTACTTTGTTTACTTAAAAATTATTTAACCCTTTATACATATGAAGATGCGTTAAAGTTACTGTGAAAATAATTCATCTCGTCATTAAAGGATTTTGAAGTAGGAAGATTGAAGGTTGTGGGATTGACGCTTACAAGATGAAAACTGTTGTCATGGAGATATATATGTTTATGTGGCATATTTTCCGATCTAGCGTTGATATCGTTTTCCTGTTTAGAGTTGTTTCAGTTTGTTTTCCAGGTTTAGATGACTTGTCAGCAGACGAAGTTCGGCTGAAAGCGTATGAAGCAAATGCGGCTGGAACGATGATTGCCCACGTATGTACCAAAGCATGACAGGCTAATCAGCTGATGTAATGCCAACTGGTAAACGCATTAGTATAAACCATTTGTGCAACTTGTGTTGACTCATTTACAAACTCTTGGTTTTTGCATCATTGTGCTTAACGCATGTCCCCCAAATCTTTCTGTATTGATTAACTTGCAATACAAGAATGTAAGTTTAGCGTGAAATATGGATTTTAAAAAAATTATCCATGTTTTGCATGACATGATGCATGTCCTTTTATTTACTCATTAGACTGAATGCTGTATGTTGCTAGAATACAGAATCTAAGCACAAATCTGCTGTCTTTTGTACTTATTCATGAAGGTTTATACCACGTCAAGAGTTTGCTCTTTAAAAGGAAAATTACCAGAGCTATGTTCTTAATTTGTGTTTCTTACTTTTCAGATGAACTGGTTGTCACAGTTAGCTGAAGATTACCAGGCAAAGCGGGCAGCTCTGAAAAAGCCCGATCCAAATGCAAGATCAGCGCTTGTAAGTCTGGCGCTTGATTTGTAATTCCGTCTTGCATGTGGTTTAGTTCGGTCAGTGACCTTTATTTCATAATAAGCACACATCTCAAATAGAATTTTTAAAGCACAAGTTTCTTAAATTGCTGTGTTGAGTGTGGTTGCCGAGAGTTACCAAAGTATATAAGTCCAAGTCGAGTTACCAAGAAACCAGGGAGACGAGTTGCTATATGGTGTATTCTATAGAACTAATAAGTCAGTTGTTGTGAATTGTTTTGTTTTTTGTATGTGCACTTGTTATAGTGCCCCTTCAAGCTAACTACTCAGAGGCACTCCCAACTGAAGCGCCGGACACTGCATCGGAGTTTCACGCCGAAGCGCTGAGCAATAATATTGCAAGGGAAGGACTTGCCCAAGGTCCTTACGCAGCGACTTGAGGTGGATTCGAAGCTGCAAGGCAACGAACATACCCACTACACCACCGTGCCTACATCCTTTAGCGAATTTTTTTAGTTCAAAATATATTTAAACTGGTGTTTAATTGTGGCGGCACAATGAGTGGTGTTAACAATGCAAGAACTTTTGCAAGACTTCTCCACTTGTGCCCATTAGACAACTGAGGCATAGACACAGTTTGTGGAAGTATTGAACGGTGAAACACTCCCTAACACTCGTACCACAGACGCCTCTCAGGTCTATTAGTGTAAATGAGTTGTTAGTTGCTTCTTAGCTCTTATATAGTTACATTCTAAAATGTTCTCAATCTCAACTTATAGCCAGGAGCTTTCCGTAACTGGATCTTTGATAAACATGCATGGGGTCTTGGGGCCAAACTACACAAGTCAGATTGCTGGCCATCATGGGCGGAGTTTGGTTTCCGTTCTTGGAGGGCTAAAAAGAGCTTGGGAAGAACTTGGGCTTTGTTGGGGGGTTAAGCCCAGGAAAATATACCGTTTACATGGTAAAAAAACTTCTTGGGGGGCTTAGCACCCTAGCCCTGATAAACTCCGCCCATGCTTGCAGTGTTATGATGGGACGCAGAAGCTTTTGGCTTTGTCTTGGTATGCAATGTGTATTCTGCATCCCACCTGCGAGTGGCTAGAACAGTGAGTGGCTAGAACACTGGAAGTCCAGACGAAATACTTGAACAGTTCATTACAATCCTTGAAGAATGTGTCAAGTGTTTAGTCAAGTGACAGAGCTCTGTGTATGCTTTATCTTTCAGCTGAACATGGTCGAAGATATCAAGAAATCGAGTTCGCAAAACACCTCCAGCCAAGCAGCGCACTCTGGCGGTGCAAGTTTATTTACCTCCGAAACAAATTCATTTGGGACGACAGCACAACCAACAAATGCATTTGGGGCAACAGTACAACCAACAAACGCATTTGGGGCAGCTGCACAACCAACAAACGCATTTGGGGCAGCCACACCAATAACAAATGTATTTGGGGCAGCTAGGCCACCGGCAAATGTATTTGGGGCAGCCACACCAACAAATGGTTTTTCCACTTCGGCATTTGCTGGTGCAGTAACTCCAGGTTTTTCCATGATCACTTCGACGCCTATCGTGCCAACCACAGCGAGCGCTTTCAGTTTCGGTGCAAGTGCACCACACAACGTGTTCAGTCCAGCTGGACCTTCAGATGGATTATTGCCAGCGTCGAACGCTGGGTTAAGCGGTACAACAATTGCACAGGATACGTCGTCGTCGTCTCGGCCATCTTCTTTCAAACTCCTAGGTGTGTATACTCCGGCTGCAGAACTGAGTGCAGAAGAAAAAGCCGAATTTGAAAGTGCGAAGTTCACGCTAGACCACGTACCGTTGAGGCCGCCACCAAAGAACCTGATATGAGGGGAGGGGGAAAGAACGGACTGTGGCTTACAAGTACGGTTTCAGTTGAGTTGCCTCCATTTTCTGTTATTTGCATGACATGCTGGAATATGAATACATGATTTTAAAAGTATTAAAACTTGGCACAGCACGCTGACTTTGATTTGACTTGCGTTTCATTCGTACCATTCCAGGCCTTCTGATCACTTCGTAAGGACGTTTAGCAAGTCCTGGACACAAAGTAAATAAAAGCATAGCTAACTGAAGCCTGCAAAAATTTATTACTTGTACGACTTGTGCACTCTGGCAAGCAAAATATGCATCTGACTGCTTTGGTACTTCATACTCGTTTCATTCATTCATTTCAGACATTTATATAGCACCTCTTCAAGAGTAATCAGAAGTGCTCCTGGCCCAACCACGGCTAAAGAGAACAGTCTTAAGAGCAGAGTAGAACGTAGTCTCAAAGACTAGGTATTAGACGTAGTTCCACGGGGAGACCATTCCAGGTTGCAGGGCCAACAACAGAAAAGGCACGGCGCTGCGTAATAGAAGTGCGTGACCGGGAGATAAGAAGCTCAGCCTGTTTAGAAGAGCGGAGATAGCCAGCCATGGGCACTGGACGCTTAGGGTGGAGCAACAGAGCTCCTGCAAATAGACGGGCTATACTCGCGAGACAACGCCAAACCAAGGAAGATATCCGGTAAGTGACCCTTTGTGAGAAAGGGAGACAATGCAAGACATCCCGCATATAATCAGTGACATGGCCGAATCTTGGGTTGCGACCAACAAGGCGTGCTGCAGAGCGCAAGACCTGATCCAAGCACCCAACCCGAGTCACCGGAAGATCCACGTAGAGGGCGCTGCAGTAGTCCATACGACTGATTCAGCAGTTTTAGTGCAGTCTCGGTTTGCTTGCAAGAGTGGAGGAACTTGCTCATAGTTTGTATCGCAATGTTTACGAGTAGTTTTGTTAGTTAAAAAGTTTTACAGTTTACAATGTCTTGTAATGTTAATTCATTACTTAACCAACTAACTAGAATTTTTTGATACATTTGATTCAGATATTTTACAGAAAGAAACGATTCAATACTGAACAATACCCTGTGACTAGTAAAAATGCAAACCAGAGATAATGGCAGAAGAGAGTGCACAGCATTGTTGTGTGGCAGTTTGGTACACATACTCAGAGGGAGCCACGCAGCGCAAATTTCCACAAAGCAGCAAAACGTGAGGCCTGCGTGGGCTTAGGCTTGCTCCATCATATTTAAATTAACATGGACAATGTGATTTAAATTAACATGGACAATGTGGGCATTCAACTTGCTGTGTAGGTGATATCATGGAGAAGCATATTTTGGGAATGATGGAGAATAGCAGTGGCAAGAAGTCTTAAGTGGATCCAACTTAACAGCAGTTAAGTATAAGCTAAAAATTAAATGAATTTAATTTTAGATCTGCAAGCAGATGCGGAGAAAACACAGGTGGGAACTGTTGGACAGCGCCTCGCAATCACTTCTACCAAACACTGCCTTTTTTTAGTACCCAGTATCCAAAACCGCTGCGCAAGCTAAAAATGGAACCCAGCTTCCCAGCCCTCCAAACTACAAGCAAATTCTGTCGCTGTTGGACATTAATTAGGTGCTCTTGCTATATACAAGGGAGTGTTGCCTACAGTTTATTTTATTAAATAAATTTGTAACGTGCTCAAATTCACACCGAAATGTGAATCTCAGGCACGGAAATGATATAAAAAAGCTTTGTGCTTGGTCTGTATTCATCCCAGACTTCTGCCCGTCCGTTCCACTGAAATTTTTTTCCACTTCACTTCCGCGATTCTACAATAATTGCACGTTTTGTAATCTCAAAGCACAAGAAGTTTAACGCACAGGTCAGTCGACCATGACGTTTGTTGTTTTTCCATCCATCCTTAAACACAGCTAGATACAATTTTCAGTGTAAAACAGACAACTACTGGACGACGACGCAAGTTACGTCAATTCGCGAGGATACATTGCGTAATGGAAAAACGGCTGCGGTCGAATCTCGACACGCTCCGTAAAATGTTCCCTCGAATGCGAGATTCCCGCAGCGATGTTCGACGTTAGACAATAGGCAGACAAAAGACATCTGGCAAGCAGCTTACATTATCAGAAAAAGAAAATCTAAATGCCTTAGCAACATTGAGTACTGATTATCAAGACCCAAAACCAGAGAAACAAAAGAAAAACTTGCCATTGTTCGTTGTGACCAAACGAGCCACGGTAACGTCACTCGGTTAACTACGATACGATAATAGAACCTACGTGAATACTAAATTTTAAGACTTGCAAACCGAACAGCGTCATTCAAAAATACACGATAAAGCAGGGTTCCATGCTCTGCACATACAATCAAATGCAACAAAAAATGATTTGATGCAAGGCAATAGCAAATGCTTGGGAACTTTAAGCCCTGCAGAAAAAATCTGCAAAGTTTAACACCAATCCAAGCAGACCTCTGCCGGCAAGTAGGTTACAAAATAAGATTGCCAATGGCTGTGGTAGTGTTTCTCTAAGGTTATACTAATACTTAACTGCACTATTTGTAAAGATGCAAAGATTACAAAAAAAACTAAGCACAGAAACTTAAACTTTATGAAACTTCACACAACAATAGCAAGAAATCTTGCACTGCCCAACAAATTTCTCGTTGGTGAAGTTTGAGCCAAATCTTCAATTGTCCATACGAATTCATCCATTCTAAAAACAGAAACAATTTTCTACAGAGGTAGAACTGTCTGAAAATAAAAGCCCACAATTGACAGACCAAAAGAAGCTGATCATACACAAAGAACTAGATTAGCAATAGAAATCATTGTAGACCACCTTGTATTGTATTGTATCCAACCATTTTTAAACCGCTTCTCAAGGCAAGAGCCTTTCAGAAACCCTCAATAGTGCATGCTACCGCGAGAGAAAAGGCAGGTTTCAAGGTGAGAGAAAGATGAGGATATCTAGACTACCAACACATACTACTTGATAGAGCTGCATTTTGTTTCTAGTGCAGGTAGAAAACATTTAATTATTATTGTTAGCAATCAGATACTATATTCAGTGTAAACATGCAACTGCCAGCAATTCGTCAGGATACATGGCATTGCGTAAAAAAACTGACAAAATTACTGTATCATTAAAATTAAACAGTCAATCCTTCAACATCACACAATTCTACACTTTAAGATCCAGTTCAACATGCTTGGCCACTGAAACCGAACTTTTGGCTCAATCATAGTAAATCCATATAAAGTCCACCGTAGTATAGCAAGTCCACTTAGATCATAGAAGATCAGGTTATTAAGTAGCTCAAGTGGCCCAGCAGCCATCAAAGAAAACTAAAGTGGGCGCAATTTTTTTTGGCGCGTCTCTCCCAACAGAAAATCATTCAAAAACCTTGCATCAACCCTTAGAAATCGACGATCACTCAAACCAAAAAGGCTTAACACAATCGATGCAACAAAAGCTGAACTAACGTTATCAGTGTCAGTAATTTCAATATGGACAAGAGAACACTTCTCACTGCATCATGTTATTTCACCATGTGCTTGTCTTTTTTAATTTGTCAACTACAGCATTGTCTATAATAATTAGCGTGAAGCAATTTAACACAACATACATTGATTCTTCTTATGCAGTAAAAAATGTCCACGCGCTGATTCTCAGATTGATTGCTTTGCTGCAACAGCTCCATCCGAGTCAGTTCCAGAGAAGAGTTGCTGCTGCTGCTGCTGATAAATGACAGGATTCTGCAATTTACAAAGATTAAGGCAAGACCATCAAGAGTCAACGTAAACAGGTAAGTATATTCTTAATTTATCCAACTGCATAACCGTTTTGGCTTACATGATATTCGAAAAAGAGGAAGACCGAGAACAAACTGGTTGGGGAACATAAAGGACTGGACGAGAT
This sequence comes from Lumbricus terrestris, assembly GCA_949752735.1. Taxonomy (NCBI): domain Eukaryota; kingdom Metazoa; phylum Annelida; class Clitellata; order Crassiclitellata; family Lumbricidae; genus Lumbricus; species Lumbricus terrestris. Next base: position 51,259,944 of record OX457041.1, read on the forward strand.
TGGAAATGGATGAAATGATAAAACTTGCGGAAGACAGGAGACGCTGGAGGAATATTGCTCATGATGCGGCCGAACCTCGAAACGAGGATGGCTCAGAACAGAACAGATATTCACCAATGTAAAGCATTCTTGTCGAAAACGTTGTCCTTGTCAAGTTGTCTGCTTGTGGAGATGATTCGGTCGTGGTCTGGGAGACATGACATAGGGGAGTGTCCTTACAGAAGGGAGGAGCAGGTTCAGAACATGGCAGTAGTAAAGAGGTTAGCGTAAGCTTCAATCCTTTTCAGTTGATAGATCTTCTGGCCGGTCACACTAGCAGCTACTAGATTATGATTGACTGCATTGTATATTGGATATGGTGCGCATTATACACTGGCATGATTGAAGTCACTGATACCATCACTAGACAATAGAAAACCAAGTCTAGACCTACGAACCATTATGAGCACAAAAAGAGAAAGAGCAGCATACTGGCACCAGGCAACTCTATGACGAAGTGGAGTGTAAATGCCAGAAAAAAATGTGATCTGTTTTTGTGTGTCACCATAACACCCAAAGTTTTTGCGATTGCAGTCAATAGGCGGTGAGATCTGGAGGAGAGGTGAGAGAATGCTTTCAGATTGTGACCGGAGACAGACAGGGGTATGTGCATGTGTGTGTTGTCAACTCGTATTGTAGTAACTGGTACTGACCAGTACGGAACCAGGAACACAGTTCGCAAGCTCATAGGATTTGGTGACAGCTTTCTCGTCCGTTTCCTCCGTCTTGACTTCCGCATCATCATTCGACGCCTTTTCCTCCTCTTTTTCTTTTTCCTCCGATCCTGGCTTCTGCTCGAGTTTCGATTTGTGCAATTTCCCTTCAAAGCGATCATCAACATAATAACAAAATTCAGAAACGAAACAATCAGGACTAGCTATTCTGTTTTATGACCGCTTGCTCAGATCGGTTAGGCATACACAGCTCTTTAAGAACTTTGAAACCAATAACCACATCTCCATTTACCTTTTAACCTCCCTTTAGCAACGCCATGCCTTTTCTGTTATTGGCGCTACAATTGGTGTAGGTCGGGTTCTCCCCTTTGGCATAAAATCTAGTGCTTATAGACAATGCGGCAACATTCTACTCTAACATCAAGCTCATTCTCCTTAGCCGGGCCAGAATGCTCTTCGGTTCATAATCTTCAAAGGTGCTATATAAGACTTTGAAATTATAAAAATGTTGTAAATCTTGAATCTCTAGGGATAATCGTGTAATATACCTTGCACATGAGCGTCCATCTGCTTATCGGAGTTGACAGTGGTGCTGCAGACAGCACAGACGATCTGCTTCAGCGCCGATGCTCCGGGGCTTTGTGCTTTTTCAACTGTCAATCAATCAGTAACAATCAATCTATATATATACATATGATCATGGAAAACCAGGTTTTAAGAATTTTGAAACCAATAACCACATCTCCGTATACTGATTAACATCCCATATAGAGCAGTCTTGTTTTTTCTGTTACTGGCACTGCAATCTGTATAGGCTCCTCGCACTGTGGCATCACACCTCTGCTTTATGAAGGGTGAGTGAAGACCCAGTTCTAATGCTGTATATGTATAAAAATGTATGGTTTTCATTTTAAACCTCTTTTAATTTTTTGGGAGGAGGCAATAGTGCTCTCCAGTTGTAGAAGAGTGGGATTTAACAATAAGATATCAAAACTGCTGCAATTTGTGATCACGTCTAGCATATCATCAATGCACAACAACTAGGCAACTGTATACAATCACAGCCTATGACCACCGCATGAACAGCAGACAGGTCAGTGGTCACTTGATATAAAAGCAGAGCAATGGAGCAAATAATCAATTATATATCAATACGCTAAAACTCTTAGTTGGTAAACAATTCAAAAAATTCAAAAAGCAAAACTCAGTTATCTAAATTTTCACTCATGATAAAGAACACTACCACCGTAAACACAGCTCCACTTCTACAAAGCACTCAATTTTCGGAGGTTGTTTCCCAGTTTTTTAAGTTTTACCATTGGTGGACCTCATCTTTGCTCTCTTCAGACTGCCACGATCTTCTAGTAACAGTCTCGAACTGCCACAGCCCAGCATCAGATCTATGCCTCTGTTGGCCCTCTGCGTTGGAATTACATTAGGACTGCTAGAACTCATGCTGTAATCTTATCTGAGGCAATACTGCCCCCTGCTGTTCTCTTCAGACTTCCATTTCCACACTTGAAGCACGTTTGAATAGGCTGTGATGTGAGAAGCACTTCATAAGCTCATACACAGAATTGAACATAACAGAAAAAAGAACGTACTGTTCTTTTGATAGTAGTTGACCATCCGCACTTTCTTCTGGTGTTTGCTGCCGTTGAAGTGCGCCTGTGCCTGTCCGTCGGAGTTGAACAGCAGCTGGCAGACCTCGCAAGGGATGAAACTTCGAACCCGCATTGGAAACGAGGACGGTCCCCTTGGACCGGCTGGCGGGCCGTTGTGGAATGGCGCGTTGTTCATCATGGCGTTCGGTTGTCTGAAGGGATACATGCGCGGTCCATGCTGTTGTGAATACTGAAAACGAGGCGTCTGAAACTGTGGAACACGATGATGCGGGGTAAACCGCTCCTGAATCTGCATCTTTGGCGCCTCTGCCGTGCAACACAGTGAGACAAACAGATCAACTTATTGTCTCCAAGATCTCCAAAACTAAACAATCCTCAAAACTTGACCAGTCAAACAAATTCAAACTTGGTACATCAGTTTGAAAATAATAAAGGTTATCATACAGTGCACATGTATTAAGAATAAAGGAGACAAGAACATTTGTAATTTTATACCATATATCTTGAAATCAAAAGAAACTGAAACTTTCACTTTCTTTGCAAAATCTTTGCTTCACTCCAGTTATATTTCCGATCAACATCTCTCAACCAACACTTGCATACACAATTACCACAGGTCTGTATGTTAAACTTACGTTGCGTTACTAACCCCTCGCCCGAGGAACCTACTTAACGATTCCTGCATAAATTACTTATACCCGAGAAACCGATATATCGGTGTTGCGGCTGTCCAAGTTAAGCTAGAAGGAATTCGCCAACTGAGAAAGACAGGAATCCAGAAACACAAACATACAAACACCATAATTCAACAAGTCCTTCCTCTCACCAATCATGTCATCTCTTCATTTTTTTTCGCAGCATCCTCTCTCATTCAAATTGTTTACTTTTACCCCGCTTAACAGAATTGAATATAACAGAAAAAAACCTACTGTTCTTTTGATAGTAGTCAACCATCCGCACTTTCTTCTGGTGTTTGCGCTCATTTACGGGCCTTGCACAATGTTCTTGGTGTTCTTTCAGTGTCAATGTGTCATAACAAACATTCCATTCACAATTCTACTCATGTCACAGCTCTGACAGTTGTGCACACATAGAACAAATCAACATTCTGGTTTCAACCAATCAAAATTGACGGACCACTACATTCTGCTGTCCCTTGCTGGCCCACACACCACAATGATAGTGCAAGTCCAACAGGCATTCTCTTGTAAAAACCAACAGGCTATGATCTTATTCTAACCAAATGCATGAACCAGTTCAGCTTTCAGAACAACCATCACCAAAACATGTGCACCCAAACACAGCAAACAGCTCAAGATATACTTCAGCATCGCTATATATCTGTGATACACCTCTGCTCTTATTGCTCACCACAAAAGTTCGGTTATCTATAAATGTGTAAACTGAACAGTCACGCTGATCACATTGAAAATAGATTATATTATTCCCAATAGCCTTCCTAATTGTTCATTAGGCATTAAAGGCATTTTTCCCGTCGAGTTTATCGTGCTGAGATCATCTTTGAATAGTCATTCTGTGAAAGGCGCTAAATAAATGTATAGGTACAATAATATATTTATTCATACAGTACAATACGATGATGCGGGGTAAACCGCTCCTGAATCTGCATCTTTGGCGCCTCTGCCGTGCAACACAGTGAGACAAACAGATCAACTTATTGTCTCCAAGATCTCCAAAACTAAACAATCCTCAAAACTTGACCAGTCAAACAAATTCAAACTTGGTACATCAGTTTGAAAATAATAAAGGTTATCATACAGTGCACATGTATTAAGAATAAAGGAGACAAGAACATTTGTAATTTTATACCATATATCTTGAAATCAAAAGAAACTGAAACTTTCACTTTCTTTGCAAAATCTTTGCTTCACTCCAGTTATATTTCCGATCAACATCTCTCAACCAACACTTGCATACACAATTACCACAGGTCTGTATGTTAAACTTACGTTGCGTTACTAACCCCTCGCCCGAGGAACCTACTTAACGATTCCTGCATAAATTACTTATACCCGAGAAACCGATATATCGGTGTTGCGGCTGTCCAAGTTAAGCTAGGAGGAGTTCGCCAACTGAGAAAGACAGGAATCCAGAAAGACAGGAATCAAGAAAGACAGACAGGTTGAACATTAATGAACAGCAGACAGAGACATAGTCATGCAACAAGACAGACAGAGAGACATGCAGAGGCAGGCAGAGAGAGCTATACTGTTGATCACTGCAACCCACCAAAATTTGTTCGCTGCCTCATTGACGCAGAAGTGGCCTCGAGGAATTCGGCCGAGACCCCTGGCGGAAGTGGAAACCCAAGCTCCACCAACCGAGTCAGATGCTTCCGGCCTTCCAGGTGAGACTGGGCCTGGGTCGGCGAATTGGCCGTAACGCCACATATATCACACATCACGCGTTTGGCTGGAGCTACAACAAAAATTAATGTAAAATAAGTAGTAATTTCTATGCCATGCAACTGCAATCTTACACAGTTACACTTCAAGAGAAACCAAGTTCTACGCTTGTCTATATGATGTCAAATGCCGTCATAGGAAGAAATTCCACCCCTTAGCAAGCGACAACACACAGAAAAGACGAGGTCCGAATTGTTGGCTGCCACACAAAAACCAATCGATTCTCAACCAGAATTTACAGTAAGTAGCATGTACAGCATTCCTCGACAAAAAAGTGTCCAGTAGGTTAACCGTTACTCCCAAATTTCAAATGTGTACCATCACAACTTGTTTCCTTTAACTGCAGTCTTGCAAAAACAAGGCTCAGTAAAGCATGCATCCATTTTATCGCAAGCTTTTCAACGTTAGTACTTACACAAATGCTGCACTACAAATTTACCATAAATTTACCAAAATCAGTTTACCATTTGGAGTCATGTTGTAGGAGTTCATCGGAGCAGGCATTCCAGCGGTAGGCATTCCTCCGCTGGGAGGCAGCATCCCACTCATAGACATTCCGCTTCCTGGCATTCGTGGCTCGAACTGAGGAGGAGGCGGCGGTGCTCTCCGGTTGTAGAAGTTTGGACCAGGGGCAGGCGGTCTCACTATACCACCTGCAAACCAAACACATCAAAATGAGTAACAATAATAATAATTAATCAATCATTACCAAGCCAAGGATGGCATTATGCTTGTAATGGTGCATGTCCACGTTCCAATAACCTCTATTATGCCCCCCCCAATTAACCTCTATTATTCCCCCCAATTAGCCCTGCTATTTGTGTCAAGGCTAAACTCCCCTGCTTTTTAAACATTATTCAAATCATAAATATTTAGCTGTAGCTGGGCTGTGAGCGCCTCTGAGTAGGTCTTTTGAAGAGGTGGTATAAAAATTATTGTAAAGAATGAATTAACTGATTCATCATGCAATAGATATGGTTAGCGCTTAGTTGTGAACAACATCAGTAGTATACTTCTGTAGAATGTGTGGCCTAAGGTACAAACAAAACCACCGTGGGGCGCGGTGGTGTAGTGGTGGCGTCGTTGCCTTGAAGCCGGAAGGTTCGAGGTTCGAATCCACCTTGCCGCGTAAGGACCTTGGGCAAGTCCTTCACTCACGATTGCTCAGCGCTTCGGCGTGAAACTCTGATGCAGTGTCCACTCTGCATTCGGGAGCGCCTCTGAGTAGAGAGAGCTTGAAGGGGTGCTATAACAATTGCATACACAAACATACAAACACCATAATTCAACAAGTCCTTCCTCTCACCAATCATGTCATCTCTTCATTTTTTTTCGCAGCATCCTCTCTCATTCAAATTGTTTACTTTTACCCCGCTTAACAGAATTGAATATAACAGAAAAAAAACCTACTGTTCTTTTGATAGTAGTCAACCATCCGCACTTTCTTCTGGTGTTTGCGCTCATTTACGGGCCTTGCACAATGTTCTTGGTGTTCTTTCAGTGTCAATGTGTCATAACAAACATTCCATTCACAATTCTACTCATGTCACAGCTCTGACAGTTGTGCACACATAGAACAAATCAACATTCTGGTTTCAACCAATCAAAATTGACGGACCACTACATTCTGCTGTCCCTTGCTGGCCCACACACCACAATGATAGTGCAAGTCCAACAGGCATTCTCTTGTAAAAACCAACAGGCTATGATCTTATTCTAACCAAATGCATGAACCAGTTCAGCTTTCAGAACAACCATCACCAAAACATGTGCACCCAAACACAGCAAACAGCTCAAGATATACTTCAGCATCGCTATATATCTGTGATACACCTCTGCTCTTATTGCTCACCACAAAAGTTCGGTTATCTATAAATGTGTAAACTGAACAGTCACGCTGATCACATTGAAAATAGATTATATTATTCCCAATAGCCTTCCTAATTGTTCATTAGGCATTAAAGGCATTTTTCCCGTCGAGTTTATCGTGCTGAGATCATCTTTGAATAGTCATTCTGTGAAAGGCGCTAAATAAATGTATAGGTACAATAATATATTTATTCATACAGTACAATACGATCAGAAGCTCAACGGACTTGCAATACCTTGAGTAACCTTCATGGCCCTCATTGCTTTGGCGTTGTACTGCCTCAGTTTTTCTAAGTCTGTCCCGGTCGGTAGCGACAGACCCCGCGCCTGCATTCGACTGAGATGGTAGAGACCGCTGAGATGAGCCTGCGCCTGCTTCTCCGAATTAACTGTTCGCCCGCACAGGTCGCACCGAATCAACTTCTTCTCCTTTGGAATTGCGTCTTCGTTCGTCGTCGGCTGACTCACCGGTGCATTTTCGTCTGCAGTTGACGTCTGACTTGGGATCGTTTTGAAGTTTTCCATGACTGATGACATAATTTGCTGAACAAAAATAAAAACAAATTCAAGACAATTTCTTCAACACTAAGAAATAATGTAGCAAGCAAAGAGCTGCACTTTGATGGAAAAAGGTGAATCTGCACCTTTAAGATATTGTGGCAGTCAATTAAATGCCTTGGGAGAGGGGCACAGTAAGGCAGGAACATGAGCCCGAAACTGTTCTGCATCATGGCTCAGTTAAAAGACCCTACTTGATGATTGCAGGCAACAAGGAGGGATGCAAGGAGTCAGTAGTGATTGAAGGTAGGGATGTGATGCCGAGTGAACCGTGAAAATTTGCAAAAGATATCTGGGGACTATTGCAGCGTTATGGGTTCAAAAAGAATTATTGAACAAGTACATTAAGGGTAAGGGACTGATATCCAATGGTGCAATTTTACAGACAGAAATATGGTGCAATGCTGATGCAACTGACCTCATCTCATGACCCATTGCAAGTGAATACGAGGCAACCTTTAAATGCCTAATTTGAGCGGATTTAAGGTTCACGAAAAGGAAAATTCTGCGGTAGAAAAAAAGTGGAGGTAACGATGTAAGCTGCAGTTTAAATATCAAGCACAGATCGTATATTGTCAGTGTTGTACAGTAACGAAGCAAAAGTAACGTGTTACTCTACTTAAGTAAAGGTTTGAATACTTTCACATGTAACAAAGTATCAAAAACCAAAATACTTTTACTTTCAACGAAGTAAAATTTTACCCATGTTTCAGTACATTTATTTTGCTACAATTTATGTGACACTCGTAGCAATGTTCGTTACTTCAATGTGCTAATTAGCATTTCGCTATGCTAAGCTAAAACAGCTGATTTTGGATGCACTGCCGTTTCTGCAGCAGAATGACTCTTCAGCTGTGCATTGTGCTAACAATGAGTCAGAAGCGTGCATACTAGACTCAACAATAACCACTTTGAGAATTTAGTATTTTTGAAGGTAAATAATGGATTGAGTTATAGAAAGACTTGGTACATTACTTCTTACTTAAAAGTATTATTTGGAAGGATACTTTTTACTTAAGAAAAATTTAATGATGAGTACTTTCACTTCACTTAAGTAATTAAAATCCATTTTACTTTTACTTAAGTACGTTTGCCCGATACTTTAAACAACACTGTAAAATAATATGGTCCAGTATGCATGTAGCAGGCCTGAGTAGCAGGTTTGTGAAGTACGATTTGAACATCTGGAGAGATATAACGGTGATGCCAAAATTGCATACAGCAAATCAAAGCTGAAAGTGAACATGAAGATGGGATGATACATGGTCTTTTATAAATTGGTTCCTAATGTAACTAACTGGTCACAATGAACATCTGGCTCTAGAGCTAAAATAGGATGGACAGTATGGAAAAATAACATCAATTGGGTTTCCTAGAAGTAGCTTGCTACTGACGATGCTATACAAATTGTCTGAATTACAATTACAATTCCTGCATATGTCCTACGTGTAAGCTCTGCATATGAAGTGCATACAGAAACAAGCGTTGATGCTCTTGCAATCACTCTTTCTATGCCTTTATAACTAATAACTATATTCACCAAAAACTTTTATATCTGCATAGCATGAATGGAAAAATTGAAGAAGTTTTTACTGTCTTCAATCTGGGAACATTTTTCAAACCTGAGCTCAACTTCCTGTCTCTGTGGTACATGCTTAGCAACGCCAACTAAATACAACCACTAGTGAATAACTGCAATAGCAGGTGACACGGACCGTTGGATGAAGTAAGTTCCATGTCGTAATAATCAGCTATCGAAGCCTTATCACAACCATGTGACCCTAATTCGTAAGTTATCTCCTTTCATATCCAGTCCATGTCTCCGCAAATTTCGCGCACTCACTTGAGGCATGCCGTTAAGTAGTTGACGCCATCAGCAAACTTGCAAGGTCCTGCAAACTTCTTAAAGCGAATTACACAAAGACATGTAGTAGACAGTACGTCATGTAAGAAGTAAAGCACGCCGCAGTACGCATTGTGCAGGTTCGCCATAAGAAGTAAGACTTCCAAACCCTTAAATGAGATAATTGGTCTCGGCCTTTAGACCGATAAAATACGAAATAAGCAGATATAATGAAAAGGTAAAAGTTGCTTATACTCCACCTTAATTGGATAATTAATTAGAGAAAAATCTGTTTAACGACATGAAATCATTTGGGTCTCAGCAACTAACGATTAGCACTTGTTTCCATCCCTTTATCGCAGAATGCTCAGATCACGCCGCTTCACGTAAAATCTCGCACATTATATAGCTCCAATCTAAACAATTTGATGGAAATTTTCTGTAAGATCATCACTCAATATCGTCGTTGCCCACGACAGGAAAGTTCTTGGTTATGAAATAAAATTTTGCTAAATTCTTAAAATCTCTACAATGATTGAAGTAAAAATTGGATTATATAAATACAAGAAATTTAACAAGTTTGTAATCGTAATCGCGAGACTTCTACAGCGCCCACAAAAGCGAAGTCGCGGGAATCAGTTTATTCACAGGCGCTTAATCAAAGCAAAATCGTTATGCAGCGGGTCAAATCTGGAGAGATGGATAGATAAGGTGGGTGATGTTTAGAGTTGAAATGACGAGGGATGTAAGGAGAAGAGGAAGAATCAATTATTATTCCTTTCGTTCTACCCATTGTCCCTGAAATGTAGCCTTCACTTGTCAATGTACTTATGCTTTACTGTACTTTTGGGGTTACCAATAAAATTGATTGATTTTATTGAATTGGTTAGACGCGAAATCCTACAGTCCACCAGAGAGCTGCGCTCAACTAGTCACGTGACATTACACGAGGCGCTTCTAGACATGTCATTTATTAATCATTGGACGTAAATAAGGAACCAATAATTATTTACAAACCAATTAGCAAACATGTTTTCGGGGTGTAGGGCAGTTTTTTCATCTGGGACATTGCGACTACTAAATCTTAATTTAACGTAAGCATGAAACTTTGAAATAATTCACTAACTTTGTGCTATTTTGCACTATTGTGGCTTGTGTCATGTGCTTGCGGGTACAATACAATACCATTCATTCATTCAGAGCATTTATATAGCGCCCCTTAAAGAAACTAATCAGAGGCGCTCCCAGCCCAACCACGAAAAAAGGCTTTAGAGACTTGTAGAACCCAGTCGGATGGACCACAAGTAGAGAGCGAAGCGCAACCGGGAGGTCGTTCCAGACAGTAGGCCCCACGACCGAGAAAGCAATGTAATTACGATTCAACCAGCGCATTTTATAATACCGTTACTAAGTACAAAGAACGCACTGAAACCAACACAATAGAGCAAGCAAGCTTGCGCAATCGTTTGCTCGAGATTTTTTATGACGCCCAAACTAGTGCCGATAAATAGCTCATTAATTGTAAAAGGCGCTCAGTCAAAACAACATCGATTGGTAGATAAGATCAGAATTGGTTCCAGATCAAGTGTTTTCAGTCTGAAGTAATAGACCAGTGCAGAGGTACAGATAGCTAGAGGTAAATTGTTGCTGAGTTTTTAATGATGGTTCGGGTAAATGTTTAGGTTCTGGCGGACGTTCATTGCAGAGGGCAACAGGAAATATATAAGTGACAATTTTTGTTTCAAGAGAAAGATGTTCTTGTTACGACAGTCATGAACTTAAGGACGTTCAGAATAATATAACCTTTTTACCATAATACAATTTATTGCAATAATTTAACTGATTATTGTAAATCGAATGCTTGTAGTTGTTCGTGTGCCCAGTCTAATCGTCATTTGCAACACGTGGTCTCAGAAGGAAGGCTGTTCAAATGGCATTCTGTACTGGTCAGCAAAAATGGCTCACGCTTTACGCAGTTTCTTAGAGGGTTTCGGGCCAAGAGTCCACTCGACAAAACAGGACGCCGTAGTCTTGCACCAGTAGAGGAAATTTCTGGAAGTGAAAAAGGATTTAAAGATTTGTTTAGGCCATTCTGCTTCGCAATCTTTGTAAGTTAAAGCATATCAAGACATATTTTCTAACAGTAATGTGATAGATCATTTCGCCATTCTCATATTTTTTGGACATGATGTTTAGAGCACTGGCAAGTTCTTTATTCCAATCGCTTTTCAGATTAGATTGGGGAAACATTGTCTTTGTAGTTTCTAGTCATTTGAAGTAATGGTTCTGTGCTAGATGGAAGCAATAACATGGCTACAGCAATCCACAACAGGACAATTTTTCATAACTGGTTGTTTGATTGGACAATAAATTTTCAATTTTATGGACTGGCTTTCATGCCTCAGACTCAGCACTACTAGTGTGTATAGCAGACAATTTGGCAATCTTTGCAGCACTAGACAGTTACCGTACGAAGTATGCAGTTTTCATATGTGATTATATACAGGAATGTACTCTATATTTGTTAACTGGAGCATTTGTGTAAAATTCTGTCTTTGAAAACTCCATAGTACCTTGTATACAGGCTTCCTAAACATTGCCCTGCTTTTTGAACCAGGGCAGTCCTAATAGTTTGTTTTTACCTTTCTGTTAAATATGGACAATTTTGGACATATCTTTGTGGGCTTGTTTTGTCTTTGCCTTTGGTAATTGAGTTTTCTCGCCTTCACAAGGTGAGCGGGTGTAGTTTTGCAGGTGCTGCGATATGGCAGTATGAGTATCTGCGAAGACGAGTTAAACAGGATTTGCATGCAGACGGACAGAATCGTTTCTATGGAAAAGCCGGAAGTTACAGGCAAACGGTGAGTCAGCAGAAAACAGGCTGCTCACGAATGTTAGTTACTCTGTGAAATTATGCTATTTGCAAACTATAGTTATGGCTGAGTTAAATATATCAGTTTAATGCTTTCATTGAGTTCTTTGAAAAAAGTAAGGAGAAGATGACATGAAGGAACGTGGAAATGTGCAAGATACCAGCAGAATTCTATTATGGCTAGACTAATATATATAGAATTTATAGATAAGCATGAAGAATTCGAGAGCGTAGGGCAGAACATTAGCTATGTATACTTTGTGGATTATGAAAAGGCTTTCAACCGAGTAATTTGGAATAAATGAATGTGCATGCACTGAGATGAATGTGAGTTCACTGGAAAATACGGAAAACCATAGGAAAACTAGGCTATGCATAGGACCAAAAGGAAGAATAAGAATAGGAGGTTTTTTCGGAACAGGGATTGATAGGTGCAGGAGCAAAGCAAGGATGCCTGCTGAAAATGAGCGTGAGCTTCAGTGCCATGAAATTAATGATATTTGTATAAATGCTGTTGGTCAAGTATTATGAACTTAAAAACATTTCTTCAGTAGTTGATCTAGTGAGTGCTAACAGTTTTTTTAATTGTTTTTTAATTTTAGTTGAATGCCTGGTGGAATGACCTTCTACCCGGACAGAAGGTCGTTGCCAGCATCATTGGGTTGAACGTCGGGGTGTTCGCCCTCTGGCGAATAGTTCCACTTCAGCGATTGATGCTCAACCTTTTTGCGTCTAGTCCAATGTCAGGTAGGACTAAGCAGCGAGCACTGCAATTGTCAATTGACCATCATTCATCAGCCGCCGTTCACACTTGCTCATAATTTGAGTATTCCTTGCAGATTTCTGTGTGTCTGTGACATGGTAGATAGACAGACAGACAGACAGCCTTGCCTGACCTGTGGCAACTGAAATCAGACCTCCAACTAACTATTCTCAGGGCAGCCCCTCCGACTCATTGCAGCCCTCATGAATAAGCTGTTGCCCTGTGCTTGGCTTTTGAGTGGTGCTTTTGAAGTTTGATCCTTACGCTTACAAATTTTACCATTGGTGAGTAAAAACACATGGTCTGAAGTAACTGAGTTTCTGGTGTAAATTTGTCTTTGATGTTAAATCACATCTCCATTCGTATCCAGACTGTCTGGTAAATTAGCGTCTCTGATTAGTGTGCACTGTGAGAGGTGCTATATAAATTTATGGATACAATACAATACATAATAAATTGCCCTTGATGGATTCTATAAGGAAGCTACACAAACACAAGTACCGTATGTTGCAGCAGAGATTTTAGCTAAGATCTTACATGGCAAAGTATTTGCAGCTCAGGCAATCAAAGCGAGTCTTATCACTAGTGTGGTGCTTAGTCATCTTATATGCTGTCAAGTTATCTTAAGTTGTTTTCGATCTGTCAGACATCTATTCGAAACTGCTTTGAGAGATTCTTTTAAGTACCTTGTTGAAAGCGCTTTAATTGCACCTCTCAGGAGGATTGTTTGATTACAGTACATATGACTGCTGCTGTTCGCTTTCAGCTGAGTGTAAAGTAGGTCTAATAGAGCTACATAATTTGTGATATTGTTTATTTGTGTTTCTTTTAAAGGATCTCCATGTTGGTCTATGCTTTTCTCAGCATTCAGCCATTACTCGTTCTTCCATCTCTTTGCCAATATGTACGTTCTTTGGTCTTTCGCACCAGCAATCACGCAGGTCCTGGGACGAGAACAGTTTGTGGCAACATACGTATCAGCTGGTAAGCATCCTGTAGTTCATCGTGTAGTGTATTCAGATTCTAAGAATCAGTTGTGTGTTGTCTTCTATGCATGGCTTTGTGCGATACGAATGATGCAGGTTGACAATGTTTGAACCAGTTGCGCAGACCTGCTTGATGTTGGAAGAAATTGATATTGAAAGATTAGTATTGGTAATATTAGACTGGCACTGAAATTTGGCATTAAATGAGGTTGGTATTGAATTGGATTGACCTTGAAATAGGTGTGCATTGAAATTGGTTGGCACTGAGATGGGTTGACATTGAAATGGATTTGATTTGCAACGGGTAGAGGCAAAACTTGTGTTGTCAGATTACTAAGCAGCATGATTAGAATAGTGACTAGACATATCTATTACCTATCCAGAATTGTATAATGGTATTTTCTTTGCTAGTTTGGTTTAATGACATACATACATCAAAAGAATTCAAGATATATGCATGTATATGAGAAAATGTTTTAAACAAACTCAACTTTTTTTGTTCTTTGTAGCCGTGATTTCCAGTTTTACTAGCTATGTTTACAAGATTTTTCGACGAAGCCGAGTTCCATCGCTGGGCGCTGTATGTTCTTTCTGCCCAACATTTTGTGCTGTGAATTCAATCAATCAATCAATCAAAAAGAATTTATATAGTGCCCCTTCAAGGTACCTACTCAGAGGCACTGAATTGTTGCTTTATGCAGTGAATTCGTGCACTGCAGTAGAGTTTAACACTATTCCACAGTGATTGTGATTTGTCTGTCAGTGATGTGGTAAATGTTTCCAGTCTTCCATTAGTCAGCAGTTTGTTGGACATGTAAAATAGGGTGCCTTATTGAATCTGATAATGCCGCTGCCGTTAAAAGATCATTAATTTATGTTCATTTTAGATTATCCCACTAAATTCAAATCAACACTTATGGTTTAAGAGATATATTGTGTCGTGTACTGACCTTGACAATATTCTCAGCATATTATCTTACACTGGAACCTTTATATAGAAGTTTTTTAAATAATAATACTGTTGTAGGTAGCCATAACAAGAACTGTGTTATAATGAGAGTGCTTTGTACTGAGGCCATTTTCAGCAGTAGAACTAATTTAGAGTCATTTCTCGACTGTGATATCGTGACATAACATAACAAAGCATGTTATGAAACGTCTCCAGCGTATTTGCGCTGTTCCAGTACAAGCTCTGCTGTCTGAAGCCCTTATATAAGGAATATGGAAGGAACTCTTGAACGTACATTTCTATTGTTCTTTGTCAGTAATGGCTATTGTTTTCTTTTAGTCAGGTGCAATCATGGCTATGATTGGTATCGTGTGCGTTCACTATCCTTCCAGTCGACTTAGTGTGGCCTTCGTAGACCAGCTGATACCGCATTCGTTTTCTGCAGACAGCGTAAGTGGTTGCTGAGTAAACATGTGTATTGACCTTTGGCAGCCGGTTTAGTAAGTAAGTAAGTAAATATATTATATATTTACTGACTCCACTTTGGTGTATATGAAATTGAGCTTAATAGAGCATTCTTCTTAGAAACGTTTTCTTTATTAAGTTGTCTGCAGTGGAACGATTTGGTCATTGTGTAACAAGGGGAATGTTGTTAGGGGAAGGAGGAGTGGGTTCAGAACATGGTGTGGGTCCACCAAAGGCAGCAGTAAAACGGTTCCTATCTACAGTACTACATGCTGATTAGTAAGATTTTGGGCTATTCAATCATATGTGACTCTGTGTATGAATGTCATTTATAATTCTTTCCAGAACTTCTATAGCACTTCTTCCAGGGGGCTACTCAGAAGCACTCCTGACTTTTACTCAGCAAAAGAGCACAGCTTTAACGCGTTGACCGCCAATTATGAGTTAACTCGTACTTCAGCCAGTCATTTAACATGGCGTGTAGGTGGTCACTGTGTTAAGTTTAATAAAGAAAATGCTTCAGTAAGAATCCCAGGAAGCAGACGTAGCTCTACGCTGTGATTGAAGGATTTCTGGACTGAAGCTTAGTTGTCAGAGGAGGAGCAACCGAACGGGACGACCTATGCTTATAGATTTGTATGACCCAGTTTTGCACAATGCCATCGAACCTTTGCGATTTACCTGAAGGTCTATAAACGTATTTACGCCATGCATCAGAATAGCTTACATTGAAAGTGTGCTATATAAATATATTTATTTTACACTTGTGATCAAGACCACAGATCTTCAATGGAGTTTTTTCTTTTCCTTGGTAATGAATATGAGTGGATGACCTTATTATGTCAGTTGCGATTTCTTTAGCTAATATTATTGGAATTTAAATTTTTTTGGGCAATGCTTATGTGCTTCCTGGCTGAAGATATTCAAGTGAATGTTTCTGGCATTTCTCATCTGAACAGGCCATGAAGTTCCTCATTATCCTGGATTTCACTGGAATTCTGCTTGGCTGGCGGTTTTTCGATCATGCTGCTCATCTTGGTGGAATGCTTTTTGGAATGTAAGTACAATCTCGGAACTTTTGTCTGAATACAACAGCAGACACTGCTTTGTTGCCAGATGGTCAATAAACCAGTGGCGGCGCTACAGCAGGGCTCGCAAATGCCCAGATGAAATGCCTTTACCTTGATCATTGTCCTGCCGAGAATTACTTTGAAACATGAATCGCCCTTGTAGCCATGGTTAAAAAAATGTCTGGCTCTACAAGAAACATGTACAGTCATAAAGCGGCTTTGCCTGGATAGCAGCATACCTGGTTGTGGGCTTCTCTAACCATGCACTGAAGTTATAGCATCTTGTACCATCTCCTGTTGTCGCTACTCTTCAATGCTACGTGGTCCAGGATCTCTGACCATGTCATCTGGATGGGAATCTGTTGTTTCTATGTCTGTATTACAGCAGGTCTGTAGGAGGCATCTGAGCACTGTTTGATTATATATTAATTGACTTCATGTTCTTAATGACGTATCATTTTCAATGGCACAGCTTTTGTAAGTTTCTAAGCTTAAAAATTTGTTTGACAAGCTGCATTGGTTTTTCAGTCACTTTAGCACTGTCAACATTACAAGGTGCTATTGTTAGTGTCTAAATGCATGCATAAATTACTTATCATTTTTCAATGGCACAGCTTTACAACTAATTTACTTAAAATTCCTTTGTTTTACTGCCATAATTGTTTGTGTGGTATATTCAGGAAAATAAAAATTGATACATACATAAATACACACATGTATTGATATTTTCATTCACTTGTTTGAATTTATTCATTTGCAGTACTTAGATGGATAGTTACTCTACCATCTGTTATAAACCATAATCTGTTATAAACCATGTGATTGACTTCTTGATTGCTGTTTGCAGATGGTACATCAAGTATGGACATAAGTTGATCTGGCACCGACGAGAACCATTAATGCTCAAATGGCATGAGTTACGTGGAAAGCCGAAGTAGTGAGACTTTGTGAATGGCATGGAAAAGAAGAAACATACCTCCAGCAACAGTCGTTGTTTCTCATCACTCACTGCCAGTTGTTGTTTGGTTGTTCTTGATTGAATCGTTGTCTATTGAAAGGCATTTGCAATGAATGCATTTGAACAGCCACTACCTTTGTACAGCTGAATAATAATTAATTACAGAAATTTATGTTTCATTTTACAGAATCGTGTGATGCGTAATTATTACTGTTTTAAATCGGACAAAAATGTAAAATAGTGCATTCTTAATAAATACCCGGAACGTAGTGATATTGTAGTCTTTAATGTAGTAATAATTGATACATGTAATAACAGTGTTTTGTGACCAGGGTACTGTACACAAATTGTCTGACAGTCAAATTCTCAGTCAATGTGAATAAGTGTCACATGCTGGCCAACGGATCGAGTGGTTAAAAATGGGAATTGTGTTGCAAGGTTGAGTGTTTGGTACGTAACGATTAGGGTGCCAAATTTAACCATTTCCCAGACAGATGTGTGTACATGTATATAATTAAAGTTTGAGCAATTCACTTCGCGCACCATTGATTTGTATCATTGATTGATGGGAATTGTTTAATGCCAGGTAGAGATCTGAAATAGGTGCTATATAAATGCTATGAATTAATTGGTTGATGTTATACAACGTGGCTACAGAGGCACAAAAGTAATTGTGAACGATAACTGCGCCGAGACAGTGGTGCAATTTTAATCATAGTCACACTTGAATGTATGCGTATAGCCCATGATGATTTCATGTTTTCACATAATCGGTTTAATAATTATTATGTGATCATGATCACGTAACTCCATTTTAAAGGTTAGTGCAGTGCGCCGCAAGATGGCAGCATTTAAATTTTGCAAGCAGTAATTGTTATTTATTATAATGAACCACAGTGCCTCTGAGGTTTTCTCATAATTGATATTTGCTCTTGTGCAGCCATTTTGTGTAAAGCATCCTCTCACCCACAGTGTCTGCTTGCACACTGTAAACCAGTTACTTTACATGTAGTTGAATGAATTGATCCTATCTATTTTAAGGACTTCTATCATACCAAGTCAGTTGATATTTGCCTAATAGTTAAATCGCAATTCTCAGTACTGCATTGAATGGATTTGCAAAGTTTAACAGCAGACTGTAGATTTCACTTTCTGAACTCTAGAGGTGAAAAGTAGCGTACAATTGGTAATGAGACTGTAGTTATTGTACTATGTGTAAGTTGTAGCAAACAAATAATGTGAAAATGTTAAATTGCAAATGACTTAATTGTTTTGCCGCTGAACAGTGAGCGGAGACTCGTTGAGTTGAATGATCTCATTGGTTTCTGTTTTCTGTTTATGCTGGCGACACCTGGAGTCAGTTTTTGAACTGTCAACGCAATTGAGGTTGACAAGTGCTACATCATGAAGTGCATGATGATGGTGGTGTTGGCATTGGCGGTGATGATGATGACGATGACGATGATGATGATGATGATGATGATGATGATGATGATGATGATGATGATGATGATGACGATGGACATGCTTGCTACTGTTGCACTAAAGAAGCATGACCGGCCTTGGCCCAAATGGCGCCCCAGGCAATGCATGCTTTTGGCATCCTGTGATTCCCAATCAAGTGTTCATCAGCTAATGTCGGAATCCAATGATGAACCATTCTGAACCTTTACGCTCAATCAAGTGATTTATTATTTAAATTTTTTTTAGTACACTGAAGGCTGGATAATATTGAATTTTGTGGAAAATGACTACAAGTGAGAAAACTTTGAAAATACATTTTTGTGGAAATGCGCTTCCCCCCTCCAATTTGGTGTCCCAGGCAACTGCCTGCTTTGCCTGTGCCTAAGATCAGCCCTGAAAGGAAGATTAAGTATGTTGCAAAAACAGGCACTTAATTTGTAGCCAGCATTATAAGAATGTGAAGATCATAAAGATTAAACTATTTTACATCACAGAATGCCCCGTTTATTGTCATTCGCTCTCAATGCGCCTCCCCTATTTCCATTGCAGCACTATAATTATTGTGCTATATGCAAATAAAGGCTATTTGCTTGAGTTGTTTATGTATCCTAGCTCTTATTTTGTCCTTTGTAGTAGACACCATACCATGTTGTAGTTCTGTTAAGAAATCTTCCTACATGGTTGTCAATAATTATAGGGTCCATTTGTGAGCTAAGTGTTACCTTTTTTGTATCAAGCACTCTGTCATATTATTTATTCGGCTTACATCCGTGTACAGATTTGATTGTTAGTTAAAAATTTAGTCCAGCTCATTAAAAATAGTGTCAGGTCGCTTCTGCCTTCACATAAAATTATCTAGTCTCATATTACTATAAGTAGGCCTGACTATAATTCGTGTGGCTCATGTCGTGGCAAATAATTATCACTTGACCCGGTTGTACAACTATATATAGGCTATAGTCTGTGAGCCTATTATTATATCGTCGTTGCAATAATGCTTAACGCCTCAGACGATGTCATGCAAAGATTTTAACAGAAAAAATAGCCCCTCCACCCTGTTAAAATCTTTGATGCCATTGGCACTATCTTTGGATGCTACTGCAAGGAAACACGCAAACCAAATTCCATGGTTAAAACTTGAAAGTCAGGATTAATGTAGACTATGATCCGCTTGGAATGGCGGTGTGAAAAAGACTTTAATATGGGCTATAGAACCACTTAAGGGGAAGGGGTTGAACCCCCATATCTTATCGCCCGTCAATTGTCACCCTGGACCTCTCATACATTTGTGGGTAATTGATTATAGAGTTGAAATACGTACCAACTATTCAAATTTTCTGTTTCTTCGTTTATGTGATAAAACTGAATGCAGAACAGAAAATAAAATAGGAAATTAAATTAGGTGCAATATACTGAATATATAGTTATAAATAAGCTTGAAAGAAATGTCATCGCTGGTAGCATAATAATTATTTTCTACAGTAAGCTTGATTCATTCAATGGCCAAAGCCCATTCCAGTCATTCAGCGTGACTAAGCCACAGGGCTTCTGATCGAAAATCTACAGAGCACTATATCTTTATTCTACAACAGCTTTCTCCATGCAAAAAAAATTTGCAAAGAAGCGTGAAATTACGAGTGAGGGGTAAACTGTAAGAATATCGAAGATCAGCTGTAGGCCTAACGCTGTTAAATAGCCTATAGGCCTACCGGCAAGATATATAGTTAGAGCGTTAGCAGGCATATGCTAACCTTATAGTTGTTTCACAGTTTAACGACAATCGTAATGGTGATCTCCAAATTTCTAAAGCGCCACTTGAAAGCCAAGCGCGGGGCACCAGCTTATTCACGAGCACTGCAATAACATGAATCCTTAGCGTCGTCCTCCTCCTTTATCCTGGCTTGGGACTGGCACTGTCAGAGTGCAAACAGTGGCAGAGTTTACCAGTTGACAGCTGGTCGTCAAATAGGCTACTCTGATTCGGATAAAGCAGCTAAAACTGGGGCTTTTGAACGACGAGTGAGAGGCGCTCCCTTGTGGGCGCAACTTTGACGGTCTATGGTAATGTTGTCATCGTCCATTTACAAGATCTCAATCTACGGTATCTGCCGTTCTAGTCATAAACGAGTAACAACATTCGTCCAGTGGAAAAATTATTTATTTTTGCTATCAATTACATTCCGAGGATTACCGAGTATGTGACCTTTTCTTCGTACGAGGCTTAGATTGGTTGTCTGAAGCAGTTAGAACGTTCTCTTCAAATAAGGTCTCGTTTATGATTATGAATATGTTTGATACTAGTAAGGGTGTTACTACGTTCTCCGCATGGGCTGTTAAAATATTATCCAGTGCGTTGTCAAGTAGGCCAGGCCTATAATCTTTCATTTAAGTGCTTGATTAACGAGTTTTTTTGCGTACAGACGGTGTGTATATTTCTCAGATTTGTATGAAAAGGTTTTACTCTATAAAATCGATACTCGCCCACTTATAAAAGACCGGTTGTTTGTTATAAATCATTTAAACTAGAACTACTGAAGTGTTCAAAGGGGTGTGGCTATCTGGATAGCATGGACAGAGGCCATATTATCCAAAATCACTTAATTGCGTGATAAAGAAGTATAATTGATGTTTAACAGGTGATTCCCATTGCATTTGGTGCAGTCAGTGTTTTGACAGTCACAGATTTCATTTCATGTTAGTATTAATTTCTGGGAGTTGCACTTTTCTGTAACTATGATGTAGTTTAATGCACAATCTGGAAAAATATATGTCAGAAAGCCAATTTACATTAGCTTTATTTTCTGGACAGGAGTTTATGACAATGAAGAAAAAACCTTTTAACTTATTTGCTAAAGATGAGCAGACTTTTCTGGCACATGCTTTTGTGCAGGATTCTATTTTTGTTTAAGCACATATTAAATGACAGTTTCATAAAAATAATAATAATAATTAATAATAATAATAATAATAATAATGATGACGACGTCACGTTCCGGGGCATTTTGCTAACCAAGACAACGTTGAGTAGGGTCATCAAGAAATAATAATGAGAATAATAATGATAAAAAGAAAGTTTGTTCTGTTTCAGTAAGGTATGTGTTTTGATTTGTTGTACTGGAAATCATTTGTGGTAGTTCAGTCGATTTTGTGAAGTCTTAGACAGATCTATGCTGATTCACATTATAATGCATCAATGTCTAGTTTTAGTCAATGCACATCATTTTCGGGGTAGTCAGAGTCTGTGGTACATAGCGATCGATGTATTTAAAAATTTATCCTTGCAGTGAAGTTAAGATCCCTTGAGGGTGAGCTTTTTAAAGACAACTGTTTTGCTTACTTGTTTGAGTGTTACCTTGCATTTGTTTTGACTGATTGTCATGCAAATTACAGGACAGGTAAAATGTTTTTGAAATTGAATGCTGATCTGATACACATATAGATATTATATGTGTTATATATTGGGTATATAATATATATATATATGTATATATATATATATATGCAAGTAATGCTGGTAAGTTGCTCTCCTTCTGAAGTTAAGAAGTGAGCACATATCAATACGCAGCAGATCATTAATGACACTGATCAAGTGTGTGCGATCGACGTGATTGACTTGCTTAATGTGCTTATGCAGTGACAGCGTTCGTAAGGAGAACCCTACCTGCTTTGAAATAACATGACATGACATAACAAGGGTTTTAAGTGGTTCAGAAGAAGCTAGGTCTGTGAATATTAGGAAGTTATGTGTGAGCATACCTCTTTTGTGAATCTGTGGTGATGTAGGTGCTTTATTGAGTTAAGAGTGAGTAAATTTTGGGTGGGGGAAGGGTGAAGTAGAAATTTTATATTGATTAGGATTCAATTAATCATTAGTTTGTTCGTTCATTTATTTGTTCATTCATTCTTTAATTCATTCATTCACAAGTTGGTTCATTTGCGCATTCATGACATTTATATAGCACATAGTAAAGTATCACCTCAGGATTAATGTTAAGTACCAGGTATATTAGCATTGCTTGAGTCAATGTAGGTTTTATATCAATTGATATAAGGTTCATTTCTGTAATTTATTCATTCATTTATTCGTTAATTTACTTTAAGCATTTATGTAGCACCCCATCAGATCACAATAAATTGAGGTTGGTTTGCATTACATAAGGTAAGGTAAAATGCTGGAAATTTAAATTGCATTACAAAAGCCTTGCATGCATGACGTTCTTGTAAGGTGCTATATAAATGTTAATATACATACGTCGTAAATGTGCGGAAGCATTTCAGCACGTTAAGGACTTGCTGAGTGGTTCACTGAGACGTAGCAGCAATCCATTGGGACATGTGCCAGCTAATTTGCTTTGAGTTTATCATAGTTAGACGCGAGGTATTGCGTAATTTGGCGTTTGTTATCAAGGTGTAGAACTTGTCAATATTCGTTTTATTCAACAAATGTGGTTGTCATATACGCAACTAGCTGCAAGTTACACTGGTAAATTGTAAAGACTACCTGCATAAACTTACAGTTAGTTAGTAGAAAAGACGTGAAGATCGGAATTTAAAATTAAACTCTTTTTGTGACTTCCACAGGGTTAACTGTCTATCATTGAACTTGTCACAAGCCGAGCCGAGCTGCGATTGGATATTATAAAGAAGATCTGGGCACATTTAAAAATTCAACATAGGGTAAGGTTGATACATTCTTAAGAGCATTTTTAATGTTGTGTTATTGTTTAAATGATTGATCATTCATTCGTTCATCTAAATTTCTAAACAGATACTGTGTTGTAACAACTATTTATTAGATCTTTGCATAGTTTCCCACGATATTTGCTACACCTAACAGTGTTGCCCTTGTTCAGGGTTTAAAGTGAGTGGGAACGCGTGGGAATGGCGTTCCCACAGCTCTCGAAATTCTTTGCCTGCATTCCCTGCTCATATAGAGCCCTGGAAATGCATGAGTTCCATTAAAACTCATCTTCAGTGTTACAACTGCTCACGCATTCAGCGTTTCCACCAAAACCACTTTAACCACTGCCCTTGTTATCGGGTAAAATTTAGGCTTTGTGAGTTGTTCAGTGATAAAATGCTGTCTAAACATTTCTTGACTGGTGGGTAAACTTTAAAATCAAAAATCATTTAAGTTGCGAGTGAGAAATTGTTTCTCCTTGTTTTACACGTGTTACATGGAATAGGGTGATAATAGCCTAGTGGTTTGCTGAATTGTCCATCCAGTAGTTGGGGGTCAAACTCTGTTCAACCGCAGTTATCTAGTATTCATGTTATACACTTTCAGTGGTTGAAGATGAGGTGGCATAGGGAAGGGCTGGTCTTGTGTCTTTATAATTGTCAAGACTAAGGAAATAAACACCCTAACACTTCATAGCCATGTTTGCCTTGAGCATGGGATTAACTGAGATGACCCATCAATGCTATTCAAGATCTGCTGTAGTATTTGTGGATGTTTATACAATTCCAAAGCCACACCCACCAGAGGCAGTAAATTCTTTCATCAGAGACGCCTGGATATACATCTCTCCTGTGGCTTTTTTTATTATGTAAACAGTTAGGGCAAAATATTCAATAACCCTCAAGAGGCTTTGCTCAGAGCTATTGCACAATGGTCTCTATGCCAGTTGTTTAAAGTGGCATTTGAGCATGAATGTTTTATTAATATTATTGAATTTAATGAATTTTTGGGTTTGCACGGTAGTCTTGTAAGATAAGGTAAGGTTGGAATTGTTTATTTTACATACATTACATTACATTGTGCTACAAATTCACTTGTGTGCATAGATGTATATATCTTTGAAAAATGAGTAGCATATATGTGATGTGTTGTTGTGCAACTCTGGCGGAGGTAAATGAAATATTGCTGGCTTTCCGAAAGCCAGAGTATATTAGTTTGACCTCAGCCAGAGAGAGAGACAGAGAGAGAGAAAGAAAAAGACACACAGACTCACAGACAGACAGAAAGACAGAGAAGGACAAGCAGACAGAGGAAGACAGAGAGAGAACACACAACCGACTGAAACTGGATCTCAATTTTCTGCCATTTCTTTGTGCACAGTAATTTCGGGGTTTGGCTGATGCGGGTATTTTAAAGGAAGTTGAAACACTGACAATAGCCGTGGCAGTTAATGTTGTCTGTTAGATTGCAAACGGAGAGAGTGTGTGACGAATTGGAATTAAAAACCATAAAAGCTTCATTGGAATATCATTTATAGCCTGACATTGTAGAAGAAAACGATTTATAAGCAAAGGAATGTGATGCCGAATTTTTACAGTGTACTGCTATATGCATGACTGGCAAGCATTGAAAGTGTTTTTAAGCAATTCCTCTTTTGCTGGCTAGATCTTCAGGGCAGAACTTGTCTGCCAATTGAATGAGTTCAGTTTGGTGCATATTTTCAATGCATTACTATTCACCCTCGGGTCTGGATTTGAAAGTCCAGTGTAGGGAGGTTAACCAGTGGCCAAGCCATATATATATAAAATATATATAATATATATATAATATATATATATATATATATTTGTGTGTAGTGGTTGTCAAGTTATAGCACCAGTTGATGTTAGGTTCGTTTAACGGTAGATAAATTGATTTTTCGGTGTGCCACTAGTTGGTGCCTTGTATCAGCTAGCTGCTTTAGATTAGCTTCATTTAAAAAAAATTAATTTTAATTAGGCACTGGCAAATTGGAAGTTCCTAAGTACTTTAACTTCTGGCTGTATGTGTTATTAAAGAGGTAATGTAATAAGTAAAGGCTTGGCTTCATTTACCTAACTTTAGTATAACTTTACTTTTGTTACTTTTCTCTAAGTCTGTAATTCGCTTCCACTTTTCCTTTATTATCCCACCTTCAATTGCCTTATCCAGGACTGATCTGTATGCTACGTTACTTTACGTTGCCTGGTTGCTTTTGTGAGACTGAGTTGGACCAGGGCTTAAAGTGTGGCTGGATGGTCGTGGATGGCGTCCATGCACTTATTTTCAAATCTGAACGCCGTCCTGTCACTTCTTTTTTACACTTTAAGCACTGGTTGGATCAATGTATTACGATTCCTGATTTGTATGGTAAGTTAAACAAAGATTTTAATGACTATCTCGAGTTGGTTTGACTGTGCTGCCAAATGAATTCCTGTTGGGTGCCAGAAACGAACTTTCACATCTGATAACGACTTAAGAGCTGATGAGGATGTGGAGGAAGAGTGAGATGTTGTTGTGGAGGATGTGCACGTGGAGGATGTGTGTGGAAATAGATAAGGGGAACTTGTAGGAAACGAGGGGAGAGGAGAGTGAGGTTTTGGGAATGGGTGGAAGAGCAGACGGGGGAGAGGGGTGGGTGGAAGGGTCAGATGACAAATAGGAAATGTAGGTGGAATAAGAGTAGGAATATGAATGAAGGATGAGGGGTGGAGGAGAAGGTGGAGAAACGGGGTAGGGTAGTGGAAAAGTGGGAAGAGAGTTACTAAGAAACTAAGGTGAAGTGGAGGAGGAGGAGGAGGAGCGTGAGAAAGAACAGCATGGGTAAGACAAGGTCCTCTGGCTATTAATGATCATATTTTATAAATAGCCGAGCTTTCGAGTTAGACAAAGTCTTAAGTAAGTAAATAAAAATCTAAAACTATAGTAAATAGAGTTTTTATTCTGAGATCTTGGAGTGGGTTCTTTCCAATTTATTGGATTGTTGACATGGACTGTGACCTCACTTTCGATCTCACTTTCGTTGATGCTACTACAGAGGTATTTGATATCCCTGGATGACTGGTTCGGAGAAGAAACTGGAGAAAGTGTTGTTGGAGAATGGAATGCGGAAGAGGATGAGAAGCCTTGGGATGAAGAGCAAGAGCCGTAGTTAGAAGGAGCAGGATTAGAAGGATGAGGATTAACTGTATCAGTAGGATTAGAAGGAGGAGAAGGAACTATATCCTATGTTATCATCCAGTCCAGCTTGGTTATAATGCTTTTTGCTAATCCACCTAGATGCTTCCTTCTGTGACACCTGGGCTTATTTGCCTTCAGAACGCACCTGATTACCTGTGGTCATCGATTCTGCTGCTAACATTGGACATAGATCTGGGAATGAGAGCTGCATGGTTCCCAGGACCCAGTTTTCTTTCAGCGCTGTTGAAATCTTGAAGCAGTGGCTTATGATTAAGACTTTGAATTGTTGATGATTACGGCTTGGAATCGTGAACGATTAAGGCTTGGAATGGTTAACGACTAGGACTTCGAATGGTTGATGATTATGAAATTGGGATGGTTAATGATTAAAACTTGAATGGTTAGCGAGATAAAGCGGAAGAATGTCACTTAAATTTAGCTGTTATTGTTGTAAACATGGATTGTATTCAAACCTGAAGGAGTTGTAGTCGAAGGCATGCATTTGTACAGATGTCCATTTTCTGGGTAGTTGTAGTCCCTGCCTGTATTTCCAAGGGCTTTAATTTAGATGACACCCGTGGATATGTTTTCCTCTCGGGTCCCATATTGGGGCCACATGGGTCCTAATTGAGCTCCATGCCAACCAACATGCTGCCAGTTTAGTGTTCATTTATGAACCGACCGGGCACCTCTGGTCAGATGTATTTGATTTCGATTAGAGCGGCATATACCATGATGTACTGTGGTCACATGTGGTCTGAGTGTGCATGTGTGTGTTGTAGATAACAAGAGCCATGGTTAGCCACAGTCGGTTGCAGAACTACGACAAGCACTATGCAATGGGATGCCTGACGGGGTCGCTTGGATGTCGATGGCATCGATATCAACAGTCAACAGAACGCGCCAAACTGGTAGGCAGCAGGACGATTAATTATTATTATTGGTATTTATTTGCATGTATTAGGTATTGATACCCAATGATACGCATGCATTGATCAATATGATTGAGCGATTGTGAGCAAAGGATCGATCAATATGATTGAGCGATTGTGAGCAAAGGATCGATCAATATGATTGAGCGATTGTGAACAAAGGAATTGCTCAAGGTCCTATATGTAGTATCCATCTCAGTGGAGACTGAACGCATGCTCTTCTTCGTGTTTTAGTGTAGTGGGTTACTGTGGCCCAAGTTATTACACTCAGTGGGTGCTAGTGATTCACTGCTGCTTGCTGATCCTGCTCAATTTGGTGCCCTAATTAGTAGTTAGCGAGATTTAGGGTTTCCTTTTTTGCATCAGAGTTGCAATGATAATATATTTAACCCGACTTGTTTAATTTGGTTGCAAAATAAAACATTTTGATTGATTGATTGATTGATTGACTGACTGGCATTGTTTTTTTGATTGATTGACTGACTGACATTGATTGATTGATTGATTGATTGACTGATTGATGGATTGATCGATCGATTGCTTAGGACTCCCACATAATTCATAAAAAATGTAATTTTAATTGCATTTTAGGAGTCTTTGACTCTTTGACACTGTCTTAATTAAGCATTTCATAGCACTGACAGATTGGTTTAGTTTTGCTGTTTAGCAATGCTGTGCAGGAAACAGATGATCAGAGTTGCCCTCCTCTTGGCACATGCTTGGGACTGGCACTGCTAGAGTATGGACATTGACAAGTCATTGTAACCGTGTAAACTTCATGTATTCTGCATGGTCTATAGAGAAAAGTTGTCAAAGCTGCTTATTCCAGCAGACAATCATCGAGATCAAGTCTGTTAAACTGTGTGTCATGCTGCATGTTGCATTTGGTTTCTGTGTGTTATGTTGTACGTTGCATTTGGTTCTGTGTGTTATGTTGTATGTTGCATTTGGTTCTGTGTGTTATGTTGTATGTTGCATTTGGTTTCGTCTTTCCTTGTTGCACTGTCGGTTGTTTTGTTGCATTTGGTTGCAGTGTGATTTCTTCTGGTTTTGGTTCCTCGTTGTCGTCACGCTCTTCATTCTCTTCTGGTTCTACTACTGGATTCTTTCCGAAAACAGTCTTGCCGACCTGAATTGGTAAGTTCATTCAAGTTCATTCAACGTTCATTCAATGTCAATTGTTTTAGAGAATTCTGGCGGTGGCGTCAACTCATTTACAATCTCAGTCGTATCTGAAAAACTATAGAGCGCCTCTTGCAGCATAGACTATTCAGAACAGCATAGACTATTCAGAACAGCATAGACTATTCAGAACAGCATAGACTATTCAGAACAGCATAGACTATTCAGAACAGCATAGACTATTGAGATGTGCTTTCAGCAGAGAAGCCCTGGGGGAATGTCTTGAGAGAGTGAGAGGATGCGGGAAAGACTCTTCCCAGGCATGAGTTTAGTCCGTAGAAGGGGGAAAAGGTCATTCCATGTGGGGGGACCTATCACAGCAAATGCCTCGCTTTGACCCAAGGCGCACCCACCACAAGGGACAAGGAGTGACCACACACCATTCTGCTGAATGTGAAAATGTTTTATTATGTCTCCGTTGTGTTTTTAATGTAATATGACATGTTGCTTAGCATGTTTTACAGGGAGAGCAATGTAGTTTAAATATTGACTTTCCCAGCATTATACTTGTTATGTGTGTTCTGATTTGCATACTCTAGCCTAAGGCATGGATGATGATGATGATGATTTCAACAACCTCATGTTTAACTTGCTGTCTGTTTGTCTGTTTAATAATTAATTTTCGTTTATTCAACAATCCGGTTGACAGACCGCAACCGGTTGCAGTATACATTATGCAGTTATAATCTTAATTAACATCAATCTTAACTAATAACGAGAACAGAACAGCCTGCGATACAAGGTGCTAACAGCAGCCTACAAAGCACATCTGTCGCACAGGGTCCTCGGGAATTGCACTTGGTTCCGCTGATCTCCATGCCAGTGTGATATCCAATGCGCCACCGGATCCCCTCTGTCTGTCTGTCTGGCTGCCTGTCTGTCTGTCTGTCTGTCTGTCTGTCTGCCTGAGGAATTTATATAGCACCCCTTCAAAATAACTATTCAAAAGTGCTCCTGATCCAGGCACATCCAAAGAAAAAAGTCTTGAGTGGTTTATAAAAAAAGAGTTGGACAAGTCCCATCAAAGGGAACGCAGGTCAATGGGAGACCATTTCAAACAGTGTTGATAGCATTTTTATTATAGACACTTAGCACTTTTTATGCTACGCCAATATGGCAGTCTCTTAAGACTGCATACTTAGATGGCACTTTTATGTAGCACTTTCTGAAAACTCCTCTTACATGGTTATTTTTCTTGTATTGCTCTGCAATGTCTGCATATATATAGCACTTTTTATATAATGCTTCAGATATCATTTTTGTATAAATGGCGCTTTTTATATGTAGCACTTTTTATATGTAGCACTTTTCATATGTAGCACTTTTTACATGTTGCACTTTCATCATTGTCATCATCATCATTTATTTAGCATGCCAGTTTCTATCGCACTCACACCATCTCTGCCAAACTTACCATCTGTCTCTATTCTAGGCTTGCCTAAGGCCATGCACCATCAAAAATTTACCAGACACATGTTGGACTCCACCACTCATGCCTGTTAGTGTCTGTTAGAATGGCAAACTGGTTTCATCTAATCTCTTGTGGTTCCGATATAATTGCTAGTAAAGTTGTGGCATTGTTCCGCTCCATTTGCAAATGTATCCAAGCAGCTGGCACTTCCATTTAGTGGAGCATGTTTGGAGCATGTTTTGACCATCTGCGGCACAACCCTGGAGATGCTCTGTTTTCCATCGCTTTGAAACGCCTTTTATGGCTGCGTAGATGGCTGCTTATGATTTAATCTGCCCATTTCGGAGGCCATCTGTGCTTCGAGCCCGCCGTGCTGTTTCTGCCTTATTGCAGAAATATTTTCGCGCTGAAATGTAAAGATGGGATGTTGATGCATCATTTCCTGACGCATTTCCCCCCAGGGCAGTAAGTCTAGAAAAGGAAAAGACTGAGCACTAGTTGCATCCATTGTCGCTCTGTCTGTCTATCTGTTTCTGTTTGTCTGTCTCACTGAAGCCAAACTGGTAAATTTTGGTTTTCAGAAAGCCTGCAATGTTTTATTTACATCCACCATATGGTACTGCACATCATATATATATATATATATATATATATATATATATATATATATATATATATATATATATAACTATATATATATATAATTATATATATATATATAATTATGTATGTATGTATGTACATATATAATATATATATTGTTCCCAAGCATACACGTGTGTTTTCTGTATTGTACATATGCATACATGTGCGATGTGTGTGTATTCTATGTGTATAATTCAGATTTATATATTATAGGTATATATAAATATATGTATATGTATGTGCGCATACAGTGCCATACATATATAAACACATGAGTATATATGCATATTTATGTATTTGTATATATATATATATACAGTAATTATATATACATGTATATATATATGACACTTTTATGATAGCTTGCCTATTGAGCACTTCTCGGTGTTTTGCTGTTTCAGGTATGCATATCATAATCTTGGAGTTGCATTTCCCGCTTACACCGTTCTATTTGCATTGACCTGTACAACGTTGGCGTACATCTTCATACTCGACGTAAGTTCCGAATGTTTTTGCACATTATTGACAGTTTAAAACTTTGACGATGAGTTGCATTTTTCCCCGATTCACTTCTAGTACAGACCGGTTAGTGAAATGTTAATCCTAATATAACCGTGGTGCAGTAAGGATGGGTAGAAACGGTTTTCAGAACTGTCTTTGAAAGGCTTGACAATGGCTGTCATGCAACAGGTTTTGTTCCAATGAATTTATTTCCTACAAATGAATTTACTCTGAAGTCTGTGTCCTTGACTGTTATATCAGAATTTGAAGCGTGCTACATGGCGTCTCTAGTGTATCTTCATTGACATAAGAGAATTAGGGAACAATGGATCTGTTGTCAAGAGCAGCCGAACTCAAATTAGTTAATGACAATTATTATCCTATCCGTTTAATTAAACCTATGTTAACATTTTCTTATCACATGTTGTGATAAGAAACACATTAATTCAATTCATTATTTCTTTCGTAATTATTGTCATCAGCGAGTTGACGTAATTTTTCATTTTCAGTGTGAAGTGATATAAATGGTGATCTCTAACCAAATTTCTGCCCAGGATGCTATAGAGTACATCTTCGGATCAGTTGAGAATATTTTCTGAACTATACGTGGCAATTAAGTTCTAACTTCAGATGAAAGGCTAATCCATCACGACCAGTACTGTCCAATACTGTTTTCATTGTCATCATCGTCATCATAGTCGTCATCATCATCATCATAGTCGTCATCATCATCATCATCATGGTCGTCATCATTATCATCATCATAGTCGTCATCATCATCATCATAGTCGTCATTATCATATGATCATAGTCGTCATTATCATCATCATAGTCGTCATTATCATCATCATGGTCGTCATTATCATCATCATAGTCGTCGTCATCATCGTCGTTGTCATCATCATCGACTATGAATCATCATTGTCGTTGTTTTCATTATTGGTCATTGTACTTTGGACTTTATTTATTGCCACATTGAATGCATGGATCAACAAGCATCCTTGGTGATGGAATGACGAATAAAGTAGATTGGATGTTGTTGCTTAAATTCCAGGTTCTTGCCCTCTGCCATATCGGGCTTGGTCATCAGCTGTACATCCACTGGGTCCACCGGGTTGTCCTCATCATCATCCTCGTCCTCTGTGTCGTCGCCACGATCTTCCTCGACAGTCTCTGGAAGGACGGCTGGCAGCTCCAGAAGATCTCTCTCATGGTAAAACGACGAACGTTCCAGGCTGCTGTGGAATTAGTGTGGAATGATGACTATTATTATTATTACTATTATTATTATTATTATTATTATTATTATTATTATTATTATTATTACTATTATTATTATTATTATTATTATTATTATTATTATTATTATTATTATTATTATTATTATTATTATTATTATTATTATTATTATTATTGGTGCTGTTGCTGTTGTTGGTATTGTATTGTATATACAATACCAAATAGTCTCCCTGGAGAATTACCCAAGGAGACTATTTGTGCTATCTGCACCAGCTGTGATCTGGCTGTTCTCCATTTTATTATATAAATTTGTTGTGTTATGATTGTGTCTACTTTGTATATATACTTAATATATAGCAACGTGATGAATTTAATTATGCCAATCCCACACTTCACAAGCTGTAATGCATACGAAACAGTAGAAAAGGAAAGCAGTTTTGTACAGTTACTGACAAGGATTCAGCAGCATATTGCGGTTTAACTATCAAAATTGATATACAGTTACGCAAAGCATCTATATTGTATAGGTATATATATATTTATATATTTATAAAATATATATACCAGTACATGCATTATATGTGTATATATATAATTATATATGGACATATATGCGTAATTGCACATATTATATTACACACACATATATATATGTAATTATATATACGTATATATATATATGTATATATATATATGCATTACACACACGGCGCACGCACGAGCACGTGGTCACGTTGCAACATAAACGATCGGGCGATGTGTGTTTATTATAAAGTTTTCTATTGATCTAGATAGGCAAGAAAACAAACAACCTACCATTGTACTGAACTAGCTTCATAATTTTATATCCACAGTTTGGTTGATATATTATTGCATAAATCTGATGCGTGGGATGGATGCAACAGGATCAGTTTACAAAATTATTATGGCTGAGGGACTGAGGGTCTGAACTGGCTTAGATTACATCGTTAGACTTTGATGTTGTTTTGTTGTTTTAGATAACGAGTCCATTTCTTCATGTTAGTGCAGTTATTCTGATGACCTTTCTGACCTGGTTTATTTCTGGGTGGATCCTCGATGGAAATTTTGCTCACTGCAAGAGCCAAGGTAGACGAATTCCTCCACTACTCTTTCGTACGTGTCACGGATTTTATTGTAAGTTTAAACATTAGAGTTTTTCTGCACCATAAAAAACTGTGCCTGATCTTTGAGGATGAGATTTTAGATGGCCCAGAGTGGTA
This sequence comes from Lumbricus terrestris, assembly GCA_949752735.1. Classification (NCBI taxonomy): domain Eukaryota; kingdom Metazoa; phylum Annelida; class Clitellata; order Crassiclitellata; family Lumbricidae; genus Lumbricus; species Lumbricus terrestris. Next base: position 51,293,535 of record OX457041.1, read on the forward strand.
TATATTTAGAAAATGTGTTTTGAGTGTTTACCAGGAACCCAGAAATAGCCTGCCATTGAAGTGTATAATTTTAAGAGTAATATATACCATATAGTCTGTTTTAATTTCAATTTATATATCAGTGAGTGTCTGAGACCTAATAATATCGCTAACATATGGTTTTCTTACATATCTAACAAATGTGGTTGAAAATAATTCTAGTTATGTCCATGGCTGATCCTAGTCATGAGAATATTTCAAGACATGATTTGCTTAATGACTTTTCCACTTCCAGGTGTAGGGGCTGTATTATGACCAGCTAAACATTAGTACAGACTTCATATGGAGTGACAGTTTGGCCTGAATTCGGTTCAGTGTATGATTGTTTGTTGCTGATGGCAAATTTATGCGGATGGGACTATGACCTATTAAATAATAATTTGAATTCTGCGAAATGTTTTGTCAGTCCATGATTTGACCTTGATACTCACTTCCTGTTGTGGGCATGATGATAATTGATTGCTCTGAATTGCGGTGGTGATATGGATAATAATAATAGTGATAATAAATATGTGGAGCAAGTGGTGTTGGTAGGGGGGTGCAAGTAGCATTGGTGGGAGGGGCGAGTGGTGTTGGTGGGAGGGGCAAATGGTGTTAGTGGGGGTGCAAATGGTGTTGGTGGAAGGGGCGAGTGGTGTTGGTGGGTGGGCGCATGTTGTTGGTGGGAGGGTGAGATGTAGAGTGGGAGGGAGCCATATGTACAGTCCTCTTGTAGTTGGACCCTTGCAGAAGGATTGGAAGTACAGTAGAGAGACACGGACACAGACAGAAAGACAGACAGGTGGACAGAATAATATACAATAATTGACAAGAGACTGAATGAGATGATTTATAAAGAGATGAACTGGAAAGAGACATAGTTCAGAAAGAGGTTGAGATGAGATGGTTCTGGGCAACATAATTATTTAGAACCTAATACGTTGCAAAGACTTTTTCTTTTTGAACTGCTCGACTACCAGCATCTCTCCAGCTGTACAGGAAGATGGATGGCTGCTGCTGCTGCTGGTTCTCGTCTCTCTTTGTCTGCCTGCATCATGCTGTGTGTGTCTGTCCATCTCTGGCTGACCGTCACTGTCTGTCTGATGCAGTCTGTCTCTCACACACTGATTTTGTCTGTTTCTCTGTATGTTTCTGTCTCATTTCATCTGTCTGACGATGTCTGTCTCTCTCTGTGATGCTGTTTGTTTGTCTATCTGGCTCATTTCATCTGATAATGTCTCTGTGCTTCTGTCTGTGTCCATTTCCCTGACGTTCATTCAGCTGTTGTCCTTGTCATATGTTGGACCTTTTGTCGTGATTTATTTGTTTAGATGTCACTTAAGTTGTGTGATGTTGTAATTGTATAACTACTACTGGTACATTTTTATTTGCACACATTATGATGATTAATGTTTACAAGTCTAGGCTCTAGATAGACACTCCAAAGTAATGAGTATCACTGTTACGGGTGACAACAGGGGTTTTGTTCGATCAAACAATGGTGTGCATGCTAACCCCCTTACCTGTTTTTGTGCCCTTTTGCTGACCCATCTTAAGGATGACCCGCTTAGTGACCGGGTCCAGTTCATGGGCACATGTTCATGGTGGTGTAGCAGTTTATCATGGTGGTGTGGCAGTTTATCATGGTGGTGTAGCAGTTTATCATGGTAGTGTAGCAGTTTATCATGGTAGTGTAGCAGTTTATCATGGTGGTGTAGCAGTTTATCATGGTGGTGTAGCAGTTTATCATGGTAGTGTAGCAGTTTATCATGGTGGTGTAGCAGTTTATCATGGTGGTGTAGCAGTTTATCATGGTGTAGCAGTTTATCATGGTGGTGTAGCAGTTTATCATGGTGGGGTAGCAGTTTATCATGGTGTAGCAGTTTATCATGGTAGTGTAGCAGTTTATCATGGTGGTGTAGCAGTTTATCATGGTAGTGTAGCAGTCTGTCCTGTTCCTTGTAGCCAAAGGGTGGCAGGTTCGAATCTATTTCACGCCAATGCTTGGCGAATCTTGTAGGTAGTTGCTAACCCACAATTGTCTGTTATGAAAGCAGTGGAAACCACCTCACTCATCTCATCCCAGGTGGAATAAAAGCCAATGGTGTTATGAAGTTGCCTTCAACCAGAGAATCATCATCTCAGTAATATGCAGACTCAGCGCATAGTATTGTCAGCACTTTACGTAATACATCTGAACATGTGCATACATACCTACTTACATGAGACGGTTCATGCATGCATACATGTATGCATATGGTACATACACGCATACACACACTAAAAACACACAAACACACACATTTACAATACATGCATGGCATTGCATACGTTTGCTCTGATTTCAGCGTCTCAAGCCGGCTTGCGGATCGCTTGCTTCTGTCTGTACCTTGCGATACTGATCGGTCTGTACATCTGTCCGATCTTCATTCAGTCTCCTTGCATCAGTTCGCACGAAGATCTTCCAAGTAAACCTCTTCTCGTCGCCCACAAAGGGGCTTCAGCGGTAAGTTGTGACAGGGAGAGGTCAACGGGTGCTCAATGGAAGACGGTGTCGAGTAAAGTCATTTTAAGTCTTACTCACTTCTCTCCAAAAGACTTTTGGTCTTTTTGTCGCTCTCAAAGCCAGTTATTGCCTTGCACTAACTGAGAGTTTGGCAGTGCTTACCATATTTGCATTTGGTATAAAGATATTCATGATGATAATAATAAGATGAAGAGAGTGGTGGAGTTCCTGTGGCAGCCGTAGGTATGAAGTGTTAGCGACTTCATTTTCTTAGCCTCAGCATATATATTATGGCAGTGGCCACAGTCCTCTCCCCTGCCGTCTCATCTACCTGCGAACAGTGTAGGTCAGTGTACTCATGGCTAGGGACACACACGTGGAACAGAAGTCTTTGACCAATTATGATGATGATGATGATGATGATGATGATGATGATGATGATGATGATGATGATGATGATGATGATGATGATGATGGTGGTGGTGGTGGTGGTGGTGGTGGTGGTGGTGGTGGTGATGGTGGTGGTGGTGGTGGTGATGATGATGATGATGATGATGATGGTGGTGGTGGTGGTGATGATGATGGTGGTGGTGGTGGTGGTGATGATGATGATGATGATGGTGGTGATGATGATGGTGATGATGATGATGATGATGGTGATGATGATGATGATGATGATGATGATGATGATGATGGTGGTGGTGATGATGGTGGTGATGATGATGATGGTGATGATGATGATGATGATGATGATGGTGGTGGTGGTGGTGGTGGTGGTGGTGGTGGTGGTGGTGGTGGTGGTGGTGGTGGTGGTGGTGGTGGTGGTGGTGGTGATGATGATAACTACTAAGGGTTCGATACAAAGCATAATAGCGTTGAGATTAACAATGAGAATAACAATGATTTTCTTAATAACGATGAAGATATCGATGATTATAGTGAAGTCTGAACATGTTCCAGCTCTGTTTAAGAACATTGTCTTTGAACTGAGAACTCAGAAGTGCCTAAGCTTCTGTTCCATCCGTTTAAGAAAGCTGAAGTTGTGTGTTTTGTTATTTGCAGATAGCACCAGAAAACACGTTAGCGGCTTTTCAGACGGCAGCTGACTTTGATGTCTTGGTGCTAGAAAGTGATGTCTCAGTCAGGTATGATGATCTGTTTGTAATAGGCTGCCACTTTTTTATTTACAAGTAGGCTTAAAGGAGATAGTTTCATAGAGAGATTTCAGATCACCGGTTATTGCCAAAAAATCCAATGATATTTGATCTAACATTCTGATTTTCGATGCAATAATAAAAGTAGCTCAAATGCGCTTCCTTTCATCCAATGCTGCTCCAAACTTGCTATTTCTCCTTGCCTTTCAAGCACTTGGATATCTAACTGCATCTTCTCTGGGCGGCTGACTTTTTCAGCGCCTCAGATTCACATTTTGATGTGACCTTGCATGTGTTGTGTTTAATTTAATTAATAATTTAATTATGAAAGTATACTAATAGTCATCTAATATGATGTAATTTGTAGCTTATTAAGAGAGCTTAGCCGCTCTCCACAGGGACCATTCAGTATTTGAGTAGTGCTTTCAACTGCGAGTATCCCAAGAGAAGAAATAGGTTTTGAGGAGTGACAGAGATGTAGGAGCAGATCTAGAAAGAATGAGAATGCGTAAAGAGGAGAGGAGTGCATTACAGAGGGCAAGCCCAATGGTGGCATATGTTATAGTTTGGGCCAAAGTGGTCCTCGATCACGCGACGAAGAGGTCATTCGGGTTCAAAGATAATAATAATGATAATAATAATAATTATAATAATAACCATCATTGCTCTCCTCCATCCGGCCGCGCCGACGATGAGGCTAATAATAATAGTATATAATAATTATAAAAATAATAGTCAATTGTTTTAATGTCAATTGTTTGAATGTCTAGCAGTAGAGAGAAATGTACAAGTATTGTGTCATCCATGAAACAGTTTAGTTTCATTTTATCGTTTTGAGTATTTCTGTGCGTATTTACCAATCAACAATTTGCAGCTACGACGGCATTCCATTTGTCCTCCACGACGATGACTTGCGTCGTACGACAAACGTCGATGAAATCTTTCCGGACAAGAAATCGTTGGCCGCTTGCTGGTTCAACATGTCGCAACTGAGACAACTAGATGCTGGGTCATGGTTCATCGAGGTCTGCATTGTTAATCTGCATTAGTAATATAATTTGTTAAATAGTAAATTTGTACAAGAGCAATCTCTTTAGCTTCTCAGGAAGGTATGAAAAATTTGTGACTACCCTTTCATAGCATTGGCATTCGAGACACGGCTGTAATCGAGAATATACGGTGTATATGGGTATACAGCGTGCACTCACCGTGTGTGTAGTATACGGAAAAAATTATCTGCAGACATTCCTAGGCATCTGTAGCATGTACTCGCCCCTAATTTTGTTAGACCTGGTTGATATGGGGATATATGGGAGAATGGTCAAACTGATAAGCCACCCTGTTACTGTCCATCCTACGCACTTACAGGGTCAGTGTAATTGTAATCGAGTTTGCTAGAGGTGCAGATGTATCTGAAAATCGAAGCAAATATCTGCCCTAAAACACACAGACCAGTGTGCTGACCATTACACTAGGGCACACTTCAGTCTCACATGAATAAAATGCCTATTAATGGATTTGCTCAAGCAGATATTGTTCAGAAGACATTAGCATTGACTCTGTGATTGAAGATATTTTACTGGACACGTACGAGTTAAGTTTTTCTTATCACGGTGGTAGGCACATGATACAAAGAAATATTGACGATTCTTTTTCAAATTGATTTTCTTTCCAGAATAAGCCGTTTCCTAGTTCTCCTTCTCCAACTGAAAAAGAGAAGGTTCTCTTCCGAAATCAGACGATTCCAGAGCTCGTTGAACTCCTTCAGATTGCGATGCGCACCAACCGTAGCGTCATGTTCGATATAAAGTTCTATGACAGTGCGGCCAAGTGCAAAGGTCACCCGTATATGGACGATGTTGAAACGTTGATAGTTGAAACAATCACAGATTCTGGCTTCCCAAGCGAAAAGGTACATGAATGCATTGTTAACGGTTTTCTTTGTTCTAACGTCTTTCATAAAAAATGAATAAATATCGAGCATTGGAACATGGTTGAAAGATTCTTCTGGGATTATGGTTCAAGGGAAAGAGATGTTGCTTCAGAATTTCGTATTTGATGCAGCGTTACAAGGCTGACCAATAAATTCTCAATGTGCACCTCAGCGAAATTGTGTCTGATCCTTGAAGATAAAATCTTAGGCTTAGAGGGTACAGAGTGGTAATTTTAGATAATGTCGTTTGTTGTCCAGCAGGAACCCAGAAAGCCTGCCATAGAAATGCATAATTTCAAGAGTAATATATACCATATATATTATTTTCTAAATTTATATAGCACCTTCTGAGGCCTAATAATAATAATACTAAAGCATGGTTGTCTAACTTATATAAAAATTTGACTTACAAGTTAAAAATAATTCTAGATCTGTCCATTGTTGATTCAACTCATGAGACTATATCTCAAGACAAGATTTGCTCAATGACTATTTTTCTCTTTTCATTTCTAGATGTGGTGGTTGTATTATGACAAGCTAAACATCAGTACAGACTTCATAAAAGTCGGAAACAACAAGTCGGCCAGTCCAAAGGAATTGCGTGAACGGGGTGTTACACGTGTCAACTTTGGATATTCAAACATCTTCTGGGATCAAATTGAGTAAGTTATGTGAAGCACTTAGGAAATTCTTAGCTGTAGAATCTGATCTGAGACTTTACAGCTAGAGATTGACATCATATGATTTTATTAGAATGCTAATACATTGTATAATAAATTGCATGATTAATTTATCACTAAAATGAATTTTGCACACTTCTATGCAGTTCACCAGAAGTACTGAAGTTGCCACAGGATTGTTTAGCATAAATGACCATGCCTCTATGTGCCTGCATTGCTACTGGAGACTGAAATACCTTTGCTTGAAATCTATGCTTTGATTTGTGTGGTTACGTGTACAATGAAGACAGGAGCTTTTGTTAAAGACAATCACATCGAAGAAACTTAGAATTCTGAAAGTTTTCGTTGATAAGGTTTATGATGCTGATATTGTTTGTTTGTATGCGCATTTGTTATAGCGCCTCTTCCAGCCCTCAACCGCTACTCAGAAGCGCTCCCAACTACAGCGTGGACACTGCATCGGAGTTTCTTGCCGAAGCGCTGAGCAATTGCGAGTGAAAGACTTGCCCAAGGTCCCTATGTGGCGACTTGAGGTGGATTCGAACCTTCCGGCTTCAAGGCAACGACGCCACCACTACACCGCCCCCCACAATGTATTGCAATGGTATCCATGTGTTTATTTTTATACGGGCACGGCGTCAATTGTGATTTTTTAGGGCATACAATGAGGAGAATATATCTGTGAACATGTACGTCATCGATTCACCGTGGCTATACTCTCTCTACTGGTGCATGGGCGTCTCATCCGTCACGACAAACAAATGTTCTCTGTTCTATGGAGTCTCGCGTCCCGTCTGGCATTTGGTTAGTGGATTGGTTTATACCTCTGGCATACTGTTTTCATCTATAGGTTTAGGTTAGCATATTGTTTTCGGTCTGTAAGTTTAGGCTAGCATACTGTTCTTGTCTATAGGTTTAGGGTAGCATATTGTTCTAGTGTAGGTACATGAATGTGCACATTGTTAGGTTAGCATATTGTTTTGGGTCTGTAGGTTTAGGCCAGCATACTGTTCTTGTCTATAGGTTTAGGGTAGCATACTGTTCTAGTGTAGGTACATGAATGTGCACATTGTTAACGGTTTTCTTTGTTCTAACATCTTTCATAAAAGATGAATAAAAATCGAGCTTTGGAATATGGTTCAGGGATTATGGTTAGGCTGGCATACTGTTCTGGTGTATAGGTTTAGACTAGCATACTGTTCTGATCTATAGGTTTAGGCTAGCATACTGTTCTGGTGAATAGGTTTAATCTAGTTGCTGTCTAATGACACTTTGTCACTGCATGGATGATTAGTGTCACCTTCCTCTTTTCTTATGGCTAGATGTGTAGCACCCAAAAGTACCATCTGCAAGGCAATAGATTTCCTTGCAGCATGTTGAAAAGACATTGCAAAGCAGTACAATGTATTACACGGCGATTAAGTGAGTATGGCAATTGTTTGGCTTGAGTATAACTTGCCTACATAACTTACTTATTTAGACATGGGGTGATGAAGCTGACTGTATGTGCATCTGTTGTGCTTAACAGACGCCGGAAGGATTTCTTGCGCTTTGGCTGACAACAGATCTCGTCTCCATTGTTCTTGTTATCGTCATCTGGATAGCGCAGAAGTATGTATTGCATGATGTTATGGAGCACAGTGAAAGAATGAAAACTAGTTAGTATGTGGTGCATAGAAACTGATGAGAAACGTAATTTTCGTCCATTTAATGTCTTTTAAAACAACACATTTCCAAAAGAAACAGTTCCAATGGCAACTTGGTGCTGTCCCCAGACACCTGCGAGAGCTCTGTTGCTTCACTGTATCCAGGGCCACCACACCTTCATTCTGCACAGAAGGAATTGCACAGAAGGAGTGCTCTTGTTCCATTCGCACAAACTGCAAATATGCAGAATCGGGCGATTTACATAGTGGGCCCAGGGTTTGCAATGGGCTCCCGCTGGAGCTACGTCTGCTTTCCTGGGTTCTTACTGAAGTTTCTTTTATTCAACTCAAAACTGCTTTATTGCCATGCTAGAGTCAGGAATGCTTCCGAGTAGTCCCCTTGAAGAGGCACTGTAGAAATTCTTGAATAAATGAATGAATAAATGAATGAATGAATATATGAATGAATGAATAAGTGAATGAATGAATGAATAAGTGAATAAATGAATGAATTTTGGTTGATAGATTACTGGCCATCGAAGCATTTTCAATTTAATGCATTCGGTTTCAATTCATTCATGGATAAATTGCATTCGCAGGTTTCGTCGAAACACCGCTCTGTACAGCATGGAATCGATGTCGGTGCATTCGTCGCACACCAAAATAACGCACCCACCGCACACGATGAAGGAGAAGCTGCTCTTCACCAACGAGCATTTCCAGGAGCCAGACATAGCGCTAACGGAAGTGGAAGCACCACAGGCGACGACGGCACCGTCGTCGAGCAGCGGAAGCCCAAGCACCGACAACGGAGCGTTCGATCCTTCCGCCAACGTTGTTGCCACCGCCAGGGCGTCGACTGCCGATGCTTTACATACTGACGCTGTGGCGGTGTCGGTGGCTGTCAGCGACAATGGTATTGTGAACTGTGATCGAACAATGAGTTCAGAGACTGGCAGTCCTGACAGGGCGAATGTTACGTCGTCGGAAGATGACGAACGACAGCGGGTGAACAGTGCGACCGAAATGCTACAGCAATAAATAGACGCTATATGAATTTGTGATTGCGGTTACGTGCGATGACCGCTAGGAGGAGATTGGCAGACGTTTCTGTTACCGATTTAAGTGAAGTAATACGAAATGCAGTGGGGCATAGTATGAACATCGGGCAAAATCAGTTTGGCGTGGGTGTGTGTGTGTTTGTGCGAGTGAGTATGATGAGTAGTTTTAGCATCTTAAGTAGGTATAGCGTATGTATGGCAGTGAAGGTCTAATTTGTGTGTATATTGAGCAGTTTCAGTATCTTTTGTAGGCATAATGGCGGTTCGGGTCTTAGTTTTGGGTGTGTTGAACAGTTTTTGAATTCTAATTATGTATTTTAAAGAGGTTTTGCATTTTAAAGTTTTTTGCATCTTGAGTTGGTAGAATAATGTCAGAAATAAACATTTGCTCTTTCAGCTATGCCTCTGTGATGGCCGTATTACTGTTTGTAAAAGTTGCAATATTGTCAACTTGCATCTTTAGTAGGTATAGTATTGATTAAACGGATTTGATTGATTGATTGATGAATTGATTATCTGCGTAACTTTGTATTGTGACTAGTATCTGGTCACCACCACTTTTAAAGTGGTGGTAGTCACCATCACTTTTTTTGTCCCTTTGCTGGACTATTCTTTTTGACATGAGAGTGCTATTTTGATTTGAAACCAAGTTCTAGAGATGAAAATTAATAGATGATGACTCATGAGCCTTGTGAGCAAAGATACTTAGGGACTTGATTCCAGTTGAGCTTGCTAGATGGCGACAGTGATTGGAGCAGATATTTTGAGATAACGCAAGACTTGATGACGTTGATGTTCATAACTTAATTCCCATGAGACTGCATGAAACTGTGCAATATTACATGTGAACTTCGATTTTCTTCTTTCATATTTGGAAGATTGCACTTTAAGGTGTTTGAGTATACCAGGTAAACATCAGTTCTAGTTTTATGTGGTCTTGAATTATTAATTGTTTATGATGCACACTGTGCTTATAACGTTGCGTGTGTTTCTCTGACTATTTTAAACTTGCATCAGATGCACATTTGTGTGACCTTGCAAGCATTAAAAATGTTTGTAATGATAATGATAACAATAATAAAATTATAATCTATGGTGTGCTGCTCGAATCTGTGTGTGCCCTTATGTACGGTACAGACGTGTATGTACTGTGAGCCTCTGTATTTACCTGTATGCCATTACACCTGTACTTGCAATCATCTGCACCCATATGCCTTTACCCGTATGCATATTATGCACCACATCTGTATTTTTACTTGCTTTAGGTAAATATTTGTTGGCCTATTTTGCTTATATCATTATGCCCGTACTTGTGTTTGTACACTTGCATTCAGTGTGTATATAATTGTGTATATCACTTTATGCTATTATGCTTGTATGTGCATACCAGTTTTCATTATGCATATATTTTGGACTTCTGTTTGTGATGCTGTGTCTGGTCTGGCTGATATTTAACCCACAGGGAAGCGGCTGTCAGATTCATTGGCACATCTAGAAACCATGGGGCTCGAATTCTGACCTCAGGCCCCTTTCTGAAATTTACTCAAGGTTAATTGGAATCAGGGCTTTTTTAGCGTGCAGTTGTACACAAAATGTGCAGTTCTAAAAGGGTTTGTGCAGTTGTAAAAGCACTTCCGTGTAGTTTAAACTAGTAAAAAAGGACAGTGTCGTCCGATTTGAGGTAATTTACCATGGAGGGTTGGAAAATTCCTTAAAAACAGCCCTGATTGGAATGCTTTCTCTGGTGTGGACACTTGTGTGGTCACGTTTTGTACTTTGCACTGGCTTCCCTAATTGACGAGTTTAGCTACTTGAACCTTGGCATTCATCATTGTTGAGAGGCCGGTGCATAGTGAATTCTTTTACTTATATGTATATCTGTTACCTTGTATGTATGTGTGTGTACCAGTGTGTGTCTATGTGCGTTTAAAAAGATGGCAGGCTGGTTGATCTGTGATGATCGATCGTGTTATTTTACCAGATAACTTTTTGTGAATTATTTTGTCAGGAACAGAAGTTATTTAGCTCCTCTGTTAAACCGATCAGTTATTGCTTGATGATTCCAAGAGTCTTGAAAATATTAACTTTTAGCCGGCCTAAACAGACTCGGAATCAAGCAATTTGTTTGCCTGTGTTAGAACTGGAACATTTCTGTACATCGAACTTGTAATAAGGACGTCGAAAGAGCTGCCAACGATCGTATAAATATGCCAGTAGTTTGGTTTTAGATTTTTATTACTTAACGTGAAAGTTGCCAATGCTATTCTTGTGTAGTTTCATATGTGCACACTTTCATGTGTTGATCCTTACCATCTACTGATCATGTTTATGTGTGTATACGTGTGTGCGTGCGTGCACGTGTGTGTGTATTGTTCTACACTTATCTATAATTTGGAGAGCTTTTTGTGATGCAGGGTTAAAGAGTTTGCTGTTGTGCTGATTGCCATTGTACGTTTGCTTGTATTGTTCAGAGATGTAGGACACCTTTAGTAGCCACCGATTGACACTATGAAAGTTATTGTGTGTAACCTACCATCTATTAGGGCCCCCAGAAATTCGCGATCTTGCGCAGCGCAATTTTTGCGCAAATTTCCAGGTTTAGCGCAACAGCGCAAAAATTGGCAATCCGCCCGATTTTAGCGCAAATTTTTACAAAATCTTGCTAATTTATCTAAATTGGGCTTTGATTGACTTAAAATCACCGCGGCCCATGACAGTTCAACATTACAACGAGGACCGATGTGCGATAATCAAAATGGCGACCGCCGAATGAGATGAAATTATAGATGAATTTTAGTTAAATATCGATATTTTTGGTAGTAACGCACAAACTTATAGTATAAAAAATTCCAGAACTTCACGGCCACACAATAAAATGTGTAAGATGAAGTTTCTCAAAGCGGTCACACAACAGCGTCGCTTGCTGTCTCGGCTTATGACAGAATGAACGCATTTAATCTATAGGCGTTAGGCGTGCACACAAAGACGGAAAGCTAGTACTCAGCACGTTGTGTAACTTGGTGATTCATTATAATATAGGCTATATAATACTATTTAGAAGTTACATTTGTAATGAGCGTAGATTTCGGTGGGCGTAAATTGTTGCAAAATTAAAATTATTTGCGGTCGTCTGAATACATTAATCTTATGGCTATAGGAACTTTATAACTGCCTTTTTGGCTTGATTGTCTAATTTCTAGAACGCCAAAGCTTTACATTAAATGACAGAAACACTGTACATTAGATACTTTGGTACACTGATTCAATGAAAAAATAAGGAACATTTTGATTTTTTAACTTGCGCAAAATTCGCGCAAATTTATCGTTTTTGGTGCGCATTTTTTTCAATTTTTTGGCGCAAATTTCTGGGGACCCTAATCTATTGTCTCGCTAAGATTCTTTATATTGTTATGCAGTATCTTGTGTGTTTACAAGTCTGTGGCCTTGTCATTGGTTAGTTCATAAGTTTTTACATTAATCAATTTTAAAGGTAAGATAGATAGGTTTTGAACTTCCTGGCCTCATGGTCTGTTGTGGACTTAGCAAATACCACTTCCAGCCTTAGATTAAGATCTACTCACACTTGGTATCCATGTATCCATATTAAATAGTTGTCTTGAAGGGCTGCTATATAAGCTCCAAAAAGATATAATACTTTATATAAATTAATGCATCATTTAAACTTTTATGGTATTACAACTGTTGACAGGAAAGATCAACAATCTTTGCAGAGGTTGTGAGAGTAATCTTGCCATCATACAAATAAATATTTTGTGGGCCCATATTATGAGCCTATATCAACTCCGATGTTGCTCCAACCCAAGGGTCCCGTTCTTGGGTATATGGATCCAGTTATGTTCTCCAGTTCACCTGCGGGTATTCGTATTTTGGGCTCCAGAATTCTAGGACCAGTGTTATTCCAAGAAAGAATGTAATGTTGGTTGATTTGCAATGTGTGTTCCGTTACTTTGCAGTTACGGTCCAATTATTTTGGTCCAATTATTTTTCAGTCATTGTTTTGTGAAGAGTGTCTTTCTCTTAGCGCTTTTGTCTTGTGATGGTTGTGCGTCGAGTATAGTGTACTTTCAGGATTTGCCTGTAACGTCTGTCATTTTTCCTTGTTCTTGATTATTATTATACACTCTTCAAAGTCTTCATTGTTCAAAAGTTAGTGCCAAAATGAACTTAGCTACCATCTATTGTTAGGTGGTAAAATGGTCAACTCCCGCAATTGTTTTTCATGGCAGGTAAATGACAGTTGAAACTAACCCATGAATCGATATACGTCAGAAGATATGCATTAGGTTTTGATAACCATGAACTTTGTTTGGAGGTTATCTTGCAGTTAACGCTGTTAATAATTGTTATGTTGTTGTTATTAAAAAAACTGGCTGTTATAATTGACGACAAAGCACAACGAAGCCAAGTAGCTTGCGTGTAACCATGGCAACAACGAAGCAAACCGCTCCATAGCCATTGCCATTCCACCTCTTTGGAACAAACGTCCGCCAACACTACGGCAAACTTCCGACCCATCATACGAACTCACCAAAACTCCACCTCTCGCTATCTCCCCACATGTCTTTCACTCAAAACTGAAAACATATTGCTCTTTACACAAATCCTATCCTGATTCTTCCTCTTCTCCTCACATCCCTCGTCATTTCAACTCTAAACATCACCCACCTTAGCCATCCATCTATCTGCCTGCCTGACTCTCCGGACTTGACCCGTTGCCTATCGATTTCTTTATTAAGCGCCTGTGAATAAGCTGGTTCCAGCGACTTCGCTTTTGTGGGCGCTGTAGAAGTCTCGAGATTACGATTATGAAGCGCCTTCTGTTCTGTCACTCTAGTAGTCTACTTCTTCCATTATGAGTCTTACATAGTAATTGCTTTTCTGTACATATATATATATATTATATATATATTATTTTTATATGTTATATATATCCATGTATGTATGTATGTGTATATACATTACATTTATATATGCACATTTTTAGCACTTTGCAATTACTGATTTAGTGACGAGTCTAAATCAAAATTAACTAGTTTTATTTGTGCCTGTGATTAGGTTAGCAATGTTCTTTCTAGCACGAGATGGGAGTGGGGTAGAAACATTGAGGGGAAAGATTGAACTGCATGATACATTATATGTGATACCTAATCGTTTAAAGTAATGTTGCAACAACAGTGATTTTGTAGAAGAATGACGTAGTGTTCTGTAGATTTTTTACCTAACGCTCCACTTTTGTGCAATCGATGATGTGACCAGTGAACCAGTTAGTTTCGTGTCTGCGATGAAAATTGTTGTTTCAGTGCTTTTATTCTTGTTGTTATCAATTGCTGTTTCGTACATACACAAATATTTAAGAGTTTTTCTTCTCGTTAAAGTTTCTTAATATCAAGATTTTCATCGATTATGCGACGCTCTAAAGCGAGGTTGCTTTTGCTTGACAATTTTTAAAGATTGTGTGTTAATAGAGAACCATGCCATGTATTCTTGTTTGGTTTTTTCGTTTTAGAACTCAAGAGTTCTGTAGGATAGTCTACAAATGAGCACCTATCTTTATTTGCTTGCACCAAACCCCTAGAAATCCAATTCTGCATTTTTTGCCTAGTACGCAATATGACAACTACTTAAGACAACTGTTGTTTTGTTGTAAGCATATAATTGAGTAATTTAAGGGATTTTTTATTGTACAAGAATGACATTACCTGGGTTTAAAGCAGGTTCAAAAGTTTTAATCAGGATATTATTATAGGCCTGCTTAGTGCTAATAGATGATTTTCCGGTAACAAGGTTATTGACATTCTCCTGCACTTGAAGATTTTAAGATTTACTTTGTCATAAAAAAGGTTAAAATTAATATGGTCTATTTTGCGGCACTGTAAACTGTTGCCAGTTTGGTCAATTGCAAGCAGAAGCGGCGATGAAGATGTAAGTGGTGTCTATCTAATAGTGTACAATTTGGTACATCTTGAACGCTTGCCAGCCTAAGTTGTTAGGTTTGTCTGCAAGCACGTTGTACACATATCTGGAAAGACACAACCGGTGAGCTTCCGCAAACATTTCATAGCCCAATCATTGGAATTGTCAGAACGTGACACCATAATGTTCTGTTCAGAGTGCATAGGCGGAGACTTGGTCCAGAAGTTGGGGAGGGGGTGAGACGGGGATGAACGAGTGGCTGAAGGACAATCACCGAGGCACACGACATTTTGGGCGGACGGCTGAGTTGTCGACGACATCTTCATGAATCATGCACCAAATTTTCTGAAGACTTTCTTTTTTAGTCATTTGGTCGAAATCTCATGGAAAATGTGCCATTTTGTCTGCCAAAGTAGCTGATGACCTTTTTTAGTTTCTCTTTACTTCTGTTTTAACAGAATTTACCTATATATAGCATATAGGTCGAGCTTAGCCAGCTGTTGCCTAGTGCCCAACCAAATGAATTGGATTTTTTTATGGGGGAACCAGAGGGAGGGTACCCCCTGAAAATTGGGGGTCCGTCCCTCTATCCCTCCTGAGTCTTCGCCCATGGGGAGAACGAAAATGACGGAAGAAATAAATTTTAACTACTAACAGAACAGACAGCCTACAATACACGGCGCTACAAAGCAAATCCGCCGATTTACAACAGTTACTGATTATAATAAAGTTATTACGCTTCATTAATTTTTACATGGTGCTCTCTATGTGAGCGATATTGAAGGAATTTGTGGCGGTCGGGTCGAGCAACCTTTGGATGGTTGCGCGGTTTTTTTTGGGTAGGCGAAAAGATTCGTCGTCAGACGGTTAGTGTAAGATGACCGAAATTGTTCGTGATTCGCTCAATTGGCTGCAAGGGTGGATTCCTTCACCAGTGCGGACTGGAGCTAAAGAAGTCGAAAGAGTTGTCGTGCGCGAAGTGACAGAAGTAATGGCCCCCAGCGGAAGGTTGTTCGTTCGCCTTGCTGGAGTTTCTGGACTCCTGGCTGTGGGCTTGGGAGCTTATGGGGCGCACGGTAGGTACGCACTTTACCAAACACGGAATCCACTTAAACGTATAATAAATCGAGGTTAAGTTCAATTCAGGACGTATGGTAATTAGGTAGGCGCTTCGTCGTCGTTTCTGGAGTTTAGTTAGAACTGCAGTAATCAGTGTTTAATTTAGGCATCCGTGGGGTGGGGAAGGTAATAATATTATTAAAAATGACGATTTCTATGGCGCCGTAATACATCCATGCCGTTACAAGGGCGCCTCACCTAAGTTCCCCAGGAATGACATTCCAACAGAAAAATCTAGAGCTTTTGTTTACATGTACATTGGTAATTCCCCCCCCCCCCAATTTTTTGTAAAATATTTCACCCCTTCCATAAAAATTGGACAGGTCTTGTTTACAGGCAATATGTTTATTTGTAAACATCTGCTCTGCTGTATGCTTCGAGAAAATTTTAAGAGAAAATCTAAAAAAGGTCATCAGCTTTAAAGTATAGAATTTACTACATTTTCAACATTTTTTATTGAATGACTCAAAAATGTTGTTACTTGCATCTCAGTATCATATGAATTTTTTGGTTTCATAGTCATAATTTCTACAATGTATTGTTGATTAGTTTGATAGATTGTCGTTGTTTTTGTTGGTAGCAGTGCGTAAAAGATGTTGGTCACCACAAGGCATTTTGGTAGGATGTTAAAAATTGTAGATTTGAGGCTGCAACTATGAAGTTTGAAAAGTTCATAAATTGTTCTTTTGAGTTGCAAGTTGTAACCATGACACATTAGCTAGTGTGCGCTGTGCACCCAGTCCCTTTCTTGTTGAAACAGAATTACTGATGAAATCATATTCTGCTGTCTTGAATGTTTGTACTGCCTCTGTTTCAATTGTTGTTCCATGTATCAGAAACACCATTGTTGCATAAACTGAGTAAATGCTCTCTTTTGTTATTGTAGCGTTCAGACCGGAACCAGGAAAGGAACAGCTTAAGCTCGTCAGTACAATTTATTTATATCTATCCATTTGTTTAGAACTGCAAAGTCTAATACCCACATATCCATTCAGTGCTCTGCGTGTTGTATTGTATTGTATTGAATCTAGAAATTTATATTGCACCGCTCGCAGTGCATACCAATCAGAAGCACTTTGTTGTATTATAAGCGATGAAGTGGTGTATTAAACAAGTTACACTTTGGATTATTGGTGTCATGTCTGTTGAAAACAACAGATGTGTTATAGCTTAAACCAAAAGAAATATCTAGCATTAGGTCTGGTCTAGTTTCATTGATGATGGCATCCAATGAATGGAAATATTGTATATTGTATATGCAGCACACATTTTTTCTATATGGACCTTGTTGTCCTCTGAGGTGCTAATTTTTCCCTTAACTGACCAGGTGAGATCTTTCACCACTGCCTGTTTGAATGTGTGCCTTTCTGTTTATGGTCCCCATTTACAAACCATTGCAAGGCCGAGAGTGAAATTTTTTAAATGAGCGGTACATACAAATCGACATTCTCGCTCTGACAGAATCATCTGCCACACTTCATACCAGAACACATGAAAAGTTCTTGGTTATAATTTTTCATTTCATGGATGTGTCCACTGTTCAAACAAAGTAAAGTTTTGAGTGTTGTCTTATCGATGTTTGTAGATTTTTGAGACTGGTAGCCGATATCATTTCTTTCATACTCTGGCACTTCTGGCTGTACCACTGACAAACAGACCCAATTTGGTATGTACACATCAGCTCATAGAGCACTGTTGTGTGATATAGTGGCTGATTGGCTTGGTATTAAAATTTGGAAATTATAATGTAGGAATTGAGCGGATCCAGGCTTTTGTAGCATTTATAGTCACAACTGCTGTTGGACTTTGACGAATGTTTCCATGAGCTGTAGATGGATTATTATTATTATTATTACTAATTATTATTATTATTATTATTATTTAACAGATATTTTAATGTGCACAGTTAGCACAGCTGCCATGGCACATGCAAGGCCCTGAGTGATAGCGATATACAGTGATCTAGATTCTAGACAATTCATAAAAACTCATTCATGCGGTTCATACATAAGGCAAACAGCTTTTATTTGAAGGTTTTGTTTATATTGCACTGTGTAGTATGTAAGTAAATAAAAATAATAGTAATAATAATAAAGCACAGTATTGTTTGCAATGTTGATGTCGTGTTCTGTGGAAATTTCTAAAGTAATTCTACAGATGCATGTATTGGTTCTGGAGGAATCTGTGGGAGCTGTTCCAGGCAATACATGTAGTAACCAATAGAATTTTGTCAAAATCTTAAAGACATCACCTGAGCTAAGTGTTTGTCCAAAGAATTGCAACTGCATGATTAGATTTGTAAAAGTAGTTTTATTGAGATGCTGCTTGATTAGATTTGTAGCAGTAGTTTTATTGAGATGCTGCATGATGGTGATGACAACGTGCATTTCTTTTGTAGACCGGCACTCTCTTTTGTCTTGGTGTGCTGCTCTTCTCTGGCAGTTGCTACAGTTACGCCCTGACGGAGAATGAGACAATTCGAAGAGTGACGCCGTATGGAGGCATGCTGTTGATGGCTGCGTGGGCCAGCATCATCTTCTGAGAGTAGGAGTTTTATGGAATTTATGGACAGACCCCCGGTCAATTGAATAATTTTAAACATCATGTAAACTTGAGCAGTCCTTTGTAATTGACTTTAATCAGATTCTATTCTGAGGAGCCTTATTAAAATGTAAGAAGATCGTTATTGTCGTAGGATGTCAGGAGTTTTGTATCAAAGCATTTGTTTTAATTGTGCAATTTAAGAGCCTCTCAATGGTTTATTACCAGTGTTGTGCTTTGTCAGACTGTACGATGCACTGTGAACTTGAGAAACAGATTTAGAACAGGAAATAAAGTTTAATTCATCGTGTTAGAGTTCTCGAAAGCTTTCTTATAGAATTGCGAGAGTTGACCATGTGAGTTACTACATGGCAAAACCTTGGTATGGCAAGATTTTTTTGCATTAATTTGTACCATGTTCTCTATGTTACTTAATACTCAAAGTTATTACAATTCTGACTAATGGGCATGATCTGTTGTGGTCTCACTGTATTTGGTCTTGTGGTCTTGCTCAGAAGTATCTTTGTGATCTTATGCTTTGCCCCTCTCTCTGCCACTTTTGCTGCATCCTTTTAGGTCCTCTGATTAGCTTGACCTCTTTGTTAAATCCAGATCATTTGTCTGCATAGGTCTCTCCCTATTTAATTGACTTCCACCAATCAGTTCGCTTCACTTTGCTCTGTCTTCACTCTTTTAGTCTTTCCTCATCTTTCTCTCACCTCATATCCTGCCTTTTCTTTTGGTGTCACATGCACTGGGAGCGCTCCTGAAAGACTCGCTGTGAGAAGTGCTTTATAAAATTAAATGGTCAGATACAATACAAGACCAGTATTGTCGAATTAATTTAGAACACGCAATATATACACTTGTTTTCTTACAACATTCATTTTGATGAGTGTTGTTCAGTATAATCTACAAGTAATGCACAATCACATTTTCTACACAGTTGCAATTACGCGTACATGCAGATTATAATATAAACCAATACTAATTTAACATATGATGATTTATAATATCGCTATATAATGCATGCATTCATTATTTTATTTCTATAAATACAACAGTCAAAACTGCAGGTGAACAATAACAGGACTTGTCAGTTATGGCTAGCATTGGATACTTTACAAGACTTATAATAGTGCTTTATAAATTTGGAGATATCGATTACAGACTGTACAAATTTGAGTTTAAAAGCTAACCCATAGGCTAAACATTTATGACCTAAACTACTAGAATCCCGTCACCCTACCCAAAACCCCGTTTGTTGCAATAAACAGCTGCATATATATATATATATATGTGTGTGTGTGTGTTGGACAATTAGTGATTCATCATTTTAAGCCTATAAGGGGCGTTCTAACATGTGCATTATTCATACATACGCACATTATACGATTTTCTGTTGCTGGCAAATCATTAGGCTATGCACCCCAGATCGAGGACGATTTTTCATAGGACTATTGGTCATAGAACGATTGGTGCCGCAAGTAAATTACATGAATCTTATTTTTAAAACAAATACACAAACCGCTGGCAAAATAGGAAATCTTCTTTTGATAATTGATCAGTTAGTGATATTCAGGAATCAGGATTTTAGACATAGCCTATATAATTAGTGTGAAATTAATCCCAAAAAATTATAGAGTTTAACACGACTGTATATGTGTTGTATAAATGATCTAGTAAATGTTAGTTGGTGTTTTAACCTCTTTAATAAGTAATTATATGTTCCAATATAGCTGTAATTGACTAATTTCTCCTTGTATGACCATTGACCAATAGTCCGTATGCCATGCGCTAGATCGCCCCACGTGCCACGTTGCTTAGATGAATGTAATACCTGAAGCTTGCCTGAGAGGCAGTCATAGACTCATAAATTATGTTGGTGTACGGCGTGTAATAGGCTATAGGCTATCAGACTCGTACCCTCAGTATAAAAGGATGGCGGATGAACTCCGCCACTGGTGGTTCTCTGCCAGTGCCAGTCCCAAGCCTGGATAAAGGCGGAGGGCGACATTAATCTTTGAAATGACAGTGTCGTGACTCGTTAAACATTTAACAAGCCAGTCTTTATAACTAAGCTGCTGTCATCTTTCAATCATTCAGCAGTACGCTTCAATCGCTTCAATGTACCCATTGCAAGTAGGTCTGCTGAGGCTCTTCGGCTGAAGTTGAGTTTTCGAAACAAGCTTAATAAACTGGCTTTTTAAACCCAGGCCAATAGAGCACACACGTATACAGCTACTCAGCTATTGTGCACCTTGTAGTAACAGTTTACGTTTATGAATTACTTGATTAATTGACTTAGTGTGTAATATAATGTAATTGGCCTGGATCGGCTCCTCTGACGATCAATGGATGGAGGAGATCTTGGTCTTTCCTTGCTTGCTGTTGAACAGTTGAGGCCGCGGATATGAAAAGGCTATCTGGCTTATTGTGCGACGAAGATAGTCAACAGAATGCAGGCGACGATCGCTGTAACTATTATTCCGGCCAACGATAGGTAGCAGGACAGTTTGGCGTAATGATTGGCTTTGTCGTAATCCGCCTCACGCGCCTTTCTCTTGCCTAAAACTATAGCACAAGGAAGAAATCAAGTTGACGTAGCCTACTATAATTTTATATCAAGTGATACAAGTTGTCTGTCTGTCTGTAAAAGTTGTATATTATGTTAATGCGGAATTTGTATGTAGTCCTAATTATTCACCTCTAGCTGTTTGCATGCCCACGTGGATCTAATCTATATAAATAAAAGAGAAGAGTCTGTCTGTCTGTCTGTCTGTCTGTTTGCATGTAATTGTCTTTTTGTACCGGTGGCTGCTGCTGCGGCAGGTTTCCGTCCGCCCAAAAGTCCGCCGAAACGGACTTTTCTTGCCTTTCCACCCAGAAACCGGCATTTCCCGCCCCTCGCCCAAAGCAGAGGAACTGGATGCAACACTGAAGGTCGAGACCATACGGTGGACGGTCGCTAATTTTTTTGGGGGAACGTGTAAGTAGGACTTCTAGGTCAATTTACTTTTTTATTACCTGCAATAACGAAAGCGGCGATGCCAAACAGCGGATTGAAGAGCCAGAGGACGAGACAGGACAGGACGACGCAAGCCGTCAGCTGATGATAGTCGCCTGCGTCGTAGAACTCCTTTCCCGCTCCTAGATAGGGGATTCCCGTCGGATTAGGGGGACACGAATGTCGCCTTAGGGCCGTCAGACGATGGAGGGTGAGACTGTCGTAGGGTGGGGGTGGGTCCCAGCTGCTTTCGCTCGGGTAAGGAGGAGGGGTGAGAGATCTCGACCGTCTCATCGTTCCGTCCTTGCTTCCTGATGCGGCTGCTGGCCATTTCCTTGTCGTACCGTAGTCCTCCATCTCCTCATCCTTCGTTAGTGGTTGCTTGCTGCTGTCTGACATCGTAGTCGATTAGGCCTAATTCCGTTTGAACGAAATCTTTGTAAATAAAAAAATCAAGCATATAGCTATAGCCTACTTGAAATCAATGTAACAATTAATGGGACTTCATCCAGTAGCGGCGCCAGGATTTCAGTTTTGGAGGAGCTGAATCAATTTTCCATTTTCATCTGCCAAAATTTCTGACGACCTTTTTTAGTCATCCGGCCGAAATCTCAATCTCATGGAGTTTCATCCACCAAAATTTCTGACGACCTTTTTCAGTCATTCGGTCGGAAATGGTGAAAATATTTCAGTTTTACATGTCACAAAAACCGGATGACCTTTTTTAGGAGGCTTAGCCCCCGGGTTGCTGTTTATAGGGGAGCTTAGCCCCCCAGCTCCCCCTAGCGCCGCCACTGACTGCATCAATTAATTAACTGTCGCCACTCAACTTCCTATGATACAGCGTTGACGACAGCAGCTACTGTGTAATTAAAACCACGCCCTTAGTTAAGTCCTTAGTCAAGTTATTAGTTATATTAGGAGTTCTTTTTCTTGTTGATTCAGCTGCATGTTGTACTATTTTATTTGTCGATTGCTTATTAATAAGAAATATTTCTTCTCGCTCCCTAATGATCTTTATATTCCTGCAATTGAACGTGCTGTCATGTGCTTTTTTAAGATTTTATCATTTTACATGAATAGGCCTAATGGAAGGACATTATGCATTATTAATGCATTATGGAAGGAGAATTTTGCCTGGCAATAGACCTAGTTTAAAGTTGTCAAATGAACATCTTTATATAAAGTAGATCTGTATCATAATCGATGTGACGCCACAATGAGCCTAGTTCGTATTCTCAAAATGAAATTCTATAATAGTAGATTTGTATCAATGTGACGTCACAAGAGGCCTATTTTTCTGTTCTCAAAATTAACTTCTATAATAGTAGATCTGTTTCATATCGTAGTGACGTCACAATGGGCCTATAGTTTCATTCTCACCTGAACTTATATAATAGGGTAGTGGACAAAATGGTTCTGTGTCATAGTCGATGTGGTTTTATGTTCTCAAAATGAACTCCTAAGATAGTAGATTTGCGTCACATTCAAAGTATTGTCACAATGGGCATTCTACATTCTCAAAATGAGCTTCCGTAATAGATCTGTATCATAATCGAAGTGACGTCACAATGGACCTAGCTCTGCATTCTCAAAACGAACTTCCATAATAGATTTGTACCATAATCGAAGTGACGTCACAATGGGCCTAGCTAGCTCTGCATTCTCAAAATGAACTTCCATAATAGTAGATTTGTACCATAATCGAAGTGACGTCACAATGGCCCTAACTAGCTCTGCATTCTCAAAATGAACTTCCATAATAGAAGATCTGTATCATAATCGAAGTGACGTCACAATGGGCCTAGCTAGCTCTGCATTCTCAAAATGAACTTCCATAATAGAAGATCTGTATCATAATCGAAGTGACGTCACAATGGGCCTAGCTAGCTCTGCATTCTCAAAATGAACTTCCATAATAGAAGATCTGTATCATAATCGAAGTGACGTCACAATGGACCTAGCTCTGCATTCTCAAAACGAACTTCCATAATAGATTTGTACCATAATCAAAGTGACGTCACAATGGACCTAGCTCTGCATTCTCAAAATGAACTTCCATAATAGTAGATCTGTACCATAATCGAAGTGACGTCACAATGGGCCTATTTATATGTTCTCAAAGTGAACTTCCGTAATAGGCCTAGTTAGGCTAGATCTGTACCCTATCATAATCGATGCGACGTCGCAAATTCTTAGCCTAACTGTTTAGTACAAGTTCATGAGACGCTCAAACCAAAAGTCTGGGTAGAACTATATGTACGCTTCATGGAATCAAGGGTGCCATTAATATAAATCCTCATAACCAGGGCGTATAGCGCGCACGTGAAAAATTCGGAGTTTTCCATTTGGGGGTCTAAGGTCTTTCCTATGGACATGGTCGTAAAGGAGGCTACACATAATTATTTTTATTTGGAAATGATTTATTTCCCAAATACGCCCGTGCTCGTAATGATGAACGATAAATACGTGTCATGGTCTTTACGTTTACGGTACCTTCCCGCTCGTAAACAACGTTTAACATGATAATTGTTTTATGTCAGATTATACCTGTCAATCGCCAACGGTAAGCTCACTGGGGTTATATCCTAGCAGCTAGCTCATAGTCTTCAGAACCCTGCAGTACAAAAATGCAATCGACGAAATGCTATAATTGGATCGCTAAGCATATCTTCCTTTTTAGTGTATAGGACTCGATCCAAAAGTCTATTTCAAAATCTGCTTATATGAACAACTGCGAACTGTAGCTTGCAGCAGGACATGATGAATTGCATTATTGACAAACTACGTAGGCCTATAGGCCTTGTTTCAGCAGTGTAAAGGTGCACATGTGGTAGATACGACGTGACAATTATTATTATCGATTTTGCACTAAGGTCTAAGTTGTAGGTCTGACTGTTAGCGCGACTCTACAGAGTGCGCCAAAAAACCTAGGTTTTTTGCCAATATCTTGGCCAAAAGTAAGACTTTCGAAATGAAAGTTTACAGATCTTAAAGTCTTAAAGACAATTCATATTTACACATGATGGTCAAATTTCATCAAAATATTTCAAACACAAACGTTGCACCACTTTTAGTGCGGTCACCCACCGTTTTTTGACGATTCAAAAACGCGACGCAACAAAAAGTAACAAAAAGCCAATCTAATTATTCTGGCCAATATCTTGGCCAAAAGTAAGAATATCGAAATGAAATTTTACAGGCTTAAAGACAATTCATATCTGCACATGGTGGTCAGATTCCATCAAAATATTTCAAACAGAACAAAAGTTTTGAATCGTCAAAAAACGGTGGGTTGCCTCACTAAAAGTGGTATAACTTATGTTCTGTTTGAAATATTTTGATAAAATCTGACCATCATGTTTAAATTTGAATTGTCTTTGAGCCTGTAAAATTTTACTTCGAAATTCTTACTTCTGGCCATGATATTGGCAAAAAACCTAGAGGGGAGTTTTTTTGGCGCACCCTGTATATTTAGGCTGTACTGCAGTATCTGAGCACACACACACACACACACACACACACACACACACACACACACACACACACACACACACACACACACACACACACACACACACACACACACACACACACACACACACACACACACACACACACACACACACACACACACACACACACACACACACACACACACGCGCGCGCGCGCGCACACGCACACGCACATACACACACACGTATATATAATATGTATTGTATAAGGATGGCTGGCCAATATGACAAAATTTAATATAAGCCTACGCACGTAGCGTAGCCTAAAGAAGCTAACAACCTACATATAGGCCTTCGTGATCGATATGCAAGAAATTGCGACAAAAGTTTGAATAAAAAAATTGATTTAATGTCCGTTTGATATTTTCCTTTTTTCAATAGTCTGTGCATACAAAAGGCCAAAACGATTTATTGAAAAGAAAAATTTAATTAAAGCTTCTACACTTAATTCGTATGATTTTATTCTTTACATTTCTCAACACGTAGGCCTAGGCCTAAAAGATAATTGAAAAGATATAGATATAAACGCTCGGGGGGCGAGCATGCAAATACCCAGGGCCCTACCACATTTAGGGGTCTCGACAGGGTACCCTGTAGTTATAATACAAAGTTTGTCATTTATACCTTTATAACAAAATCTCAGAAAGCCTTGAGATAGTTTAGGAGCCTCCCGTAACTGCAGTGTGAGAATTGTGGAAAAATAACTGGGGGGGGGGGGTTGGCCTATGTTAAACTTGGAATTGGGGTGTGAAAAACAGAATTTACTATGGGGAACTAAGCAAGACTGGGGGGGTTGAAACCCCCCAACACCCCCGGCAATTCTCACCCTGCGTAACTGCTCTCATCATTTTCGTAGACTACGTAGGCTATTCCTTGGATGAATCGCCACTCCAGATAAGTCGCAGCTGATCATACAGTCGTTCGATTCAGAATGGCATCACTAGACAGGCCATGAGAGACCTTTATAGAAAAGTCTGGTCCTGTACTCCTCACGATTACCCCTGGAAGTCAAGCTCAAATTGTATAATGCTTGCATACCATCGATATTCCTGAATGGCGGCTAAGCGTGGACCTTGACCGAAGTGGAGGAGAAGAAGATGAACGCTCTGGATCATTGGTCTTTGAGAAGGATATACAGCATCAAATGACTTCATCACGAATGTTGAAGTTCGACAGCGAACGAACCAGCAACCTCTGACATATATCGAGAAGGAGGCGACTGGGCATACTTGCATGCCATGTGACCTGCCAGACTCCATGCAGCCGACCAGCGAGACGGGCTCTCACCTTTGCTGCCCTCCGCAGTGGAAGAGGGCAGAGGCCTCGTGGAAGACCACGAGATACGTGGCTGTCCTATGTCTCAAAGGAATTGCGGAAACTGACATCTCTGAGACCATCGGCTTTGCAGAAGACCGAAACCGGTGGAGAAGAATTGTTGACTACATTCAACGCCACAAGAGGCATGAATGAATGAATGAACGAACGAACGAACGAATGAATGAATGAATGCTCTGCGTAGGCCATATATGCCTGTATCATCAATTCATCATCTTCATTGCTCTCCTCCGTCCGTCCGTCCGTCCGTCCGTCCGTCCGTCCGTCCGCGCCGACGATGAGGCCTTTACATGGCATCTCCAGTTTTCTCCACCCTGCTCTGTCCTCGATGATATCCATGGCATTCCTCATATTCATGCAGCTTTCCTCTAGGAGTCTAGGTCTTCTCGTATGTTGTCCATCCAGGTTTTCCTCTGGCGCCCTCTGCTTGTCCCTCCCTCCCCATTTCCTATAATATAGGGACCCTGAATTTCTCTCAATGGCCCTGCACGCATGTCTCATACATGTACGCACGCGCACACAATTAAGTCCATTGATCTATAGCAGGCTTAATTAAGTTTGCGAGGCTTATAATGACATGCTTGGTTGAACTCACCTTTGCACATTTATATATAAATACTTTTTTTAAAAACACTTGCGCATAGGTCTACATGATATAAAAATTATGTATCCTATTTTATCGTAGGTCTAACTGCAGTTAGGGCCTATGGCCTACCACCTTCTTGTGAAAAGACAGAAATATGGTTTATTCATGCAGTCAGCTTAATTCTCTTTAGCCCGAAAACACGGACTCCGAATTAGGCCTCCGAAGCTATATGACTATCTATGCAGGCATTATAGGTATAATCATACAACACCTATAGCCTACTTTTAGCAAATTTTCAATTATATTGGCTATAACCTGTTTAGACTCTTACAGGTAGGCCTAAAGGTCTATCTGAAGGACATGTCACAGCTGCAAGTGAGCCGAAACCACCCGTGCAAAGCGATTGGACATCACGTACCGGTAGTTTGGTTATGTATATATATATATATATATATATATATATATAATTATATACAATATTATAATTATATACAATATTATAATTATATATAATATTATGATTATATACAATATATCTTTGCCTACCTACATACATACATACATAGACCTGCATACATGCATACATTCACACAAACATGCATACATAATAAAATCCATGGCAAATAAAGATCTCCGGCAAATTACAAGCCATCTGCCATATGTCGCAGTATTGTTACCTATAATTGTTATAGCCATATAGACATATGGATCTTTGTTACACATGTAAACTGAGATGGGAGTGAAGATAGGTCCATAATTATAGGCTACTGGTAGTGGCCTACTGTTCCATTATCTGAAGGACGTGTTATAGGAATAGTGTCCGCTACAGAGTATACACATGCTGCCAATATGCACGTCCGTTGGAGAATCAATTACTGTAGGCTATACGCACTGGAAGCACCTCTGATTAGTGTGCACTGGGAGAGGCACTATAGCAGTGTTATTTCAGTTATGGTTTTTCAGTTACAGTTTCAGTTACAGTTATCTATTTTTTAATTTTTCAGTTACAGTTTCAGTTACAGTTAACTGCAATGAGATTTTTCAGTTTCAGTTACAGTTATTTCTTATTTTTCAGTTACAGTTTCAGTTACAGTTATTACGTGTATATTCAAACGTCACAACTACTAAGACACTGATCACAGTCACACATATTGCGCAAAGTTCCCAGAAAGTTGAATAGGAGATCAATCTGATTTTACATATTGTCGGTTGACTTTAAGGAACACACGACGTTCCAGGTTTACACTTAATCTGTTTCGCTTTCTTGCACACAAGTCCCCACAAACTGAGAAGACGCGCTCAACGTATGCTTGTGAAGCAGGCGAGGATACGAAGTCTTCTGCAATCAGGGCCAGAGATGGATAGGAGCTCTGTCACATATGTTCACAAACCAAAAGATAACGAGTGAAACACCCCTCAAAGTGATTAATCAACTTGTCATGCAATAGCAGAATTACAAATGTTATAGAAAGGCAGTAGTCAAACATACTACTATACTATACACTAAGGGGCAGTAAGGGTTCAACTAATGACTAGTTTCTCTTCATTGGTCTCATGTTCTTTAAAGACATTTCTTCTCCCCCGAAGTTTCCGTGCTGAGAACGCCTCTGAATAGTTATGTTGTGAGAAATGTATAGAAAAAGCACTTGTTTTATTTTCAAGTTAACTCCTTTTGATTCTTCAGTTATACAGTTATTGTTTTTCAGTTTCTATTACAGTTTCAGTTATTCAACATTTTTCAGTTTCAGTTTCAGTTACAGTTAACTGGCATAGATTTTCCAGTTATTCTGCTATTTCAGTTACAGTTTCAGTTAATAGAAATAACACTGCACTATAGGCCTATAAATTTATAGAAGCAATACAGTACATACATACATAAATACATAGATACATAGATACATACAATACATACAATACATACATACATACATACATACATACATACATACATACATACATACATACATACATACATACATACATAACATAACATAACATAACATAACATAACATTTTATTCGGCAACCAATAATATTCGTAACATTTCGTATTTATAACAGAGTAGCAAACATGTTGGCATGCCCAGGAGACCCAAAAGGGGCCGAAGGTCCCGCTAGCCAGGGCCACCTGAGAGCGTTGGAAGAAACAGATGAGAAATACGGCCGAATTTGAAATGAATAACACAAAAAATCTTAACTAGCATACATGCATATATATATAATATATATATATACACATATATAATTATATATACAAACGAAAAGTAAGTAAATTAGAGAAAATAGTGTACGAAGTAGTCAGTAACATACACAAACACGAGTGCACACTCCCATTTTAAACTGATGATATTTCTCACAAAATTGGACTTACTCTCCTTGCTGGATATAAACAGAAAACTCACGTTTGAACAGATGAAAAGATGGCATGGATCGGATATTAAGAGGAATACTGTTCCAGGTTCTTGGCCCGATACATTTAATAGATGTAAGCTTAGTATTAGTACGGGCAAATGGAGTACAAAAAAAGTTAGCATTTCTCAAGCAACGATCTTGAACATTGGTATTAAGTTGAAAATAGTCTCTAAAGGTTAATGGTAATTGATTATGAATATAACGGTACATAAATGTCCCTATTTGCAATCGCCTTATCTGCTCTGGCTTTAGTATTTTTAATCCTAGGAATACTGCTTTTGTGTGGGCTCCATAAGGGATTTTAGCCACAAATCTTATAGCTCGTTTTTGGAGGACAACGAGTTTAGCCAGATTAGACTTATACGCAGAGGCCCATACAATATTGCAGTAAGATAAGTATGGATGTATGACAGTATGAGTGTATAGTAGAGTGAAGTTCTGATCTGTGGTGAGAGGATTCTAGATATGCGAGAGAAAATGCCTAGGTTTTTGGCTATTTTTGTTGAGATGTTGGATATGTGCTCTTTCCAGGACAAGTGCTGGTCGACGTAGATTCCTAAAAATTTCGATGATTGCACTTGAGCGATAGGGGTTCCGAGTACATACATACATACATACATACATACATACAAACATACATACATACATACATACATACATACATACATACATACATACATACATACATACATACATACATACATACATACATACATACATACATACATACATACATACATACATACATACATACATACATACATACATACATACATACATACATACATACATACATACATACATACATACATACATACATACATACATACATACATACATACATACATACATACATACATACATACATACATACATACATACATACATACATACATACATACATACATACATACATACATACATACATACATACATACATACATACATACATACATACATACATTGATTGGAGTTTACTGGTTCTAGGTTCGTGTACCGAACTTATTCGTCGGGTTCGTCAAGGATTTTGCGTTGGAAGGGATTTTGTTCGCAAGTCGTCTTGTGTCGCCCACGTGTTGACGTTAGACGCCTCTTGATGCACACGGTCGAGATCAACCATCAAGACCGTGCGGTTTCACCGCTGTTGTCTGGTGTTTACATCTCGCCGAAGGACGGTTCACGCAGGTCAGTGGAGTTAACTCGATCGGATGTTGTCTCGGGTGGCGTTGAAAACTTCCAACCGACAAGCGACAAATGCCTTCTACTGTGCAAACCTTGTGCCCGACGATTGGCCGGACGCGCGCATCATCTTCAACCAGCGAGGAGCTTCAGTTTCGTCAGCGTTTCGTGTTTGCGAGCCCTGTCACCTGTCGCCACTCTACTCTATTGACGCAACCTGTACTAGAGACTCTGAACATTCACACCATCTGAAGGCTGTTGACGGGATTCCGTTGGATGATTCTACGTGTCTGCGAGGGATCGCCACTGATGACTGTTTCCGGCTCACTGTGACTTATTTTGCTAATTTATGAAATTTTCTTGCTGTTATGACACTTAACATCATTTCGGCTAGTTAGCGCAGAGAGCGCCTCTGAGTAGATTTCTTGAAGAGGCGCTATATAAATACTTGAAATAAATAAATAAATAAAATACATACATACATACATACATACATGCATACATACATACATACATACATACATACATACATACATACATACATACATACATACATACATACATATATACATACATACATACATTCATACATACATACATACATACATACATACATACATACATACATACATACATACATACATACATACATACATACATACATACATACATACATACATACATACATACATACATTGTGGGGCGCGGTGGTGTAGTGGTGGCGTCGTTGCCTTGAAGCCAGAAGGTTCGAGGTTCGAATCCACCTTGCCGCGTAAGGACCTTGGGCAAGTCCTTCACTCGCAATTGCTCAGCGCTTCGGCGTGAAACTCCGATGCAGTGTCCGCTCTGTATTCGGGAGCGCCTCTGAGTAGTAAATGGAGCTTGAAGGGGCGCTATAACAAGTGCACATACAAACAAACAAGCAAACAAATACATACATACATACATACATACATACATACATACATACATACATACATACATACATACATACATACATACATACATACATACATACGTACATACGTACGTACATACATACATACATACATACATACATACATACATACATACATACATACATACATACATACATACATACATACATACATACATACACACATATATATACATACATACATACATACATACATACATACATACATACATACATACATACATACATACATACATACATACATACATACATACATACATACATACATACACACATACATACTTGCATGCATACTAAATGCAAACATGCGTACATTGTAAAACATGCTTAGATATTGGTCTTCGTGACAAAGTTCTTGTGTGGACTCCACGCGTGAATATGTAGTCTGTGTTTGAACGCCATTTCTGTCTGCTACGGTGGGATAAAGCAATTAAATGGAATCTTTTTATTTGCTAAATAGTTTTGCCAGCTATGCTTGATTAATAGATGCAAATAAATGTTACTAGGCCTATATAATTTACTGAGCTAAGTTTCGTTGCAGTTTTTAACTGTGTGCAAATAGGCCTATGCGCGAAGTTAGTCGTGGACACACGAGCCCATTAATTTTAGACTGTCTGCTGTATGCGGAATATTACTAGGTCTATATAATGATATATAATAAAAATAGTAGTAGTAATATTTTCAGAGTATTTAGGTTACATCAAAAGGTGTAGACCTAACACATGCCTACATTTACCCAATATCATACATGTACGCATTATGCGGAATTGTACTCTTTCAAGAGTTTTTGTCAAAAACTCATTCTTTTGATAGAGGCATGGCTTAACGTTGTCTTTGGACTTTAACTTTAAGGGCTTAAGCTCAATTAATTTCAATTTTAACTCTTTAAGTTCAGTTTTTGGCATAGTTGCCTGCTTTAATCATCTATTAATGACAGCAGACAGGGCCTACTACCCCCCCCTGGATGTTGGAAGCAATCCCCCCCTAACAGAAATTTTTTGCCTATATTGCGAGTGCCGAAGGCACGAAGTCCATAGCGATTAGGGGGTCTGGGGGATCGTCGTAAGCTCCTTCAGCGGGGTCTGGGGCAGAGCCCCAGAAACCAACGCATTTTTAGCTGTTGGCATCGACTAAAGCGCATGTTTTAGGCTCTTATTTGCTAGCTGTTTATACATGATAAAGTCATGAAAATTTCACTTTTTGGATTTGCACGCTGTAATTGTACCTTTTAAAGCTGTCATCTTCACTAAATTGCTCGTGAATTCAATGCTCAGAAAAGTGGTTTAGGATATCATAAAATGTCACCTCCTCATTATTTAATTTTGTTTTAATTTGCACAATTCTAATGGTAACATTCTAAAATTTCTCATTATGGGTTAACAGTGCGTTAAACACTTTAGTAGTCCTGTGAAGTTTGGAAAGGTCAGTAAAATATCAACTTCTTTTGGTAGGCTATATCAAATTGAGTAGTCTACTGTTAGTTGTACAATACTCAGCAACATCCATTTTGAGATCCAGACAAATCTCATGGACATTTCCCCGGACCACTCCCCGTAATTTCCTCTCTGTATTCCACCAGAGCGTTTCAATAGGACAATTCCCTCGAACATTTCCCTCAAATGCAGGCTGCAAAAGTGTAAGCAATTTGCATTTGTACATACTTCAACAGTGCTTTAATGTTTGAGGGTGCAATTTATAAGCCATTTGCTTTACTTGATTTTGAACCTTTATTGCTGAGCAACCAAGCTTTTATTGCTTGATTAATGTTTACTTAAACGACTAAAAGCCTTTAGGCCTACTATAAACAAAAGTAGGCCTAATGATTTACTGTTGCTTCTTTGCCTCATATCACTCAAATTCATTCTTAAAATATCGTTCATTTTATTTAAAACCTATATTATAAAACAAATGCAGTGTCAGTACATATAAAATATACTTTAAATGTTTTTAACAATTAATGTGATTAATTAGGAGTTGTGAGAGCAAGCGCCATATACGTGCCGGCGACAAATGTAAGTGATTGTAAAGCAAAGGTCATATTAAATGAATATCTACCCTTGAGATGGCGGAATGAACGTTCAAGAGGAATTTACCGTGGGTGTGCGGGGAGGAATGGTACAGAGGGAGATGCCGGGGGATATGTCCAGAAAGAAATCTATTTTGCCCATCTATCATTAGGAGAGGATTTCCCTCTGGCACAAGTTGGATCAGGCTACTTACTCCACCCCCCCACGTGGCAAGCCATGATGGGTGCAAATGTGATGGAAGTGCAAGGACAAATTTATGTGAATGTTAAGAAAAAGTCAAATTAAATGAGGGTTTACCCTGTGCTATGACGGGGAGGGGATTGCTCGAAGATTTACCAGGAGGAAGTCCATGGCAGATACTGGGGAATACCGGGGAGGGATGTTCCGCAGGAAATCTTCAATACTCAACTTTATCATTAGGGGGGGAAACCTTTCCCCCCCTGGCCCAAATTGGAAGCAGTCTGCTTCCATCCCCCCATGGCGTAGTAGGCCCTGACAGCAGACGATGTTTAGACAGTATACCCTTTCTGTACAGCTCGGTCCCCCATCGACAGCGTAGGGTCAGTATACTGCATGGTCACTGGTCAGTCCTCATGTGAAGCTGGAATCACCTAGCAAACCTGAGGCTGCTTACAATTAGTTATCCAGCTGACTAATAGACCATCGTGCAACCCGAGACTAGCCTATGTGAAATCGACATTCTTAATGCTCTTTCATGCTGATATTTCGAATTAATTTCACGGTTAAACTTTAACTTTAGAGTTACCAGATATGAGCAATTGACTTCAATGAGTCGACCTTGATGGGACTACTGTTTGACCTCTTTAATTCTTCCATTGCAGGACACATCAACACACCAGTATTTGTACTTTGCCTGTGTGCTGTTGCACAGTGCAGACGGAAGTTGTTAAAGATGGGTTTTACTTGCTCAGCAATTGCTCGCTGTGTTCTGATCGCTTTTAGTATCGTCTTTCTCGTAAGTGTATTTCATTAATCTGTGAACTGTTGGCTTTCTGATTAACTTTTTGTGCTGAATGATTCTAACAGGCAGTGCTGTTGTCCTGTTGTCTAGTTACATACTTTATACTGGTTAGGCCTATGGATGTTTGACAATTGATTGACCAGCTGACTATAATAGAAAGCAAAGTATGTTAAGTTGTTAACTCTTAGATTTGAGAGACATACTGTATGGAGGATTACAATTATACGATACGAAAGGGGTTAATATCTTTAAACAGAAGACGTTAATATTTTGCTAGAACTCTGTTGGACATCAAATGTTAAACGATGTAGCTCATTGCATACAGCAAATTGTGTGTGTATGTATGTATGAGCACTTGCTATAGCGCCTCTTCAAAATTTCTACTCATGGGCGTCCCGACTACAGCGCGGACAGTGAATCGGAGTCATGCCGAACGCATGAGCAACTGTGAGTGAAGGACTTGCTCAGGGTCTCTACATGGCGGCTTGAGGTAGATTCGAATCATCGATCTTCCGGCTCCAAGGCACCGAACGTACCCGTCACCACCGTGCCACACCAAACAAACCCACTACACCACCTCGTCTAGCTCCCATGCGGCTTGCCGCATTCTATAGCCTAACCTTGGACATTCACTCATACAGCACACCCAAGCATAGTCAGAGGTTAAAACTATAAAAGTTAACGAAACCCAAATTCAAATTTCATTGTTCCCGACATCATGCACCCATAAAGTTATACGAGAATGTACAAGTTTCGAGTAATATTCATAACGAAATCCGGATAATACAGCTTAATGGGGAGCAATTGGACCTCGGAAGCGACTCAATTCCTGTAAGATTCTGGGAATGATTAAAAAGTTAGTGATTCTACATTGGAATCACGATCAAGAGTATGGGATACCAAGAAGCAAACAGGTCGTAAAAGTTTTAATAAAAAATAAAAAATTACACCAAAGAGGATGATGGGTGAAAAAATCATGAGAAATATGAATGACACAACATTGTCGTGACATCGAAAACAGGTGGAAAATCGAAACATTTCCAATGCAGTTGCCACGACACCTTTCTCTTAATATTGTAGACATCTGTACATTTACCAGTAGCTGCTGTTACATTTTTTTATAATTTGTGTGGCATTGTTTTGTGTCTGTAGATTTGTGGAGTTTGTATGATGTTCTTTGGCATAGTTGGAATCATGGGTGAGCGTTCGATGACAGATGTATTCAATTCAATGAACCCTGACTATGGTGTTGTTGCTGACGTCACACACGTGCCTCATTTACTGATGAGCGTATCCGTCTTCCTGATCGTTCTCGGAGCAGTTATGATGGTCTTTGCATTGCTCGGATATATTGGAGCATCAACTATGTTGAGTCCCATTCTTATAGTGGTGAGCTTCTGTCCATATTAGTTTATTAGCAAGTTGTGTATAATTAGATATACTTGCTTGACCTCATGTAATTATTTATGGATATATGTAACATATCGATTATTGCTTTTTAGAGGTTCTTAAAAAAGGTGCTGACTGAATCTTCAGTATATAGACCTTCATAGATTTAATTTTATTAATTAACTAATGTAATTGTTATTTCAAATAATATGTTAGTTTATCGTGGAGTTGTGTAGGCCCTATAATTAGCTACTTGCTTAGACTCATGTAATTAGTTATGAATATGTGACATATTAATTATTGCTTTCGAGAGGTACTGGAAAAAGTGCTGTATGACTTTCATAAATTTAATTATAATAATTAATTAATGCAATTGTTATTACAAATTTATATAGCAAGAAGAAAAACTGCTAGGAGGCACTGTATATCTAAGCATCTAACAGCACAAAACCATGATAACGTGTATGTCCATCGTGGGAGCTTTAAATTTTCACTTTTGCAATCATATGCTGAAGAAAAAGGATGCAATCAGGACATTGTGTGTACATGTACACACAAACGTGCAACCATACCTATATAATATAGCCTATATTCACACACAAATATAGACAGCAGTGAAAGCTCCTTTTAATTATTTTTCTACTGATCTGTGTGTATAAATCATCTTTTGAGATTGCATTACATTCATGTTGATGACAAGTTACTGTGTTTGTGAATGAGTTAGTTTAGGTTTTTGTTGTACAGCAGGGCTGAAACCATTTCAGGTTTAAAGGTGATCTTGAGTATTTCACAAGACAATTGGTTTTAATCCATGGATGTGTGGACCAAATTTTGGGCAACATGGATTTACGGTACCTTTTCTGTGAATTATCAGGGAGCTGGGCAGAGGCCTGCAGGAATAGATATATTTCAAGATCATTTAATTTGATTATTGATATTTATTAGCGGGAACTTTGTTTCTGTGTTTCAGTATGCGACTCTGGTTTTCATCGTGTTAGCTGCAGAGATTGCGTTGATTGTAGTTGCTGTTTTACTTCCATCTATGGTAATTCTAGATTTCCTTATAATTTCTTTACGATTATTCAATAACGTGTTTTATGATCAAGTCAATACTTTCATATGGTTTGTTTTGAACTTCTAAGTGAACTATGATCGTTGAAGGTGCTAAAAATTCAAGAAATTCCATCCCAATCATATGCTTTTCTGCAATTCTTTCCTTCTTGTGGAACAATCTTCCATAACTGCCTTTTGACTCTGAGCAGCCTGCATTTGCAAGCTACCTGAAACACATCAGGTCTAGTTATTCATACATCAAGTCTAGTTATTCATACTTGCATACAAACATAGCAATTGCGATAGTTTTGTGTGGATCGGTTTATCCCTTCAAAATGTGTTTCTTTTAATGTCGCATAGGACATGCATCTTTCTGTTAGCTGGATGAAGTTTTTAACCGTTGCTCAGATCCAAACTTAAAATCTTTACTTCCGATTTCCAACAAGCTTTTAATGTCTTTAACATCCTGAACTATTGGACTAAGTAGTTTTGCTCTGCTTGCACTCAGAAACTTAAAAGCATTTATGCAATTTGTGTAATATAAAAATTATGCATATGTCTGCTTATGTCCATGCATATATGGTATCTATAACAACCAAGGTCTGAGAGGTACTGAAACATGGTTATTTGAACTTATTTCAAAAAGGTATGGTGATGAATATTAAGCTATACTGAAAATGTCTGTTTAGTTGCATGTGGTAGAACAATTTAAATTTTCAGAGGAAGTGTTCGATCTGATACGTTACTTGAAAAGTTTGACCTGCTGTTTCAGCCTGTTTGGGACATTTAACAAGAAAGAATAATATTGACAATGCTGATGAAACTATAGAAGCTTCTGGATAAATTTAGTTTTGTTCCTAGTAAATTAGCCAGCAGAAAGCGAACATAGGGCTAGCCGTGACATTATAGAAATTGCTTTTTATCTGCAGTATCAGCAGGAAAGTGAGGATCTACTGTATGAATCGCTACATGATCAGTATAACGCATCCTCAGGTAACGTGCATGACTTGCTTTGTTGTTGTGAGTAACTTCTGTTTAACTGCTGTCTAATGTGCAAAGCATAAACGAGGCTACACTACAGCGAGGAAACTACAAGATAGTATGTAGTTCCAAAACTTAACACAACTCCACAGTTTGGCTGATTTTTCTATGAAAGTCTTACGTCTTAATCTTCTTGATATCGGCCTGATTACGGCTCGTATATGCTTTACACATTAGACTGGAATGTGTTTTGTATTTGAGGAATATATAGGCTAATTCAGATTGTAACTACAGTAGATTGCCTGTATTGCACCTCTCACTTTAATACTTTCAAAAGCAAACTACATAATCATAAATCAGATGGAATACGATTGGCCTTTAAAGCTGTTAAAATGAGGAGCTAGCTGCATTAATTAATACCGGTGGTCGGTGGACAAGTTGGTCTTCCTGATGCAGTTTATACACGTGTAGCACTGAGAAATTTCGGAGATTGACATTGCATCTCGTTAATTGGTGTTGCATAGTGTTTATACTTCAACAGGTAGACGCCTAGTTTTGTTTTATTAACACTTCATTAGCAATCTTGGCACAAATGAATAGGTTAAGATATACTTACTAAGTGGTGGTTTATTCTCCAGTTAGTGTCGATAAACTCATGGATCCAGCAAATGCTGGCAAGATTCCTTGGATCATACTTGAAATGAAGGTTAGTTTCAAAATTGTATTCTGCGGTCACTTTGTGCAGAGCAAAACCAAAGCCATTACTGGCAGTTAAATACGCACTGTCTCTAAACTGCACACATCATTTACGCTTTTTCCTATCAGGATATTTCTATCAAGTATTTATTTCTAATGCAGCATCCCCTCTTGTTGTCAATCCAACGAATGCTTATGGTTGTCTTGACAAGTTGAAATTAATTAATTACACTTGTCATCATTATCAATACCGGTAATTATAATATGATCCATACGTTATTAGTATGGCTGTTATGATTTCATCTCCAATTTTGAAGTTTATTGTCCATCACTGCTTTTCTTTATCTTGTTTAGTTTTTATGCTTACGTTGCTTCAGATTACATTATATTACACTATGCTATGAATTGTGATGGCGTTTATTTATCCAGATACGTTTTATCATGAGTCATAACAGCTATGTCATGATAACAAATGCTAGTTACCATAAGAAACCAGCAAGACTATAAGTTTTGATGGTCACATGCCACACACCCAACTTGTGTCTTTGTGCCATCAATTATGTGATTGAGTTTCTGTGCGTAAGCTAGTATGCAGGAAACGGTGACTTTGGCAAAACATGTTTAATTACTTAAAATAATATTTTTAGTTTTTCAATCAATCAATCGTAATGTATATAGCGCCTCTTCAAGGTACCTACTCAGAGGCGCTCCCGGCCGAGATCAAGCAAAAAAACAGTCTTCAACAGTTTATGAAATTGAGAACAGCTTGGAAAGTGTCGCATAATCAAGGAAAGTCCATTCAAGGTTGTTGGACCAACCACAGAGAACGAACGCCTCTGCATTGTTGCAGACATTGTTGCACACATCATTTACGCTTT
This sequence comes from Lumbricus terrestris, assembly GCA_949752735.1. Lineage (NCBI taxonomy): Eukaryota > Metazoa > Annelida > Clitellata > Crassiclitellata > Lumbricidae > Lumbricus > Lumbricus terrestris. Next base: position 51,333,125 of record OX457041.1, read on the forward strand.
TTCCTATCAGGATATTTCTATCAAGTATTTGTTTCTAATGCAGCATCCCCTCTTGTTGGACCAACCACAGTTTTTCTCATGTATATATAGTTATATACATATATATATTATATTTATATTCCAAACGGATGGCTACTGCCCTTTCCATCACATTGATTGTCTATTTGGTGTCAGTTTAAAGTCAGCTGCAAAGCTGGTGAGATTTTTGTCCATTAATTATGTCAAGATATTTTATGCAGTTTTTTTACCTAGAGCTACCCCTTGACAATAGAGCTGTCAGACACGTCAAGGAGGCAAATAAAATAAAATTGTGTCACAAATAAGCCCCAAGGAGTTGGCAAGGACACATTCGATGTGATAGTTCTACGCAAATACTAGATTAATTTGGGTTTTTTAAATTGTGTAATTTAAGATATGATATTAAAACAGTTTGTTTGGGTTAGTTTTGGAATGAAACTGGTTGAGGATTAATTAATTTTTATGAACGACTTGAATTTTTTATTCATTCAAATTAACATTTGATTTGTTACGTTGTCCATTTGTTACATGTTTACATCAACTTTGATTGAACAACCTCAAAAATCAGTCAAGAATTGTCAAACTGTCAAAGCCCATCCTTTATTTTCTTGGCATGATTGATAGACAATCCTCTGATCCTATGGTAACTCGACCCGGACCACCTTCGGACTACCCTTTTGACTCGACGCAGCGCTTGTGAATAATCTGGTGCCCCGTGCTTGGCTTTTGAGTAGCGCTTTAGAAGTTTGGAGATTATGATTACGATTACGAATCCTGTAATGCTTTATGAACATTCAGGTGCGCTTACTGTACTTACGAGCTGTTGGTCTTTTTCTTTCTGATTCAGTTTTCATGTTGTGGGGCACATAACTACACTGATTATCAGACAATTGATTGGAATCGAACAATTTCAATGAAGAACATGACTCTGCAGGCTGTGGTACCATTTTCATGCTGCAAGACCCCTACTGAAGTTGGAGAGAGCATGATCAGATGTCTAAAAGGTGAAGTTGAAGATATTAACACTGAGGTGAGATGCCATATGGCCAATATTGTTTCCTGTGTAGATGAATGACAAGGTTTACTGTAAAAAGGAAGCAGGTCATCTGAGTTTTGCCTTCATTAGTCCTCCCCTCGGAAATCAGATCTCTCCATTGACATGTTCTTTGCTAATAACTGGTACTCAAACACATCCTTCGGTCTTTCCACTGTCTGAAATATACTTTCATTTCTCTGGATCTTTCACACTACAAGCGCCTATGAGAGTGTGCTCTGTGAGAGGCACATAATATAAATTTGCATTTACAATACAATAATTATTATCTTTGACACTATATAGTCTCTACCTCTCATCTCTAACACACACCTACATGTACCTATTTGCAGTTTGACACATCTTGCCTCACACTAATTAGTCTCAGCTCTAATACACACACATACTATTGACCAAGCAAGATGTAAAACTGCAAATAGGTACATGTCATGTACCTATTTGCAGTTTTACATCTTGCTTGGTCAATAAACGAAATAGGTGTGTGCGTGAGTGTGTGCGCGCGTGTGTGTGTATATTTAGGCATGTGTGTGTCTGTGTCTACAAGCAATATGCATGTGGGCTATAAATTTAGTGAATCATGTATCATGCGAGTAACTGTTCGGGAGATGATGGGAAAGATTTCTTGATTTTCAGTTTGAAATTTTCTTATTTTGCAGGGCTCCGTATAATTGATGTGAGCAGGGCTGTTTTTAAGGAATTTCTAGAACTGCATAACCCTTTCTTTCCTTTCCCATCCTCCATGGTAATTACTCCCAATCGGAGGAAAATGACCTTTTTCAACTAGTTTTAACTGCACAGAAGTGCTTCTACAACTGCACAAATCCATTTAGAACTGCACATTTTGTGTACAACTGCACGTTAAAAAAGCCCTGGATGTGAGTGGTTTGATTTTTTTAGGGTTGCTACAAGGCAGTGCTGAAGTTGATCTGGAGTTACAGCGCTCTGGCAATGACCTTTGCTGTAATCAGCATATTAATTGAGGTCTGTAAACTATCCTAGAAAAGGATTAAGTGGTTTTCTTATAGAAATGCTATAATTAATAGCTCATATCTTATCTTATCTGATGATTTCTGTGATGTTGTGATCATAAAATTTTTATTCATGTAAGCAGCATCAATTGTTGGTCCCTTTAATAAGGAAATCAAAGTCAATGCCTTATTGTGTTATACTATATCTCTGGGCAGTTATAAAGCAACTTTAGCAGTAGGCTTACTGACTATTGAGAGGCACTTCCAGCGTGAGCACTTCGAGGAAGCAAACAAGTTTTCAAGTAACGGGCCGAAGTGGAAAAACAACTGCCTTATTTAGCTGTTGTTTTACTGGGAACATTTCTGAGTAGATTACCCTGAAGGTGAGCTATATAAAAAGTCAATAATAAATATAAGTTTTATGGTTATGGTGGTTATGGTTATAAAATTTAACTGTGTTGTTTTCTACTTGCAGGTTCTGCTGCTTTGGGCATCAATTCAATTGGCTTGTTGATAATGTAGTAATATTGGAGATTAGAAAATTGTTCATGTGAACAATGAACTCATCATCTACGCAAAAGATGTATTTGATGTGAAAGTACAGACATTTCAAAGCGTGCCACTTCAAAGCGTGCAGTTGTATATTGTTTGCTTTTACTGCGAATTTAAGACTGTGGATATGCTTACAAATGGCATCTTTTTTTGATTTTTCTTTGCTCACTAAGAAAAAAATTCTGCCAGATAGAAAAATGAAAATTTCCAGAATGCCTAAAAGTGTTATGTGGATTTTCTATGCCATTCAGGTGTCATCATAGAGGAAATAGGGGGCCTACTTTCTAACTTTCCATCTTATGCCAGGCTTAAGACTCCATAATGTCCACATCTCTTGAATCTGCTTACATTTAGGGCCTATCCTTACTTTGTGGCTGCAGCCTGCAGCAATCAACTTTGAATAATTAATCCGTTCTTGCTTCTTATCACGTACCCAGATAAGATCGTATTTCACTGTGACTCTCTGATGTGATCACACCGAGAGGCAGTGTCTTTTCTCACATTTAGCTCAGGTATTTATTTATTTATTTTTATTTATTTATTTTTTCCTCAACCAAAACAACAAACAAACATGATACAATTATGGCATTGAATAATAGGGCCTACATTAACATAATTTGGTGAAGAAGGGGAGACCCAGAAGGGATAGAAAATCCCGCTAATAGGGCCACCCATAATTCATGTAAAATATAAAAGAAAAACATGACAGAGCATTCAATTGTAGGAATAAAAAAATGATGAGGGAGAGAAAAAAAAATTAAGCAATCGACATTTCTGTATATAACGAGAAAAACAACTCTTAACTAATGACTTAACTAAAGACTTAACTAAGGGCTTGGCGAGACCACTGAGCAGAAACCTTAACCATTACATATCAGGAAGTGTTTTAAGTAGATAAAGGCGAAGTTTATGCTTAAATAATCTTGTGTTAGGTAGGGAATGAAGATGTGTAGGGAGAGAGTTCCAACATTGGGAGCCAGTATATTGTATAGAGAATCGACGAGTATTAGTATGTGCGTAGGGAAGGTCATAAACAGTTAATTTTCTAGTTGAATAAGAGTGGCGATCAGAGGTAAGGTTAAAGAAATCATTAAATACAAGTGGTAATAGGCCATGGTTATAACGGTACATAAACTCTCCTATTTGCAAGTGCCTAATTTGATCGATCTTTAATAATCCAAATTCCTTGAAATACAGAGCGGTGTGGGCTCGGCGAGGAATATTAGCTATAAAACGGATTGCATATTTTTGAAGGGTGACTAGTCTGATAAAATTAGATTTGTAAGTAGATGTCCAAATTAAATTACAGTAGGTTAAATAGGGATAAATAAGAGAATAGTATAGCATAGACCGGATAGAGACAGGAATCAGTTTAGATGAGCGAAATAGCACACCAACAGTCTTAGCAATTTTGCTAGAGATATTATTGATGTGTTCCTTCCAATTTAGATGCTGGTCAATGTAAACGCCCAAAAATTTTGTGGATGTTACTTCGGTGATAGGAGTCCCTTCAATAAGTAGAATAGGAAGTTCATTGGGATATTTTTTCTTATGGGATCTGAAGAGGATGTAGTTGGTTTTATCCAAATTTAGAGTAAGTTTATTAGATCGAAACCAATCAACGACTCGGTGAAGCTCAGAATTAACAGTGTTGAATAGGGTATCAATAGATTTATCAGAATGAAATAAGTTAGAATCATCAGCAAATAGCACAAAATACATAGAAGGCGATACATTGGGTAAATCATTAATATAGATTAAAAATAAAAGAGGTCCAAGATTAGATCCTTGAGGGACACCGTGAGAAATGAGTTGTAGATCAGAAGTACAATTGTTAACAGAAACCAGTTGAAAACGATTTTCAAGATAGCTAACAAACCATTGTAGTTGTGTCCCTCTAATTCCATAGTTATAAAGTTTTTTGATCAAAATATGATGATTTACAGAATCAAAGGCTTTAGCTACATCAAGGAAGATACCAAGGGAGTATTCGTTATTTTCAATTGCATTAGAGATTTTGTCTTGTATGCTTAGAAGGGGCATGTAGGTAGAATGACCCTGTTGGAATCCATGCTGAGACTGAAATAGTACTTTCTCTTTTGATAAAAAAACTATCTAAACGTGCGTACATTAATTTTTCAAATATTTTGGCGAAGAATGGGAGTACAGAAATCGGTCTGTAGTTAGAAACATTGTCCCTCGGGCCCTTTTTATGAATGGGTATGACCTTGGCAGTTTTCAATGCGGAGGGGAATACTCCAGTGGTAAATGAGCAGTTGACAATCTCTGATAGCGGAATTGCAATTTTAGGCAATGTTAATAGGGCTATGGCAGGGTCAATTCCATCGACTCCTTTACTATGCGTAGTGCGAATGGTATGCGCAAGGTTCATTATTTCACAAGGTGTAGAAGGGATTAATGCTATAGAATGTGGAAGGGGTTGGGATAAGTAGGAGAGAAAAGAGTTAGTTGCAGCAGGTATTTTATTAACAAGAGATTGTGCAATGCCTGTGAAGAAATTATTGAATTTAGTTGCTATAGTCTGAGGGTCAGTAATTTGTTCACCATTTACATTCAATGCAGTAATTACAGTTTCTCTGTTAGTATCTCTATCCAGTATACTCCTCAGAAGACCCCAGGTTTTTTTAAGGTTATTACTATGGATTAAAAATTCGGATGCATAATAATCTTTTTCGGCTTGCAATTTAACTTTCTTAAATTTATTTCTGTATAGGATGAATTTCCTTTTGTTGGCCTCATTTGGATTTGTTACGAATTTTTTATATAGTTTCGCTTTCTTATTACTAGATTATTACTAGATTAATATAGATTAAAAATAAAAGAGGTCCAAGATTAGATCCTTGAGGGACACCGTGAGAAATGAGTTGTAGATCAGAAGTACAATAATTGTTAACAGAAACCAGTTGAAAACGATTTAGCGCAACACACTGGCATGGATCGAGATCAGTGGACCCGAGTTCGAGCCCCGATATGATAGACGTGCTTTGTATTATTATCATTTTGTTTGAGTTTGTTTGAGAGCACTTAGAGTCTTAGAACATTTAGAACACTTAAGTCGCTTAAAAAAATCGAGTTGCCAAACTTGCTTGGAACATTGCTAGGACACTTAGAACTGTCTGTAGGCTGCTATTATGGTTGGCTAGCAACTGAATTGTCTGTTCGTTTATGAGCAAAAACAGGTTGACAAACCGCAACCTGGTAGGCTACATTGAGACAGGCAAAAATTAGCCATACATTGAAATAATAATATTAAAGGGAGCCATTAGTTATTGGAATTGAATCGATAGTTAGACCTGGGACTAATATCGATATTAGTCTCAGGTTAGACTTATGCTTTAGTAGGCCATAATATGTTCGAAAAGAACTCTAGGGATAAAGCCCGGTCATCTTTGCTCGGAAGTTCAAAATTGTGTATATGGGCCCTGATACCTGGACGACGATTGTTCTTTGGCGGGAAAAGACCTCGAAGGACGTGGAAGTCGTACCTGGCCATATTGCATGCAGCAGTCGGTCCGCAGCCAAAGCGACTCGCATGGCAACAGTAACTGTTGCAGCACCTGAAGGGAGGTAACCCATACGCGACGCAGGTAGGCCCTAAGAAGTTATATATAAGCTGCCCAGCTTAAGTTTAATTTTTGTAGGCTGCTATTATGGTTGGCTAGCAAGCATGTGCGTTAAGTCAATCTTCGCTGCGATTCCGAAAGTCAAGGGAACAACGAAATGCGAGAAGCATAGAACTATTGCCCTGATCAGCAGTGGCGGCGCCAGGATTTCAGTTTCGGGGGGGGGGCTGAAGCCTCGCGGCGAAAATTTTCCATTTTCGCTGCCAAAATTTCTGACGACCTTTTTTTAGTCGTCAGCCGAAAATCGTGGATATTTCAATGTAAACAAATTCGGATGGCCCTTTTTTAGGGGGGGCTGAGCCGCTTGTAGGGGGGGGGCTTAGCCCCCCAGCCCCCTAGCGCCGCCACTGCTGATCAACCATATGCGAGCAAGATAATGCTCAGAGTTCTGCTTGGCAGGATGCAGAAGGCGGCGGAGGAGGAGCTATCGGACGTACAGATCGGATTCAGGAAGAGAGTGGGCACAAGAGACCAGATTTTGTCAGACTATATAGTCACCCTTCAAAAATATGCAATCCGTTTTATAGCTAATATTCCTCGCCGAGCCCAGACCGCTCTGTATTTCAAGGAATTTGGATTATTGAAGATCGATCATATTAGGCACTTGCAAATAGGAGAGTTTATGTAGGCCTACCCGCTATAACCATTATGTCTTATTACCACTTGTATTTAATGATTTCTTTAACCTTACCTTTGATCGCCACTCTTATTCAACTAGAAAATTAACTGTTTATGAAATTATGAGCTTCCCTACGATTCTCTATACAATATACTGGCTCTCTCCCTACATATCTTCATTCCCTACCTAACACAAGATTAGTTAAGCATAAACTTCGCCTTTATCTACTTAAAACACTTCCTGATATGTAATGGTTATATGGTTTCTGCGCAGTGGTCTCGCCAAGCCCTTAGTTAAGTCTTTAGTTAGCCTAAGTCTTTAGTTAAGAGTTGTTTTTTCTCATTGTATACAAAAATGTCGATTGTAGAATGTCGATTGCTTAGTAATTTTTTTTCTCTCTCCCTCTTAATCTTTATATTCCTACAATTGAATGTTCTGTCATGTTTTTCTTTTATATTTTACATGAATTATGGGTGGCCCTATATTAGCGGGATTTTCCATCCCTTCTGGGTCTCCCGGCCCTTCTTCACCAAATTATGTTAATGTATTATTCAATGCCATAATTGTATCATGTTTGTCTGTTGTTTTGGTTGAAGAAAAAATAAATAAATAAAATAAAAATAAATAAAATAAATAAATCATAGGAAAACCATAGAATATGATTCACGCGTGATCTCTTCATAGTCTTTAGATGACGTCATCATCATATCTATAGTCACAGATTTAAAATCTTTGTTTACAGTTCTTTGTGTGTGCCCGATTGAGAATTTAATTAATTTGTTAATATGTGAGTTCTGTAGAAAAGCTTTAAAATGCTCTGTGATGTAGGTTGCAATGGAACAGAAGCCCATGAAGCCTGCAACTTGATCCGAAGATCCATATAGACTTTTGGATCGAGTGTCTTGAATTTGTGGCTTTATCGCCCTGCAGCCTGCGACGTTTTTTAACACATCCAATGAGCACATAATACGCATTCTGTCAATTGATATTAGGTCCTACCTAGACTTTAGACTTAGTTTAGAGTATGTATCTGGCTCTGACACCAAGGACATTTTCATCATGAAATGCTCCAGTGCACAGAACGCAATTTTGTGTTATACTGCATTCGTTAATTGTGCATTTGTAATAAAAGACGTGTGCTCAATTTTTACAGATATAGAATATCGGAGTTTTAATTTCTCGGTCACAATTTCATTGTGAGAGCCTGCACTGCCCTGCAGCACTGGAGATTTATTTCAGATGAGGATGTGTAAGCCCTACTCGTGGTAGGCTCACTCACCAATCTCGAACTACTCGAATGATAGTATCATTCGTATGTTGAGCAATGATCTGCATATCAATTGCCCGCTTCTTCATCATCTTCTTTAACATTCTTCTGTGTGTAAGTGTCATATGCATTCAAAAATTATTTCACTAATAAGTAAATAAAAAATACTATTGCCTTATCATAGACAATAGACATCCATATGTTGAGGCAAGGGTCTATTTGCCCCTATGGATTTTAAATACATATAAAATAAGAGACAAGGGTCTATTTGCCCCTATGGATTTTAAATACATATAAAATAAGAGACAGTTAATTAATTAAGTAAACAAGACTACCAAAACGAGATAAGGTGATCCTTAAATCAGTCAAAATTACTTTATTGCAGCTCCATTTTTAATGCAATATATAAAGTAGTGTCGGTCTCATGATACACAGCTCTCAGTGCCATACCAGGTTGAGCCAATATCAGGCAAACTTAGCTTATCGCTGGCGTTATATCAAATCGCCTCTCATAGACCACCTATAGATGCTCTTTGATCAGTTTTAGTGCCAGGTTAGAATATGAGTGTCAACTTTTGTCAAGATGGGGAAACATTGCTCGTTATACACCCTGTCACAATATGATGGAGAGAGGATCTGATGACCATCAGTTCCATTCAATGTTTTGTCTGATCTGTCAGTGTTTCTGTCAACCACTCTATGCACGGTGGTGTAGTGTAGTGTAGTGTAGTGTAGAGAGCTGTTCGTTGCCTACAGCTGGAGGGTTGCAGGTTCGAATCCAATTTAAGCTGCCTCGCAAGGGCCTTGGCCAAGTCCTTCACTCGCAATTACTTATGCGCTTCAGCGTGAAACTCCGATTCTGTGTCCCTGCTGTAGTCGGGAGCGCTTCCAAAAGTTCCAAGTAGAAATCTTGAAGGTGTGCTATAACAAGTGCACAGTGCACATACATACACTCACAAAGGTAGGCAGAAACAGCAATGCTGAAAAAGATTAATTGGAAGTATATGGGTATTGTTTGTTTGTGGAACCTTAGAGAAAAAGTTGGGATATGTCACCCTTAGTTTAGTAAGCATAGGTACAGTTATTACTGAACCTCCAGAAAGTGTGCCCTTGTGGTGTCTTGTAGATTTAAGAGATATTACAATTTTGTTGATAAGAATAATATTAATGATGATGTCACATGTTTGTTTGTTTCTGTTGTTTTGCTTGTATAGGCCTTTGCAATTCTCTTTCTTGTATTTGGAATAACGGTCCACTTGAATAACTACACTCTGGTTGACAAAATTGACACGCACTACGCTGAAGTTTTACACATTATTAATATTCCAGACCTTATCGGCAACGCTGCAATTTTCATGATTACAGCAGGTGCTGTCAGCTTGTTTCTCTCCATCTTCGGTTGCTGTGGAGCTGCTATGTTCAGCAGATATGCCTTGCTGATGGTGGGTTGCATTGTAACTGGGCTATATCTGATGGTTTATGAGCCAGACATAACTTCTATTTACGTCTACCTAAACCATGCAATGGTTTTCTTTACCTGACCTATCAAATTGATGTTAATTGAAGTCTTGAACTATCCAATGCATTTTTTTACCACTGGCCTATTGAATTAATTACTACCGGTACTTCAACTATCCAATGGATTTACATGATCTGTCAAGTGGATGTTTTTTACCTGAGCTGCCCAATATATTTTACCTGAGCTTTCCAGTCGTTTTTACTTAAATTATAGGTGTTATGCTTTTGACATATAGATAAATAGATAGATAGACATGGTCCATCGAATAGATTGTTTTACCTGCCATATCCCATAGAACTTGATCGGCCCCATCCAAATCATTTATAGCCTGGCGCAACCTATGGGTTTATTACCTGGTCGTTTGCTTAGCCTGTTCAATTATTGCTTTACATGGACTTTCAGATTGAAGTTAATTATTTGGCAGCATGTATGCTATTAGAGTGGTATTATAAAAGTCTTCATATTGTGCTGAACTATTTAGTAGCATTGCAATTTTGTCAATAAAGCAAGATTGTTAGTTTTATGATCCTTGCTTTGTTGCCTTGTGCTAATAATTTAAAAAAATAAATAAATATCATGTCAAGGTCTTTTGGTAAACCGTAAAGGCAACATGTCTTCACAATCATGATTGCCCGTCTTAAGACATTTAGAAAGAATTTGAATATGTTGTGTGATATATGATTGACATCAGTCCTTTTCGTGTCCTTCCTCTCCCACCTTCCTTCCCTATTATTGCCTAACTGATCGTGTTGACACTGTGAAATAAAAGAGACAAACATCTCTTTTCTTTTATATTATTAATTAATAATATTGACAAAAGATTATTTCAGAATTCCATTGGTAGGGAATGGATTGTTTAAAAAGTAGCTGAATAATGATTTCAAATTAGTATAGGGAATAAAATTCAGAATTCACTGAAACAACATTGATATCTTTTAAACTAGATAATTATGTAGTTTCACTGAAAGTACTTAAGTCTAATATTTATTTGTGTGCTTGCAATAGTCTGTTGGTATGGTTGCTGAATTCTAATGTCAGTGCAATGAAGGAGGCGCGAAGTTATTGTTTTGTCTTAGGTTATTCTTGTTTGTTTTTTGCTTAGTATTGGATTCTGAATCTCCTCCTTGCCTTATTCCACGTCGCTGTTATCATTTATATCCTTGTGTATCCAGAAGAGGTAATTGTAATGTACTTTCACATCAGTCTCAATTATGGTGTATTAAGAATGTATTTATTATCTGTACAATCATAAACACCAAATTTCTAAAGTGACACTTGAAAGTTAAGTGCAGAGCACCACTTTATTCATGAGTACTATACAGGGCTATGCCATGATTTTCAGTTTTATCAAGTAAGTTGAAGTAACAATGTAGTGATGGATTCTCCATATCTGTAGAATCTTTGTATGTTTTTTAGATCTGGGGTGCTATTCATATGTGCTTAATTACAGAATTTACAATAAGTGATATTCAGTGTGTTTTATGATATCATCAGTTTTAAGAAAAACCAATACTTTTGTATGGGGCTATGGACCTGTGGTAACGTGTAAAAAAACTGCTTAAATTATCAGTGGGTACTTCTTTTTAGAAAAGAGAAGAGATTAAGCAGAAGACATACGAGTCCCTCACAAATCACTTTAAACCCGGTAAGTGTTGTGTTGTAACTGTTAATATTTCAATTCCATTGGAGTCAAATAGTTGTAGTTGTGAATGTGAGGTAGTGTACTGCAAAAGGCACAGAACTGTGCAGCTTGGAGTCTAGTAGCAGTGAGTGTGAAAAATACTCCAAAAGGTGCACAACCATTCAGATAATGTATTCTTCTAGAATATTGTAAATGCATTGAATCCATTGATTTGTAATTATTGATTGTAATTGAGAATTGGATAAGTTTGGAGGATGAACATGACATTGTAGTGTGTATGTTCAGATGATTTGTCTTAAGTTGCATGTTTTGGTGCTACTGAACATCATCATCATCATCATCATCATCATCATCATCATCATCATCATCATCATCATCATCATCATCATCATCATCATCATCATCATCATCATCATCAATCATCATCATCTGTAGTGTGCCACTCTCCAGAATGTTGCTATGTTTCCAATGCTCTGCTACTTTCTAGTCTCTAGCTGTGTGCAGCCGATGGTACAATGGGAGTGGAGGAAAGATTCACTTGTGCTCTCATGGTCCATGTGTGCTTTTTAAGTTTTCCAGCTGCTTAGGGTGGCTTGAGTTTGGGAGTGCTGCAAATGGTTCAGTATGCCCTATGGTCGTGCCTGCTGTCTAACAGTCACACAGTCACACCATGTGAATTACGGCAAAAATATCCCAAGTCTCCTAGTTTCAATCATGAACACTCCAGATTTTTGGATATTCATTTACAATGTTTGCAATTGAGAAATTAATAATTGAATAACTTCATTTAGTAATACAGTTAGTGTTTTCTTCTCGTCCTGTTCATATTTATGAACCATATAATTATGTTTATTAAAGTTACACAAGATGGAACAATCAGCCTAGGCAAACAATCAGTTAGGTGTAGAGTGTAGACTTGCCTCCATGAAAACTGCAGAGGTTTACTTTTTGAACCCATCACAAATGCAAAAAGCGTGAGCTGTATTTTATTTTACATATAATATGAGTTACTTACTGCTCCAATGAGCACAAATCTAGTGATTAATTACCAATTTAGGTGTTCTTGTTTGAAATTCTACATCTTGATCAAGATCTGGTATTTATTCAAGTGTTTGTGTTTTAGTAAGCCAATTGTCGGATGTGACTTGGAAAGACCTGGAAAATTTTCGCTCAAACGATTCAATCCAAGTGTATTGGTTAATGATGGAAATGCGGGTTGGTTTTCTATTGCTGGTGTGGTAATAGTCTGCCAGTACACTACTTCCTTAGAATACTAATCAGTACTATTTTATCATTTTTATGACCAGGCTGTATTATGATTATGATTATGGTATGTTCTTTCATGTTTGCTTGTTCACTTCAGAACTTTGAAGATGGCATTTTTTTCTGCATTGTTCTGTATAGTCGAATTATTAACCTAATGTAATGCAATGGGTAATTTCTATAGTGTCGCTCACAGACATGGCCATTCAGTAGCGCTCCCAGTGCGATAACCCACAGAGAATAAATAAGTATTAAGAAGAGATAGACGGAGACAGAGAAAGAGACACACACACATATATATTATATATGTAGTTAGTGATCCAGAGAGTAGAGTCCCATACAGAGTGGAGGGAAGGGAATTCCATAAGGTGGGTCCAATGTAATGTATTGTAGCATATTCAACTTTGAAGGATTTTTTCTGGATTTTTGCATCTGAAGCAAATTTAAAGAATTTTGGTTGTGTTTAGTGTTATGTGTAAACAGTTGGATACATTTAGGCTTACCAAAGTGTTCTCTCTGATCTTGAGCTTCAGACTTTTCTGTATTAAACTTTAGTTGAGTTTTCAGGTGTAATTGTATCAATTCTGTATTTCAAGAATAGTTTCACTGTTAAAATTTTGTTGTTTTTTGCATTTCAGTTTAACTGCTGTGGTGCCAATGATTTCCTTGATTATCAGACATTTTTGTGGGACAATATTACATACATTTCCAACAAAAGTGTGTATGCTAGTGTGCCAATACAATGCTGTAAGGAATTGCGTAATGTGACAAGTCCCATAATTATCACTAAATGTCTGGAAGCCGAACCCACACATATTAATACTGAGGTAGATATCCTTTGCATTTTCATATCATTATAATCACTGTAGTATTTTAAGTATTGGAATTGCAATTAGAAATTAATGTAGCATTGCATCAAGAGAATCTTATCCAGAGAATCTTTATGCTAAAATAAACTATAGAAATTCATCACTTGTCACGTGGAAATTCATCACTTGTCACCATACTATTTATTGCACAAGACAAAGTGACTGTCAGGTGAAAGAATTTGGCTTGATACAAGCACTGAGGCTATAGATGTGCATACGGCCTATTGTAAAACATCTATGAAAGTTGTGGTGCTGTCACATCATATTGTAATCGTAATCTCATAGAAATCTCGAGATTACGATTACGATATTAAGTGACAGCTAAGTTGCTTGAGTATTTGAGCAGAATCAACAGACTATAAATTTAAAGGGTTGGTACTGCTGCTGTAACAGAGAAGATATCTGATTTTCCTCCAGCCGGTGTTCAGTCTGCAAGGAATTAAGTATAGTAAAGGTGGATTATTAATGTCGTGTCTAAACATTGCCACATTTAGTATTCAGAGTTAAAACTAATAATTGTAATCAACTGTATCGCAGCATGCAAGGCGCCACTGTCTTGTCATGTACATATTAATGCCATTTTACAGTTGCCTCCTGGGAGGTTGAGGATTGTTTCAAACCTATGACTTGTTGTAGCGGGCATCAAACCTGCTGATCATCTGATTATCGTGCCATGCTGCATGCTGACATTCAACCATCTCTCAGCATTGCGTTATCTAATGATGGGTCATCAAATTGAATTGCTGGAGATGAGTTGGTCTAACTTGTGTATGAACAGACTGACCCAATTCAGGCTACTGTCATTGTAAATTTGTAGCCATCCATGTTGTTAACTGATGAAATAATAGCCCACTTCGGTGATGTGGAACGAATTGCACTGGCTATCTCTGCTTAAAAGACTATGACTATCTAGGTAAATTTTCTGTTAAATTTTTGTGCCATGTGAACCTGTATGAAACGGTTCTTCTATTTCTTGTATTGCGGCCCAAAGACCCATCTACTGTAGGATCACATTGGGCGTCACTATTGACAGGGACATGCAGTAAATAAGGCTTACAATCAGGGCTTTTTTAATGCGCAGTTCTACACAAAATGTGTAGTTGTAAATGGATTTGTGCAGTTGTAGAAGCACTTCTGTGCAGATAAAACTAGTGAAAAAGGTAATTGTCCTCCAACTTAAAGTAATTTGCCATGGACGATGGGAAGACAAAGAAGAGGTTGTGCCATCTAAAAATTCCTTAAAAACATCCCTGCTTACAATAGTATATAATTACGCTTTATCTTAACGAAGGAAAGTAGGTGTGTCCTGTATATCTGACAAGACACGAGAGGCCAGACTGAGATGGTATGGTCATGTGGAGCGAGCGGAGGATACTAGCATCAATAGAATAATGAAGGCGGAAGTACAGGGACAACGCAGCCGGGGACGGCAGAAGAAGAGATGGACGGACGGACATGATCCAACAGGACCTGAAACATCTCAAGCTGAGGCCGGACGACGCTGGTCAAAGAACAATGTGGAGACAGAGGATCCGAGTGGCTGACCCCCTCTCCAGCGAGGGACTAATTCAAGCCGGAAGGAAAAGAAAGATATGCCTTATCTTAATTGCCTTAATCTCATGTAGGCCTATAAAACACTACAGAAATTTAATGATAACGTGCACAGGTAATGTTCTATATCTTAAATTGTCTTGGAATGTGTCTATAGCCTATTGGTTAATTGTATATGCTTTTAGGGTTGCTCGGAGGTTGTATTAAGTGCTATTCGAGTCTTTGGCATCTATGCAGTTGGCCTGGATGCAATTGCCATTGGAATTCAGGTTAACAATATTATTGGTCACTTGTTGAGTATTTCTGCATGCCTGAATATTGAAATGCATAGGCCCTATATGGCATCGATGTTTGTTTCATGCTAGGTATACCTGTTTTATTCTGTTGATACTTCATACGGTTTCCAAACTACAAAGCTTCTTTTCATTCACTTTAATTCTGTGCCTTTAAAATGTTTGCAAAGCTGGAATTGTAAAATTTTGCAATTGTAGTTGTACTCTGTGAAGCTCCTCCTCAATTAAGTGAGCATTATTATCAGAAGTGCTTTTTAAATTAGCTGAAACTGCGTAAAGGGTTATTAAGATTGCATTCACATTGAGACCCCAGTAATTAAGGTGAGAGGCTGAGGACATCTCGTTTTGTTATGTGCACTGTAACTCATGTATTCATCCATAAAGGATGTTCACGAAGTTGCTTTGAACGTCTGCATCGCCTCATTCACACTTGGCAGGCCCTTGCGCTGCTGCGCAGGCAGGGCACAAGGCAGGGAATCTTGATCCAACCAATATAGCCAAGAAAAGTGATTAACACCAAATAAAATTTTGACATCATCCTAAAATTATGCTTTATTGTTTAATAGTAACGATAATGTAAACATTAGTGGTTGTAACTTGTAACATATGGGCAAAGTGTAAAGTTTTTAAAGTGTATATAATTAATTTCATTGACAGATTATTCTTCTTGCCGCTGCAATTTACCTTTGGACAAAATTTCACGGATGATGATGGCTGCCTGTTGCAATCAGTCAACCACTGATCTGATGAGAAGAATTCACCGACGAACATGTTCTACTCCCATACATCCATGTGTGTGAACTCTGAAGGGATTATTATTTAGTATATTGACCTTGCGAACATATTGCAAGTCTTCCTAACCCACGTAACATACTAAATGTAAATCGTTCAGCTGCATAGTAAATAAACAATGTAGTGTACTAAAATCATTATTTTATGACGTATGTTTTAAATGTGAACTTCTGCGATTCCAGTAATTTTGCTCTTTTAATGCGTGGATTTTAAAAATTATATTCTACTTAACTGTATGCTACAGTGTGCATGCTGTAGAATTATGACGCTATTCATTATGTCCAAATGGTTTATTTTCACGTCAGAAATTCGTGGTTCAGAGGCTTTATTTATTTTCCTTCAGTCGCTGCCTGCAAAGTGTTAGTGTGTGGTAGTCTAGCGGTTAGCATGCGCGACTACCCCAAGAGGTCAGGGATACAAATCCCAGGCAAGACAAAAAAGATGTTTGAAAATATCCAGTCGTTTAGTTGGACCCCTATATATAAGCTCGACTACAAAATGAGTCTGAGTACATTGTTGGTGGAAAGACGTGGTGGTAACAGAATTCTACAAACGCCTTCATATGCCTGAAGTTAAGAAGATGACGATAGCTGAATCTGGGGACTGCATATATTCATCTTCCATCACCATGCATGCAACTACCACCATCACCGACAACCACCGTAGCACACGCTGTCTCCTCGGCTTGACCTCCCCGGATTTTGACCTGGCACGGGAACGAAAACGGCAGCTCTGGCTATTACGGACTTGATTTGATATAACGCCGGTGAATAAGCTGGTCTCCCTGACGTGGCTTTTGTGGGCGCTGAGAAATTCTCGAAGATTTACATTACATTTACATTACATAAACGGCCCCGTTTTATATTCGCAAAATGAACATATGCTAATATACTGGTAGATCTGCATAGTAAGAAGTGACGTCACAATAGACCTTGTTTATATTCTCAATATACACTTTTGTAATAGTTCATTTGTCCCATAATCGAAGTGACGTCACGCTAGACCTTGTTTACATTCTCAAAATGCACTTCCATAATAGACCTAGTACATTTGTATCATAATCGATGTGACATCACAATAGGCGCTGTTTTTTTAAATTCTCGGTGTGAATTAACTTATAATAATTATAATAGTAAAATTATATCATAATCAGAGTGACGTTACAATAGGCATAGGCCTCTATAGTTCTGTAACTTCTGTAGGCTATTCTCAACATTAATGAAATAATATGACAGCAGATCTGTGTCCTGATCGAAGGTTTACACCTTAATTATGCCTTATATTATTCTTATATTCATCTTATGCTAATAGCCTATAAGTTTACGCCTTAATTATGCCTTTAGGGTTCGCTAGCTGTCAGCTGAACTTGTGTGCAAAACTGATTACGTCATTATATCATTTATAGGCCTAGGTCACTTTGAGACTTCAAGAAATAGTATAGGCCTAAGTAAAATATTTCTAAGTCGAGTCGAGTAGATGAAACAACGATCGACTCGACTTAGCAAGACTCACGATCGACTCGACTTGCAAGTCGACGATTTTTCGATCGACTCGACTTGGCAAGACTCACGATCGACTCGACTTGCAAGTCGATCGAGTCAACGATTTTTCGATCGACTCGACTTGGCCGAGTTACGATCGACTCGATCGATCGACTGCTGGGTATATATTTGCCCCCCTCCCCCACACACTGCTGAAATCTCCCGTACGCCTATGCCACCGCGCCCCACAACGTGGGGTCTATATAGCTGTTGTTGTTATCGTGTTAACATTAAAGCACCGTTCTTTCGCTGTTATTGACGCCGCAACTGTCTATAGCCTTACGCCTTAATTATGCCTTTAGGCCTAGGGTTTGCTCAGATAGGTTTAATCGTACCCTTATAACCGTCCTTTTCAGCCGTGGTTGGGTCGAGAGCGCTCCTGAGTAGTTACCGGAAGGGGCGCTATATAAATTTCTATAATAAATGATTTTTCTAAATGTCATAATAATTAGTCTCCTTTTAGGGCTGATGAAAAGAAACGTCATCTATAGTCCAGTCAATTAAGTCTTAAACCCTGACATTTACTATGGCAAGCAAATTTTTGCACGAAAAGTTTCTAAATGGACTAAAGAATATATGGTAGAAATCCTAACAAAATGCGATATGGGGAAATAATTAAAATTTTGAATTTAGTTTTGAGCAGATGACCAACAGCCATGCCTATGGCTGTTGGTCGGAGTTTGTTTACATTTCAGGGACTGGCGGAAGTACGATTTATCTGCTGGAAACACAGTAAAATTACCGATTAAAAAAATTAAATATCGATTAATATATTTATTATCTCAACAATGTAAATGCCGATCTTGGAGACAAAAATAAATAAAATTTTATGCAAAACTCTGCAGTGTGTGATCGATAACTACCCCGCACTTAAGGCCACGCTCATAATGCATAGGCGATGACTAAGCGAAACGCTATACGCACAGTCATAATTTGTACCACAATAAATAACGATTTAAACATATTTCCCCATGTTGGAATTTATTAGGATTTCTACTGTAGTTTAGTAGGGTATTTACGTACAATATTCTGCCAAAAAAGGTCTGCCATAGTAAATGTCCGGGTTCATGATGAATTTCCCGTATTTTTGACTGGCCTACTAGGCCAGTGGTTCTCAAACTTCCGTAGGCCACGGACCGGCAATAATTTTGTTGGAAACTCGCGGACCACCAACTATAATGGCATGCGCAAACAAAAACGAACTATAGATCTATTATAAAATAAAATAAACTATTACAGGGTTATTCGTAATTAGGGATTTGTTGCGTTAATTATAACATATTCCAATAGCATTTCAGTTATTTCTCAATTTAATTGTCATTTAATTGCATTTTTAAATTTTGAACTCTAAGTTTCAAGCAAGATTAGAAGTTAATTGTTAATGTTGGCCTATAAGAGGATGTGCAAAAATAGATGATGACACGTTACTAAGATTTTGCGCCAATGATAGAAACACCCGCCCGAAATAAAACATAGAAATCAGAATATCACCACATTTTTACCTTTTAAAATATAGTGCATCATAATATTTTCGTGTGAATGGTCGATTAATTTTTAGCGTGGATGTTCGCATATAGGAAACCAATTCAGAGTTAGGCTAGGCCTATCATTTTTGCCCTAAGGGTCAGAGTGTCTGAGCGGCCACGCTCTAGCAATGTTCTTTAATATTAGAATTTTTTTAAATGCCCAGACAGGCTTGTCTACAATTTGCAATTTTTCAAAATCACACACACATTTGCTTTTATTTAGAATTTTATATCATGTCACAAAATTAAAAGACCTACATCCAGCGTTTACTTGACTATCGCACACCAAAGGATCAACAGAACTTAAATAAAACGAAACTGACTGCAGTAATAGACGTAGAAAATTATTTTAAAAAATACAAATTGTTTAAAAAGCTAGTTGGCAAGTTAAAATAAGGCAATGGTTATGTATTTTTTTAAATTTGAGGAAGAAGTTTGAATAAACTTTGAATAACAATTCAAATAATTTCACAATTTGAAACATATAAAAATTAATATGTATAATTATTTTCACTTTTAGACTTCTTCGCGGACCGGTGATCAGGTCTCCGCGGACCGGCGCCGGTCCGCGGACCACCACTTTGAGAACCACTGATCTAGGCTAAATAATAGTAGATTTAGGCATGAGCTTATACGTCATAATTTTCATAAAGGGACATCGATAAAGAGAAAACGTATTAATTTACGTCATTAAAGTACGTCGAAAGGGCGAAAATGGGCGGGTTGATATCGTTCTTTTTCAACATTAGGGTCCATTGTAAAATTAGGTAATGCTCGAGGGTCGGTAGCCTAATATAAGGCCCATAGGATCGAGGTGGAGCAATTGCAAACTTTACGAGACACGTACTACGCCTATAATGTGGGTGGGTGTGAAGAGTTGTACGTTACGGAACGCCTTAACAACAGCGCTATATAAATCGTATTATTATTAATATTAGTAGTAATAGGCTATTAGCCTATTATTATTCAAGTCAAGTTTATTGATCACCAAGATACATACAATCGACAGTTGGCGTCATTGGGTAAACCCAAAGGAACATAAGGTTCCGCTAGGCAGGGTCACCCTAGACTCATCAGATGTTATAACAGTGTCAGTTTGAACTTTAAACACTATAAATTATATGTAACATACTACAATGTATCCTCAAACAATGCCTGAGTATGATGTCCATTCTTAATCTTAATCATGTATGACATGCATTTATGTACGCATATGGTGTCTATTCTCAATCTATGCAACAACCAATCAACTTAATTAATATGTATAATTATACAGTGAATGCAAAGTAAAATCATAAAATCATAACAATGCAATGCACAAACCATGTGGCGTGCAACATGTAACATGCTACAAGAAGTCCTCAAACAATGCTTGAATGCATTCTCAGTCTATAGGAATGCAACAACCAATCAACTTAATTAACATATATACAGTGAATGTAAAGTAAAATTGTAATAATGCATGCACAGAACCATGTGGCACATTCTTTACATAATCGTGGCTAGAAGGTGGATTTTAAATTTGTTTTTGAACTGATAGATTGAGGGCAGATGGGTAAGTTCTTTAGGTAGGGAGTTCCAAACCAATGGTCCATGTATTCCAATACCATGCTGTCTAATGTTGGTGCGTACACTTCTTTGATGATAATTGTTTGCTGAGCGCGTATAATGATCATGTAGCTCAGAGTTTTTGCAGAACCAGTGGTCAAAATTTACTGTGTTTTGGTTTGAGTGAATTCTGTACATAAATAGCCTGTCTATAGGCCTATAGCAAGTACATCTCCCGGAAGATAACTAATAACAATGGTAATTATTACCATTGTTATTAGTTATCTTCCGGGAGATGTACTTGCTATAGGCCTATAGACAGGAATGTGAGGAATATACAAAGAGGTAGTGTTTTTTACAGTGCAGAAACTGAAAGAGTTGAATTACATTTACAGATTTTTACCATAAATAATATACGCCATTTCACACAAGTAGGCAGCTTCCATTCTGTGCCATATCCCTTACTTGCCCCCAACGACAAATAGGTAATAAGTCCGTCGTCTAACAATCTTCGGTCCCTTGGCGGTGGGCATCATGGGCTACTTACAAGCGATCAGCGATCATACCCAACCAGCACACACTAGGTGACCCTAGTGTCGTCCAACTTTGGGCTTGTGCTGGGTTGGGCGACCTCTGGTCGTTCACGTCGGATTTTCATGCCTCTCGAAACTTGTGGATTGGCCTAAGTGTATATGTCAAAAATTTTCATTTTCGACACGAAAAGAAGGAATGACAAGAAAGAATATTGAATTGTTGGATTGTTGAGTTCGAAGTATGCTTAAGTCTATAAGCTTACTGTTCAACAATACCCGCCAGGTCTTCATGTCCTTAATATATACACACTATACCGCCTCGATCATGCTCTGATTGGACTGCTACTAAACCGAGTGTCCAACGCGATGAAACACTAATAGTGTGGCGATGAGAAGCAAATCAATCCATCAATCCTATCTAAACGGTTGCCTAATTATAATCTAAATTAAGTGGGTCAATCGTCTTCTTCTAGAGCTAAACTTCTTCTCTTCTATAGAGCTAAACTTCATTATGACAATCAACTTATATTTAGCCCGCACTGTGGGCCTATAACTGGTTTATCGACAACCAAATTGAACCAATAGGCCTAGGCCTGGACCTACGTACGTAGGACATGTGGGGTCTAGGCCTATCTGTTGTTGTTGTTGTTGTTGTTGTTGTTGTTGTTGTTGTTGTTAGCGTGTTAACATTAAGGCATCGTTCGTTCGCTGTTATTGACGCCGCACCTTGCATGGTATGGTTTCATCGGTCTATAGGCTTAGGCCTAAATGCCTTATGCTTTTTGGGGTTGCCCAGATGCGTTTAATCGTAGGCTACCCTTACAACCATCGTTTTCAGCCGAGATTGGGTCTGGAGCGCTCTTAAGTAGTAACCTGAAGGGGCGCTAAATAAATTTATATAATGAATGGTAATTTTTTCAATGTCACAATCATAATAATTACTTTTAGGGCTGATGAAAAGAAACGTCATCCAAATAATAGTAGCCCTATATACGTCATAAAGGGACATCGATAGACAAGGCCGTAGCCAGGATTTTATTTCGGGGTGTGTTTTCCAGAAAAATTTCTGACGACCTTTGTTTTAGGCGACCTTTTTTAGTCATCGGATACCGTTTTAAGGATTTTTCGGCCCGAAAAAACCTTCAGCACGGCGTAAAAGGATATAATTTTATGATTTTTTCTTCATAAATCATGATTTTCATTTGTTTTTTGGGTAAATGCATTATCTAATTTTTACGTTTCTTTTCATTTCGGGGGGTGTTCAAACACCCAAAACACCCCCCTAGCTACGGCCTTGTCGATAGAGAGAAAATGTATGAATTTACGTCATGAAAGTGTCGCGAACCCCCTTTTGGGACCGAAAGTAACTGGTACTTCCGCCCTCGAGGGTGAATCGTCTCGCCGTAGACTCCGTAGAGTCCGAGGTTCTATCCATTGAGATGTAGGCCTACGATATAATATATGCGATATATATATATATATATATATATATATATATATATATTATATAATACATCTCTACGGTTCCACCCAAGATTTAGGCCGTATTCATCCAACGGGTTCAAAGTCCGTTCTGCCTCATTAGACTTGCAGTTCCCCTATTATCGCCTTCGCAATAATTATTACGAGGCTGGGTGGATAGTCGTTGACTCCATCGGAGTCCACTTACTTCTGAGTAGGCCTACCAGGGTACCAGACGATGGCTCGTGTGAAAATGCACGGCCGACGATTTGTCGACAATTACAGATTTACTGTAGTCAGGGTCCGTGTTGGACTCTACAGCGAGTTGTGGTAAAGAGGATGTTCCAGCCTATCGAGGCGACTGATCATGACCTCTCCTACCTGGAAATTCATTTCCCCTACCTGAAAGTTCACTTCTCCTACTTATGAGTCATATGACATTATTTCTCCGACTTGGGAACGCATCATCCCTGAGGTATAAGAAAAGCTGGTAAATGGACCTTGCTAAGTGGTTGCATGGTTGCAACGGGTTGCAAGTGCTTAATAAGTAAATAATTATGTTGACATCAGTGGCTGCATGATGATGATGCCGTCCATCCTCATTCCTGAGGGTCGGAGACCAGAGACAACGACAGCATGCAGCTTCTTCCACTCCTCTCGGTCATGCGCCCGTCTGACACAGTCCACAGGTGATAGTCCGGTCCAGTCACTGACATCATCCATCCAGCGCCTCCTTGGTCTTCCCCGTGTGCTGGTTCCAGGGCCGGATTTAGGCATGGGCTACACGGGCTCCAGCCCATGGGCCCCCACCACTTAGGGGCCCCCACCAGTTGAAGTTTTATTTTTATTTTTTTATTAAGGAATTAATCATATGTGTATTGCAAATGGATTTTAGGCATAATCAGTGAGTGGTTTTGAACTGACCACAGTCTATCTGTACTTGTGATATTGCTCACCAGCAGGGCTTTAAGCATGACATCCTCAACACCTGCTGTTGACAGATTATATTTCGTTTAACTCAAGCTATGATAGCCCGTTTGTGTAGACATATACTGACTGTCAGTGCATGCCAGAGCTGTTCCCTGGACTAGTCGGTATATATGCAGCAGACAACGAACAGATCGAGAGAGTCACCGTCCTGAGCTCCAACACCTCCCCACGTGTATCAGGTTTCCGAGTGGAAGATCCTGTATTACACTGTAGCACTCCAGTGCTCGGCTGGTATTTTGTGACCCAATGCCCACATCTGTGGCAGTGGACAGCGACATGTTTATTGTCATTACTGCGCTGTCAATGTCTTTTAGACCCCAGTCCTGTAGACTCTACCTGCATAACATGCATGGGTTATGGTCACAGATGGAGTTTGCAAATCAGTAGACTATTATTTAATATAATTTGAAGAGTCTAAAGGATTTCAACCGACATGCATGAACCGAATTGTAAATCGGCATAAGCTACGGCTCTATATAATAGGCATATTAGAGTCGATAATTAGACCTAGCTGACGAGAAGCTGTTGCTCTGCTCAAGGTTTGATTGTTTTGTTAAAATCTAATCTTGAATCATGTAGGCCCCTATAATAGTGATGGAGAACTCCTCAACTCTGCGAAAAAGTTAGTAGAAGTCATGGCTTTTTAACGTGCAGTTGTACACAAAATGTGCAGTTCTAATTGGATTTGTGCAGTTGTAGAAGCTCTTCTGTACAGTTAAAACTAGCAAAAAAGGTCACTGTCCTGTCATTGGAAGTAATTTACCATGGATAATGGGAGAGGAAAGAAGGAGTTGTGCAGTTCTAAAAATTTTCCTTAGAAACAGCCCTGGTAGAAGTTATGGTGATGACCTTGTGAAAGCATTGTCAACGAGCAACGAGCAGTTCTCTTATTTTGTAAAAATGCTTTAAGACGAGATTGGAAGAACCGGCCTTGGCAGCCGCATAAGTTAGTAGCAGTTCATATAGGCCCTACCAAGTATAGGCTACTCGACAAATGAGTTGAAAATTCATTTTCAAATGTGCAAATTATGCTAAGAATGTACTTGGTGTTCATGATGACAAACTGCAGTGTTGATTGCACGTTTTCCAAGATGAAGATAATGAGACACATGTGAGACATATATCGACAAAAAAATGTTATATAAAGCCTAATACTGTCGTTTGCGATTGGTTAGATAATGGCTTTACTCTTCTCCTTTCTCTTTCTCTCTCTCTTTCCTTTTATGTTTCATTGTGCTTACAACTCACTCCGTCATGTCACCTCCGTTAAGTACTCACCTACATGCTAATCTCCCACTAATGCTACTAATTCACCTAACGTCTTACTTCTCATCATCTCGGTTATAAATAATCATTTATCTAGGGCCCCTACCTAGCGGGATCTTCCCTTCTGGGGTTCCTATTGCCTCCCTGTAATACTACCGTTTAACCTGTAATTATACCTAATCTTCTTCTCTATGTAAGCAATTCAAAGTTGTGTAATTGCTGTATTTCGTTTTCTTTTGTGGGAGCAATAAACTTGATTTGATTTGATTTGATTTGATTTGATTTGACATTGCAGTGTTGAGCATAGAGTCACATTCCATGCCATATGTATTTTAATCAGTTAATTGATGACTTTGCCAATAGAAAAAGGGTGCAAATACCTTAATGACCCTACTGAAATTTAGACTCAACTGTAGGCCTAACCGAGTTATTTAACTGCATTATTTTTTAGGTCGCACATAGGCCTATGTCACAATTTTTGCTTTCTTCCTTTGTTTCACTGCATGCTTATTAAAAATTGGACAAGAATTCAGCTGCTTAGCATTTATCCTTTAACTTTTCATTTGAGAGATGATTTAGAAAACTTATCTCTCAGCAAATGATATTTCAATTTGTCGATCTTCATTTATGTATTTAAAAAATTATTGACCATAAGTCAACAATTTAAACATTGCTTTTAGCACGGTTTGTCTGTAACATGTTATGACCGTATACGAGTGTAGAGGGTTTGTTCCTGTCCGATACTGTGCATCGAAAACAACATATCAGTTGCAGCAAAGGGCCCCACCATAACGGGCGCCCATGGGCCCCCACCATCCTAAATCCGGCCCTGGCTGGTTCCCTCAATTCGTCTTTGTATTAGCAGCGTCGATATGTTTTCCGCCCTCATCAGGTGTCCGAAGTATCGCAGTTTCCTTTTTTGCACACTCTACAGCAGTCTCTGTTTCGGTAGCAGCTCCGCCAAAATCGAAGCATTTGTTCTGTGTTCCCTCCAGTCAACCTGCATCATTCTTTTATACGTCATCATCTCAAATGCCGTCAATCTCCTTCTATTCTATCCGCCGCCTTCTATTCAGGGTCCAAGCCACCTGCATACAGAACTCCAAATAACGAGGAGACCGACGAGATTTAAAAAAATTGCAATTTGGGAGGTCAAGCACAGATTTTTATAATTTAAAATTTTAAACTTAAGTAACATTAATAAAGCAATGTCATGAATTAATCTTAGTATTAGATATTTTGGAAAATGTTTCGAAGAGGAAAGCAGTCGCCGAGACTATACATCTCATTAGCATATCATTACAGGGACGCCATTTTCTGTTTCAAAGAAGATCTTTGTGCAGGAGCGTGCCGTTTTGGACGTTTAAATCGTTAGACATCCGCCTGGAAGTCGTCATTTTCTTCTCAGACGTTGCGCAGAAGTCGATGTTTAGAAACGCTATTTCAGGTGG
Source organism: Lumbricus terrestris (assembly GCA_949752735.1). Lineage (NCBI taxonomy): Eukaryota > Metazoa > Annelida > Clitellata > Crassiclitellata > Lumbricidae > Lumbricus > Lumbricus terrestris. The sequence continues at coordinate 51,359,492 of OX457041.1, forward strand.
CCCAAAGAGTTGATTTATTGCTACCCTTAAAATTAAATTCCGCTAGCGAAATGTTTTCTGGTCTTTCCTGATAAGAAACCTAAGTGTTTGAAACCTTTACCAATTGGTCTTTCGTTCGATAACTCATTGAGTTCTAAAGGACATTCATGGGTGGGTACGGCTACTATTCGAGATGAGTTCCATGTCGTTAAATTTGTGTTTGAAAGATGGTCTTAAATAATGAACTGGTACAACTAGGGCATAACTAACCGTAACGCGTAATTTCGCCGAAATGGCCGGCGGGGTGGGGGTTATTGAAAGCCAAGGATACACGTATAATTAACGAGTGGCTGAAATATCGGCTGGCTTCCTGTTTCTTCGCTAGTTTTAAAGTGACTTCGTTAACTATATTGACAATGCTTACTTATTTTTCATTTGGCTCATAAATTTTGTCAGTGGTGGGTTAACTGCAGTTTTTTTTGTGGGTGGACATAATCATGGTTTATTTTACATTTAGGCTAGCCTTGTAAATTTCATATTAAATAGCCTGAATTCAACTGCTGGTGAATGTTTTTGGGCAACAGACTTATATTCCCAGAAGTCAAAACTTGGGGTGAGGCCATTTTAAAATGGAAGGATATTACTGAAGGTTCAGTTGGCAAAGAATGTCTAAAATTGCCCAAATAATGTAATCAAGTTTTTCTGTATGAGTTCCTACGAATAGGGGAGATGTGCATATATCCACAAGGCTCAATTTAAATTTTTTCGAATATTATGTGTAATTATACTCCAACTTGTTTGCTATTAGGCCTAGTATTTGTCAATTCAACAAATTTCCAAATTATATTTGTTTAATTAATTGAATTCCAAGGTTTATTTTGTGTGAATAGATTTCCAAGGCCATGTGTTATTCATAAATTCTAAGGAGCTATTTTTTATTATCTGAAATAAAAAGAAGTACGATTATTTGTTGCAGCAATTTTATATCGGTCCCCTCAAGGTTGTTTACTTGGGAGTGCTATGAGTTCAACCCAGGTCAAATAGGAAAGTCTTAAAAGCAGTGAGAAATGAGACAGAGAGACCAATTTAGGCATTTGACGAAGAGTAGTAGGGAACCTATTATAGGCCGCTGGTCCAACAAACTGAGAAGATGCATGTTGCCTGATTGCAGTATTAATTAGTGTGGTGGATCCGATTTGACCAGGGTCTATGACAACATAGGCCGTTACCCTGGACAGAAATTTGCTCGGCATATTACAGCACTTAATTAGATAATAATACTCGACTTCCTTATATTCTAGGACTGCCATGGCTTGCTGATGCTAGGTTGTGTTCTAAGGACATCCTCACAGTCCCACCATGATGATTTTCATGGAGTTTGTAGGGTTTTACTGAAAAATTTTCCCCCACTGATCAGCATAATTTTCATTGTATCTGGCCAATGCAGGTGTAAGATGCACAAGAGAAAGTCGGTGTCTTGTAATTAATTTCTCAGATTTGAGCTTGCTTCAAATGGAACATTAGTTTTGTTGGGACCTTGAGCAGTTCTGTCCATGCGTTACATGGTAATTTCTGTGCTTCACATTTGTAATAACTATTGAGAAGAATAACACAAACTGTTGGTGTGCTGAACCTGCTTGTCGATGACTCGTTTAATGCCAAATTTCAAGTCCCAAATATATATTCAGTCAACGTTGTAGGTGCAAAAAAGAATTAAAATTATAAAATCAAGTGCGATACTGAAATTTCGCATTTGAAGTTGATGGTGAAGTTTAGACATTTTGAGGGCCAATGTCATCGTTGATTAGAACGACTCTAAACTCATTTTTGGGCTTAATTCTTTAATTGTTAGCTCTTCACCTGTTGAATTGTGGATAGAAGTTTTCTGTGCGAGTGTTCACATTTTGCAGTTTTTTAATTCGTTTTATTTTGTTTATAAATGAAATTTCTTATTGATAGTTGATTTTATAATGTTGAAGTGTGTTTTCATAAATTCTTTGATGATCAATTTTGTAGTAATGCATGAACTGATAAACTTTTCATCCAAGAATATTTTCTAAGAATAGACTACGAGCAAAATGCTTAATAAGATTATTACCGAAGATTTATCATCATGGGCAAATTCTTCAAAGTTAATGTGGCCTGCAAAAGAGTTGAAGCAGAATTCTCTTTGTGCTGTTAGGTGCCTGAACATTATCAGTAATAGCTAAACAAGTTAATATGTGAACCTTTCAGTAGGGCCTATCTTCTGTTTGAACTTGCTTAGTCATTTGTGCTTTACACACTGTTTGATTTGGCATTGTTTATGCTTCTTTTAATGTCTTTATTAAATTAACTGTTGACTTCAATTTTGTTGTCATAACGTTTGTTGTTTGTTTTCTTTTCAGCAAACTGTGGACTATTTGTTACTGAGTCGCATGACTTGCTGTAGGACAGTTAAATCTGACAATCGCTTACATTAGTCGCACTGAAAAAGACAGTGATCAGTCACATCTTGGTGACTCGAGAATCAAGACAAACTTGACAAATACTGGAATTGTTTTTGCGTTCACGGTGATATTTAACCTATCTGAATGCCTCAGCGGACAACAGTAATGGCAGCAACAAAGGTGGAAAACTCTGAAAACCATACCAGCCTAAAAACAGATCAATCCAGTTCCCGGTAAGCATTGTTGAACTTTCAAAATGTTAAGTTTTTACTTTTTACTTCTGGCCAGCTTGCCTGCGTTTTGCCAGTCCGTATTCTAGTTGCAACTTGTGGACATCGAAAAAAACGGTTTTTTGGTTATCACAAGTTTGATATTTTCTGTTGTTATATATGCATTGTCATATTATTTTGTCCTAGGAGTTTGGTTTTGGTTTTTAAATATTTGGGTGGTACCTGTGAAGATCAGCGCAGTTACAGCGTCTCTCAGACTTTTCTCAGTTTCACGAACTGTTGAAGACTACTTTTTGGCTTGGCCTGTGCCGGTTGCGTCTCTGAGTAGCGATCTTGAAGGGTGCTGTATAAATTATGATCGATTGATTAATTGAGTTACTAGTTCAACAGATAAAGTGGCGGATGTTGATCAGCTCAATTTAGTAAAAGTGACTTCAGTTAATGTGGTGTTGAGAATCATTTGAACGATGGAAGGACAGTAACTTAAACTGTTCATGCACACTTGGTTTATAACGTGTAGCATTATTCTTGCAGTGATGACCAAGGCTGGAAAGCGAAGCTCAACTTGCCCGCAAAAGATACTCGTATAAGAACATCAGTGAGTCATTTTTTGTATTCTTTTTTGCATTTACAGTTTTAGTTCTGCTCCAGGGTTTGCTGACAACAAGATTCATTAGAGCCAGAATTATAATAACAGATTTGGTTAAATGGATTCCAAATGTATCTCCGCTTTATACAACAACCACATCAGTTTTGTTATGCAGTCATCCTTGATGTGGGCACTTGCTGACAAGTTGGTTCCAATGTATTTTTACTTTTCTAATTTGAGTTTTAAATACTGTGCTGATGAATTTTTTCTAAAAATCTTTGAAACTAGCTAAGAGCACGTGGTTGCTATCAACTCTGCTTATAAATACAGCAGCTGAGCTCTTAGGTTGGAGTTGCCACAGACTCAACAATACTTGGTTAGGCTTGTGATGCACTGATGCCGTACTGTATAAGTCTGTCTCAGCCAGTGATGTACGTCGCATCATGTTTGTTGACTTAAATTGTGCAGCTGTGGCAAGCTAATATTTTTGGAACTTCTCATTTCAAGCCAAGTGTGTTCGATCATCATTGTCATAAATGGGCGCTATGGTGTGCAGCTTGTGCTGTGCACTGTGCAGATGATATTGGTTATTTTCCAGTGATGACAAAGTTGTGAATGTGTACAGAACTGAACTTTATTGTCTTGCCGGTTTTAAGTTGAGGTGCTCTATGTACAGTCTTTCCATAAATGTGACCGACCACGGCTAAAGTAGGCTTTTGTAGGCAGAAATCAAAATTTACTTTATTCTCCCACTAGATTCCCCAACATGTTACCTTTCAAACGACATATTATTTATTTATTTATGATGTTCCTAACTGGAGTTGTGCGCTTTTAAAGTTTAGCGGTGACAAAAACAACATTTGGAGAAAACGCGTTCGCAAGCGGTCACGTGTTGCGCTTGGCAACGCGAAAGCTGTTTTATGGTCCCTAATTATTCATCCGTTCTAGGCTTATTTATTGTCTTCCAATCCTGCAGATTGTTTCTTTATGTAGAGCAGATCTTTGCCTTTCTAGACATATATAACATCTATGGTTTCCCACGAGGCGACTCTAAGTGCTACCCTTTGAAAACTGGTCTAAATCGTGTTTACGCGAATATTGTTCTACGCGGTGCGCATTAAAACTCGCGATTTTCTACGAGAAACAATTAATTTAACGGGTATATTTTACACTTATGATGTTCTAGAGATATTTTAACGCTTGATTTTGATTGAAACGAAATTTGCATGTAGGAGAAAAAATTCAAAGTTTTTGGCTTGTTGCTCGTAAATTAGCGTTACCGACAAGCGCTCAGTTATGCAATACGCGGTCACAAATATTGTTTGCTTGCTTTGAGTGAGATTGCATGTGGATTACCTGTAGTACAATGATGTCTCTAAAACAGGGGTGTCAAACCTTTTTTAGTGGCGGGCCAGTGTGAACATCTTCCAACAAGTGGCGGGCCAGTTTAAATATAATCGGATTTTTATATAGCGGTTGTCTTATGGCCTCGACCCTGAGGGTGAGATCCTTCACCACCGCTCACCCGTTTGAATGGACGCCACGCCAATTAGGTCCCCATGGACGGACCGTGGTAGCCCAAGATTTTGAATCTCTGAAATATCCACATTAGGGAATCGAACCGCGACCCACACGGCTCTCTTCCACAGACGCGCCAGCTCTCTTACCGATGTAGCTAACGTGTGAACATCTTCCAACAAAAGAGCAAAATTGGGTAGTGATCTGATACAAATATCGCGAAAAGATCTTGATTCAATGTCCGCTTTTCGCTTCTTATTAAATTTTGACAACATTTTAAATATGATTAACTTATATAAGTGTTTCGTAACTTTCATAATTTGTAAGGACTTTCTATATAGGCCTACATAGGACTGGTTTCTTCTTCTTTAACCGCTTTGTACAAGTTTTCGGGCGATAATCGGAGTTCCGAAAAATTTCACATTTTGTTTACAGAACAAAAGCATTCAATTAATTACATCTATGAGAGCAGATTGACGAATGATTGTTTGAAAAATAAAAAAATGTCTTTGGAGATTCAAAGCATGGTTCTTAGCGTTAGAAACGGAATTTTAAGCGGGGCGCCATATATCGTTGAGAGTGAAATCATGACCACAAAATATTCACAAGTAACCTATAATCCTCTAAGACAGAATCCTTAAGAGAAAACCAACCGAAAGCCATAGATACACAGTCTACACAGAGTTGTGCGTCTGAGCAAAAGTGACGTCAGTAAGGAAAAAAACCTCCATGTATTTGGCGCTGACTGTAAAATATAAAAAAAATTGACATAATTTTGTAATCTTTAGGGAAGGCTCCGTGGGCCAGAAAAAAATCGTCGGCGGGCCAGCTCTTTGACACCCCTGCTCTAAAATATGAATAGACAAGCTATAAAAACAAGTGTTGCAACTCTTTAGAAAATGCAACATTTTTATTTTTCAACTAAATTTGACTATGCAACATGTATCTATAAATTATTTAGGTGATTTGCCTTTGCTAGTTGAAATGTTTATTGATGTTTCTCCCCAAATTTTAAATAGAGTAGCAGGAAGTGAGATGCTCACTCAGAATGGGTTAGCACCCAGACCATGTTTGACAAAGGTCTCTGATATGATTGTACATATGATATATATTTATTTTCAAAGTTAATTTGACTTTGCTGACCTAATGGAAGTTATTCACGTATATCCCTGTAAATAACACTGCTGATAATTTTGTGAATTCGTGTTTAACCCTTTAATGCCGGAGGGTATAGGATTTCCCATACCATTTACTACCATCTCGGCATTAAAGGGTTAAAAATGGCATAGCTCACTTGCCTTAAAATTGAAAAACTGATTCATGTGTCCTAGTTCATTACATTTCTTGGTGGTTTTCAGGATGTTACTGATACAAAGGGCAACGAATTCGAGGACTACTGTCTGCGCAGACCACTGCTGATGGGCATCTTTGAGAAAGGATGGGAGAAGCCTTCCCCAATTCAGGAAGCTAGTATTCCTATTGCCCTTGCTGGTCGAGACATTTTGGCACGTGCCAAGAATGGCACCGGAAAAACGGGTGCTTACACAATTCCCATCCTGGAACGCATTGATGCTAGCAGAAATGTCCTCCAAGGTAATTTGAATATATATCCTCCTTGGTGTTGCAGTGTTTTGCCTGCAATCATGAATTAAATGCAGTCTAACATTGACAGTTTCAAAGTTTCAATACATGTTTTGCCGACGTGGCATCTTTATTAAGCTGGTAAATGCTTATGTTTATATAATTTAAGATTTGTTTACATGCAGTGTTATTTTTAAAACCATTAATTTTTTGTGAAGTTCATGTGATTGCTGCTGTATTACGCTGAATTGCTGTCCGCAGTAATCTACGGTTGATTGTCTCAGGGTTTTATATTTAGGCTGATGCACTAGTGTAAAAGTGATAAAACAATAGGACCACGTGCAGAAATGTTGTTGGACAGCAGTTTGTCAACAGTTGATAGGTTGCTCATTTTGTGTTTCTGTTCATAAATGCTTTTTGCAAAGTTAAAAGGTATGATTGGAGTCGTTGTATTTGCACTTCAAGTGAGAGATGCCCAGAGATGTTTCAGACTTTAGGACCATGCTGCTGAAGAGTTTCCATTGTCCACCATTCATTCATTCGTTCATTCGTTCATGGAGAGCACTTGTGTAGCGCCCTCCACTTTACCTGCTTAAGGGCGCTCCTACCCCAATTCTGTTGACAATGAACCGTTTCACGTGAATTGTGCATGCAGAGTCTATTAAAAGCACATGCAGAATGAAAGGATGCTTGTAAATTGCTGTTCTATTGCTGTGTAATTTTTTATTAGTAAGTTTTTTTATTCCAATTACTTGTGTGTTTGTAGCTCTTGTAATCGTTCCCACGAGAGAACTGGCTTTGCAGACAAGTCAGATCTGCATTGAACTAGGCAAGCACTTGGAATGCAAAGTTATGGTGACAACTGGAGGAACCAACCTCAAGGATGACATAATGCGACTATACGACCCAGGTGAGGAGAACAATTTGATCAACAGAACTTGATCTTCATAACTTCTTATTTGACTGAAGGTTTTGGTTTGAACAGAGAAGTTGTGTGGCACTGTTTATGAAGCTAATAATATTTCAGTCTGTTGTGATTGTGAGTATGTTGGAAGTATTGTGGCTGATATGACTCAGCATCGTATTAGAGTTATTGATTATGGCTTAGGCTTGTCTTGATGTCAACAAATGTCTGTTTCTCAGTTGCCAGGTAGAATGACTGGCTTTGGTATGAAGTTTACAGGATATTGTTTTGTCTATTGACTTCTGCCTGTTGTGCTGTTTGCATAATGCACGTGGTCATTGGTCTATTGAGTCTGATATTGAAAGTTTGTTTCCAACACATGGTAGCCTGTAAAGTCTTTCTTGCATTGATTTATTATATAGTGGTATATAGCAGGTGAAACTGAAAATGCAGTGTAACTGATTCGTTATTGCGTGTTCCAGTTCTGTAGTCTAATGTTGCATTTGTTTAAGTATGGATGCAATCAAAGGTGCAGTTGTGTCAGTTGTTTTGTGCAGTTAACGTAAATTTGTTATTTATTTTGTAAATTTGTTATTTATTTTGTAAATTTGTTATTTATTTTGTAAATTTGTTATTTATTTTGTAAATTTGTTATTTATTTTGTAAATTTGTTATTTATTTTGTGAATTTGTTATTTATTTTGTGCAGTCCACATAATTGTTGCAACTCCGGGTCGTATTCTGGATTTGATGAACAAGGAGCTGGTGAAGATGGACAATTGCAAGATACTAGTACTTGATGAGGTAAGGGATTCGGTTTGCCTAATGAAGTTATGAGATGTGTGAAATTTAGTGAAATGTGTTTGAATGTGCGTTGTACCTGCAGATATCATGAAATTCAGATGTTGTAGCCTGCTTGTCGTGTAAGAGCATGTTGATTGTTGAGCTATGTTAAATATTCAAAACAGACGACATGGAATCTTACAGTGATTTTGCCCCATTGGAGATTAGATTTTGGGTAGCATGTGGTGCACCACTTGGTGATTCCTTTTGAAGGTTATTTTCTTCTGTTAGTGACTAGCTTCAGTGCAATTGTGTTAACATACATGTACTCTTCTTTGTGGTACTTCTCGTATATTTGAAATCTGGCAGAAAGGTGTGATATATACCAATTTTATGTCTACAAGGCACACTTTCTTTGTTTGCACGACGAACTCATTCATGACAAGTAGCAGATGTTTATCTGTGCCTCACAGTCAAATTTACTGACTGTAATTAGCACTTTAAATTATTTGATTGCTATGATGCTTGGGAAGTTGTGGGATCTGATAATTAACTTGACCTGTTCCCATGCAATATTGCCATGTTGAAGCTGTTCAGGATTATAAATTGTCGTCACTAGTACAACATGACTTATGCTGAGGCAAGCTGTGACAGCCGTGCAGCTGTATTGTGCAGATATCAGTCACCTTTAGCATGATATTTATTCATTTTGCAAGGTTTCACCTATCAGACTGTTGTGCAGCATTTTCATCAGTTCTGCCCTGAATAAAAGTTGTTTTATCCCATTCTTTCTCTATTGCCAGTACTGTTGCCTATGTGAGTTTATTTTAAGTGTTATCTGAAGTAAGTCGTGTGTTGGCTATTCAAGTATGCTTCAGAGGTTGCCTTGCATGTAGTGTACTATACATTCTTGCACAGCATTTGAATTCTATTTCATTGTCGATTTTGGTTTTTCAGGCTGACAAACTCTTGTCACAAGACTTCAAGGGCATGCTAGACAACATAATTTCGTTTCTTCCACGGAATCCGCAAATCTTGTTGTATTCGGCCACTTTCCCTTTGACAGTGGAGGAGTTCATGGTAGGCATATTTGCCTTTTTAAATACAGATTTTATTGTCTATAATCAGTTGTCCACACTTTGCAACATCAGTGTCTGTTGTATATACTTCTTAAACATTTGAACAGTTCTTACTGTTCCTACATATGGCATAGAACTGCTCATATAGTACTTTTTTTAGTATATTGTAATACTACACTGTACAGTAGTGAGTTGCGTTCAAAGGTAATATAATATAATGACACTAGAACAGTTTGTTCATGTCATCTGTGTGTGTGTGTGTGTGATCTGTGTGTGTTTGTGTGTGCCATTTGAAATTCCATTTCTTTTAATATTGATTTTGCACAATGCATGTGACACTTTGCAATTCTGTTATATTCTTTGTTGTTTCATATGCATAAATTTTATGTAGCTTGTTAATTCAGAATTTACAAGGGTATTGTGAATTTTGCAATGCGGTATGAGAGTTGCACTTTACAATGTATAATTTATACATCTGCGCTTGTTTGTCATTCCTTTTGAAAACCTCTGAAAATCTTTGTGTGCCTTCCTCATAATATTAAATAATGAAGTCTATGCATGATGTTCTAAATATCAATTATTAGGATGGGGTTGTGCTGTGGTTTAAAATAGATGGTTTATCTAAGCTGCAAATATAAACAGGGGCCTTTTAACGATTGTTTAACTTACAGGGTTTTTTCGACTTGTTAACAGTGTTTGGTGGACATGGTTTGTTGTGTTTAACAGCGGAAGCATCTAAGCAACCCGTACGAAATCAATCTGATGGACGAGCTGACGTTGAAGGGTGTGACGCAATATTACGCTTTCGTGCAGGAGCGACAGAAAGTGCACTGCCTGAATACATTGTTTTCTAAGGTTCGATCCTTTTCCTTTTAAAATAAAATTCACATTTATACTGTTAAATTGCATTTTCTCTTAGCGTTTGTTTAACTGTCATGCTTTTGTCAGCCAGTAAGTAGTTGTCTTTGAGAGTGATACTTGTGCATTTGCTTCTGATTAGGTTGTTAATATCATATTTTTTGCAAACAGATTATCCAGTGTAGAAATCCGATAACCAGTTTCAAATCGGATTTCTACAATCTGGATAATTGGTTTGCAAAAAATCCGATACTTGGCCTTATAGAAAAATCTGCTAATTTCCAGCTCGCAGTATAAACAAAGAATGGCAGCAGCTTGAATTCGACCACGTTTCTGATGTAAAAAGTGTTTTAGAGGTTCATTAATTAACTCGTCTCGTTCGCTGATGTTAAATTTTATATAGGTTCTCAATTTCGCCATCACAAAAACGTTAAAATTTGGCGAAATGTATTTGAAGTGCTGTGCATTGATGTCTATCATACAGTAAATCAACTACATCGTATTTTATGGGTCATGGGTAATGCGGCGTTGCGGATACAATTATTATTTCTTGCAGTTAGTTTGTTTTCATGGCGATATCTAAACTTATGGATGTACAAATGCGTGCATCATTCCTTATAATTTTCGACAATGATCTTTTAAGTGAATTTGATTATCGGTTTGTAAATAGTAAAATGGATTTCTGGTTATCGTTTAGCATCCCTGCTTCTGCTGGAATTAGATGTCTGTAGCATCATAAATGAATATTGTGTTGATGTTCTCTTTTCTTTGATACAGCTGCAGATAAACCAGTCAATTATCTTCTGCAACTCAACTCAGCGTGTGGAACTGTTGGCTAAAAAGATAACGGAGCTTGGCTATTCGTGCTTCTATATTCACGCCAAAATGGACCAACAGCATCGCAACCGCGTGTTCCATGACTTCCGGCAGGGACTTGGCAGGAATCTAGTTTGCTCAGGTATGTGTTGTAAACATGCCTGCAGTTTCTGGTCTCGATCTACTGAATTTTTCCATAGTGGTTTGACTGTTAGATCAAGAATTAAGTCGACCCTATTGAGCAAACTATGTTTTCTATTGCATGAAAAAGATGAGGACTCTGTATTTGGTCTTGCATACTTAACAAGGCCTTGAATTAGTAATTAGGTATTTACTAACTAACAGGTACCGTATATTATGCCTTAAACCAGAACAATCAGTTTTTGTTTTGCATGTTTAACAATGGCCTTGAATTAGCAATTAAACCTTTAGTCACAACAGTGTGTTTTAATTTTGCTTGTTTCATAAAGACCAGAAGACTTTAAAAATCTTACATGTTTGACAAAATCTTTGAATTAAGCCTTGAGCCAGAACAATGTTTTTAGTTTTGCGTATTTTACTAAATGCCTGATGCTGTGATGCATGATGTCCTAAGTCTAACTGCTGAATTATATTTATGTTTAATGTATGTTGTGTGCAGGTGTTTATTCAGGTGTAACATGGTATGTGACGCTCCTGTTTTAGACTTGTTCACAAGAGGAATAGACATACAGGCTGTCAATGTTGTCATCAACTTTGACTTTCCGAAACATGCTGAGACATATCTGCACAGAATTGGTCGATCAGGTCGTTACGGACATCTCGGTATTGCAATCAATCTGATCACATACGAAGATAGGTATGTATTGCATATGCCTGTGTATCCTCTTTCACAGCTCTTGTTGATGTGGTCGTAGAGAATTATAAAATACTTGAGTCCAAATTTACATATCTGGCTGACAAACATTCTTGCTTGTTAAGTACTAAACTTTTGGTATAGTTCCAGTAACTTTGATTTGCAAAGTGTGCCAAGAATTTCATAGGTATGGACACGGACGCTCTCAGGCATATTCTCCTATTGAGTCAATCGTTTTTTTATGTGATAGCGGTGTGTTTATCAGATTTTGTTATCAATAAACAAAAGCAGAAATTTCAGCTGTAGGCTCGAGTAGTTGATGATTAATGAATTCAAATGCATGTATGTGCAGGCTGATGGAACCTTGTTAAAACAGGGTTTGGCTTGTGTGTGTAATTAAAATCATCCCCAATCACACTGTATTCTACTATTGTGCATGACAGTATTTTGTATGTGTATCTGAACACTAGCATCTCTTCAGTACAAGATACACTGATATCTTAGAAATGTATCAGCCTCTTTTATGAAAGGTCGAACTCAGTTGATATTGCAGTTAATTGTATTTTCTTGCCGATGTAGGTTTTCGCTTCACAAGATTGAGCAGGAGCTTGCGACGGAGATAAAACCCATTCCAAAAGTAATTGACAAACAGCTGTACGTGGCCGAGTTCCAGACGCAAGACGATACGGAGGCCGGCCAGACGGAAGGAGGACCAGCGTCGTCCTCGGCTGCGAAAAGAGACTGAGGCAGCGTGCGGCGTGGGGTGCGCTGTTTTGCATCTTGCTGCGAGGTGTGAACACGCGAGTCTAAATGTAAATAATGAGTTCTGTTGAAAAATGAAATTTTATGTTAAGAGTGTTGACCACTGGGTAGGGTCGACGCAATGCGTTCTCCGTCTGTGCCGTGCCGTTGTAAAAGCACAACATAGGGCATAGACTGTGACTTTGTTCCTGACTGGAAAACCTGTTTTGTTTTGAGCCCATTTGTGTTTAAATCAGTTCACGTAGTCATCAAATGAGTGCCTTTATTCGCTGAGCGAGTAGCGAATTTTGCCCATTTAGTTGCATTGGAACATTGGCGAATTCTGCGAACACCGCTACGGCCAGCTTTCTTTTTACGAGGCGTCAGTAGACCAGGATGCCGTTTGAGCACTGTCTCCGGAAGGCACAGTTCTCCAGCATCTCGTCGTCTGAACTTCTGCTGTGACGGTGCTTCCGTTTTCTACCACGACTGGCAGTGGAAAAAAGTCTGACATTATTCCATTGCAGCCATCCATCCTTCCTTCCTTCCATCCACGAGTCTGGTCTCGGTCTTGCCTGTGTTGTGTCGTCGCGTTGTGCCACCGACGGAACACTACTGGTGAAACTGCAGAAATTCACAATAGACCTGTTGTTCTTTGGAACACAAGACAGGAACAGTGCGTGCTCGAACCATCTATTTTCGGCATGACGCTGCCAAACATGTGAAACCTTTCGTTTTTGGGATGCATCATGCTGTCTTTTGTGAGCATGATGCATTGAAATGCAACTTATGAAATGTGCATATATATGTGTTTATATAAAATACATATGCATATATATTATTTTGTTGTATATATATATCTGCATATGTATGGAAATGCAAGAGTATGGACTTTATAATTTATATTCCTCGTGTGTACTGTAGCACATGGCGGTGAGTGAGTAAGTGAGTGTGTAAACTAATGGTGGCATATTAGAAGGAAGTAGAGGACAATGTTGAATAGACCTTCTGATGTTCTGCTGTGTTTTTGCAGACCTTTGTCTTGTATATTTCACCGTCCATTGCATTTTCCATCTCTGCTTTGGAAGAAGCTGAATACCCCGGTAATTCTGCGAAGTGGAACGCTCTCTATTCTCATATCTCTTGTCTTGGACGTATTCGAAGGCTTAAGATACTGCAGTGACCAGTCTTGTTTTGACGTGGTTCAACCCCTCTGTATGTATGTTTGGTCTTGTCTTAACACAGATGTGCTTGTCGTCTGTCGCCAAACAGATCCGTGCGTTTCGTCTCTTGCCGAGGCAGACTGCCCTAGGTAGATCAGATTCTTTTGTTTATGTTGAGGTGCGTTTTTGGTGATCCTTGTTCCGAGTGTCAGGCATTGTTTGATTTTGGAGGTGCTAAGCATTTTGCATCTGGATGACAAAATCATCAGTAAACAAAATCAAATGATGGTCGCTATTCGGATGAATTTCTTTGGCGTCTGGATGGTGATGTGTTGGCATATGTTCAGTGCACATCTTGATTTTTGGCACTCTAATTTTTCCATGTAGTTACTGTTTTATTATTACTACTACCAACTCTACTTTTATTATATACTGCTATCATTACATTGTGATCATTTTTATTATAAGTTTGTGTTTCTTGTCGTTAGATAGAGGTGTTTATCTTGTACCTTGCTTTCTGCAGGGTTGGGATGAACCAGAAATGGTGGCTACATTGTTATAGCTCTGCTGTGAACAATCTTGGTCTCGTGTTCTCTGTTTGTCACTGTCTTGTCTGTGTTTTGTCGTCTGGTTCAGTTCCCAATGTCTGTCTGTCTGTCTTGTCTGTCTGTGGTTGATTGATTCCTGCCCTTGTCCATGTTTTTGTGTGTATTTGACTAAGGTGTAAGTTAGTGAGGTAAGGTATTTCTAGCATTGTGCTTTTCAGTTTGAAGTTATTGATGAAAATGAGACATTTTTAAGAACAGCCTTCTTCTTTGGCTGTTCTTAAAATGTCGTTAGCTTCTCATGTTTTCATGTATATTCGGTCTGACTTGGTTACGGCCGAGCGTTGGAGTATTGCCCAAGTTTTTGTGAATAGACGAGTCTAGGGAAATTAAGTTGCCTTTTTGCAGGTCGTCTTGTGACTATTCTTCGAACAGATTTTTGCTATCCATAATTTTTAAGTTCTTTCGAGATTTGTTTGAGAAATTAAGTGACTAGAATTGATCTGGAATTCAGATGAGGTGATGCTGGAGCTAATACCAGAAAGTACTGAAGTGAGAACGTTTATATATTGAAAAATGTCCTTTGGGGATTTTTTGATGAATGAATGTATTCACTTCAATTTATTCAACATCACCTTCTGAGGTCAAATGTTTGGTCTTCACGTTTGTGCAGTCTGAAAATGCACAGTACTGTCGAAAATCATAATTGTACTTGAACGTTCTTGTGACGAATTAGCATAGGTTTATTTTGTTCTGTTGTCATTTCTTTTGGTTGGTTGGGATGATGCAACGTAGAATGTTCCCACTGCACTTTCTGCAGATCATGAAAAATTCTTGCGAGTGGCTTTGGACGTTTGAATAGCCAGACAAAAACCGTTAGGCTTTTTGAGAAAAGCCTTAGGCTGCTGCAATCCTATTCTGCTTTTGTATGTCGTTATTTTATTTGCGTAGCATCTGAAGTTTTGTTCAGATCTGTTGCTTTCCTGGAGAACTGTAGTAGGAACGATTCTTGTTTCTGATGCCCCGTTGTGGTATTAACGTGACTCTTATCTGGTGGTGGTGTTGTAACGTAACACCAGAGGACGTAATGTAAGATTTTCTTTAAGTCATGTGATCTGAGCTCATTTCATGTGATACTGCTTCGTGTGGCATCAGTTTGTGTGAATTTGTGTCTGGTCTTTTATGGCCAAAAGTGTCTGTCTAATTTGCACACATCCATACGCACATACAAACTTCTGTTGTATATGCATATATTGTGTTTGTTTACTTGAGCGTGTTCGCTGCCAAGTATGTATTGATTTCTGTGTAATATATATTTTGATGTATGTGTAATATATATTTTGATTTCTTTTTAACATATATTCTAGAGAATTTGAGGCTTAATATTAAACCAACTAACAACCATATATATCTGTGTCTTGCAGTATATATGTATCTGTGGTGAATTCTATTTAGCACTCTAAATGAATTTATAAAATACGTGTTTGTGCTAAGTTTATGTGGACATACTTGTGTTAGTTGCCATTTTACTATATATGCGTGTGCGTTCTTGTTTTGATGTCCATGTTGAGATGTTTCTTTGTCGTTCATTTTGAATTGTGTTCTTTGGTTGCGTTGCAAAGTTGTCTCGTTTGTACGTTCTCGGAGTTGATCATTGAGCCTTCAGCATGCAAATTGGTTCTGATGCAAACTCCTGATTTCTGTGGTTTAGTATGTTGCATCTGTTGTATTTGTGGTTGTTTGCTTGTCTGCTTGCATATATAGAAACACCTGTTCTAAGGCATATATTATATAAGTCTATGTAAATATATATTATATATATTTATATATTATATATATATTATATTATATATTTATGTAGGAGTTATTTGTAAACTTTTTAATGTTGCATTTTTTAAACATGCAGAAATGCAGAAAAAAAGCTTTGCATATATTATATAATTATGTGTATGTATATACAATGCATACACATGAACTGTTTATGTTTTTGTGAGGTATTTCAATAATACAAACGGCAGTCTGGCACATGGGAATTTTGCAGATCTATGTGATCGAAATTGCAAAAGCAGCATTTAGCAATTTGCATTGATCTGCGTTGACGGTGTTGCAATTTTTCAAGGCAATCTGCAAATTGCAGTCTGTCTGTCTGTTATGTGAGGGATGCACATAACATGTGTGTCGTGTCTGTGCACATTTAATAATTTTATGAATTATGAATGCATACCACTATGCATTGATGCTTAAGTTATATTCATTATGATGCATGTAATTCATAACACGTGTGTTCAGTATTTAAGTGTTTGAGTTTGTATATGTATGCAAATCGACTAATATGGTTGAATGTTTGGAATGTTTTAATTTAAAAGATTCTAATCTTTCAAAGTATTTCAGTCGTCGAGTATTAATTGAGTTTAGAGCCGTTGTATGAGGGAAGGTGCAGAGTAGTGAGTGGAGACACGATCCAACTCCTTGGACTGGCTGCTACCATCTGGTGGAGAAGGGAGCAGTTTGTAGTGGTTTGTTACAGGCATTTGTGCCTTTGATGAGTGATTTGCATATATATACAAACTTTAATAACACGTGGGTTTTAACTAGTGTACTAGTTATGGTATTGCGTGTGTCGTCTTGGCATCAAAACGTCTGCTTTGTATGCGAAGTCGATTTTTCACATTTTAGACATACACAATCATCGTTGAACTGATGATTAAGTATGTGTATATATAGATCTAATATTGCTGAACAAATTGCTATATATACTTGCATACACTATACATATTTTATGTACTGGTATGTATGTTTATGTTGCTTATACTTGCATATAATATATTGTATGCATTGGTATACTTGTAAATGTTGTATTTATGTGCAGTTTGATATAGCCTACATGTATTAAAGCAATTCACATTGCTTTATATTCATGTGTATTAATGCATGTTCAGATAATAGATACAACTTGTTTATATGTGATTTGATGTGTATCAAATGTGCATACACAATTTTACACATGCATATACTTATGTATGTATATGCGAGTATAATTAGATATATATATTATGTATATGAGTATATATGTATATATATGTAATTATATATATGAAGTGAGAAGTGATAAGCTGGTGGTCATCTATGATCACCATTGATATGCTGGATGTCATCTGTGAAGTTGTGCTCAGTCATTGATAGGTGGATGTGATAGATGACGTGAGTTGAGTGTACTTGTGTGCTGGTGGCCTTGTTAAGACTTGCAGACTCTTGGAACAAGAGTTGCTGCTCTTGTCTCAGGTTCTTGGGCATTTCTGCTTTGAGACTGTTCGCTTCGGAGTGGACAAGATAACGTTAAACGTTAGGTCATCATCGTGCATTTTGTTGAAATGTATCGGGCCGTGAGCATTTCTTTCGATAAGTTTAGGTAGAACCTTTAAGAAATTTCCATAATGTCTTCTATTTGAGTGTTGCGGAGATCGGATTGGATTAATTTGGAAACACTTCATTCACTCAAATTCCTTGTTTCTTCTACGCCATGTAGAATACATGATATCATATCCTTCACAGATGTAAATGCTGCGTCTGTGTAAATAACATTTTACATGTCTGATCTGTTCGAGACTTAGTAAAACACATGTAACCCTTTACAGAATGATTTGTTCGTGCAACACTGCGCGTAAGGATGTTTGACAGGTCCCTGATGTAGTTTATGCTATGCAGACTGCATAGGACCCTTTAAAAATCTATTGGTCCATGTAAGAAGAATTTGATAGAACCATATCTAGCTTGTAACTTTTACTTCCTGCTTATGTGAAGATGGATTAATAGACTCATTAAGTTGTGATTGAAAGATTGTGACTGTAAGTGCAAGAATTTTGCAAATTATATTTCTGAACATTACTTTAACATATCTTTGTTTGAACATTGTTTGCGTTTCATTTGAGTTGGGCTAAAACGGTTTCATGCATTGTGACGATGCTCAAGATGAATGCTGGGAGCTGCTGTTTAAATTGAATTAAACGAAAATCTATGAACCAGAGTTCCTCTCAAGGTGCTTTTGATAAAAGAAAACATGTAAAGAAATATGCGTAACTTGATTAGCCCCAGAGGATCTGTGGTTGATGGGTTTTCTGTGCATTTCAAACGAGCATTTCTGTTTCACGTAATGGGAGAATGTGATCGGCGTTGTGTTCTTGATTGATAATGATCATTAAATTCAGACCATGACATTGGTGCAGTTTGTAACTAGTTATATTAATGGGGAAGGTATTTTGGGATGGATTGAAATACTTTAAATTTTTCTGTCTTGTGTTTGAAATTGTCTGAAAATTTGCAAGAGAAGTGTCACCTTCTGAATTCAGGTCACACCTAGCGGTTGCAACTGTGGATATCTAACTGACCAATTAACTACTTTGATAAGAGTGTTTGATGCACCTCTGTTTAAGATCAATTCCAAAAGTGACCTAGTTAGGAGATTTGAATCTTGGGGTAGCATGGTCCGTTACAAAGCCTTAAATGGCGTGATGCCAATTCAGTTGGCAGAGGTTGTAAAGGATCTCGCATGATCAATTTACTGAAAAAATTTGCAGGTCAAGACCATATATGGTCACTATATAAATTCGAGGACATCATGTGCATTTTTATGGGTTTCTTTTTACCGATTAACGATTGTTTTCAGCTAGCGGACACTGGCAATGCTGTCCTGCAACGTGTTGGTTAAAGGCTTAAATGCTCTAGTTGGTGCTCAAGTGAATACTTAATGTTTTGTTGATTCTAACAGCAGCTGCGATGTAAGAATTGTTTTTTGGGACTCTTTATTTTCTGGAAATCTGAGTATTGATGGACTACTAATAATTATAGGAAAAGATATAATGTAACTATTCTGAATATAATCTGCAAAATTTCAAAATAAAACATTTTCGAACATAAATGTTTGTGTCATCATATTTTTGTCATGATTATCAGAAAGATCTTGCATGCACGAATCATAATAATTTTATAGTTCAATTCATTTATTGTGACCATCAACCATAAACAATAGACATAGTATAACATGCTTCACATAATCCGATGGCAACATGGAAGGCCCTAACGACACTGTCATGTGAAAGATGATTGGTGTCACCCTCATTTCTTTAGGCTTGTGACTGGCACTGGCAAAGAATGAGCTGTGGCGGAGTGAAACAATAGCAAATCGTACCAGCTGTCCTTAAATAGGGAATAGCAGACCCTTTAACCATAATGTCATTCCGCCAACTGTCACACATGTTTTGCCTATAATTAGAGCACTTTTGTAGCACCTTTAGTTAGACTTGTGGTTGCTGTTATGAAATTGTAGTGTGAGTTGTGGGCACACTATACTGCAGAAAATCTGGAAATACATGAATCGATGGATATAAAGAAGTTGCCAGACTGTTCAAAATATTATTACGGCTGTGTCGTCAATGGTGAACCCCAATGCGGAGTGTTTCGCTTTCCATGACTCCACCAATTGAATCGTAGATGCAAACTAACTTCTAAAGTGCCACTCAAATGCACCAGCTTATTCACAAGCGTTGTCAGATAATCCAATTAGAGGGCTCATAAAGGGCAGTTGAAAGGAGGGAGGTTGCATGTCTGGTTTCCAGGTAAAGAGAGGAAGGTGAGCAGCTGCTTGGGTTGGTGTCCATTGAGAAGAATTTGTAGAGGATGAGATGCGAAAGGTAGGAATGCTTGAAAAGTTGAGACAATTTTGAGTGGAAAGCTGGATGGTATTTGACATATTAGAGACATATATAGAACCCAAGGCAAATGGTAGAAGGATGAGTAATGATGTAGGAACCAATAGTTCACCGAGATACCTGGACTGGGAATATTATAGGGCGTTGCGCGTAGATTAGCGACAGGTCTTTGAAATTGATGTGCCTTCAACAGAGTGATTTGAGTATGGAGTCTCAGTCTTGAACTGGTCTCGAGAAGGCTGTGGTCCAAAGCTCAGCACGTGGATTTAATGTCCATACCATATCAAGGACATATGCCTTGGCCATCTGAATGGACCCCTCCAGGTCCTTGAAGAGCCACATGACTCGGAACACGCCTGCGTGGTCCTCAAATCTCATTAAATTTTACAACTAAACGCCTTGAAATAGATTTAGTCCGTTTAAAACATGACACTAGGCCTATTTGTGGGAATAACTACATTTTTAGATCATTAGAAACAATTACCACTTTGGGGAATTTTTATCTTAAAATACACCTAAGCGGTGGACCGGTGGTCATTGCTGAAGGTACATTGTAAAGAAAGATCTTTGATGTAAGTCTTTTGTCCATCAGTAAATGAATCGGCCTCTTGTAGTTGTAATGTAAACGGTGGATACAATGGCCTTAGTATAATTTTATTACTATACCACCTGTCGACCAAGAGCCGCAAGTGATCCCAGAAAAATGATTACTCCGCCGTGTTGTTTGCTGCGTGTGTATTAAATACTAAAAATCTTCTATAAAGCACTGAAAGTAATAAAGATTCTGCACAACTTAGGTTCCTACCTGATTGAGCAGCGTTACAGCTCGCTTGCTTATATTAACACTTGTAAAGTTCAAAATTCAAAGCATAGAACTCTTTTTTAGGCGACTGCACACATTGTTAGGATGCTGGTAACGAGATGCAACGTTTATTAAAAAGACAATCGCATTTATTATAATGTCACAGCCTTTGAAAGTACATCCGAATATCCATAATTCACACCGTACGACAAATAGTTCTTACGACACCGCGTGCGATCGAGCTGTCTCCAAAGTTACAGAGGAGAGAGAAAGAAGCAGATGAGAAAATGGCGTCTTGTGTTTACGGTTTCATTTTCTTGTGCTGTATTTTTGCGGTCGAAGGACTGAGATACGGATCTCAGTCGGACACGATTCACGTATCAGCGGATTTAAGAGACACAGGACTGAAGAATTCACCGCGATTCGTGTCTTATAAGGAATGGAGTGACGATGATGCGAGGAGTGCGGAAAAGCGTCAGTCCCCCGGTTTGGAACCAGTGGTTGCTGAGGAGAAAATGCTCGATGAGCATATGATCCACAGAATCAGAAGACAGGCTTCGCCACCACCGGCTGCTGGTACCGTCCTCAAATCAGTGGTAAGTTACTTAGCTGAAATCAGTGTGTGAAGTAGGCTATCTTTTGGACATGAATGAATCAGAATGATGTAGGCCTAAGCGCATTTGTGATGGCTGGAAATCCGGGTCTCGGCGATATCCAAGTAACCAAGTCAACAAGCAATGAAGTGACCGCAGGGAGTTTTGCTCGGAAAAGTGTTGAAGTTCAAGGCTGCGTGTATTATTGGACTCTTCGGTTATGAGAAGGGAGCCTTCTGACTGTTGTCACTTCTGAAACATGATGAGAACATTTTGTTACATACATGTGCAGTTTTTGAAGGGCCATAGTCTAAAAATTGGTTTATATACATGTCACCTTGTGCAACACTGTTAAATATCTCTGAAATGTTATATAATGTAACTGAATAACTAATAGCACTCTCAAAGAAACTCAAGAAAGTGTTTCTTGCCAGCATATGATCAATATTAATGCTCAGATGCATAGAAGTGCCGTTACTGGTGGTCTACGCACGAACACATGCACACACTGGCACACACACACATTTTCAGAGCTTTTGGTCCCTGTTAGGATGGGCAGTCTTGCCAAAATTCGGAAATGATTTGTCACAAGATCACATCATAAAGTAGCCCAAAAGTCGTGCAATGAGTATTAAAAAACTTTTGCTATATGCATTTAACCCCTTTACGGTGGAGCCCGGAATAACTCGGGCTCCGCTAACTCTCCCCAACTGTGCAGCCCGGGATATCTCGGGTTGCACCTTGGCCTATCCCCAACTGCATAATATAGCTGCCTTTCGCTTACTGTGGTGCCCGAGATAACTAGGGCTAATGGTAATAGCTGCAGACATTCGGAGGGGTGATGTTAGAACAGCGGAACAGCCTAACAGCGAACTAGACGACCTCGATTCAAGCCGTTGTCTGGTTGTCTGTAACCTTGACAATGTTCAGGTCAAACGGGGTCGCCCTTCGACAGACGAGTCCAATCCACTGCGACTGACTGGGCGTCATTTCCCTAAGAGAATTCCATCAAACCCTGGGAAGAAAGCACGAACACGCTGCTGTAAGGTGTGCTGCTCACACCTTGGACCAGATGGAAAGAAGATCCGGAAGGAGACCAGCTTCATGTGTGCAGACTGTGATGTTCCACTGTGTGTGGAACCTTGTTTTGAGATGTATCACACTAAATATAACTATTGAGGGTACACCATACTCCTCTTGACAGTCCACAGAACTGGCTTCTTACTGTACTCTAATGACTAGTTTATATCGGAATAATACAATGAACATGCATGCCAGAAAATCGTTTTTTCCGCATAATCGTAGGAAACTGGTAAAAAATGTGAAAAAAATAAAAGTAAAATACAAGTAAAATAACGCAGTACATTATGCTTATAATAATTATAGAAACTCAAAAAAGGCTTTAACTCAATTTTTTTTTCAAAAAAAAATTCCACCGTTGGTGAAAGTTTTTAAAAATTTTATTCCACCGTAAAGGGGTTAAAAACTTGATTGTCCATCATATCACAAGACAGGCGATGAAACCAGTGACGTAAAAATTAGATAACAGACTGCTTAATTCTTACCAAAGACTTTTGTCCGTATGCCACCGATTCAGTATTAAGTTAGAAACACGACATATGAATGGCTGCTAGTAAGGTAACCTAGTAACCCACAGCAGTCAAATTATGAGAATTCACATTGTTGCCATGGCGAATTTGGGACAATTCTAAAAGAGCCCAAAATATCACGAGGCCACGAGGCCAAAATTTCCAGTACAGTTGTCACCACATTGAAAAGTAGCCCAACTTGCACTTTTCGCAATGATTTGGCAATCTCCATGATGTGGACGAGATGTGATAACAGCCACAGACCAAAACAAATATGCAACCAACTGTTAATACTAAATTCCATTTTTTATGCATATACCGGTAAATAACTTGGTAAATTCTGTAGTATGATTAGTTTATGTCATGTCCAGAATCTACCACTCAAGTGCTTCATTTTATCGTGATTCACCTTTCATTCAAGTTTCTGTGAAATCTTTCAGATCTGTGTTTCAATGAGAGTCTTTTCTTCAGACTGTATAATTTTGGCATGCGATGTTTTAATCAGATTGTGCTCTGGGTTCATAGATTATGTTTGAATTGAAGCATAGTTGGTCAACTATGTGGTTTTTTTTGTATTGTATTGTATTTAAACATTTATAAAGCGCCTCTAGTAGGGTAAACCGTTCAGAGGCGCTCCCAGTGCACAAGGCCCCGCGAGAAGAAGCAGGTTTTGAGAAGAGACAGAGCAGAGGAGAGACTGACAGACAGAAGAGTTGAGCGAACAGAAGGAGACAGAGAGTTCCAGAGAGAAGGACCAATTGAGACAAAAGATCGAGACTGAGCCATAGCAGTTCTAGACCGGGGAACCAATAGGTCAAGTCTGTTGGATGAGCGAAGTGGACGATGGGAGGAAGCTGAGTGAGGACGAAGTAAGGTGTTAGTCAGATATTTTGGGGCAAGACCCCGTTGAGACTTTAGGATCAGAGTGAGGATCTTGAACTGTGTGCGAGCACGTAGAGGAAGCCAATGAAGTTCATCAAACATAAAGGTAGAGATGTGAGAGTACTTGGGAAGGCGGGCAATTAATCTAGCAGCTGAGTTGAGAACTGACTGAATCGGTGAAAGACGAACTTTAGGAAGACCAATGAGAAGAGAATTGCAATAGTCAATACGAGAACATATGAAAGCATGAACTAAGGTAGTGAAGATGGAGGAGGAGACAGAGCGACGAATGACTCTGAGGCGTCTTAAGTGAAAATATGATGAGCGTGTCAGATTGGAAATATATGCTCAGTAAAGGTAAGTGAGCTATCAAGTACTACACCCAGATCCCGCACACTTGAAGAGAAGGAAAACAATGGGAATTTTGCAGAGAGAAGCATAAGATCAAGCTTATGGAACTGCTGAGGAGTACCTAACCAGATAAATTGAGTCTTTGAAGTATTAAGAGAAAGGCGATTAGAAGACATCCATGAGTGGAGATGATTAGTGAGAGATTCAATAAGCCCAACTAGAAGCAGCTGGGAAGAGGGGGGACCATGGACAAATGCCTGGACATCGTCAGCAAAGAGATGGCCAGCAGCATTACAGATCGGAAAAAGAGAAGAAATGTCAGCTGTGTAAAGAATAAATAGGAGAGGCCCAAGAACTGAACCTTGAGGAACACCCAGATTAACATGAACCCATTGGGTTCGAGAGTCACCAGATATAATCATTTGGGTTCTTTCAGAAAGGTACGACTGAAACCAAGATAATGGGAGGCCCTTAACACCATAGGAGGTCTCAAGACGCTTGAGAAGGATATCATGATCAACCATATCAAAGGCTGAAGAGACATCATAGAGAGCCAAAAGGGTATGGAATGCCCTCCCGCCTGAGCTGCACCTGTTCCCTAGATCACTCTCTGACACATTCTATAAGCACTTAAAAACTGTTCTGTTTGTCCGTACTGGAGTCGGGAGCGCCTCTGAGTAGTTTCCTTGAAGAGGCGCTATATAAATACTCGAATGAATGAATGAATGAACTGAGTACACTCAGTTTTCAGGAATAAATGGAGGATATTGCTATTTGTTCGGTAGTTTGTTGACCCTCATGGTTCAAATCGGAAGTATTGTTGGCTCACTCTGAGCGTAAGATAATATGAACTTTTCTTGTTCATGTGATCTGCGAAACCGCTTGTATTAAATTGCAAGCGAATTCATTTCGATGTTTATGTTAAGATGAGGATAAGGATCATGGTCTTGCATTTTATGGCCTTGGGAAAAGAATTTACAGAGTTTTGAAATGACATCTTCTTTTGAGAGGTCCTTAAGCACTGATATTCATCCAAAGAAATTGCACATGGAACAGTTTGCTTATTCTGTACACTAAAAACAAAATTTGTTATATATCGATCAGTGTATTCAGATGAAAGTATTCTTCACCTGCAAGCTATGGTTGAGTACTAGTTCTAAGGGGAAGTTTTGGCATGCGCATATCTGCGGGATTAAAAGTCCCGATACCCATGTGATCACTATCTACAAAGATTGAATCTTGTAACTGTAGTTCAAACCTGTGCAGTTAGGACAGTACCATTTAGAAGCTGTTGTAACAAATTTTGTTAACCTAATTACCGTGATAATATATATGGTGCCACTTCAGGATAAACAAAGCAAAGATGCTGACGATAATTTTTTTTTCCCAGGTGAATTTGAACGACAGCCATTACCAGCTGGTGATACACTGGGCTGGTGAAGGGAGCGACGTTATTGTCGCGCTGTCGAGGGACATCTCTCCCACTTCAGCATCTACCAGTCGCGTCTATATATCGCGAGATTATGGCAAGACCTTCGTGGAGAAGAAGCTTACACTGAATGCTACGACCAATGGCATCATCGACATTTACTACAACAGTCCGGTTTACAACAGCCACGTATGTATTCCGTATATTTGATCTTTCAACGGTTTGTTTAGTTATGCTGGCTGAGCACTTTTGACACTTTTTATTTTAACTCAGAACCGTTTGGATTGTTTGTCCATAAGTAATCGAGTCGTTTGATTAATAGGGTTGCGGATCCATGTCAAATTTGTTCATGTACAGCCGGAGTACTTCAGTTTGCCCTGTGTAAGTACTTGACTACCAAAAAAACTTGATTGCCAGAGCTCTCTATAATAATTGCCCGCTCAACGAGTGACTGTAACCTGTAGAACATATCCTTTTTTGTAGCCAAGTTTTGGTCTTGTCAACCTGTCTTTCTCATTAAACAAATACGTATATATATATATACATGTATATATATATATATACACAAGTATTACACATATCACTCTTCATTGTAAAATGCAACCTTTGTGGACTTGATGAAAACCTCCAGAAGAAGCTGGTGCCTCTGCCTACCTATTAAATGGTGTTTTAAAATTAGCAATTAGGGACTCGAACGTAAACTTTTGACTTGTAAAGGCTCTGATACACTATATGTGATGGAAGGAGGAGAGAAAATGGACGGAGAAGAAAGGGAGAATGGAACAATGGAATGGGAGAGGATTGGTCATTGCCACTTTGTGTGGTAACATTATGCCCTTGTCGATTGTACGGTATCCGGACGTTTCATCCCCGGACGATTCATCCCCGGACGATTCATCCAGTGGACGTTTCATCCCAGGACGATTCATCCCCGGACGGTTCATCCAACGGACGGTTCATCCAGTGGACGGTTCATCCCCGGACGGTTCATCCAGTGGACGGTTCATCCCCGGACGATTCATCCAGTGGACGGTTCATCCCCGGACGGTTCATCCAATGGACGGTTTAATAATTTTAAGTCAAAAATACCTGGATTAAATTAGATATAATATAAGAACACCTAAATACTTGGAATGAAATAGATATGATTTAAGAACACATAATCCTATAAAACATGCAATTAAATATCATAAGAGAACACATAAGCCTATAAAAGATGCAATGAAATAGATATAAAAAATCTAAAATGCATGTAAAACATGCAATTAAATATAAAAAAAGAACAGATAAGCCGATAAAACATGCTTATGATATAGGTTTTCAAACTTAAGTGCGCGATAAATGGGCAACTGCCCGAATATATAAGGACATTTGCCCTTCCGTATCCGGCAACAGCACGTATCACTCTGCCAACCAAGTCACGGTATTTCTAAGCCGTCTCCACTTGAATAGGTAATTATAGAACAATAGAATAGGTGACTCTTCATCTGGACGTTGTATTACCCTGCCGACATGTGCGGAGTTTGGCTTCCGTTCTTGGGGGTTAAGCCCGGGAAAATATACCATTTTCATGGTAAAAATGCTGAACCTTCTTTGGGGGGGCTTAGCCACCTTACCCCTGATAAACTCCGCCCATGCCTGCCCGACTACACTTCATATTAGTCTCTATTAACCACCAGTGGATGAACCGTCCGCTGGATGAATCGGCCGGGGATGAACCGTCCACTGGATGAATCGTCCAGGGATGAACCGTCCACTGGATGAACCGTCCGGGGATGAAACGTCCACTGGATGAACCGTCCGCTGGATGAACCGTCCGGGGATGAACCGTCCTGGGATGAAACGTCCACTGGATGAATCGTCCGGGATGAATCGTCCGGGGATGAAACGTCCTGGGATGAAACGTCCTAGAATCGATTGTACGCATATATCTAGACACTTATGTCGATTGCACTTAT
Organism: Lumbricus terrestris; assembly: GCA_949752735.1. Classification (NCBI taxonomy): domain Eukaryota; kingdom Metazoa; phylum Annelida; class Clitellata; order Crassiclitellata; family Lumbricidae; genus Lumbricus; species Lumbricus terrestris. The sequence continues at coordinate 51,386,850 of OX457041.1, forward strand.
GTTTCTAGACATTTATGTTCATAGTAGGTTTATAATATCTAGACACTTAGCGCAGGACCCGTAAATTGCCTCATGATTAAACGTGTATTCATCGAACTTTCTTTTTCAGTATATCTTCGTCGATGTCATTCACAATGCGATCTGGACGACCTTGGACAGCGGAATGAATGTCCAGCTCCACCGCCTCTCCTTCACTCCACGACAACTCATGGTCCATCCGACCAGCTGGAGGGTCGTCGCCGGATTTGACGAAAGAGACCCGGAAAAAAGGGTACATACCACATTTGCTGTTTTGAAATCCTATCCCTTCACTCTGTTTGTGTGATTAATTATTATTGGTGATGGTCTATGATGGGCGTTCCAATCAGGTAGCCGGTGTTGTCTGATAAATTTCGTTGAAATTAACCCCACTCTCCTGCACCCCAGCCCAACCACCCGCCACACCCTGCTGCCCATCAGCCCTCTGGAGTAACCGGCTTTGCCTGTTAAATTTTGGCTCCCAAGAAAATTTTGGTTTACCCCAGAAGACCATCTAGCCCCATGCCATGAAATGTTGGTTTACCTGGAAAATGTTGGTTTTCCTCAACACCACTCAACCCCACAGGGGCAGGGTGGGTGCTAGGTTGGGAGCGTTTCGTCCTTTTGGCACTCTGTCTAGCTGCAAGGTTTCAGGTGAATTACTGTGAAACTGTGGCGGAGGTGTGGAAATATTTAGTTGATTTTCAGTTTTCGCCCCACGTCGCCTCTGTGGTGAGTGAGGAAGATTCACCAACTCCTCCACAGGGGTAGTGTGGGTGCTGGGTGGGGTGCAGGGGGCGGTTGGTCCTGGTGTCCTCTGTATAGGTGCAAGGTTTTAGGTCAGTAGCTGCAAAACTGTGGGCATGCATTCTGGACAAACATACATACACACCCACACACATCCTCATTTATGGATACGTATATTATAGTTAATAGTTATACATATGTATAAATTGTATATAATAAACATGTATAATATATTATATATAAAATATATAGTCACACACACACCTTCGCACGCACACACATGCACACACACACACACACGCATAGTTTATTCTTGATCATGTGGGCATCTTTTTGATTGGAGTTGACCCAATTTTGAAATGATTTACAGCTTTGGTTGTCTCGTGACTTTGGTGCTACATGGCAAGTCCTGCACACCGGTGTTAAGGCCTTTTACTGGTTAGTGTTATTGTCATTGTATAAGTCTGACATAGTGTCTTCAAATGATTTGTGTGGGAAGGGATGGAGGGGTCGATGAGGAAAGAGGAGCAGGAGGGGTAGAAGAAGGGTTGAGGATAGGAAGGTAGGGGAAAGGAACATTGGACAGGGAGAAACAGGGAGCAACAGGTTAATACTGAATCAGAAACTGCATGAAAAGTTGCTTTGCTCTGGAGTTAGCGATCCTCATCACAGAACAATTGTGTGAATGTGCCTTGAAATGCAACATCGGCGTTATATCTTTGCATACAAATTGAGAGGCGTTCAAAAAGGTGTATGGCTTTCCAGTTACAACTGTCAAACACTGTTAAAAATTCAATGCCTGATCTGTTAATCTGATCTGATCTTTTATTATTATTATCATTATTATTATTATTATTATTTTGTTTTTGGTTCCATGGTATACAGGATCCGTCAGGAATACCTGGAAAGGTCCTTCTTGTCTGTATACTGGTCGGTGAAAGTGCCCCTGGAGGCAACAGCATTACAGCGTTGTAGGCCTATCATCAATGAGATATGTTTAAATTTTTTTATCCATGTCAGTACCTATCTAATTCAGTTGCATGAGTAAATTGGAGATGACTATCTGTCATTTTTCTGATCATGAGCATGTACTCTTCCAGGGCTGTTGTGCCTTATGATGATCCGTCAACCATCTACGTGCAGACGGAAGTACCGTCCGTCGTCCTCCGATACGTTGGTTCCGTGTCTTATTCCGTGCAGGAGTTGTTCCGAGACGTCACCGACTTCGAAGTCGTCGATCGATTCATGTTCGTCACTCGCAACGTCGTGAGTTCTTTTGAGCACTTGGTTTGTCGTTGCTAAGGAGACGGTTGCTATGGTGATGCAAACAATTCTTATTTTGACTGTGTTTTAGAATTCGAAATGTTGAGCATCCATAGGTGATGTGGAAACAATCAAGAGAAGTCATTCATTTATTCATTCATTTCAACAATTTATATAGCACTCCTTCAAGAAGCCCACTCAGAGGTGCTCCCAGTCCAACCACAAGCTGTCTGTTCTGTTGGTAGTTAAGATTTATGTATTCTGTGATCTGAGTTCTTGTGAATTGTTGCAACTGCATCATTGTACACTGTTACCGGTTGTGGTATGTCAGCCGGATTGTTGAATAAAAGAAATTATTATTCTAATTATTTTGGTGTACAGACATGGCAATAAATGTACATCATCATCGATACAGCCGATCAAAATTCAGATATTTTGGAATCGCACACATCATCGTAATGTAATGTAAATCTAGTGTAGGTACATTTTATCTGATGACGAACTATTGACAATGCACTTTGGTTTACATGACATTTTATAGCATAATTATGCTCTCTCTGTGAGCCAGGCAGTTATAGCTTGGTAGGGTCTGTAGCATTGTCTATGAACATCACAGACCCCTCTCCCTTTCCCAAACGAAGAGGGTGGGTCGGTGGGACCATTGGTGCATCATCCTTGGGATCTGAAACAGGATCTTCAGGTTTTTAGTTTCTGGGAATCACCAGATCCTCCTAGAGCAGCAGGGTCATGCAGTGTGGGTGATATGAGGGTATGTCTTGTGATCTACCAGGAACTAAGTGGCGTGTTAGGCCACATGTGACGTGTGTCCTGTCAATAGGACACCACTACCTAATGCCAGATGTCATGCTATTGTTATCTATCTTACTGTTGCTATCTGTCTTTAATATTTTTTTGTCTTAGTACTGTTGTTTGTCTTAGTATTGCTATTTTTCTCTGAATTGTTGTTTGTTTGAGTATTGTTATTTGTTTCTGCATTGTTATTTGTCGTGCTATTGTTGACTGTCTTGCTGTTGCTATCTGTGTTATTATTTTATTTGTCCTTATAAATTGCTGTTTGTCTTGGTTTTGCTATTTTTCTTTGTATTGCTATTTTTCTTTGTATTGTTATGTCTGGTGTTGTTATTTTTTTTGTCTTGCTATTTGTCTTGCTATTGTTTACTGTCTTGCTGATTTTATTTGTCTTAGGGTTGTTAAGCTTGTTATTCGTTTTATTTCTTATTTGTCATACTACTGTTATTTTTGAAATATATGTTAAAATCATTATTTTGCAAGGCAATTTTTTCCCAGTGGAGTGATAGTTGGAAGGAAATTTGATATAGAATGGCTGGACTATTTCGCTGATGTTTGGCTCTCTGAAAATACTAGAAATTCGACTGATTTTTAATTTTTTTTTATGTCACTACTTTGCTCCATTTTCTTAAGTAGGTGGGCAGTGATTCTGGATTGATTGATGGATTGATTGACTAATTTGACTGATTCATTGATGGGTTGATTGATAGATTGATTGATTGATTAACTGACTGGCTGATTGATTGATTTATTGAGTGAGTGATTGACTATTGAAGTCATTTGATTGGATGGGGTTTGTTGTGCGTTGTCAGTCGTTGCTTGGAAGTCATTCGTTGCATCATCTTCAGTTGTGGATATCGCAGAACAGAGGATCCTTTCAACGCGCGACGTTTCCTAATAATGATGTTCATCAGGTATGTGACTGTAGAACCCAATCACCTGTCCGGTTGTTTGATTGATTGATTGATTGATTCATTCATTCATTCATTCTTTGATTGATTGATTGATTGATTCATTCATTTTTTGATTGATTGATTGATTGATTCATTCTTTGATTGATTGATTGATTCATTCATTCATTCTTTGATTGATTGATTGATTGATTGATTGATTGATTGATTGATTAGTTCATTAATTGACAGTAGAAACTCATAATGGCTATGACTTACAATGAGACTTAGGAAGTCTATTGTCCATTGTTGATGAAGTTGAAGATGGTGGCAATCAGTGGCATCGAACTCTACCCCACCTGGAAATGGGAGAACAACCACCACCCCCACTCTGGCCAACTTATATTAATTTTTTGTGTTGCTGTTATACTATAGAAAATCAACAACAACACCCCCAGTTTGACCTAAATGTTAAGCAAACACTTCTGGCAACTTTGGGAGATTGTTCTCCCAACCTCCCATTGATTGACACTACTTGTTGCAATATTTAATCATGACTGCAGTTATGCTGTCACAGTGATGATGATGAGAGGGTGGCAATGATTATGGTACCAATGATTGTAACAGACCAGTGAAACTAATCTGTGCTGCTGCTGCTGTTGTTGTTGCTGATGATGGTGGATTGATTGAATGGATTGATGGATGGATGATGGATAGATGGATGGATGGATAAATACGATAATGATGATGATGATGACGACAATGATGAAGATAATGGAGATAGATGATTTTTAGACGTGATAATGATGATGTTGTTATTTCTTCTGTTCTTTGTAGGATTTCTTCATCGCTGATGCCACTGAGAGCCAGGTTTTCCTCTGTGCAAATCATAACTCGTCGTCAACCAATCTCTACATTTCCGATGCAACTGGCCTTCGTTTCTCGCTTTCTCTTGCAAATATCGTCTACTTCAATCCACGCGGCTCTAACAAGGACTCCTGGCTTAAGTAAGTCTCATGTGGCTCTGGCAGGGATTCCTTCGCTTGAGTAAGTAAGTAAGTCTTATGGCTCTTGTATCTCCTAAGCCATTTATGTGCTATGGACTTTGTCTGTTATGTTTGTGTTGCTCATTTTTGGTGCAACTTTTTGAAGTAACTCAGAACATATGTGATATTAGCTATCAACTCTGGATGGATATCCAATGATTGCACTGTGTGTGTGGTATGTGTATTTAGGCGTGTGAGTGTGTGTGCAGCATGTGCTGGAAACACATCAATGTTGCTTCCCTGGTTATGTTCATGAGTACTGTTTGCTTACATTTTGTGCTATTGCCCCACTTCAGTTAGTGAAGGCTTCACTTGTGTAGTACTTAAAAAACAGGTCATATATGTACCTTAATACATGCACACAAACATACATATATACACACACATGCAAGCATACATCCATGCATACATAGATCAATACTGATTGATTTTTACGATTGATCAATGTTTGTCTAGGAATGTGATAAATCGTCCATTCGCTGATATCCACAAAGTGAACGGTCTGGATGGAGTTTACATAGCGACGCAGATGTTGTCGATTGCGGACCTCAGTCCATTCAACGACTACAACCAGGTGTCTCTCATCACGTTCAACAAGGGCGGCTACTGGCATCCAATCCCTGCACCAGACACCGACGTCAAGGGCAACAAACAATGCAATGTGTCCAACAGTCAGCAAGTAATAGAAAATGATGAATTCTGATATTCATAAAATCAGATCTGTCTCATTCTGTCATTTAGATCAGATCACCTGATGTAATTCTCTTCCTGATGACCTTAAGATTCTTGTATCAAGTTACTTGTTGGCCATTGAAGAGGCGCTATATAAATGCATATAACGAATTGAGGGTTAATTATTATTCAAGGAAATTGTTTATGATAACACTGCATTTTCTTGACTAACATAAAACCGATTGTCTGTTTGATAAAAATCTGCTTCACTTAAAAAACTTTTTTCCCTTCCTGCAAAAGGTCTGCACAGGGCTTAAAATTTAACGTGCAGTTGTACACAAAACATGCAGTTGTAGAAGCACTTCTGTACAGTTAAAACTAGCAAAAAAGGCCATTGTTCTCCGATTGGAAGTAATTTACCATGGAGGATGGCAAAGGAAAGGAAGAAGTTGTGCAGTTCTAAAAGTCCTTAAAAACAGCCCTGTATCTGCAGGCATTCTCGGTTCTTTGCTATTTTTTCTATTTGCAATTGCAATCATACACTGGAAGACTTGTGCTATTATTGAATTCAAGAAAGGTATTTTTCCCATATTCCAGGCATCCAACTGTTCGTTGCACCTCGCGCAACGCTTTCAGTCGCTCTTCTACTTTTCTCGTGTTTCTCCGATCCTCTCGAAGAAATCGGCGGTTGGCCTGCTTCTGGCAACGGGCAACGTCGGTGCAGCGATCGTTGGCAGACAATACAACGTCTACATGTCGAACGATGGCGGTCTCGTCTGGAAAGAGGTAGGCAACCGTTGTCTGTTGTTCGTGCGTTGTCTACAACATTATTAGAATTAACAATGTCTGACTCATCTCGTTTATTTGCTTAAATTGACTGCTAAATATTATTTAGTTGTGTAATTTTCATTGAGCAGTTGCTTTCTTATTGGGTAGTAGTGTAACATAATTTTGATTGCAGTAGTTTAGCGATTATTTTTCCGGACTGCGGAGCATAAGGTTTGGTTCAAATCCTGCCACGGCTTTTCTGTGTCCATCCTGTGTGTGACCATACACTTGTTGCCCACTGTCATATGCTGAGACTGAGAAAATGAAGTTGCTAGCACTTCATAGATACCATGGATACCTGTCAGGTTACCTTTTGTAATTTGTGAAGCAGTTACGTAAGTGACTGGCTAGTTTTGAAATGAATCACTGTACCTGGTAAGTAGAGGAGATATTTACCATTAAAAATCTGTGAGACTTGTATCTATGCTGTTTGTGAAAAATCTGTGCAGCTTGTTGATTGGCCTGTATTGAATTTTCAAGTTAGTGTAGCAATGTGTGAAAAAGTCGGTAGTTGATTTCTGTTAGTTTCTATATCCGTTATTATGTAATAAAGATGTTTTGTCAATTGTCACTTTGAGCAATAAAACTGTGGTTATGGTTATGGTTATGGTTACAGTAGTTCACTGTTTGTGCGACTTGTATGCGTGTGTCCACATGTGTATAATATGTGTGCATGGTCCACTTGATGGAGCTGTGAGTCTGATACTGTAGGACTGGGTAGATGTTCATCAGTGCATGAGTGGAAATCATGTATTGTTGCATGCAGTTAGTGTGGTGTATAAGTGTGTGTGTGTGTGTATATATGTCACTATGTGTGTGTGTATGTGTGTGTGTTTCTGTATGTGGCATCCTGTTGAGCCGTGTTTTTGCAGTTGATTCTGAGCGACTAGATATGATAACTTTTAGATATTAGAAGGTGCGCATTATTACGCGTTGGGAGACCACGGTGGCCTCATCGTTACCATTCGTTTGACTGAGTTGACGGGAGACATCCTGTGAGTCATCGCTCGATTGATCGCTCGCTTTGCTTCGCCTGCTCGAAAGCTTCTGCTTCTGTTTTGTCAGCGTTTCATGCTTTTGCACCTGTAACTCACCTGCTTCAGGTGTTGGCTTTTGTGTGTTGTTTATGCAGGTGTGATGATTTTGTGATTGCTGTTTCCTGATTATGCTAATCACTATTATTCCAATTACTTTGTTCCTGCTTGGAGATTAGTAGCCTTGATGATTGCGTGCTCACGTTACTGCTTGCAAAATATTTTGCTTCAAATCAAATCCGTTTGTTGAGATGTTTACTAACGGAACCCCTGTCATTTAGCAGAATGGCAAAATGACAGATGGTGCATTACGTGGAATTTTCCTGTCTTCCTGGGGTCTGAGAAATGTTTTTTTCTCTTAAAATTCAAGGTTTTCCTAGGTTTGTGAAAATGACAACTGACAAAATTACTGGGAGGTTCTACTTTTATGTTTGAAAAATGTAAGAAATATTAATTTAATTAAGATGCTCACTGTGTTATATGATGTCAGCTGTAGCTAAATTTCTGCTTGTATGGTGCATATATTGTGGATGCATTTTGGAGATGTATGGTATACTAGTGTTTAAACTTAGACCTGCTTTTCCGTAGACTTTTGCTTTTTGATGATAGATGTGGTGTGCGGATAAAGAAGAGGAAATTATCTGAATGCCCCAAAGACAGATTTTCTATGTTTTGTATTCTGACATTTCAGCGGTGTTGAGAGATTTGAGGCTTTAGGGCTCTCCTGTTTTAAAATGGAAGTTTCATCATTTAAGTCAGCTACAAAATTTATTCTGCTGCCATTAAAATTTTTGAAGAGTTCAGTGAATGTTGTTGGTTTCTTTAAGTAGATTTATTCTACAGAATTTAAATACGATTCTTTTTGCAGCACATGTGCCTTTTCTAAATTGCTTTTTTGTGATACTAGTGAATTCAAGTAGATTTCGAAAGGAACTGATGGCCTATAGATATAAAAAATTCACAGAATTTAAAGGATATAAGTTTTCATCCATATTTCCAAAATTTTGATCTAATTTCTAAATGATTTATAAAGGTTTCTTCTTAAAACATTGACAAGTTAAAGCTCTACATATTTTTCTAAAGTTGACAGCTAACTTCTCTCAACATCAAAATCAATCTCGATGGAGCTTTTACGGAATTCTCTGTTGCTTTTCATTTACCATGCATAAGCCATTTAGCTTTCTCAAGTGCTTTCACTGTTGTCTTGGAGTAGTTTACTGCTTTCTCCTTGCACTAGATCTTGAGAGGTTGCCATGCGTACGAGTTTGGTGACCACGGAGGGGCATTGGTTGCAGCTAGAACTGACTCTGCAACTGGGACGCTCCTGTGAGTATAACAACAAGCAGACTGTAGCCTTGTGCTATATAAATGCTTTGATACGTCGTGCATGTACAATATAAACAATGGCAAATGAAAGCTATGATCGAATTGGTGATTATCTTCAGAGACTAATGCCATGTTGTATTGATATGATCATCTACAGCAGTTCCTCACACTGGCTATGCTCAGTCCTGGTCCTTTATCTCAATTGGTACACTCTATTTGGAGCATGCTGTCCCCATCTACTCAATCTAAATTATGGCTGGTAATCCTTCGCCCTCCTTTGCTTTCTCAAAACCTATTTCTTCTCTTGTGGCATTGCGCACTTGGAGCGCCTCTGAGTGGTTCATCTTATGAGTGGTGCTTTACAAATATTCTAATACGCTACAATGCAATGTCGTGTTTAGTGCATTTGTGAATGCTTCAAATTTGCTTTACTAATTGGCTGACCTATGCATTCATGAATACTTACTTGCATGCATGCATCACACATAAATACATTATGCATACTTACATACATACATGCATATAACATTCATACATTTGTGCATGCTGTATCTGTTTAATTTAATTGCTCTTTTTTAATTGGCTGACTACTTTCAACACAATCAACAACTGCTTTTTTATGCAAATAGTGTTTTGACAGAACCCATGATCCACAAATTTATCATATCCTGATTCCTCTCCTCTTTCTCTCAACTTTCTCACAACTTCAATTCTAAACATCAGACCGCTATGGCAGTCCGAGTGTCTGGCTCCCTGACCTGGTTGCTGACCTGCAATCGAATGGGACCTAACCTGCCTATTGATTTTGTTTTGACTGAGCACCTGTGACTGTTAGCAGTTACCCACAGCTGAGCTTTCTATGAATGCTGCAGAAATGTTGCCATGGACTTCATAGCTTCACAGATGCTGAGCACTATGGCAAGGCCGGGGATGTGGATACCTAAATTAATTGAACGGTAGTTCTAAAGTCTAAAACGTGTGATAACATTCATGAAGAAAAAGAAGAAGCCCTCTCCCTCGTCATCTCATCTTTCCACTGACATTGTGTGCCCCAAACTTGAGCTTTTGTCTTCAGATCCTGTACTTTGAAATCAGCTCTCTCTCCATTGACACATTCTTAATTAGTAACCGGCACATCTTTCCGCTGTCTCACAAGCTACTTTCTTTTCTCTGGGCCTTTCACTCTGGGAGCACCTCTAATTGGTGTGCACTGTGAGGGGCGCTTTATATTTATAGATACAATACAATGCACACACACAAACACACACCCACACACACACATACATAAGGCCAAAAAAAAATAATGTTGTGTTTCCGGTAACCCGACCGACCCTCTTTTATTGCCGCGACTCAAATAATTTTGTAAAAAAAAATTATTTTTTTTAAAAAATTTTTTAAAAAATTCTAACTTTTTTAAAAACTTTTATTGACATAGTGTGGTGACATTGCATTCCGTATAAAGTTGGATCTTAGGCAAAAAAATTGTGCTTCTGGTAACCCGACCGACTCACTTTTATTGCCGAGACTCGGAAAATTTTGTGCAATTTTTTTATTTGCAATGGCATTGCCTTAGAGTTTCACGCCTGCCTAACTACTTCCTGGTTGCCAGTCTTGAAAAACCTCTAGCCTTATCATTCTCACTTGAGCCACCTCTAACGGTGACTAGGAAAAATAAATCTAGCAACCTCTAGGTGTAACTAGTCACTGGCTCGGCCAGTCTGGAACGACCCCTAGCAGTGATGTTCTGTTCGCACTCATCTTCCCCTTCCCTTCCCACTTTATCTTACCAGAAAAGATGTCAACAAAATGAAATTAATAGAATTGTTTTCTAGAGCAATTTTAGGTACAGACAGTCGGGAACTAAGCAGTTTATACTTGCTTAGAACGCGTACTTTGTTGCAGCGTATACCTTTATGCAAAAAAGAGTAGTTGGGTATAATTTTTCTGATAGTCACTGTATAAAAATATTTTACCAAAATAAAAATATTTTTCGACCTACCTACCCAATTTTTTAGAGCTCTGTTACCAGAAACACAGCATTATTTTTTTTTTGCCTAAACACTAACATTCAGACATCATGGATGAGTCTGCTAGGGGACAAATGCAGAAGTCTTGAACTGAATATTTGTCCCGACATGGATTTGAACTTCAACCTCTTGAGTGACTACACTTTCGGGCACCCAGCAATAACATGACATTATTATTAAAGGCGTTTCCTCATAATATAGGCTGTTTAATGCGTCTTGAATGATGCAACGTTATGACGTGTTTCTGGTGTGTATCGCACAGCCGGTCGTGACTTTTATATGACATGAAATGATGATTGCAAAGTTCATGTGATGAAGGCAGACAGTGGTAGAGATCTTTCTGCTGTTGTTCCTAACATCCTCTTCATCGCAACTGTGTTGTCCAGTAGCCTCAGCTCTGACTGAGTGTCGATGATGTGTCTTTTAATGGTCATCCTAAGTAGCGGTGGTGGTGGAATGGGGTGGGTGGTGGTGGTGGTGGGGTGGGGTGGGGTGGGGGATGGTGGTGGTGGAGTGGGGTGGGGTGGTGGGGGATGGTGGTGGTGGTTGTGGTGATGAAGAGGAGGAGGAGGTGGGATGTAATAATGATGATGGCAATAAAATTTACTGTTAAATTATCGTAATGCCAATTTATATCGCATCATCACAATAACCAGATGGTATTGTATTGTATTGTATTCTTTATTCTCGTAATAAATTTTTCCAGCTGTCAAAATGCAGCAGGTCACAATCATTTATGCTAATAGTGAGTCATTAATTAGTCAGCAAGAATTTTAAAAAAACTTGGCGATAGAAGTGCGGCAGTCTTTATGCAGACACGATCAGTTTTGACCTTATGAGTAGCTGAAAGACCATATTGATTTTTTTCGTCCTAGTTTGTGACAAAAGAGATTTGGTGATTGCTGACTAGGAAGAGTAGAGAGGGAGGAAGGGGAGGAGGAGGATAAAAAGTGGTGGAGGAAAATAAGGAATAAAGATGGAGAAGATGTTGGAAAAGTTGGAGGAGGAGGAATAGGGGATGAAAGTTGGAGGTAGGAGATGCACTTTGGAGGAGGAAGAGGAGGAGGAGGACAAGAGAAAGAGTAGAAATGGAGGAAGAAAAGTTCGAGGAAGAGGAGAAAAGTTGGAAGAGGAAAAGAGGAGTGGGAGGAAAAAAGAGTACCGTAAGTATAGTCTTTATTATACCAGTGCACATACATCATGAGAGAAATAAAAACCAATGAGTACAGCATTATTCATAGAAATGTTTTCTTCAGTAAAAATCAAGACACTGTCATGAGACAGTGTATGTAGAGCATGGGTGGTAGATTTCCTTTATGGAAGCATCTAATGTAAAACGTGCCTTGGATTTTTTGGAAATATTTGCAGTTTGACACACTCAATGCATTTGGTTTTTAAGAGGCCGTTAAGTAAAACTGGTGATAACTTAGTTCCAGGTCTCCAGGTAGTTAATTGCAAACGACAATGCTTTTCCATCCATGTGATTACCGCATGTGTTCTCTTTTGAGAGTCATGGCTAGAGCTAACGATTCAAGTGAACTTAATTACGGACTTCATGTCCGTCTTGTAAGATTTTGCGTTTTGTCTTAACAATAGTTTGCACTTACTCATTTACTTATTGAACGAACAGATGAATTTAATTATTGCATTTTCTTTATTCTACTTTCTTACTGAGCACTGAGTAGTTACGGAAGAGGCGCTGTATAAATTCTCTGAACAAATAAATGAATGAATATGCTAACTCATTTATTTTGTTATGTCATAGCTTCTGTATGGCTCTTTTAGTTACAGTTACAATAACTTTACTGTTTTATCCTGCTTCTGTATGACTCTGTTAGTTACAGTTACAATAACTTTACTTTACTGTTTTATCCTGCTTCTGTATGACTCTGTTAGTTACAGTTACAATAACTTTACTTTACTGTTTTATCCTGCTTCTGTATGACTCTGTTAGTTACAGTTACAATAACTTTACTTTACTGTTTTATCCTGCTTCTGTATGACTCTGTTAGTTACAGTTACAATAACTTTACTTTACTGTTTTATCCTGCTTCTGTATGACTCTGTTAGTTACAGTTACAATAACTTTACTTTACTGTTTTATCCTGCTTCTGTATGACTCTGTTAGTTACAGTTACAATAACTTTACTTTACTGTTTTATCCTGCTTCTGTATGACTCTGTTAGTTACAGTTACAATAACTTTACTTTACTGTTTTATCCTGCTTCTTCATCTGTTTGTTTATTAAGTATATACTGTCCATGTTTTCAGTTTTTTTGTTTGATTTGATCGTTTTGTAGATATTCCTTTGACGAGGGTGAGTCGTGGTTTTCGTTCACATTTTCCGACGTCAAACTGCGCATCTACGGACTTCTGACGGAACCAGGCGAAAAGACGACTGTCTTCTCGATATTCGGGTCTCTGGCGAATGGTAGCCACAGCTGGGTTGTGGTTCAGGTCAACCTCACTGCCGTCCTTGGTCAGTTCACTTCCTGTAATCATCTTAGCAAAATCTGATATTGCTGTACCTTAGATACAAATTTTTACTTTATATCTGAGTTAGAATTTGCCTTTGATGTCTCAGATTCTGTTGGGATCTGATCTGATTTTTGTGTTTTATGTTCAAATGTTATAAACTGTAAATGATAAATAGTAATAAAAAAAAATGTTATTCACTGCTTATAACCAAACGTTGAATTCTTGTATATTGAGACAACTGTGCTGCAGAAGCGTCTGAATTGCATAAAAAATAAGATGACAATATGTAAATAATGCAGAAACTTTATCTATGTATAGATTAATCTGTAAGCAACACTGTTCCGAGTTTTCTTAACATGTGATTGACTTGTTCATTCAGAGAGGTGGATCTCCAATTCTAAAACCTTGGCACATCTAGTGATATATAACCGATAACCTACTCGCAGAATATTTGTTGTGTCAATAAACATGCGTCATGTTCCTCTTTATTAACTGAGCCAAAAGGCTCTTACGCTGTCTCAAGACCACTCCTTTCTCTCTTGGTGTCACGCACTGGGAGTGCCTCTGATTGGTGTTCACTGCTGGCGCTATAAGTGTGCGTAAACAACAACAAACGAGTGTTGTGTTCTTATTGTTGTTGTTGATTGTCTTCAGGGAAGCCCTGTAAAGACGAGGACTACAAACAATGGTCACCGACAGACAGTCCGAAGGTCGATTGTCTGCTCGGTCGGAAGACGGTTTACGAGCGACGCCGTCCGCATTCGCTCTGCTTCAACGGACGAGATTACGAACGAGAGATTTCAGTCGAACAATGTCCATGCTCGGTTCAGGATTATGAGTGGTGGGTAATTGTAATTGTAATTGGACTGCACTTACCTACCAGTTGGCCTTTCTTGTTATCTGCTTGTACTTGTTTTTGTTTTCTTAGACCTGCCGATGGGGGGGGGGATATGAGAGGGGGAGCAGAGACTCGGCCACTTTTTAGGGAGCCCGGCGCCTGGTTAGTTTATGATTTATAGGCCTTTCTAAAATATGATATTTTTTAATTAGCAATTGAATTAAATGTCGCAGTTGTGAATATAAATATGAAGTTGCTTGATCGTTCGAGTTGTACCCACACTTTTGTTATTTCAATCTGTTGTTTTAAAAAGAATTCATTAGGCTTAAAGATATTTATGGGGCCAGAGGCTGCTCTGCCCGGGGTCTCGTTTTTTTTCTGGTAACTGTGTAATGTTCCAGGATCTAGATTTGCTGCGGGACATGGGAGTTGATTGGTTATGGGCCTCTTGCCTTGTAACATGGAGACTAGAGAGTATGTGTGCTTGAGACTCTTATAAGATGGCTACTGTGCTGGGACTTTCACTTACCATTGAATACCAACATCAACTGATTCTTGTTGTTCAGGATTATCTTTAGTTGTTCGTCAAAGGCTGATGTCATCCATGTATTTTACTATGGAATCTCTTCTTCCATTTTGCTTTTGCAGCCAGATTAAGAAGGTTGCGTTTATGAAGAGGCTATCATTTGAACTAAAATGAATTTGTAATCCGTATTTTTTCCCAACAATGCCACATTAAGGCTAGTGCAGCCACGGTGCTGTGATTACCCTCTAGTGGCTTCCCTCTGACAACCTAACGGTTCACCACTCACATAATTATTATTACTGCCTCAAAACTGTGGGTCTTGGTGCTGCATGACCAAAATGTCTGCATTATCCCCGACCACGTTGTGTTACGAGTGTCTGATATAAATAAGAGTGTAAAGAGGAATTCTGGTAGATTATGTCAAGTTTCTTATATGACCAGTTGAAAGTTCACTTGCTAAGAGGAACGCTGCACTTGCTTTCGGGAGTTATTTCCATTCAGAAGTGTGCTCTTTTTCGGAAACAGTGACGTTGGTTTCCGGGAGGTTTCCGTTCCAGCCACTTCCTGTGTATATGACACTGAATCAGGAATCAATGTCTACCGTCCACCAGCATTCTGTCCAGAAGGATCGCTCTACAATCGCACGAAAGGGTAACATTAATCTGTCTGCATTCGATTATGATGTAAAATCTCTTGCTGTTTTCAATGTCATCGTTTTGTCTTTACACAATAACCTCAGTGTAATGATTTTACACCATGACCTCAGTGTAATGATTTTACACCATAACCTCGGTGTAATGATTTTACACCATGCCCTTGGTGTAATGGTTCTACACTATAACCTCGGTGTAATAATTTTACACCATAACCTCAGTGTACTGATTTTACACCATGGCCTCGGTGTAATGATTTTACATTACAACCTCAGTGTAATGATTTTACGTGTACCATAACCTTGGTGTAGTGATTTTACACCATAACCTCAGTGTAATGATTTTACACCATGACCTCAGTGTAATGATTTTACACCATAACCTCGGTGTAATGATTTTACACCATGCCCTTGGTGTAATGGTTCTACACTATAACCTCGGTGTAATAATTTTACACCATAACCTCGGTGTACTGATTTTACACCATGGCCTCGGTGTAATGATTTTACATTACAACCTCAGTGTAATGATTTTACGTGTACCATAACCTTGGTGTAGTGATTTTACACCATAACCTCAGTGTAATGATTTTACACCATGACCTCAGTGTAATGATTTTACACCATAACCTCGGTGTAATGATTTTACACCATGCCCTTGGTGTAATGGTTCTACACTATAACCTCGGTGTAATAATTTTACACCATAACCTCGGTGTACTGATTTTACACCATGGCCTCGGTGTAATGATTTTACATTACAACCTCAGTGTAATGATTTTACGTGTACCATAACCTTGGTGTAGTGATTTTACACCATAACCTTGGTGTAATGATTTTACACCATAACCTTGGTGTAATGATTTTGCACCATGGCCTCAGTGTTATGTTGTCTTTCGGAGTGATGTCAAAAGGCAGCTTCATACTGATTTCATTTTCTAGAGCTGTGCTGAAATTAAGATCTGAATTTTCATAACGGATAAAATGAAAATGATAAAAATTAGTATGACGGTAATGAATACAGGACACGTAGGATGTTGAAGGTGGTCAGATAATGTTGGACTTTAACGCATCTTCAACTGCATATCAGAAACTTATTCGAACTACGTTGATGACATAGTATGTTATCTTTTGTCGCATAGATTGAGTGTGGATTCTAGCGTATTTAGAGATTTTAAGTTGATGCTTCACAAGTGCCTTGCAGTTGTCTACTTTCTCTTATTTGCTTGTTCAGGTACCGACGCGTTGTTGGTGATGGCTGTGAAGGAGGTCTATCTGAAGTGTATGAACCAGAGGTTTTGCCCTGTCCCATACAAGGTCAGCCATATAACTGTTTCCAAATCCATTTTCGGAAATGAGAGTTTTGTTGACATCTTGTTTGCTCACTCTGGAAGACTTTTTAATACTTTTTAATGCTCTCAATTTTGAATGTTGATCAGACGCTGTTTGTCACGAACTCAAGATGTAAAATCATAATTATAGTATCAATAATAATAGTAATAATAATATTAGTAATGATAATATTAGTATTGATAATAGTAATAAGATGATTTTATACGCTGTATCATGGCGGAGGCCAAAGAAAAGTGTGCTGTACTTGAGTTCAGAAAGTCTATGACATGTGATGCTTCAAAAGTTAAATCTTCGATCTTTTGAGGAGTGAAATATTAAGCCGTTTATTGACAGAGCATCAGTGCCATAACATGAACATTGTACAACAGCCAGTTCAAAGATGAGAAACTTACAGTAAATGATGCTGAAGTAAAATTGCAAATTTGACGGCACTGTCTTAACGTGAGATTAATTGCTAAGTGTGATGTTAAAAAATAACTGGAGAACATTTTATGGCTTCACAATTGTGGGAGGTATTATGATCGACAATTATTTGTCAGTTAATGAGATATGTCTGGCAGCGGTCTTAAGTCTTATCAGTTAACCAGAATTTTTGGGTTGTTTCTAATCTTTTGGATTTTATTGAATCTTATCTATTATCTTAATCTGTATATTATCAAATGTCTTATCAGGTATCTTTAATATGTTTGATATTTCATTATCTAGAATCCTGTCATTTATTTCTAATTTCAAAGGCTGTCTTGAGTCTTATCTTTAATCGTGTAGATTGTGTTGAGTTTTTCTGGTTTTGTTGTACAGGTCAGGAGGAATTTCTTTTGTTTACGAATCACTCGAGCATCCATCGTTACGTCTTCGACCACCAGCGACACGAGATCCTTCCGATCGGTGACCTGGAAAACGTCCTTACCGTTGAATACGATTACCACAACGACTGCCTGTTCTGGTCGGATGCTCGCCTCGGCAACATACAGGTGAGGAGGCTGAATTATTGAGAAATGAACACCTGATGGAAAATTAAATCAACATGGACAGCAAGATGGACAATTTCAATCCAGCACTTTGATGACCTTTCTGACTGAAGCTGTTTCTCTTGGCTCAAGCTTTTCTGTATTTATCTCGTTTATTTTTTTCTGCTGAGCATTTTTGATTCAGAGGGTGTGGGAAAAAACAAGATTAAGGGACAGAATTTTAAAATTCACAAAAGAAGGATTGTTTTCAGAAAACAAGAGTAGAAGACTGCGACAGGGCTAGTGAGTTTTTTTATTTCACAGAGCGAACCAAACAGAACATCCTACACTGCTGAAGACAATCATTGCTTTGTTTCTGTGGATTTGCTGTACTTTCTATTGTTTTCCGAAGATGCTTTGTCTGCGAGGAGAGAACGTGACGCGGAAGGTCATAGCGTCGGAGAACCTGGACGTGATCGAAGGTCTTGCGTACAACTGGATGAGTCACCAGATCTTCTGGGTTGACGCGGGTCACAAGAGAATAGAGGTCGCCAGGGTCGATGGAACTCACCGCAAGGTCCTCATCAACAGCACACTCAACTCACCCCGCGCCATCATTGTTAGCCCAAGAACTGGGTGAGCTGCAGATTGGCCTTGTCTTCAACTTATAATATCAGATCATATATGCTTCGCAGTTTACTTGGCATATTTCGCTTGTTACACCAATACGCTTGCATACAGTACACACACACACACAAACACACACACACATTGACACTCACAGTCAGATGATGAGTTAAATTAAGCAAAATTAGTATGCAAGCAAAGGTAAATGCGTGCATACATATGCATGCTTGCGTACATACATACAGACATACAGTGAAGGTTCATTGGAATTCTACTTCTCTTGCGTTATGTCAATAAGATCGTAGTCTTCATTAGAAGAGTTAGGCCTAGATGGTTTTTCGCCTACTTTGACCGGTTTCCTGTCCAATTATTATTGTCATTAAATAAGAAGTATTTAACCATCTTATCGCGGAACCCCTGCGCCCACCCCGCGGAACAACCCACTTTGGGAAACGCTGACTTGAGGACTATCCTGCTGTTAGGTGTTTGTGAGCCACTCTTCTAATGACATGACTGTGTTGTGACACCATAGAAATTCTCATTATTATTATTGTTATTGTTGCATAGCCTATGGTTGCTACGGATTGTTTTGTGTCGTCATAGCTACATGTTCTGGACCGATTGGTCGTCGACGAATCCTCGCATCAGTCGATCGTTCATGGATGGATCGAACATTCAGCCGATCCTCACCGGAGCGAATCAAGTCCACTGGCCGAACGGACTGGCCATAGACGAAGCGGCATCCCTCCTCTACATCACGGATGCGTTCCTCGACTGGGTCGGGCACTGTAACCTTGATGGGTCAGGGTTCAAGGTCATCATCCGAAACCATCCGCTTGTCCAGCATCCGTATTCGCTCGGCATCTTCAAGGCAAGTCGATTGTTCTGAAGTCGTCTGATGCTAACAATGGTGATTTAGTAATATTGGTAATTTAATGATATTAGTAATTTAATGATATTAGTAATTTAATAATATTAGTGATTTAATAATATTAGTAATTTAATAATATTAGTGATTATAATAATATTAGTAATTTAATAATATTAGTGATTTAATAATATTAGTAATTTAATAATATTAGTGATTATAATAATAAGACGATTTATAAGATGATTTTGGGATTGAATTAGTAACTTGGATATAATGAGCACTTCAATTGTACATTGTCGGTGGGAAGATGTGACGGCGAGTTAGAGGAAGGACTGGTCACCCAACCTCATATACTGAGGCCAAGAAAATAAAGTTGCTAACACTTCATTTACCTTTGCTACCTCCAGGACTAGCTTAAGGAACTGTTCTGCTTCTTCTTCAAAATTCAATAAATAGATATATAGATAGATAGATAGATAGACAGACAGATAGGAAGACAGACAGACAACCAGACAGATGAATTATGTTTGGGGGTCTTTACAAGCTTGTTTTTCGTTGTGTATTTTTAAAATAGGAAGAAATTTACTGGACCGATTGGACTGTGAAGGCGGTCCTGAAGGCCAATAAAGTGACTGGTCATGGGGTTCAAAAGGTCATATCCGACATTCCTGGCATCTTGGATTTGAAAGTCTTACATCGAATATCGCAACAAGGTCTGCTTTGACTTCCATTGATACTCTTATTTTTCATGCATGTTTTTACTACTTGTATACTTCGATATTTTCCGTATTTCTTCAGTTATCTACCATGGATATATATTGTGTATTGCTTGTGAGGTTTTTGCATACATAATTGTTTTCCTGTTTCTTGTCATTTTTTTTGGTTTCCGGTATTCTCCAATTATTTTCTATATAGGTATATTTTCTGCATCTCTTGTATATAGGTCTACATTTTCTTCATATTTCTGGTAAGATGTTTTTAGTGCATAGTTTTCAAGTTTCTTTTCCGAAAACTTGTGATAGCTGAACAGACATTTCAGATGTGATTCATGGACATTTTGTGCATGCATATACTGAATTAAAGATGATTAATGTGCCAGATATTTATGTTGGACAGGTGAGAGTGCATGCAGCACTAACAATGGCCAGTGCCAAAGCCTTTGCTTTGAGACGCCACAGGTTGGCAGTGTGGCTGCTGGGTCGTCATCTCATACCTGCCGATGCTCTGACATGTACATCGAAAGAACAACAAACAGTGGAACGCAATGTCTTTGTGCTGATGGAAAAGTCGTTCCGTCCAGTGGCATCTGCTCCATCTCAGGGCGTATGTATTCCTCTCTCTGTCTCTGTCTGTCTGTGTGTCTTGCTCGTCTGTCTGTCTGTGTCTCTCTGTCTCTGTCTGTCTGTGTGTCTGTCTGTCTGTCTGTGTCTTTCTCTCTGTTGCTCTCTGTCTCTGTTTGTCTGTCTCTCTCTCTTCCTCCTTTACTACATGAACATTTACATTTTGCAAATGGATGTATGTAACTATGTATATGTGCATCAAAGCATTTTTACGCTGTGTATAATCGTAGACTTTAAGTATCTAAAACGCTGCATGTAGGTTAGGCGTAGGGCATCAGCTTATTCACAAGCACTGCATCTTAACCTATTTTCCGCAAGGTATCGCACCACTATGTTCCTTTTGAGCTTCAGAAACTGTCTTATTTACCCGTTGATGGACTGGGAGTGCTTCTGAGTAGTTTGCCTTGAAGGGTCACTATACAAGAACTGCTTAATAGTAATGATTAGTGTAGAAATATAGAGTAGAATCCTACTGGAATTTTTTGCATCTTAAAATTAGCAGAGGATGCATTAATTCGACTGTCGTCTGTTGTGTTACTTCAGCGAATTCGACATGTGCCTCTCACCAATTCACGTGTTCCAACGGACATTGTATTCCGATCATCTTCAAATGCGATGGAGACAATGACTGCGGAGACTTGTCGGATGAGATTCATTGTTGTACGTTGCTTTTATTGGAGTTGTCATTCATCCATTCATTCATTCATTCATTTTATATTAATATTTATTTTATTTTTATTTATTTATCCATTTCTATAACGCCCCTTCAAGCTTCTAATCAGAGGCGCTCCCGACTACAGTGCGGACACTGCATCGGAGCTTTGTGCCAAAGCGCCCGAGCAATTGCGAGTGAAGGACTTGCTCAAGGTCCCTACGTGGCAGCTTGAGGTGGATTTGAATCTGCAACTCTCCATACCCACTACACCACCTCCCTCCACAATATGATGAATTTTTCCTGTCAGATCCTCTTCTACTTCTAACCCTAACCCCAAGCCCACTTCTATTTAGGCAGAAAAGAATTCCATTCATCCAGCTTCTATGGAAGCAAAAAGTTAGTTTCATCCAGCTTCCATTGACAGAAACAGTTATATCCATAAATCCAGCTTCCACTTACACCAAAAATTAGTTTTATCAATCCAACTTCCATCTAGGCAAAGATTTTGCAGCAATCCGGCTTTCACTTTTAATTGACAATGTAAAATAATTTAGTTGAGGTGTGCAATGAAGACTTTACTGTGGGTTCCTAAGAAAGACTATTGGTTTTAACCCCTCTACCCATGGCATGAGCATCAATAAACGTCTGGTGCCAAAACGGCCAGCACCAAAACAGCGGCGCCAAAACATCCTGCTTTGGTTGTAGTAGCAGTAGTAGTAGTGGTGGTAGTAGTGGTAGTGGTAGTGGTAGTGGTAGTAGTAGTAGTAGTAGTAGTAGTAGTAGTAGTAGTAGTACTTATCGGATGTGCCAATGTAAGAGAAATGATGATGAATTGTTGTTGTTGGTTGTTGGTGATGATCTTCTGCTGGTGGTGCTATGTTTCAGCGACCGTCACTTGCCTTCCAACTCAGTTCCAGTGCCGCAGTGGAAGATGTATTCCAGGAACGTGGAGATGTGACCATGACAACGACTGTGGAGATATGTCTGACGAACCAACTCACTGCAGTCAGTCTCCGTGTATACTTCTCCCTCTCTGTCTGTCTGTGTCTGTCTGTGTCTGCTTCTGTCTTTTCCTTTTGTCCTTGAGTGTGTGTCTGTATGTCTCAATGTCTGTTTCCTTGCTTCTCACTTACTTCCTTGCATGCAAGCAATACTTGTTTTGTTTTGAATATGACCATCTATAAAGCGCTTCTCTCAGCAAACTCCTTTCGGAAACGCTTCCAGTGTGATCGTCGATCCCGAGAGAAAAGACAGTATTTGATGCGTGAGAAAGATGAGAAAAGACTGCATGAGAGAAGGATGTAGTGAACTGATGGCGGGACTCCATTCCATTCCATTCTCTAGACTGGAATGACTTATTTGTCCAACATGCCAGGATCACTATTATTTTCAAACTCTCAAGCTACACTTAAAAGATCTATGCTATGTTAAGAGTCTTGATAGTTGAGAGTTAAATTTGAGTCTCAATTGAATCTTAAATTAGGTATACACACTTTATTCATGCACTCGGGGTGGGCCATAAAAAGACCCCCTAAGTATTTTGCCAATATCTTGGCCAGAAGTAAGAATTTCTTAATAAAATTTTACAGGCTTAAAGGCAATTCATATTTACGCACAACTGCTAAATTTCACCAAAATGTTTCAAACACAACAATAGTTATTTCACTTTTGATGCGTTTGTCCGTCTAAGATCTGCTTCTATTGTTTTGTTTGCAGCGTTTTCCTCTTGTTCCTCGGATCAGTTTCAGTGCGACAATGGACGATGCGTTGCTAAGCGATGGGTCTGCGATCGAGACGACGATTGCCACGATGGCAGCGACGAAAGAAACTGTAAGCTCAGATTCAGAAGATGTTCATTTTAGAAAATCCGCTCATAGCTGCATTGGTATGACGTTGTTGTCAGGGCCTTGCCCCAATTTACCTCAGAGAGCTATGCAGCTTTGCATTGGGTATCCAAGGACGTCGTCAGCTACGCTCTGCTGATAAGGGAGTCCTCTTAGTTCCTTTTGCTCGTACTACTACCATGAAGAATCAAGCCTTTTCTGTGGTTGGACCAGTGGTCTGGAATGGCCTTCCTTTTGAGCTACGCCTACACCCTGGGACTCTACCAGGATCCTTCCTTACTAAACTTAAAACTGTTCTTTTTGGGCGCACTGGAGTCGGGAGCGCCTCTGAGTAGTTTTTTCTTGAAGGAGCACTATATAAATGTCCGAATGAATAATAGTCCTGGAAGAGGTGCTAAATCATACTTTTTACTTACTAACTTACTGACTGACTCACTTACTTACTCTTTTTCTTACTTACTTGAAGGTACTGAAACAAGGCACGCCAACTGTACGTCAGCAATGGAGTTTCAGTGCGTTACTACCGGCATCTGCATCCCGAGGGGATGGATGTGCGATGGAGACCGCGACTGCTCCGATGGAAGTGATGAAGTCGTCGGATGTCGGAATAGAACCAGCCGAACGTGTGCGTCCAACGAGTTCCGGTGCACGGATGGAAGCTGCATTCCTTCCTACTGGAAGTGCGATGGAACGATCAACTGCGACATGGGAGAAGACGAACAGTCATGCGGTAGGGACAGATTTGGGTCTTCACGTCTTGCTTTGATCGTCTGCAGTCATCGTGAGTTGCTGCATATGATGTAATGTATTGTATTGTATAAAAACATTTATAAGGCGCCTCTACTAGGGTGAACCGTTCATAAGCGCTCCTAGTGCGCAAGGCCACAGCATATTCCAAAGAGATGTAATGTAGCTTCTGACGGGGTTGTACTGGGAAAGGCAGGTAGAATAAATAGAAAATGGAATAGGATAGAAATCATAGATTGACACTACCAACATAATTTTCTTCAGTCTTGATTCTGTTGCACAACTGCACAAACAGCCATCTCTACTTGTATGACTAACCTCTGATGTACTGTAGTCTGGTGTAATGTGGCTTCTTATTAGGTTGTACTGTGAGAGGTGCGTTTCGATTTTTTCCATTCGAACATGAGTAATGGTCATATTTTCCAGATCATACTGTATTGTGCTGTATAAAGCACTTCTCACAGCAAAAACCCTTCAGAGGTGCTCCCAGTGATTATATCACTACGGGACCACATCCATTTGATCATGGCTATTATTATAAATTGTTCATAATTGATCATTTCTCTAAATGTTTGTGGTACTGCATTGGTTTTTTTAAAAAAACTTTGCACTCCAAGTAATGTGCCGTTGTGCTATGTTTCGTCATTGTATGCATGGTTGTTACATAGTATATGCGTTTGTCTCGTGCTGATAAAGATTAGTTACTTGCTTACTTATGGACTTGTACTTAGAATGGAATAGAAGTAGCTGGACGAGTTAACTCGGGGATCACGGTAAAGGGGTTAAAACACTGCCGACATCATCATCTTCCGTCTTGGTTCTGTTAGACAGCTGTACAAACTATTGCATTATTATTTGCAGTGATAGTGGTAGTTGTAGAGGTTACAGTTGCCGTAGTCGTAGTGGTATGGTACTGACTGGTACAAGTGATTTCAGTTGATGGAACGAAGAACTCGGCGCTGAGTGGATTTGATTAATTGTGTTGTGTCTTTTCCAGTGGTGACGACACGCTCTCCGGGTCCAACCGGTCGACCGGGTCAGTGTCTTCCGCTGGAGTTTGAGTGCCGCAGCGGCAACTGGTGCATCGCGTTTCATCAGGTCTGCGACGGAATTCAGGACTGCATCGACAATTCGGACGAACAACTCTGTTAGTTGACATGTTTTTTTTAGGTGCTACGTTCTGTTTACAGTTTTGCCAAAGGCTCTTAGTTCGGTCTGAACCGTTTGAGGTCTCAAAGATGATAAGTGTCACCCTCCTCCTTTATTCAGGCTTGGGAATGGCACTGGCAGAGTGCAACCAGTTACTGAATGCAGATGCCTATTGGCCTTATGAGCCCTGAAGTGACAAGTGTATATGCTGGAGTTTGAATTTAAACCCATACCCAGAGTGGTAGTTAGTTAGTAATTAAAGTAATGATGACGTTTATGTATGTGTGTGTGCAATCAGTGCATGTATCAGTGCCTCTTTAAAACGTCATAGAGACACTGAGGCTTTTAAACGGTGTTGTTGGTGTTTCTACTAATGATGTTTCAATGATATTTGTGTCTCTTTAAAAGAAATGGTTTTTATCAAAAAAGTAAGGGATTTTAATGATGGAATGGGTGTTGACTGGTGGTCACTGGTCAGGTTGCAGTGGTGTTGGTTATTGATGCAGATTGTTAGAGTTGGGGTTCTGCCAATAATCAATGATCGCTTTTGTGAATTTCGTACGAGTGTTTTAAAAATAATTATGGTCTCCAATGTCATGAGCTTTATTTACATTTAAGATGTACTTTACATTACTTGTTACTATACTTTGCTTGTTACTTTACTTTGCTTGTTACTATACTTGTTACTCTACTTGTTACTTTACTTTACTTGTTACTATACTTGTTACTCTACTTGTTACTTTACTTTACTTGTTACTATACTTGTTACTCTACTTGTTACTTTACTTTACTTGTTACTATACTTTGCTTGTTACTATACTTTACTTGTTACCATACTGATATTTTCTGCTGATTGTTTTTCTTGTGAACAATAGGTCACTCTTGCACACG
The DNA here is from genome assembly GCA_949752735.1 of Lumbricus terrestris. Lineage (NCBI taxonomy): Eukaryota > Metazoa > Annelida > Clitellata > Crassiclitellata > Lumbricidae > Lumbricus > Lumbricus terrestris. Next base: position 51,412,429 of record OX457041.1, read on the forward strand.
ACCGAATCAGTTTTCGTGTCGAAACGGTCGCTGCATCTCGCGATACATGGTCTGCGATGGAAATGACGATTGCAACGACAATAGCGACGAACTCGATTGTCGTCAGTCTTCAATTTTTTATTCCTATTCTTTTTTGTGTGCTTAACACTTTAAATATTTCCTACCTTCTATGCCGCTGTTTTGCATGCTGACCATTCTGTTCGATTGTGTCTTGCAAAGTTAGGAGATGCAGTGGCAACAGTGGCGTAGCCAGGAAATTTTGATGGGGGGTTTTGGGGGTTTTATGGAATGGCCAGATACCATTTCTGACACCAGCCCAACAGTATTACAGTAGATAAAAAGCGAATAAAGTAACAAAGGGAATAAAGTAAGAAAAGCAGTTGTTACTACAAGCAATTGTTTTGTTTTTCTTATTTAAGTGGATAAATAACCTTTAAACAAAGTTTTTCCCTAGGCCAATGGGGGGTTTTAACCCCCCGAAACTCCCCTTGTCTACGCCACTGAGTGGCAATAATAATAGGTGGCTGAATGGTTAGACTGGTCGTCCTGTAACGCGAAGAATACGAGTTCAATCCTTGTTCAAGGTGGTTACTGTGTAAGAATCTTGAGCAATTAGTCTGTCACTTACAATAATATTGCCCTGCCATACAATTGCAGTCGAGAAGTATGTGCAATTGTGCACTGCTGCGATTTGTAAGAATGGCGATTTCGAATTTCAATTTTATTTGTTTTTTTATAATATGTTCTGTGCCTTGTTATCGGTGGCATGTTTGAATCTGCCTCAAGCCATTGTATAAGCGAGAACACTGATCAACATCCATGTGCAACGTTGAGTACTAATCAAGTGATCGCTGGCTTTGCATTACATTACATTACATATGTTGACGAATAAAATCTGCAGGGTGTGTGAATGTTTTTCCGAAACTGTTTGACTATAATCATATTAAACTTAAATATTTAACTCTCTTTAAATGTAGCAGCATCACCATAGGTCGCAGTAGGTCACTTGACCACTTGCCTATTTTACTCTTGACCTGCCTTATGACCTGCTGAGAAGTTTCTGGTTTCTTTTGTTCTTGATGTCAGACTCTTCGACGACTCCCGCTGACGGAGGACACTGTGGCGATCATTTCTACTCGTGTGAAGGTGGCGGCTGTGTCTACGAGTCGTGGGTCTGTGACGGTGAACCCGACTGTGTCAGGGGAGATGACGAGAATAACTGCCAGAGTAAGTTAGGGTGGTGGCTTTGGCGGTGGCGGTGGTGGTGGTGATCATCATGGTTAGGGTGGTTGTGGTTGGGGTGGCGGTCAACATAATGGGTTGGTGGTGGTCATACTCAGTCCATGGGGAGATGGTTTTGATCATCATGGTCGGGATGGTGAAAGTTCAAGGTCATTGGACCACCTCTAAACGTTTTCATATTCCCTAAAAAATTTCACCTGTAGTACTGATGTTATAGAGAACACTTTTGAGGGGTGAGACTTTAAAAATTCTAAAAAAATTATGGTTGACATTGTCACCCTTCTGTATAGTGCTTATCTATAGGGCAACATGGTCTCTCTGATGTGATTGGATCCTTGTTCTGGAACCGGTTACTACACAGCCTGCAATTGTATAAACTTGTATCCTTGTTCTGTTTATATTTTGCCTGTGATTGAACTCATTTACTCACTTTGCTTGATTGCAGGAGCAGTCTTGCGTTGTGAGGTCTGAAACGTTTCTGGATAGTTTTGTATTAGTGGAGGTTTATTAATGTGAACTCAGCGATGACTATTATGGATGAGACCCACTGTCATGTACGTGTACAGCTCCTTGCGTTTCTGTTGGGAACACATTCTTAAGATACCCGTAGTAAATGTTGCTTTACGTCAGTGGCGTTTCTGTGTATAAAAATTAGTTTTTGTGATTGGTTTTGAAATCGATTGTTTTTCAGACGCCACCAACAGATGTCACTCGTCGTACTTTTCGTGCTTCCTGACGACCGGCTGCATTCCGATGAGCTTCGTTTGCGACAATGAACGCGACTGTCTGGACGGAAGCGACGAGATCGACTGCGGTCAGAGAAGTTTTTTTATTTTCGCTCATTCATGTTGCACGTCATATTTGGATTTTTAAACACTATTTTCTGAAAATCATAGTTTAAGTTTGAAAGAAAAATTCTATTTAGTGTATACATCTATAACTGAAACTGGTGATTCATCTGTTAGCTGGTTCTGGCAAATGTTTAATGCCCTACATAAATGTTAGACTATATGACGGTGTGCATAGGTACATGCATACATGTATGCTTACATACTTGCATGCTTACTTACTTACATATATATACTATGAGTGATATTAATGATAGAGGCAGACCACAATGTATTTGTATGATATCTTATAGCCCTTTGGGGACCCCTAGATGTCCTTGAAAAAAATTGAAATATTTTCCCTAAAGGTATTTTCCACCAATGATACCTTTTTGGCTGGTGAGACTTAGCATTTTCAAAAATAACCTCATATTGGGACACCCTAATACACACCCACACACACGACGTTATAAATGTGATTTGCTACAGACTGCTTGAGGCTCTATATAAATTCCTGATTACTGTAATTTTTTTCAGATAACCAGACTCAGTGGTCCAATCCACCACCTGTTGCTTCCTGTCCTCCGTCGTTGTTTTCCTGCGACTACGGTGACTGCATCAAGTGGAAATTCCGTTGTGATCGTCATTGGGATTGTCCAGACGGAGCGGACGAGAGGGATTGCGACGCTCAAGGTGACCTTTAGCTGTCTTGTCTTTGAAGATTGGCCACACCGCAGTCATTTTTTCCATTCACCTCTGCTATTGTCTCTTTCAATAGGTGGTTGAATGACAATCTAGGCCACGATGATAGCATGCTTTCGATCCATCCATTTTAGGCTTTCCTTCAGCTCTGTTGTATCCAGGAGCTGTGTGTCTTGGATAATCTCCTTCCTCAGATAACCTCTGCTCTTCTGCAGCTCATGAGTATGAGAGCTTCTTTGAGTTTTGTCTGTTCACTGATCTCCTCTCGTTTGTCTTCTTCGCTGTCTGTGAGATCACTGAGGAGATCGGCCATAGACAGATTTGTCTTGCCCTTTTTTGTTTCGTTAAAGCATGTCAGAGAGAAGGTATGAAAATTTAAAATATGTAAAGTTCGTAACAAGTGCACATTTTGTGATGTATAGGTTAGGCGTTCATTTATGTCTCTCAGGCCTCTCAACCAGCAATGGTCTGCTTGTGAATAAGCTAGTGCCCTGCGCTTGGCTTTTGAGTGGCACTTTAGAAATTTGTAGTGTATGACTGCGAGTTTATTTCAGGATTTGCAATTTTATCTCCAATCTCGGATTATTTAACTGCATGGTGACAGTGGAAGGTGTGCAAATAACCTGACAACAGATGAAGGTTACTGTAATTCTAGATCAGTGTTGTCTTTCTGTGTGAATTCATAGGGCTCAAAAGTTGACAATTTCAAATGACACACATACCTCTGGTCGAATTTTAAATTTGGAGATTTAGATTTAAGGTCAGCTGTGGCGATAAAGCACCTTGGTAGGACTTTGTTCGTTTTGCCATATGCCAGTTACAGCTTTTCCGCAAGAACTCTGTTAGAATTCGTTCTACGTTGAACCGTTTTGTTTTGCAGACGACTTGATGTGCACTGCAGTAGTGCTTTGTGTAAATGTGTGATTGCCTTGCGTTCTTCATTCCAGGCTACCGAGCTATTTTCTTTCTGCCGAAGGCTGGAACTGCAGCAGATAAGATAACTGTTCAAGTACAAAGTATCGTACCAAACATAACGGCCAATTCCACCGTAGAACTACGCTGCATGCTCAGGTTCACCTTCTTGCTTATCTACTTATCTTTTGGTATGATAGTGATGTAACGAAGATGATGATGTGGAGGAGGAGACGACGACAACCATGAAAACAACAATGATATGATAACAATAGCAAAACAATACCTTGATTATGATAATCTGTGGATAGTCATAATTATGAGATTAAATTAATTTCCTTGCTCAATGCCTTTCTCTATATGTATCCATAACTAGAATGCTATGATGAGTGCCTATGGTGAATGAATCTGTCTTTAATTGATGCTATAAAAATTTTCAATCACTGCCAGTCCCCTAACATTTCCAGGCATTTTTGTTCATATTGCAGAGTGTCAGGTCTGATTATCCAGTAACAGCTAAGAAATAGTAATATTTAATGTCTTACAGTACCTTGCTATTGTTAATTGGGCATCAGTGTTTAATCTAGTCCCCGTCCTCTGGGGGGGGAATCCAGATTTCTGGAGGGGAAGAGAGAATCGAGCAGCGCTTACTTAATGCGTTTGCATCTTGATATTTGCATCACTCACTATTAAATTATTATATATTACAATATATAGTATATCATTATGAAATAAAATTGTATATATTATATTTCTTTCAAATATGCATGTGTGTTTTTGTGCAGTGATAGTGACGTTATTCAAATGAAAACCGTGACCTTGACGCCGTTTCCCATTGAGATAATATTTGGTAATCTGAGTGTGGACACAGAGTATGAGGTGCGTGTGATTGCTGTGGTCAACGGCCATGAGGGTCCGGCATCTCTAAGCATGACGACCAGGACCCTGCCACTGGGTGAGTCTCTCTGACCATCAGATCTTTTGTGTCTTTCTCGTTTTATTGTATCAATGACTGATCGAAACTTTATCCCTGGGGCTCCCCCCAGAATATTCAGTTTATTAAGAATTAAGTTTGTAATTATTGTTATATTTTTATCTTCGTAAGTCCCAGTGGGTAAAACATAAGATCCTAAGATCTTTTCATTCAGTCAATCATGGTAATTTATATAGACCCTTCAAGGTTGCTACTCAGGAGCGCTCCCGACTTAGCCTCTGCTGAAAAGTTCTGTTTTAAGGCTGCATTAAGATGCATCTGAGCAAACCTAGGCATAAGGCGTATAGATCGTGGGAGCCCATTACAATATTATAGTGAGCTCTTGGGATGAAGTTTTTATAATCTTTTGGTGGTGAATTGGCGCAATATATATAACTTGCAATTGCAATTGTCGTGCAAATTATATTACTCACTCTGTTATGTTTCTGAGTTGTTGTTGTTGCTGTTGTTGTTGTTGTTGTTAATCTGTCCTTATTGGTTTTCTTGTAGCTCCAAGTCCTCCGTTGAACGTCGGTGGTTCGGTTGGACTTATTGATAACCAGTTGATTCTTAACATCAGTTGGACAAAGCCAGTCAGACTCAACGGCCGTCTGCTTAGCTACCGGGTGAGCTTCAAGAGAGATAGATGGTCATGGAGTCCCTGATTCTAAGTACTCTCAATTTACGGTACTTGTCGTAGACAGGACTTGCATAATTCCATAGGACTCTTGTGCTGTATAGGGACCTCTTACTATCAAGTTAACAGTTCAACTCAATTTTTAATGGAGATAGATTGGTTCATGAGCAAACAATTAAGCATTAAGTGTTGAACAGATTCTTTGTGATCATCAGATAATGATAACTGAATTGCAGAGTTAATTATCGGAATTACAGAATTGCAGAGTACTTTATTAGCAGAATAATTAATTGCCGTAGACAATGGTGTTGCAGATAAAAAATTCTATAAATGCTACTATAAATGCATTTATACAATACAGATGTAGAAACGCCTTCTGCTGCAAAGGGAATAGTTTGTATGACGATATAATATACTGAAATTCTTCCTTCCTCTGTGACCAGATTAAGTGTGAAGATATGACTGGAGAGGATGGCATCCAGCAGATAAGTGCAGAAGTTCTGCCATCAGCGACAAGCTACATCTTCACAACTGCTGAACTTATGCTTGGACATCAGTATCGCATACAGGTTGGTGGTTGGTTGATTGTTTGGATGGGTTGGTTCGTTGGTTGTTTGGTTGCATGGTTGTTTTGTTGGTTGCCATCATTATTGTTTAAAAAAATTATTTTTGTATGTGACAATATTTATTTTATTTTTAGTTATTTATCGAATTTACTATAGCACCCCATTAAGCTCTCCACTCAGTAGTGCTCCCGAATAGAGCGCAGAGACTGCATCAGAGTTTCATGCCGAAGCGCATGAGAAATTATTGTGAGTGAAGGACTTGCTCAAGGTTCGTACGCGGCGGCTTGAGGTGGATTCGAACCTGGAAGCCGCCGGCTCCATGGCACTGAACCACCACTGCACCTCCACGGCGTCCGTGCCCCCCACAATTTAATTATGTACTGTATGTGATGATTTTCATTAATTTGATTTTCCCGTGATATCCCTAAAGCTGTTACTTAAGTATCTGTTTCACTTCTATGGCACTTGCTTATCTGTGACACTTTTATGTCACTTGAGTAACTGTGTCGCTGTTATGTCGCGTAGTATTTGTGTCACTGTGTATCTGTGACACTGTTTATGTCACTTAAGTATTTGTGTCACTGTGTATCTGTGACACTGTTTATGTCACTTAAGTATTTGTGTCACTGTGTATCTGTGACACTGTTTATGTCACTTAAGTATTTGTGTCACTGTGTATCTGTGACACTGTTTGTGTCACTTAGGTATCTGCCTCAAATGGGAAAGAAAGTAATTTCTCTTCTCCGCCTCTGTACATCTCGTTTGCTCCCAAAACTGGGTGCGTGGACATTCTCTCGACCTATGCTGGGCCGCTTGTCGACGGAATTTCTGTGAATCTTGAGGCTAAGACCGTGCACGAGGGGCATGGTCAGAGCATCACCGTTTCTTGGCACTACGCTGGAGAGAATGCCGACGACGTGCTCTTCTATCGCGTGTTGCTGGTTGCGAAGGACATTCTCGATAATCTGACGCTGTCGGAGAGAGCATCCGACGTGAGATGCGAAACACAGGCTCACAAAAAATGTACAGCTCAAGGTAACTTGTTTTTTTTTTCTGATGGGTTGGTGTTCATTTTATGAATGTGCCAGTGTAATGTGTTAGTGTTACTTTTATTAATTGTTTTTAAATTAATTTTTTTGTTGTGCTAATGTTAGTATTATTTTTTATAGATGTTTTAGTGTTGATTTTACTTAAGTGGTAGCGTTTTTGTGTTAGTGTTAATTTGATTCATGTGTTAGTTTTAATTTGATTAATGTGTCAGCTTTAGATCACTGTGTAAGTGTTCTGAAAAACTTAAGAGCTCAGGCTAGGCATCTCTGTTAGTTCTTCATCAAGCGTCAGAAATAATGTGAATTGAGGAGAAACTGTAACAATGTATGCGGTGGACTGTAATTAAATCTTTCTGCTTTTTTGCTAAGGCATGGCAGCTATTCATGACTGAGTCAACCTGTTCTAGTCCGAATAAACCTGTTCTAGTCTTAGTCAACCGATTCTATGCTTAGTCAACCTGTTCTAGTCTGAGTCAACATGTTCTAGTCTTAGTCAACCTGTTGTAGTCTGAGTCAACCTGTTGTAGTCTGAGTCAACCTGTTCTAGTCTGAGTCAACTTGACATTTCAGTCTCTCAGACTCAAATGCAGGTGTCATGAAACGGAGTATCCCCCCTGAAAGCTATCCGGGGGGATGAATTAATCTATCCCCCGAATGGAATTAACCGGTCTATACTATCCGGGGGGATAAACCATTCTATCCCCTTTTTTGAAAAATGCGCATAATAAAAATATTTATGCTGTAATCAAAATTTAAAGTGACTCTAACTGTTTTAAGTGTCCTAGGCAATGCTCAGATAAAGGCAACTCGAATTTATTTAGTGATTCTGAGTGTTCTTAAGTGTTTTAAATGTTTTAAGTCCTCTAAAAACAGGGCAAAACAAATTATCTAGTCGGAATAAACATACCTGTTAGTGTCATTGTTCAAAACAAAGCAGATGAAAATTAATTTGCAAAAAAAAACTACACGCGGAAGCGGTTTTTTCGACTCTTTTAATTTTGGGGATACAATTAATACGGGGATACTCTATTTCGTGACACAGGCATGTCAAGTAAAAATTGGTCAAAATTAGAGCTACCAAACTTTTGTGAGTTAATTTTACAGAGTTGACATACCACGAACTAAACCTTTTAGGGAGCCACAGTATTTAGCAAATCCACATAATCTGTCGAGTGTAGAGAGAAAGAATGTTTTATGTCAATGAAACTGATTTACAGTGAACAACCTGAATCCGGCGACGGAATATTCCGTCGGAGTGTCTGGTCAGGGCAAAGACCGAAAGATCGGAATGTGTAACGTCTCCCAACCAATTATCATCCGAACTTCAGGTTTGACGCGCGATGTAAAGCTCTTCACTTTCCCGTTTTTTTACACTGATTCTGGGAAATTGGCCTTAAAATTATATATATATATAATTGTATATATATAATTATATATATATATTAATACCTTGGTGGAGAAAAGGAACCACTTTTTGTTTACTTGGTCAGCGGGTAAAGGTCTTCTTGGTAATACTGTGTTTATTAATTTTTGCTTCAAATTAATTATGCATATGCCGCTGTATGGTGAACGTTATTACCCAACATGATGCGGTACGGCCAGAATTAGGAATTAATGCATCTAGTGGGGATAGGTGATACTTCTTCTCGGTAATACTGTTAGATATTTATTCGCGATTTCCTGCCATTGTGTTTCCTAGTTTCTTTAAAAAGTGCTCAAATTTTGAGCGAGCAGTGATGAAATTTGTGGCCTGATTTCCTTCATGTATGAACTTCTGGAAACTGTTACTGAGTTCATTACCAACAAGTTGTCCTTTTCTTCGCTTTAACCACACACACACATGCACACACACACACACGCATACACACGCACACAGGAACATTCACATGACGCTTCTAATATGTGAGTACGAACTTGTGCTGAGCCTGAGAGTACTGCTGAAAGATTTTTAAGTGTTGTTTTATAACTGTCTTCTTGCATTGCACTACATAATAGATAATTATAACTGATATCTGAATGAATTGAAAAATGAAGGACTAAGTAAATACGATTGGCTGATGATTATTTTATTTAGGAATTCGACCAAATCCTCCGAGTATTTCCATCAGTTCTGGAAGCGATGGATCCATTCTTCTCAACTACACGTTTGACACGAATGTGGATTTGTCGGACGGAGTAAGATTTGGCACTCTATCGGTTTTTCCAAGTACATTGTTGTAATAGTTAATTGGATTGAGTGTTATTCTGTCCTATTCTGTTTTATTTATAGACTTATAGAGCACCGCTTACAATAAAACCAGTTCAGAGGTGCTGAGTGACAATTGGTGAGGTACAATTCATGTGTGTGTCACGTTGTGTGACGACTTGATGACGAAGCAAAAGAGTAATTGTCTTGTGATTCTGAGAGAATGAGTTCAGTGCTGCCTCGGGTGGGGTCTATGTCCTTTCATTCATTTGTTTATTCTGAGGATCTATTAAAACGCCTCTTCAAGAGATCTACTCAGCCATGGGTAAAGAATCATATTTCAGAAAATTATACATCCTGGGCATTTTTATCAGGTGACTAGAGGAACTCTAGTCAACAATCTGATGCATAGACTTTAATAAGTCGTTTTTGGACTGCCATGAGTGTATTCCAAAGTTGTCAGAAATTTTGATGCCTAGAAACGGTTGTCAGAAATTTCAATGCCTAAAAAAAGTTGTCAGAAAATTTCTGCTAAAAAGTCTTTTTCGGCCGGCGTGTACTCGCCTCAAAATTTACCATTGCCTATATCTGTTGTGCTGGCTCGCAAAGCCTTTTTCGCTCTGCCACTCGCGAGAAACTTCTGGTCTGTCATATTAGAACCTCAATTTATCAGTGTCACGCTATCTCAGTTGTAGGTTTTTCTGTTGGAACAGTCTCCCGCTGAAGATACGCCTGTTACGTGGGTCAATGCACTCAGACCTTGAACGGGTGTTGAAAAATCTCACACGCAATCAATTCGTTAAATATTAGCCATTATATGGTCGCAGTATTGTTAAAGTGTTTTCATTAACATTTAATTTGCTGGCAGCGATGAATAATCATCATATTAGCGAACGGTGACCTAGTGTGCAATGATTATGATGATTAGTAAATAAATTTGATGTGTTTCGATTGCTTCAGCTGATGCAAGTCTTCTACGAGAGTCTGCAGGGAAACTCCAACAACCACGAAATGGATCTGAATTCGGCCAACCAAGCGAGCAGTCGATTCTCGCCGGACGATCATGCGAAGGGTCGATTGATGGAGATCAAGAACCTGACCGCTTGCAGCTTCTACTGCTTCAGCGCACAGATCCAATGGCCGGTCAGGAGTGGCTTCAGTCCATCCGTCTGTCTACTCACCTCCTATGGTAAATGTTTGTATGGTTGTATGCGCACTTGTTATAGCACCCCTTCAAGATTCCTACTCAGAAGCGCTCCTGACTACAGCATAGACACTGAATCAGAGTTTCATGCCAAAGCATGAACTGAGCGATTGTGAGTGAAGGACCTGCCCAAGGTCCCTACATGGCAGTGGTAAATGCTCCTCACTTACGTCTGTCTGTGGTGGGTTGTAAGGGTGATGGTAAACACTTGGGCACAAAGATGTGGATGGTGGATCGCTTCCCGCTACCTTCTTCTTAAAGGTCATTCAACCTTTCAGTCGGCAGATGGAATCAGTCGTAGGACTTGATGGACGCCTTGCATGGCTGCCAACAATTTAATTTGACTCCTGTAATAGCTTGTGATCATCCATTCATACTATGAATTGTAATCATTCTGCATTTTGTCAGTTTTAAATTAAATAAATATTATTATTATTATTATTGCTATTATTATTATTATTGTTATTATTACTTTTTTTTTTTTTTACCCGAGGTATTTATGATCCCTTGGGACTTATGAATCTATTCTATGACGTTAGTGGTCCTCGTCCTCTGTGCGTTGTGCGAAAGTGCCTCTGAATGCTATGGCATTAAATCTTTGCGTGCAAATGGATAGCTGCTGAAACAAGTGCACGGTCTCCAAAGGGTCACCTTAGGCGGCGGTCATTCGGCGCCCCAACTCTACCAAGAACTCGCGCCCTGCGCGGTTGATGGGGCCCAGCGATTCTACGGCCACCGGAACAAACTCGTGAGTAGCAGGGAGGGATGAATATTTGGTCTGCTTCCGGTCCGCGGCATGTTCAGCCGCCCCTCCTGGCACTGTTGACGTCAAATTTCGTCCGACGGGAAGCACTACGTGTGCCATAGTTGTAAAAAACGTTTTTTTCGTTTTTTATTCTCTCCCAAAAAACGTCGTTTTTTTCGTTTTTTATTTTTCCCATCGTTTTTTATCGTTTTTTATTTTTTTAAAACTTTATTTATTCATTTACTTTCTGTTATTATTCTCCTTAATTTTAATTTTTTCTGATATTCCTTATGTTTTCCGCCAACTCTCAATGATTCAGCTAACTAAAGTCATTATTTCATCGTTTAACATCATCATTTAAGAGATTGCCTGCGTGAAGCAGGTTCCTAATAAATTTTTTCAAGGTTAAAATGCGGTTTTAGATGTAGCAAAGTCAAATTATTTACCGTTTCCGTTTTTTATCGTTTTTTTGTCGTTTTTTATTTTTTCGAAAAAAACGACGTTTTTTACCGTTTTTTATTCCGTTTCCATCGTTTTTTACATCTATGACGTGTGCCCTTGTCTATCTCCTACACAAAATAACCAATCTTCTTGAACACAACACCTACGTTCGCTGTCTTCTTATTGATTTTTCGAAAGCGTTCGACTCCATCAACCACCTTATTCTCCTCCAGAAACTGAAAGATCTCAATATTCCTCCTAACATCTATAACTGGATAGCTAACTTCTTAAGCGGTCGAACACAGGCAGTGAAATTAGACGGCAAGCTATCCAACTGGCTACCGATAACTCAAAGTATCGTACAAGGGTCTGGGCTCGGACCAGTTCTGTTTATCATATTCATAGCAGCTCTCTGCACCTTATGTGATGACAACCAATTGTGTAAATACGCTGATGACCTGAGTGTATTAAATCCAGAAACTGCCACCATTGGACTCCATGAAGAATTTGATAATATTAAGCAGTGGGCCATCATAAACAAACTAAACATAAACGTCTCGAAAACCAAGGAGATCATTTTCAGGCGTCCTGGTATCGAACGCTCCTTAGACCACTGTCTGCCTCTACCCGGTATTGAACAGCTGAGCAGTGTCAGGTTGTTAGGAATCATCTTACAAGCTAACCTCTCTTTCTCAAGTCATGTTAACTACATTCTTAGCATAATAAACCAGCGATACTTTCTACTGAACCAGCTGAGACATCAGGGCCTACATATCTCGAAGCTGGACGTCATATTTCAAGCTATCGTTGTCTCTAGAGTCATGTATGCACTACCTTCATTTGCTGGATTTCTTACGGCATATGATATTGCGCGCGTCAACGCTGCCCTAAAAAAGGCTCGTCGATGGCAAATCTCTGAGAAGATTCATACAGTGGAAGAGCTGATTGCTCGAGCAGACAAGAAGCTCTTCAAGAGAGCTCAATTCTTTGGCCATTGCATTCACCAGCTCCTGCCACCTCTTCGGGAGGACAAGTATCAACTTCGCAAGAGAGGACATCCTTTCCTGTTGCCTCTCGTTAAAACAAATTTGTTTAAAAACAGTTTCATTAACAGATGCATTTATAATTATATTTAGATACAAGCTAACATGATTTTAATTGCTGTTCTCTATCGTAGTTAGATGTATGTATGTATTCGTTTTTGTTACACAATGTAATGCATGTGCGCTTGACATATGCAAATAAAAGCTACTTACTTACTTACTTACTTACTTACTTAAATGGATGTAGGAGGCAGCGCAAGTGTGAATGGTAGTCGCGTCCCATGCGACGTACTTGCTCCTCGCCCACGGGACCAACGTGGCTCCATCTGGTCTCTTGCCGTCTATTATTACTATTACTATTATTATTATTATTGCGGCTGCTTATTTCATAAGACTCCCTAGGGAGTACAAGGCTGAGACAGCTTAGACACATCCAACGTCCAGAAGCCATTTACCGGAGAAATGGCTAAGTGGTAACATGCTGGCATGAGGACAAGATGGGTGGTGGTTCTATGCCCACTGATGCCCCGTAAGTTTGACTCACCATTCCACTCCTTATAATGTCTGCAAAGTGAGTGGTCCGACAAATAGTGCCTTTCAGGCTGCCGTACAGTTTAATGTGACTCCTCTTAGTTTTTTGTTCCAGTCGCCTGTTGAAAAACCAGGATTTATTTCTTAACTCGTTGATCTCCGAGAGCACAGAACAGTTTATCAAGCAAGAATAAATTTGGTGACTGTTGTTGATAACAGAGTTGAATACTTAAACAGATGATTACATCAATTGTTACTTTGCCTTCTGTGCACTGTACTGCTCATATGAACTTGATTGACTAATTTTGTTGCTCTGGTCACTTGTACCAATAATCACTTATACATTGTGAACTATCATTGAATGCTTTACATGCTACTTTTGATGCTCAACAGAATTTCAATATTTACAGTTATGAGGTGCTTAAAAAATGAGCTACAGAAATGGATTGTTTCTGCACTTTGTCTGCAGATGAACTGGCTCCACCAAGAGACCTGCTCATCAAAGAAGTCAGTCACAATGCGCAGTTTGTCAACGTCAGTCTGTTCTGGAGTCCACCGTGCCGACCAGCGAAGATGGTAAGTTGTTTTGTCGATGATGGGAGGACACTGGGAAGGGGATAAAGGAGAAAGGAGGAAGGAGGGAGGGATTTTTCCATTTGTAGAACAGACGTCTGGCCAGAGATAACATCATCTGGCGATTGATAACGTCATCATTTGTCTCGATGATGTCATCATTTGGTGCTTAATTACATCATCATCGTATGGCAGTAGGTGACATCATCATGCGAATATTCACAATGCGTGCACCCCAACTGCATTTCACCCGGAAACATATATTGTTTATCCCTATTGCCACACCTAGCTGCAGATTTAGAAGTGTCAATGGAACAATATTTGGAATGTCCTGAGATGTTCTTTCATTTTCGTTTCGCGCAGGACTACATAGTCGAGGTGAGCGAGAAAGATCGAAGTTCGATGTCGAACGTGGTTAAAGACAGCGGCAGTTACACGATCACGACGCCAATTGCGGATCTGAAGAGAGGAGCGACATATCGTTTCAGCGTGCGTCGCAAGATTCTAAACGCAAGGTCGACTCCGGTTGTTGTGAGAACGATGCGTAAGTCTTGCAACTAATATTTTATTTGATGGTTATAACTTTGGTTGGGGTACAACCTGGTTAAAGACAGTGGCAGTTGCACCATCATGACACCGATTGCGAATCTGAATGCGTAAATCTGACTGCAGACTTGAGATTTACTTCTGCAGAAATTAGCCGACTTGTAGGACCGAGCATGTTTGCAAGCTGCTGGCGATCTGAATTTGGCGTCTTACTTGGTTAGTGGGGAGGGGTTTATGGTTACATTTGGGGGACACTATGACATGGATGCAGGATCGCTTCCTCCTACCGCTCCCTCCCTCTAAAAAGTCCACTCTATATACCGACTTGTGATCATCATCCGTTCATTTCTGATTGTAATCGTACTGCGTTGTGTCAGTTTGAAAATAAACGAAGATTATTATTTTTATTACCTGTGGAGTCTGGTTAATTTCATGAACTAGCCTAAGGAGAATTATGGTTACATGATGGACAAATTTCTATGAGCTCTGAATTTGTCTTATCTGTTAATAATAATTAAATTAAAGTAAAGTAAATTGTGTAATTTCAATTTCAATTGCACGAACTCTTTGATCATCATCCGGCCTCGGATCTTCTGTTGATATCTCTGTGACTTGGCGCAGTGCTCGTGAATAGGCTGGTGCCCTTTTATTTAACTACGGCGTAACGCTTAGAATGTGGAGTTTACAATAGTGTTGTGAGTCGTCGTTATTATTATAAACCTGATGTTGAATGTTGTTTGATGCATCACATTACTAGAGACCATTTACCTAGTGAGACGCTGCTGGAGTGGTTATCTGCTGAAGCATTGCTAGCGTCTTTATATGTTGGATGTTTTGTGTCTTTAGGGATGTATCCGTCTCCTCGTCAGTTCAAGGTCATCTCTGAATTGTACGACGATGTGAAGTTGCTCTTCATCCTCACCTGGGAACCTCCGTCAGAACTTCCGAATAACCAATCTATCGTACGTTGCTTTACGACAATAATAATAAAATTGTGAGTTTGTGTAGCTCCTTTTCTGGAGCAATTCCTCTGAGGCACTCCAAAATGACAGCACCACCACCGAATGACAATCGAAAGAATGGCTTTGGAAAAAGGAAAAGAAAACTACGAAGTTCACACAATCTATTTCATTAGGATGAACCAACAGCAGTGAAGTATTTATGGGGCACTGTGTATGTTCAAGCCATAGGAACAACAAGGAGGACAGCCAGTTTTGTAAAAGTAAACTCTGTGCTTATGTGACATGGTATTGTGATGATCACTCACCTTGTGCTAATGGTTGTGTGGGTTCATTATGGTTGCTGCTGTGTAGGGACCTTGACTGGACGCTTTGTCAGTGGACAGCCGTGCTTTGTGCAACATTTAATCAGTAACAATGATAAGAATAATTAAAATAATGCTTTATTTTCATCCGCAGAAAACAGATGTAACATCGATGTTTGATTTATCATTAGACTTTGACTGGATTTGAAAACCTATCGATTCCTCTTTCAGACTATTTGTTTCTGCGACTGGTATTATACTGATAATTGCAGCACAAAGTTATTTAGTGGAGAATTTAGTTACAAATTCTTGTGCTTTACAACTTGACTTGATGGTGATAAAGATGATGATGATGACGACGACAATGCTGATGGCTTGATAGCAATAATTATAATAATGATTATAATAGTTATAATTATTATTATTATAATTATAATAATAATTATAATGATAATAGTAATTACTGGGGAATAATAATGATCATTATAATAACATTTAGATAGAGAGAGACACACATAGAGAGAGACTCGCATTCCACGACTCTTTTCCTGCACTGGATTTCAACGACCACTAGGTGCTGTACCAGATATTTTTATTTTAGTAGTGTGTAAGTTTCTGAGGGATCATACATAACTCGGGGCATTAAATAAAAATTTTAAAAAATTAATTAGAATAATAATAATGATTATAATAATAATTATAATAATGTAATAATAATTGTAATAATAATGATTGTAGATGTACGAAGTGCAGCACTCGACCAATTACGAGAAGGATCCATCGAACGCCGTTTTCACGTTTTACAAGTCTACGCCTGATCTGAAAGTTCTGATAAACGACGATTCGCTTGTTCCATCGGAGGATCATTCGTTCCTCGTACGCGTCCAATCGATCCTTGGCTACCCGGGAGAATCCACCCAACCGGAAACAGTCTATTCCCTGCCACCTGGTGAGCGTTATTATTATTACTATTAATTTAATTGTTAATTAATTAAATTTGCAATGTGCACATGTCATGCTGACATTTGAATCTGAGGTGCGGAGATAATGCTGTTAGATGCTGTTACAGTGTTACATGCTGAAGTTATTGAAAGCCAAGGTGAAATGGTGAGTGTTGGGCAACATTTTGAAGGATGTCAATTTGAGCTACGAAAATGGATAGAGAGAGACACAGACAGACAGACAGAGAGAGAGAGACAGTGAGAGAAACAGACAGACAAACAGAGTGGGAGAGAGAAATAGAGACAGACACAGAAACAGAGTTGTATTCACTTGCTGTTTTATCGGTAGCATTGATTTAGAATTACTTTCAGAAGTGTACATTTTAACACTTTCAGAAGTGTACATTTTATTACTTTCAGAAGTATACGTTTTATTACTTTCAGAAGTGTACATTTTATTACTTTCAGAAGTGTACATTTTGGACTGACTACTGTCAACCCTTACATGTACAATTCTATTTGTAATAGAAAATTTCATCGTGAGAAATTTATAACATGAATTTATATGGAGTCCTGCTTTAGAGTCTTGTTCTGTTTTTCAGCCAAGTTATCCGGCCTGAAGCCGAACAAGGATGGCTCTGGTGGCTCGCATATGGTGCTGAGCAAAGAGAGCACGCTGCTCTTGAGTCTGCTCGTTCCTGCCACAATCATCGTCATTGCTCTTGCGACAGCGCTCTCGGTCTACGTCGTTCGCCATCGTCGTCTGCAGAATAGTTTGCTGTCGTACACAAGCAGTCGCTACGACTGTCGATCCAACAGCGCCACATTCAACGATCTGGGTTTGTAGATCTCGTGACTGCAACTGCATCAGCAGTGACAATAGCAACAACAATAGGAGCAACAACAGCAGCAACAGTACCAACAGCAATAGCAAATTAGTAGCACTAGCAACTACAATCGCAACAGCAGTAGCAATAAAAGTAGCGAAATAGTAGCAACAGCAGTTGCAGCAACTCTGACAGTAGTATTAGGATTATTAATGCTGTAATAGTAGCAAGAGCAGTTGCAGCAACTCGGCAGCAGCAACGGCAACAGCAGTAGCATTAGAAAAAACAGCGACATGTTTCATAATGTCACTGAGGCATGAGAGGTACTCACATGAAATTTGCCTCTTTCCAATTGTTTTATTGGCAACATCAGCTGCAAGCAAATAGCTTAACAGTAAATGTGGGTTCTACTGTTGTTTTATTTGTTTCTTTTCTGTGGTTACCCAAGGTGGTGCACAGTAATTACTGTCACTCAAGATGAAAGCTTTATTGGCGCTGAGGAACTACTTTTTGAGCAGTCACTGTTTATTTGTGTGGACATGGGTTTTTAACAATTGTCTAATGAGGCAGATTGTGTGCGTTTTAGATCCTATATCCTTTTCTGATTGCGAACCGTGTAATGTAATGTAATTAGTAATTTCTATAGCGCCGCTCACAACCAAGGCCATTCAGTAGCGCTCCCAGTGTAGGGCTGTAGGCATATCGTTTTTGCACAGCTGCACAGTGTGTTAGTGAATTCCAGGTAGTAATTAAGTAGATCTAAGAAGAGAATAAGAAGAAGAGAATGCAAAAATGATGAGACTAACGATGTAATTTTTCTGATTTCAGCCGAAGAAGATCAGCCGATGATTCAGTGTTTCTCGGACGACGAACCTTTGATCGTCGCCTGATCAATTCGATCGATATGAACTGTCGATCTGTCAGTTGCTCCCACGTACATCTATATGCGTCTCCTCTGTGTACTGTGTGTGTGTGTGTGTCGTGATGAAAAGTACCAAGAAATTCCCAATATTGATATTCAGATGAAGAAGTCTGGACATTATTGTTATTCAGCAGAATTATACTTTCGCATGTTATGTTGACTTGCCATTTAATACGTTTGCTCCGTCGTCGGCATAAGATGTGTTTTATTTGCAATGACGCAACTTGAACATGCACAAGTAAATACTATTTTTTACATAAAATTGTACAGGTATGTATATATATATATATTATATGTTATATATATATGTTATATATATATATAATATATATATGATGTCTATGGCGTCCATAAGAGATTGCACAAGGCTTTTGCGCAATGTTTTAAGTATTGTGATTGTATTTGGCATGGGATGGTCATTGGTCAGTACAGTGTGAAATGTTGGTGATGTTGCTTAATGAGTGATGTCATGCACTGCTTTGTACGACGAACGGATCATTTTTATTAATATTATTATTATTATTATTATTATTATTATTGGTCATTGTTTATGGTCAGCTTAATGTTTTGACCTGGTCTGTTCTTTGGTTGACCTGGCTTTGTTGGCGTTTACCTGTCTTTCTACTTTGCTGCACTTTATCCTGAAAGGTTTAGAAGACAACGTGCGATTTGAATGTGTTTTTTGCTGTGCCAGGGGTTTTCTATTTCGTTTTAATTGCATTTGTTGAAATTCTCAGCTGTTTTAAGGCGGTGGTGTTTGTAACATTTTGCTATGCATCTATAAGATCTGAGTCGGATATCAGATATGCTTTATTTCTAGGTGAAAATTTGCTTTAAAGTGTGCTAAAAGAGGGCTTTACTATAAGTAAACAGGTGATGTGATTCTTGAGAAGTGGAGCGGTTGGTTATTTGAGGTATGTTAACAGAGGGTGATTTTACTACATATGCGTATAAGTGGATCATAATTCGAGACTTTGGAAAAGTCCAAAGAATCATATTACAGGAGGCATAAGAATCAGAAGAATTAGAGCAAGCAGTCCCTTTGACTTGCCTTGAGCAGACATGGTTTGAAGTGTTTTATCAAGTCGCTAATCCTCTCCCTCGCAGTCTCGCTTCCCACTGACAGTGTGTGGCCAATGTACTCATTACAGCCTACTCGTTATAGTTGGCTTAGGGACCGGGGGGAGGGGAAGGAACAGAAATCTCGGCAGAATTTGAACCCAGGTTAGCCTCTCGATTGATAGTCAGAGCAGTAACCGCTAGATACTGACTATCAAGCACCAAATAAAATGATAGAGAACTATGAATTGTCTGTGCATGGGCAAAAGCTGTGCAGGCCACAGTTGAGGAAGAGGATGAACATGATGAGGAGTCGCTAAGAAAGAGGAAGACTAGAAGACTATGAGGAGGAGGAGGAGTAGGGAATGGTGTATTTAGCCTGTGTATATTCTTTGAGGTGTTTTATGACATAGAGAGGGCCATGTCGTACTCACCTTCTCTCAATCAGCTTCAATTTTTGTTTACTATGCGTATCGCGTATTTCTGACACTTCAGTCATTCACAGAAGTCATTCAGTGGCAGGAATAGGTGCTATATAAATTGCCAGATGTTACGTACAGTCGTACACGTTTGCCGGTGTCTCAATCTCTCGTATTACGAGTATGTAATTGTCTAAGTCCTTGTAGCTTCAGATTCAGTCATGACCAGTCTAGTCCTAGAGGCTTTTGCTTTCAAGTCCCATTTTGCAATTTCAGTTATTTACTAAGGTAAATGCATGTAAATATCAACGTGTCTGCCTGCACCCACAGAACATTGAAATGCCTGATGTCTGTGTTTGCAAGTTTTCTGTGCAAAACTCATCCGGTTGATATGTGAAATTCTTGCACGTCTATCTGAATATAGGAAGTAAGAACATAAACAAATTGACATGGGCACACAATGAATGAAGTTCAAAACTTTACTTCACCATGCTACTAAGTCTGTGTCACCACTGCTACCTGTAAAATGAAGTTTGCAAGATTAGGTGCTTCGGCTGGTTGCAGTATTCCATTATCAGGGTTCTGTTTTTAAACCCCTGTGTGTAGTCTTTTTCTTTATTGCTCCCAAATAATTGTACACGAGATAATTTCTAAACAATTGAAAAGAACAAATGCAACAAGAGAAACTCAGTGCATGGAGACAATAGGTAGTTGGCACCCCTGAAGGGAAGAAAACCCCGCTAGGTAGGGGGCCCATATAATGCATGCTAATGTTTTTACACTGTCTAACATGTAGTTTAGTTCGATGAATAGTGAGCAGACTAAAGGTTTTTAAATTTTCGTGTGGATTATTTAAGATTTAGATCTAAATGGATCATTTATCAGTTCAATCTTTTTGTGTCGGAGTCTTTGGAGGCTGAAAATAAAAATGCATCGTTTGTGGTGTAAGGAAGTGGATCTATGGAGTTTTTTCCCTGTCACTCATTGAGAATTGGTTGCTATGACTACAAGAATCCGGTTTCCATGGCTTCTGGCAAAATACACTCCGTCCTTTTTAAGTTTGCTTCGGAATTTTAGGGAATATGGTCAGCGATTTGCATTTTTGCAACGCTCTTATTTTTGTGACGTCGATTGTTGAAATTTTATGTTTAAGTTACAGTTATGATGATGACAATGGAGATGATGATGATGGACATGTTATTATAAATATTACCAGTAGTTCTATCGTTGTTATTGTTGCATTTCTTTGTATTTCTCTTTTATTAAATCTGAACTCAGTGTATGAATTATCGGTTCGTTATTCCTTCATCGTGTAAATATATAACATTCCTAAAACTGTTCAAAAACGTTTTTAGACATTCAGCGCCCGATATACTTCACCGTCATAATACAGCTTTACTTCACGATAGTCATGTGATCTGTTCGTTAAGAGTGACACAATTTAATGATTGTGATCTGCCACCAGACATGCTTACCTAATAGCCACAGTATTCTCTTCGATTAACTTTCAATCCGTATGGGAACCATATCAGAGTTTACAATGACGAGATATCGTGTTTTGTGTTTGATTACTTCAGAGATGAATCTATTGTCACGACGACGATTTTTAGCCTTAATTGCAGTTTTTATTTGACGTACGATTTGGAAGTGTGGTTGTTGAATGCCTCGCTTTTCGGTTGAATTCCAGGTTTTTTGTGTTTCTTGCCCTGTACAGTACAGTTGTACGTAGTGTACAGTTGTACGCAGTGTACAGTTGTACGCATTGCTTTCGTGAATCCTTAATCGTATCCCTCGTCTTCTATTTTTGTAATCTGTTCCATCAGTCAGGGCTGTTTATAAGGAATTTTTAGAACTGCACAACTCCTTTCCTTTCCCATTTTCCATGGTAAATTAGTTCCAATCGGAGGAAAATTACCAATTTTTGATCGTTTTAACTGTACAGATGTGCTTCTACAGCAGCACAAATCCATTTAGAACTGCACATTTTGTGTACAACTGCACGTTAAAAAAAGCCCTGCCATCAGTTCTTTTGCAGAAGTCTTTCTTATCTCCTCGTTTTCTTACTACACATGTTTCCTGAATTCTTTTCTTATAATTATGTTTGGGTGTTTCTCTTCAGTCTTTTGTCTTTCAATCTGCCCATTCGTCCGACCAGCTTTCACGGTCTGCTGTTTTTTATAATTGTAATTGTAGCGGTGTGGGTCAATGTTGTCGATGTCGTCTACTGTTTGGAAATTTAATTTCTCGCCCGCAGATTATATTATCTGACAATTCGTACTCTTGTGTGAGCTCGTTCTTTCAACTTTTGTCGTTTACAGAACAGTTATTTTGTTGCTAGCTAGATGGACTTGCGTTAAATGGTTTGACCTTTCGTCCGATGCACTTCTTTTGAGCGAAATATAACGTGGTGTTAACATGTTACATGTTAACTTGATATGCCAACGTTGAACAGTTTTTGTTGTTAATAGATGCTCCACAACTCTTTCATCCACGTTTGTGCATAGGTTTGGCTCCCGACAGATACAGCTAAGTATATTACATCAGCCATGGTTTTCAATTGGGATTCCACAGAATCCAAGACTTCCGTTGGTGTTGGCTGGGGGTGGGGGATAGGCTATGCAAGTTAAGAAAACTGAATAGGCAGAACAATTAACAGAATTCTTCACAGCATTGGGTCATATTTAGCACTAGAGATGATTCTATCTTGAGAATATGGTCCAGATAAAAGGTTCCAAATTTGCCAGTTCTTCGTTCTACTTGAACATCGCCTCCTCCCTTCAGTACTTTGAAGGTGCCTCGTGCACGCTGATGGCATCCGTAAAATAATTATGTAATTAGGCAAACATTATTACAGAATGTATTGTCATATTTTATATATCAGTCTACTTTATGCCCATCATTAGTCTGGACTAAAGTATGTAATTATAGTGCAAGAATTGTAAAATTTAAATCTATACATTTCATGAAAACTTTATAGGTGAAATGTGCCGATTTCCGTGAGCAAATGCATGCATTGAGAAAATTTCTGTCTCTATAGGAATAAGGTTGAAAACCATGGTGTATATATGTTATCTTTGTTAAACATGATTTGCTGTTGTCAACACGTTGTGTAACATTCAATAACCAAGTGCCTATGTGAATCTGTACTTTCCTCTGGTTTTAAAAGATTATTCGATGAATTAAAAATGGATATGTTTCTTTCGCTAATTTTAAATACAAGAATTTATGTTCACAAAAACTAAACAAATAACCGAATTTAGAAGAAATGACGTCACAAGAACTAATGAAATATTTATTAATAGGGTTCAACGATAAACGGCAACAGCATCTTACAACACTTGGACGAGGGGCAAGAAATGTTACAACTAAACATCAACCAAAACAATAATATAAGAATATAATTGTACATGCTACTTGTGCGCCACAGTCGTTTTTAAAACGAAAATAAATCTTTCGCAGTTATTGGTGTGCGAAAATGCATTTGATCTCTGAGATGTAGCGAGTTTACATGTTACGAGTTTCGACCGTCAGAAACTTTAACCAACCACTACACCTTGTGTGCCTACAAAATACAACACCGTTGAAAGACGGTTAGGACTTCATCCCTTGAAAAGATTCATTTCCTAACACCGGCCAAAATCTTTCACACAACACGAAAAAATGTTCACTTCAGTTTAATTCCTACACAACACATTGGCATAGCGATGCCTTCACACTTCGGAAAAATGCTTTCAATATTCACTTATTTGTTACGTGCATCTGCGATACTCGAGTATCCGGTATGTGCTTCACAAAATCACAACATGCAATCTTGATAATGAAGTACTTTACAGATTTATCAACACACTTCGATAACGAAAGGAACTTTCATATACTTAATAAAATAAGTAATAATGTGCTTCAAGCAAGTGCTTCAATTATCTATTACATGTGCTTTTGATATTCAAGTAAGTGCTTGAAAAATTCAAATATTTTTTTTATTAAATGTGCTTCTCATAAAGTATTGAAGGCAGTGCCTCACGTGTTTATCAACTGCCATCAACTCTTGCACTTGGTGTGTTGTGGAAATTCCTAATTAAAGGCAAGAACGTGTAAGCAAGAGGTGAACCCTGGAGCAATTAAATGCACAAGCACAATGTCCAAATAATAAATCTAATCGAAGAATGGCACAAAATACATTTTAAGTCGTCTGCAGATTTTACGATCAGTGATACTTGCTTGTTTAACACTAAAGCATACTATCTAGTATAACTATGCCGAAGGTATAAATCGGTGTTACGTAATTACCTGATTCAATAGTTTGGTAGTCACAACAACCGAATTAATAATATTGGTCATCACAACATAATAATAAGTTCGACCATTTATGCACAACCATTTTTTTAAATGCGGACATCAGACTAGAATTTTATTGCTACACTAATTAAGAGTATTGGCATTTAATAACTTAAGTTTGAATACAATATAGCCGATCGCAGGAAAACAACGTGAATGCAACAGTTTCAATGACATGCATCTTTTGGCCTAACACTTGGATGCCAAACATCTTGGATATTAACAAGAAAATTCTCAAATGCTAGGTGGAAATATAGAAAATTTTATAATAGAAAAAACAATAATAGACTGCATTTTTTATTCTACGTAATTTCCACCTTATCATACGTATGTACATAAATGCATAAAAATGGTTGCTTCATTTTTTTTATGTAGCCCTAGAGATATAGTTAACAGATAATAATAATTCAGTTTCCCACAGTCATTTCTTGAAATTATTTAATTAAGGCTGTTACCTAAATCAGATAAAACAACAAACTAATAATTATTACTAAATTTCAAACACATTAAATGCACTCGAACATTGATGTGCCTGTATTTGCAGTACCATCAATTCACCACGTTTTACCAAATTCAGCTCATAAACAGTTCCCATGATGCACCTCACCACAGGTGACACAGATGTGTCACATCATAGAGCAAGTAATTCTCTTTAAAAGTCTGAGGTAGGATCTTTTGACTAAGCACAGACAGCTAAACGATTTAAGCCCAAATTTATATGTTGCCGCTCCACAAGAAGCTCATTGGAGGCCATATCCATACGCTGGAAACCCTTGTTACAACATGCTAGGGTGAGAATTGGTCAATAGGTAGAGGGGATTCAATGCCCCCCAGTCATTCTTAGGACCCCATAGCTACCAGTAAGTCTTCTCAGCACAACCCCAACTCACTCCATGTAGATAAATAATCCAGTTGCTTCTGCATTGGAACATGCTACAGCATAAAATGAATTCTGATTTAAAATGGATCACAAAATTAGTTCCGCTATAGAAAATAAACCTGTAGCAAACAGGTGGATTCAAACAATTTTTGATACAGCTAAAAAAAACTGCTACATCTAGTGTAATGATGACTTGTGCCACCTCAATGACTTTGCAGTCGCCTGACTCTACCCAAGACTGCAATGGGGTAGAGGGTTGCGAAATACCAGTAACATTTTGAAAAACCCTACAGACCAAGGCTTTCATAATGCCTGGAAATACCCAAATGCATGTTTCACTACAAACTAAACGAAATCATATAAAACAAATGGCCCAACAAGAAAGAAAATTTATGAAAGCTCACTACGAAGTCTGAAATGCATACGACAGAGGAAAACAACTAAGTGAATATTCAAGAAGATGTTTTTTAATTCTGCTCTTTGTTGCACGTGTTATTTTAAAACTACGGAATACAAATGCATTTAGTATATCATGACTTACTTATCGAGGTTACATTACCTTAAAATCGTGTTTACTTTCTACATTACAATGCACAACTAAATCCCAATATTAAGAATAATAGCAGAGTAATAATAAATAAAAGTCCTTAATAATTTAATAATAATAATGACGACAACATCCCAATATCTTTGGTCCCACTGCAAAGACGTTACTGCAGAAGATGCTGATGAAGCTCAGAGCTTCTTCTTCACAACACTTCACAAAGTAGCTTCAGAGCTACTTTACCCGAATAAACTAGTTCCGTTCAAATTCAATTCCTAAGAAAGCTCGTAATTTTGTCCGTTCCTGTTTCCTTGCTCTCAGTGACTAGTAAAAATATCAACAGAATTCCTGTTTCGCTCGCATTCTATCGTGCGAAAACTTTTAAACACAACACTGCAGAAGACGACAGGAATTTATTGACTGCCGGTCGAAAACAGCCTGTTCAAGTTCCATGTCCGACAATGGTTAGCTGCCGACACATCGGTGACGCCCTGCCTTGTCAGTTTCAGTGCAGAGTCATCAGTGCGTAATGACTCATCAGTACGTAATGACTCATCAGTATGTAACGACTCATCAGTGGCCGTGAGTCATTACGACTCAGTGTCTCGTATCGACTCGCACGTTCGCCCTGACTCATGAGCAGCGTAGCACGAGCACCTCTACTTGTGCTCCTCCTCAGTGGACCCTGACTCGCCACCTGAGTATTAGATAGCAGGCAATCCTGAGGAACACGAAGAAACCACACATGATGACGAAATCCAAGTAGAACTTGGCGTGTGAGACGTCGAGCGCTTTGAGGAAGTCGGGCGGATGACGGAACGCACACAGGTGAACCTCGTCTGTGTCGCACTCGAGATCCGCACGATCGTTGCCGTACACAGCCTGAAGGACTCCCTCAAAAGAGAATCTGCACAAGAAACACACCCAACAATTATTATTATCATTCAGTGGCGTAGCCATGAATTTTTCATGGGGGTGGTTTTGTTTTTGTTTTTGCCTGGCCGGATACTCTTTCTGAAACCAACCCAACAGTATTACAGTAAATAAAAAGGGAATAAAGTAACAAAGGGAATAAAGTAAGAAAAACAATTGCTACTACAAGCAATTGTTTTGTTTTTCTTATTTAAGTGGATAAATAACCTTTTCTGATTTAAATTTAAAACTTTTTCTCCTAGGCCAATGGGGGGGGTTTAACCCCCAAAACCCTCACCCTTGGCTACGCCACTGTTATCATTTTATTTACCCAAGTCATCAGGTTCTTAGAACCTACCCTAAGATTAGCATTCTGGAACTACCAAGCCTCGTCCCCACTGAAGTCCACAAATGCGCCTCTGAAGCCACAGTATTAAAACGTTGAGTGCAAATGGACAGACGTTGGAAAAGGTGAATTTATTATTATTGTTTTTATCATAATAATTTTTTTACACAAGGTGTCAATTATCCTTTGGGATTTATAAAAAATCGCTATTAAGGGCAGGAAATTTGCCAGGCTTCTTCTTTGTGGTTGTAGAAAAGGTTCTTTTGAATGCAGTCAAGTTATGGTATTCAACACAAATAGACAGACGCTGATAGAAAATCACGCTATTAAAATAATAATATTAATAATTATTTTTATTAAAAGTAATTATTATTATCATCAGAAACATCACGAAAATGCAAATCCGAGGCGCAGATACAATATATTAATAACAATAAATATTGTATAATATTAATAAATAATAATAAGCAACACCAACGACGACGACAGCAGTGATAATAATTAGTATGAAATTAGCTTCTTGTAACTTGTCTAAAATATGAAACAACATAGTCGTTGCTTTAATTATTCAGTAAATTTAGAAATGCACAGAGCAGAAGGAAGATGCTAGAGAGCAATGTTTACCTGACGTAGGACAGGTATGAAAGCCACTCCAGGTACTTTGGCATTGTTCCGAAGTTAACGAAGAAACCGCTGAACAGCAGTATTGGAATCGACGTCACTGGTCCAAGAAAGACTGCTGCCTAATGACAACAATGAAAGCACAATTGAAAAAGTTCAAACAGTTTGATCAAAGTGGAAAAGTATGCAAACGGAAGAACAGGGTAGCAAACCTTTGAAAATAAGCTCTTGAGTCAAAATATCAAATGCACAACTTTCATAGACTCAGGAAGGCTGCAGAAACCTGGATAACTAATAACCCACAAATATCCCATATGCTAAATGCCATTTGCTAAACGTTATTTGTTATATGCTATTTGTTATATGCTATCTGCTATATGATATTTGCTATATGCTATTTGCTATATGTTAAGTGTCATTTGCAAAATTCTAGAAATAGCTATATGCTAAATGCCATTTGGTAAATGTTATTTGCTATATGCTATGTGCCATTTGCTATGTGCTAAATGCTATTTGCTAAATGCTAAAAGATATTTGCTAAATGCTATATATGCTAAATACTAAATTTGCTAAGTGCAATACCTGGAGTGAAGTGCCCGCTCCAATGAGCAGACCGAGAGACTGTGCAACCAAAGACGTCATGATACACATAGAGAGGAACATTGCAAAGCGCAGGAACTCATGCGGTTGGTTCGTCATCCAGTATACGATGCTTCCATAGATCAATGGAAACACAATCTGAAAACGTAAGAGCAAAATTCGGTCATCAGCCAATCAGATCTTTGTTTAATCATCAAGAAAACATTTTATATAAGCTTACAGCATAAATTTATACTCAAGTGACTTTATTACTGTTTTTCTTTTCACTTTATCACTTGCTACTCACAGCTGTGAAGATGCATTATATGCACTTGTAATTGCATATTATGACTATTTTATGACTGAACACCATTAGACTGCTCTTATTTGATGTTCCCGCAGTGCATTTGCAGGCAGTTCAATAGAGTACATGCTAACTTACTTACTTTTAGTAGTGGTCAGTTTTGCCAGAACTGGCCCGGCTATATAAACAGAACAGCAATAAAAGGAAGACAAGGAGAAGGAAAGATGAAGGTTAAAGTGTGGTAGGGAAGGCATAACAGAAAGAAAATCATACGAAAGGAAAGCGATGGAATGGAAAAGGAGAGGAAATTGAAGGAAGAGGGATAGTCAGAAACAGGAAGAAACAACCTAGATAGCAGATGAAGAAGATGTGAAGAAAGAAGTGAAGAGCAAAAGAAGAATCAGCATATCTCACCTGGAATGGCATATCAGCCATTGTCTTGGCCAGGTAGTAAGCCTTGAGGCTGTACCAGTAGTTGAGATGCTCCTTCACAAACACGGACATCTCCATCGGAACTAAACACACACAGAAAACACATTTAATATAATAAAGAGTCAAACAATAATCCATCACACATTGTGCTTTGTACTAGTAGCAGTGTACTTCAAAAACAGCAATAACAATTAGAATGATTACTCATTCACACATTCCATCCACCCCACCCCATAACAACCCATACCCCATCCATCCATCCAAAATTCCCACCTCCCTCACCCCATCCACTTTCAATCTACTCCACTCCATACCACCCCACCAACCCTACAACACCCTGTAACACAAACATCCAATGAAATCATTGCACAATAATAACATTCCAGTTAATGCAACGTTTCGAGTAAGTAGACATACGTACACGTGAGAACGGTTGGCATCAGAGCGGTAAACATGAGAAAGAGCAGGCAGAAGAAGAGACAACCGGCGTTGTTGTACGCCTTCTGCGAGTCGTTGCCAATATTCAGATACAACAGACCAATGAGAATTCCCGTTGCCAAATGCGATGCCAAACGCAACCGAGTCAACGTCTGTCAAACAAGAAGAGCAAGAACAAGAACGTCAACATCAGAATGACCTCTCCCTGAATCAGGTCAAATCATCATAAAAACAATAAATAAACCATAAAATAATTAAATCATGGGAGGTAATAAAAAATATAGTAATAAAACTGCATATCCACAAGATACAATACTATAATAAAACAATTAAACTTTTGCAGGTAATAAAAAATATGATTTAATAAAAACTTCATGCCCACAACATATGTATGATCCTACAATACCAATGCTACATTGTACTACAGTAAAAAAATTATACAATTAAAAACAATGACAGAGACCTTCATGAAAATATTAATAATCGTAATGAAAACGATGACAGTGACCACATCAGTGATGATAAAAATGCACTGAAAAGATAGCAGAGAAAGCAACACAAAACTGGTTTCAACCGGTTATAAAATACACAGCACTGACTGTATTGATATGATTCTGAAACCAAACATGACAAGTATGCTTAATTGGTAACCTACATTTTCACAGTATCAATACTTAACCACGTACATAAGGATCTGTGAATCCCTCCTCCTATATTTAAGCTTTAGACTGGTACTACCAGAGTACAGGCAGTAGCAGAGTTTCTGAGCAGGAAGTGTTCATCTATACCTTTCACGGTTTGGTCAAGCACAAACAACAGTGCTTACCGTATCTCGGACGATTGAGAGGAAAGTGCGGACAAATAGTGTACGAAACTGCGTGAAGCAGCTCGTTGCAAACGTGTGAGTCTCCGCATTGAGGCCGTCCTGCGTTAAGAAAAACAACAACAAACAACAACTGAACGAACTGTAATGTAAAGAACCGAACATTTTTATAGCACCACTTCAGCAAAACTCCTCAACAATATGTTGAAATACCTTACAAGGCAAGTTTAGAATTTTTTTGAATGTATAGGATAGAACAAAAAGTATGTACAGACATGTTTAAAATGTTAATTTCGTGAGAGAACTGTGTAAATACTGTGAGGAAGAATTGATGTTAGGCCTTCAGTGCATATTGACAGTTGAGATTTTTTTCATCAAGTTTTGGTTTGCAAAAACCGTATATTTTACACAATAAAAAATGTTCTGGAAAGGTGGGAATTAAATACAAATTGAAAGATGCAACATGAGTGATTTAAACTACATTTTCACACTTTAGAAATCATAAACATGGTAAGACAATCAATGAAGCAGAGCAATTGTATCATGTGAGAAGAGGGACATTCTCTGTGACTGCATGTATGAATGCATGTATAATAATAATAATAATAATGACAATTTATATGGCGCCGTAACGCGGCCATACCGCTACAAGGGCGCCTCACAAACGGCCAACTGCGGGATACGCCTTAGCAAACAGATAAGTTTTAAGCTTTGTTTTGAAAGAGTCCACTGAGGCGGCCAATCTAATGTCCGGTGGAAGACTGTTCCAGCATCTGGGACCAGCAACCGAGAATGCGCGGTCGCCGAAACGTGTCCTCATCCTCCGTACACGGAGGTCAGTCTTCCCAAGCGACCTGAGTCGCAGCCCGGAAGCGGAGGAATGGGTCTCAGAACAGTAGTCGTGGATGTATTCAGGCGCAGTCCCTTGAAGCGATTAATGAACGGATGTATGTATAAAGGTATCCACATATATTCACTATTGAAAGCTTCAGATACATTACTTCAAATCTACATTTAACAATCAAGGTAAAAAGCAAGCAGAAAATATGATCGTGCATAAGCCATATGTGTCAAGCAACTAAAAAGTCATGGTTGCATTTAAGCTAAAACCATTTTCACAACCAAAGAACCCACCACCAGTGTGGACTGGAATTGATCAAAAGTGGTCATCACGCTGATCCAAGCTTATAACTAGATCAACCGCCGAAATTTGCAAATTAAAGTCCAACCAAAGGAGTCTTAAATCTGTTGATTCGTAACCACATATAAATCGTAATAAATTAACGTAATTTCCTGCGTCAATTAAACAAGGTGAATTGATTTATTGACAATGGAAAGCCAAACAAAATTTCGTGGAACGGCAGTTTTTACCTCATCCAGAGATGACGATGTCATTATCATCATTGGTAGTTTAGGAATCATAGGAAAAACTTCCTAAGATTGATATTAACAAACAAAATCCACTATAAGAACGTACGAAAACAATAATCATGCGACACTGATTAAAAAACATGCACATCAACTGTAGACAAGAACCGTTATTGCTTAGTTTTAAATAAACTCAACATAATTAATGCTTTCCCTGGATTACAATGCTAAAGCATAAATCCGACTGCACTATCACTAAAGCCGAGCAGAGCATACTTTCAAAGTACTACGGCAGGATTTCTTCATAGCCAGCCTTCCATTTCAGCTACACTTGCTACGAATGACAAATTCTTCATCCTCCTACCTAACTCCTGCCGTGGCTGTGTCGGAAGCACCACTGAGTAGACATATTGAAGAGGTGCTATATCAGTTATACTGATTACTATTGCTTAGAAATAGAAGAAACAAGCAAGATAGCTTGAACTATTTCAAATTGACAAAATACAAAAAAACTTCATGCAATGACGGGACTAAAAAAGACTGTTGCTATGTATAATGAAGAGCAAAAAATGAGACATTGCACCTGTAAATCTATACATTAAAAAAACAGCATTACCAAGTAAACATCATGCACAAAATGTTTTAACCACATCTCAAAACGATCCTCAGCTTCAGAACAGCATCACCTGATTTCTCCACTATACCATGAGTAATATGAATATCAATCAAAAAATTTCTTTGAAGCTTTCGAGCGATTCTTTAACATGCACAAAAAAAAGCTGAGTACAGATATTCCGACATACAAGCTCATCATCCACATGACAAACACCACAAAATTCGAAACATCCTAAAAATTCGAAACATCACAATAACACAAAACGAAAACAGAGCATCATACACAACACATACTGTGACATCTCACTATACACTAAACTACAACGTAGGTGCATTCGAAAAGCTTTCCTACGAAGCGAAGACGAAACAAACCTCTTTCAACAGGGCATGACCGCACTCATCCTTTGACCGCACTTTCTCCATCGACAACGCGCCGCCGTCACCCATGGCAACGGAAGGCAGGTAATTATTATGCATCGGTGTCATCATCGCTTCCTTCTCATCTCCTAACGCGTCCGTTGTTTCCTTGACAACGGTTGATTCGGCGTCAAACTGCTTCCGGAATTCATCGCTGGGACCCGTCGCTACGTTGAGGCCTTTCTCGAAGTTGTCGAGCTTCCGCGACTGTTGGTACAACTCGCAACGGTTGCTCTTAACGGCGACAACCAATCCAGGCACCATGTCGCCGTACTCACCACACGCAACTTCCATCACTGAATGAGCGTGTAACAAAAATCAACAGTCAGTCGTCAATTATGGGCGATTATGAGCCAACTTTGACGTAATTGAAAAATTAGTTTTGACAGCAGCATAAAAATAGGAAACATGAGCTACAGGAAATCAAAGTTCATTGTTTAGACCCGACACAAAGATTCGAAACTTGTCAGAGATTTCAAAACCGATTCGAAGCTAAATCACAAATTTCTGGGCCAAATCCACAGGCTCCAAAATGAAAGACCTGATGACAGACTTGACAAAAAACCGGCACAACTTTCATTCCCATGAAAAAAAATAAGTAGGCCTATATAACAGGTTCATAACAGACGATAGAACATTTCACTGCATCTTAAAGGGAAGAGGAAGACCCAGAAGTGGCACCAGCCTCGATGAATAGGAGCAACCCTTTAACTGAATAAAGTGATGGTTGCAGCACAGTCAGTTCATAGTTGGTTACCACTCAACACCAAGATTCAAGTGTTTTAAATAATGCTTATTTCTATGCAAAATTACTACGAAGCTCCTGCTCTATATAATCTCTACAACATGTCTCTGACTCAACTATTTTCATCTAGTACTTACATTTTGTATAACTAATTCATTCATTTCTTTTGTACATTCATTCATTCATTCATTCATTCACCTCCAGAAGAAAATGTCCAAACTAAATAACATCACTAGTAGTCGAAGTGAGCCATCTCTGGCGGTGCTTACCGTAATCTGCAGGATTGTGATATGGAGGACAGATGAGCGCCTGTGACTTCAGGTATGGTACAAGTCCAGGTATGTTGCCCTGATAGATGCACTGACCTTCAGCCATCATGTACAACTGAAACACATCAACACTGCACCGTCAACTTTGATATGGCAGAACACAGGACCAGCTGAACGTAACACATTTGCACGCACCCTCTAGACAATTGAAATCAGAATGGCTCCCACAGGATGCACGCCAAAATGCAGTTGACAATTGACTAGATAAGGATAGGCCTACTTACTTACTGACTGACTGACTTACTTGATGAAACTGGAAGCATTTTCGAATGGACTGTGGAACAGCACGCACTAAATTTAACAACATGACATTTTTCCAACCATCCATTTTGCATGAGTTGCCCAAATGGTATGGTACAATCTGTGGCCCATCACGCACCCAGCTAATCATGCTTGGCATGGTTTAACTTAACTGTGCCTGCCAGCATCATATCCACAGCACTGATAGTGGTAGCGCAACTAGCAATCGCAACATTGAAAATTAGTCAAGTAAGTAAGTAAGTAGTCCTCACGTGATCAAACATTTCAAAGAGTTTTGCACTCGGCTGATGTATGGTGCAGATGATGGTTCGACCTCCCTGAGCCAACGACTTGAGCAGTGCCACACACTGATAACACGACGCGCTATCCAATCCACTGGAAAACGAGGAAACATCATCATCATTACCCATCATTACTATCGCGGCCATCATCATCATGTCATCATTTTATCATTTATTCATAATGGAGATTTATATAGCCCCTTCAAGGTTACTACTCAGGAGTGCTCCCGACCCAACTCCGGCTGAAAAGGACGGTTTTAAGGCTGCGATAAAATGCATCTGAGCAAGTCTTAAGCATAAGCTGTAAAGACAGTGGGAGTCCATTCCATACCATGGGGCCAGTAACATTATTATCAAGATAAGAAATCTCATTTAAAGATAACTCGACCAATAACAGAGAAGGCATGATGCTGTCTAAGAGCAGTTCATGTTCGGGGGGGGGGGGAGATGCATTCATCACCCTCATTGCTACAAGTCAATTCTGCATTTAGTCTCATATGGCAAAGAATTCAGAATCTTTACTAAAATGCACTGGACACCAGTTTATGTGGTGTCTTAACACGTTGGCTGCCCAGTACGAGTTAACAAGACAAGTCAAGAGGCACTATAAAAATTAACATGGCGTGTAGGTGGTCAACGTGTTAAGAATGAAGCATCTAAAATAAACCAGTGAGACGATATCACAAATACGCCTAAACTGGCAGACACCTACAAAGCAACTAATATGAATCATGTGGTGTTCTGTAAAGGACTTACACACAAATCACAACGTGAATGCTTATTTAATCTAATCTCAATTCCTTTTATCACACCACTATCAGAAATCAGAATGCACTGGATACCCTGCTACACAAAATCATCCGAAAAGTTGGTCTACAAGAGAAAAAGAACAGCCCGCCTACAGGGCAAATTGCGTTAGTCTGCACCACTCTGAACTCAAGAGGCAATCTGCATGCAAGACAAGGCAAGGGGCACTATATAAATTAATAGATACAATACAATTATACACTCCATAAAGTTCCGATAAATTATTGTGAACTGTGCTTGATATTAATCAAATGAGTAGCAGACATAGGCGGAGACCTGGGCCAAGACTTGGGGGGGACGGAAAGACGCAAAATTGTCTGATGGACGAATAGCTGAGTGTCGCAGAAAAATTTCCATCTTTTTCCGGCTAAAATTTCTGACGACCGGCGAAATCTCAAAAAAAAATCTATTTTCGCCGCCAAAAAAGTTGTTTTTTAGGTTTTTTTTAGTCTTGACGCTCAACGATTGGGGGGCGGGACAGATGCATGGGCCGTCCCCCAACACCTCCATTGGGGGGACCGTCCCCCCTGTCCTCCCCCTAGGTCTCTGCCCATGGTAGCAGACACATTGTTCACAAGATGCTGGGTCATTTTCAGCAAAGTTCTCCCATCATATATATAAACGTACCTAGTCGGTTCATCAAAAAACATGACTGGAGGATTGTTGACAAGTTCAAGCGCGATTGAAAGACGTTTTCTTTGGCCACCGGACAGATTCTGAGTTCGCGTGTGTTTCGCCTCTAAAAGACCGAGCGTCCCGAGAATTTCATCGACCTTGAAACAGAAAACGCAATTTACATAAACGGTAAAATATATGAGAAATAGTGAAGTATATATTTGAAGCATAGAAGAGCAGTCTGTTAAACTGGCCTGACAACTGTGTATGGTAAGTTGGTAAGTGTACTTGTTGCAGAGTTCGACGGGGTGGGGGCGACGGGCGAGGAAGGGGGGTCCAAGCGGAGTAAAAATATTTCCAAACACTTTTGCAAGCAGACATTTTCTCAAAAGAATTGTCCAAAGGTTAAGATGATATTCCCCCACTGTTCGTTATATGCTGAAGATGTAAAAGCATCTTAGATATCTTTCCAAAGGCACTGGCGCGTGCGTGTGTGTGTCCATGTGTGTGTCCATGTGTGTTTGTGCAAGTGTGTTGTTGCATGTTCTTTTTTTAATGCATATGTGTTTTCATAAACTTTTGTCGGCTTGAGCAAACAGGATGCATAGGCATAAATGGTTTCTGTGTATACGTGAGTGTGTGAGCGCATGTGTGTGTGTGCATGTGTCTGCATGTACCTATACTAGCATGTTTTTTTGCATCTATGGGTGCTTGCATATCAGTCACTGTATCACAGCGTCACCAACTTCAAGGACTGGTATTTGTCAAAGTCAAAAACATTATAGGAATATTCAAACCAGACTTTAGCCGTAAAAAGTCTGTCTACCATTATGTGCAGCCCACCCCCACCCCTGCTAATCGCCAAACAAACCAAAGGTCATCGAAGATAAGGAGAAAGACTGCACAGTGCACACACTCCATCCCCACTCCATCCTCAATCCAGCCTCTGCAACCTGCAGATCACAAAAACAGTGATGACGTCCAGGAACCAACTACCAACCATCAAGCGTGTATAGTACAGTGAACCTGATGATCAACCATCAGCTGATGACTGTTAAGTCCTTGCGTGCATTCGTCTCATCTACCAAGAACAGCTGCACTCAGGGACCCACAGCAGCAATTCTTAGCAGCAGCAGCAGCAGCAGCATGTAGAAATCTGGTGGTGCTAGCAGTGAGTTACCACTTACCAATTCTAAGCAGCGGTAGTTAATAGCTCTCAAACCGTCTGTGTATTACAAAGAGCTGAGCATATCTGCTACTAGCACACCACTTATCATGATAAATATCTGGTAATGCTAGTAGAGAGTAGGCAGTTCTTAGCATCAGCACTTAGCATGCTACATATCTGGCATCAATTTTAGACGATGCACGTTTTATAACACAGATAGATGACCTTAAGAAAACGTGTTATGGAGATTAAATCTCGCTTCATATCCGCCGTCTAATCCTCAACCAAATGAAAATGGATCGTGAAACAAAATTCCATGCAAACATCAGAAAGGCAAAATCAGATTTCCGGTTAAATGGACCTGGTAATAATACTCACCCAAGCAAGGGGTTGGTGGTGATATCGCCTAAAGCTGCTAGAATGCCTTAGAAACAGACCACCCCCATTTTGTTAGTCAGAAGTGTCATAGAGAACAACTTCCTGCATCTACTCAGAGTTAGAGCAGAGAAACCTCAGCCAGTAAAAAACAATCATAAAATCCCCAATGCACTTAGAGAATAACTTTGGAGAGTGGAACTTAACTATATATTTACATCCATTCTAGATCAACAAGCTTGTACCAGGAACCGATGAAAAATGAATGAATGAATGAATGGTGGTGGTGGTGGTGAGGAGGACGAGAAGAAGGAAGAGGAAGAGGAGGACGAAGAGGAGGGGAGGAGGAGGAGGAAGATGACAATGATGATGATCAATGAGAAAAAAGAACCATGATGGTAATATAATTCAAACCGACAAACAGTTTGGCTGAAAAAGACCTATTCATCCCCAACACAAAGCCAGATCTAAAACACTCCGAAGGCAGATCTTACCATTGCCAGACTTCAATATCTCAGCCACATCAACTCGCTGTATAATGTATATACCTAGTTGATCCACTTGTTGATTCTCCACCAAAACCTGCGCATTCTAACACCGCATTGGTCATCACGAGATCTACACAAGTCCACACCAGTAAGTTCTCCAGTATCCTAATAGACCAGCATGGTAGGTTTCCTGGTGAGGAACTACATAAATTCTCTGAATCAATCAATCAATCAATCAATCAATCAACCAATCAATCAATCACTCAATCAATCAACCAACCAATCCAATCAATCAATCAATCAACCAATCAATCCATCAATCAATCAATCAATCCATCAATCAATCCATCAATGAATCAATCAATGAATCAATGAATCCATCAATGAATCAATCAATGAATCAATCAATAAATCAATCAATGAATCAATCAATGAATCAATCAATGAATCAATCAATGAATCAATCAATCCAATCAATCAATCAATCAATCAATCGTGCGCTACTTACGACAGCGACTTTCTTTTCTCGGCCGAGACTCTCTGAGAGTTTGAGATTGGCCGAGCACATCATCGACTCGTAGACGCTCAGATTCGGAAGCAGGTGGTCGTCCTGCATGATGTAGCAAGACATCTTTCGGAACTTACGGAGATCACGATCCTTATCGTTGACTAAAATATCGCCGTTCACAGACTTCGTCCTACGAAATAAAAGAAAAAACACATTTCATAAGTTATAACAAAACACAATCAGGAAAAAGATTTTAAAAACAAGGAACGCATACTTTTATACTGCATTTATATAAACTCTTACAATGTATGTACGTTTGAGCACTTTAAAATAGTGACCCTTCAAGAATTTCTACTCAGACGCACTCCCGACTATAGCGCGGACACTGAATCGGAGTTTCACGCCGAAGAGCATGAGCAATTGCGAGTGAAAGACTTGCTCAGGGTCCCAATGTGGCGGTTGTTTGAAATGGATTCACACCAGCAATCTTCCGGCTTCAAGGCGTCAAACATACCCACTACACCACCGCGCCCCACAATGATACTCCTAAGGTCTGGGAATGCATTCACTTAGGCACAAACATATAAAATAAATGATAATTCTTTTCTACTAACTATCATTCTTAACCTCCAACATTTGAGCTTTCACTGTCCTGAATGTTCTCCAATTTTCCTTGTTCAGCTGAGGACTTATAACATGCTAACAAATGTGGAACTTACATGCTTGCTCACAAACTTGTGCTACTAATTAATCAATCCCTGATCGCAAGAGGATGGAGGGCTGGGTGAGCACCACGAGCTTTGGTAATCCACAAATGCCACCCATCAAAGTACTGCGAGGAGAAGGAGAGAACCTTTGAGAGGTTCAGAGCAGCATCTTGAAAGGGTATCTTACATGGAAATACAAAGGCCTAGTTACATTACAAACAAAACTAATTTGCAGAACATCCAGTACCAGGATGTTTTGGTGGATGTGTTGGTGGTAGTGGGTGTGTTTGTGGTGGTGGTGGTGGTAGTGATGGTGTTGGTGAAATAACAACGAGATAACAATAACACCTGTATTTAAGAAACTAAGGTGCATGCTGCTAAATGCATGCCAAGGTTATAAATAAAAGTCTCATAGACTGGCATGCAGACAAATTGGGTGATTGTAGCAAAACATTCAGAATAAAAAGAGTTTTTCTGGCTATGCAAGATAACTTTGAGAATTAAGGCCAACAAAGAAAAAAATGACAAAAAAGGAAACAAAACAACTTTTCAAGAAGTGAAATTCATGGCTTAAATATATAATATCAACAAAGCATTTTGCTCTGTTGATCGACAAGTATGCCAAGTATAACTGTACGATTCTCTTCTATGGCAGTACTTCTCAAAGAAAGACAAAAAATACTTCGCATATTTATATTGCCAATTATTCTGTACCAATTAACCTTCTTCAGCCTCTGCTCCTTCCCCACGAGAAATCCACATAACCGACAAAAACATCTTAACTAAATCCATGACAACGGACAGTATCCTAATCCAGCCTAATGCAACGGCCAACGCTACAACAGTTGCCAATAGCAACAGTAGCAGCAAAAAAAACTCCAACTGCGATGGAAATTGGATCAACAACAGATTATATAAACCTGGGAGATGAGATCAGAGGATCTCATTTCCCAGGAGTTCAGGTAAAAACGAACAGGGTATCTGCAGGCAACGAAGAATAATGAAAAGACAATAGACTAGGTTAACAATTGTATTGCTATATATATATATACAGAACTCTATTATAACATTTTAAAAAATGGATCTGATCGGAGATAAAGGATGCACAAAAACATTGACCATTTCATTCCATCTAAACTATTAGTGGAGAAGAGTTTACAAAGAAGGTCTGCTAACCTACTCTTACCTGCTACTACTGAAACCGTTTCCAAAAGAACATACAAGTAATGGCGTTAGAATGTATGTACGCATCACTGTTCAAAGTTAAGTGCTATATAAATGTGTTGACACAAATATACACACATGTATTGCATTGCATATATATGTTCAGATACAGATATACATACATACATACATACATTATACATAACATATGTCTATATTCAATTATACACACATATAATGCATGTTTGGATACAAACATATTTACCTACAATGCATAAATTGAGAAGCAAACACACATACCTGGAACATTGCATATGTTCAGATACAAAGCTCATGCATACTTGTACATATTTTGATACACATATACATGCAGAGATGGCTTGTATGGTTGCACCTATCACATATTACCGTTTGTATTTTGTAAACATGAACGTGTTTTGAAAGCAGTTAATCAGAAAGACAAGCCAAGCCATGTGCCATGAGAGACAGTGACACGTTTTGCACACTATGATGCATGTTGTTAAGTGGAGCTAGTGGACAGTTGAAAGACATGTTTGCCTATACAGCAAATGAAACCAGACAAATTATGAAACTTCTACCCAGAGGCACATATCTATCTTCTACTCATCTGAAACACATTGGTCATTAAAAATCGGATATTTTCCAGGATTTGCATTTTCCCGGACTTTGTAATATCAACACGACCCTTAATTTAACCCTTTGAAATCAATCAATGGACTTCACCACATTTAAGAAGCTAGAGTTGAGGATTTAATCGAAACAAGTCACATAAAGAAGTCTAAAAGTAATCTGATGATAGGAAGCAGAGAGCGCTCTGAAGTAGAATGAAAATGCTAACTGTACATGTAAACAAAGCAATGGATGCAACATAAAATTTAGGGTGTGTGGCGGCTGTAGGACACCCTCATAGGTTCTTTATACATCCCAGGCATCAATCAGATCAAATATGACGAGTGTGTTTAAAGGGTCGGAGGTGGACAAAGTGTTAATCTGAACCATGTAATGTAAGTCTGTAAGTAAGCAGCATTTATTTGCATCCAGCAAGCATGCATGCATGACATGTACACTACGATTACATACATTTCTAAAAACAAGCTATGTCAGGTGAAACACTGTTTCATAAAGAAGGTGGCTACAGCGGTACTAGCAATAGTAATGGGGTGACTGAGTGGAATTAGTATTGTATAGTAGTAGCATAATTTATTGTTTGTTTGTATGCGTACTTGTTATAGCACCCCTTCAAACTCCCTACTCAGAGGCGCTCCCGAATACAGATCGGACACTGCATCGGAGTTTCAACTTTCACGTTGTTGTTGCTGAAGCAGTAGCAGTAGTATTCTTGAGATTGACGAGTTATTCTTGAGTGGTTTTCATAAGTAGACACCTGTAGCTCACCTGTAACCGGCTAAGATGTTCATGAGAGATGACTTTCCGGCCCCACTTGGCCCCATGATGGCAGTCAGCTGACCAGAGCAGCATCTGCCCGAAATGCACTTCAGAATCGTCTTATAACCTAAAATTAACAGTCATCAAGAATTAAAAGTTAAAAAAAACTCTAAACGACGTTCATGGTAAAACATTTGTATGTCAAGCTGAATTGCTTAAAGCGTCGATGACAGTAAAGTAAAACGAAATAAATGTTACGACTAAAAGTAAAATCAAATAGATGCTACTACTAAAAGTAAAATCAAATAGATGCTACTACTAAAAGTAAAATGAAATAAATGCTACAACTAAAAGTAAAATGAAATAAATGCTACTACCAAAAGTAAAATGAAATAAATGCTACTACCAAAAGTAAAATGAAATAAATGTTACTATATTAAATGAACAGTTCTCGTCGTGAGATTTGAGAGTCTTTCAACAGATAATAAAATTTTCAAGTGCTGACAACATATTAACCACAATCAAACCTTAAGAGAACAATCTGGACCACAATGGGTTGTTGACCTGCCACAATCTCTTGGCATTTGAACCTAAGATTTAATACACGTGAGAGATGATTATCTTAGTATCTTAGCACACAATCGAAACAGATTGCATGTCTTTTAATATCTATTTTGGAAAGTTTGCGTCACATGATTTTTGAAACCAAGATTCAGCTTACACCAGGTTGTGCCTTTTAAATTTTTTACATTCGTCGAGCAGTCATGTCATAGACCTTAAAGATATTGTGTCAAGTCATTTTACGTTCATTGTTCCATTGATAAATTACCACAGTAGATGTCATTTTAAGTATACCATAAAACAATCTCCAGAATCAAATCTAGAAAGGTATTTACAGAAAGTCTGTTTAGTGTTTACCACTGCAGTCCTTTCT
This sequence comes from Lumbricus terrestris, assembly GCA_949752735.1. Lineage (NCBI taxonomy): Eukaryota > Metazoa > Annelida > Clitellata > Crassiclitellata > Lumbricidae > Lumbricus > Lumbricus terrestris. Next base: position 51,454,440 of record OX457041.1, read on the forward strand.
AGCAACTGAAGAGTTGAAATTAAGTAACCTGAATAATTTGACCTCAATTAAAAATAAATTTATAAAATGTCATATGAAGAAAAGTTTCTCGTTAAATCTGAATAAAACAGAAAACTGTGCAGCACTGAGTAGCGTTGAAATTCAATGGCAAACAAAAGCTGTACAGTGTACACAACATAAAAAGAACAACTTTACAGCAGGACGCAACAGATATGAAGAAGCACAAAGCGAAAGAAACTATCATATGCTGCAGCCATTAGTAAATGCTCCTAAACATACAATCGCTAATCATGGTAGTTACAGAAATAAATGTGGCCTCAATGATTTATAGACAGTGTAAACGGCACAGAGCTACAAATGTCTGTGTATTCAAACACTGGATGATGATGATGATCATCATCATCATCAGCTCCTGATGGGTATCTATATTTAGCAGCGATGGGTGCAAACAAATGGTCTTCATCATCATCATCTGTGTCATATGCCAAGTACATCGTAAGTACATTGCTCTACTTAGTACAAGTCCAACTGATATCACATAACACACGAACCGTTAGGTCTGACTATAGGTGACTGATGGTATACATGTATGTGTGTGTGTGTGTTTTGTGAGCACGAGTGCATGCGTCTTCTGCTACAGGTATAGAACCGTTCAGGGCTTAGACCGCCAGCAGTGAAAGCTGTTCTTCAGTGCAGAGCAGAAGAAAGATGCAGGTATATATGGTCCTGGAAAAGCCATGCTGGCACATGCGTCCATAATCACATTATCTTGTGTAGAGCAATAACAGAAGAAATTTATGCCCCGGTGCGGATTAGAACCTCCAAACATATGACTGGCAGTCCAGAATGCTAACCATTACACTTCTGCACAAAATGACATGTACAGCTGAACTTAAATTTCTATGTCATGAGACACGAGACATAAAGACGAGACATAAAGACCAAGAGTCTGAGAAGGTGCAGATATGCAATAACTACAAAGCATAAAACAATGAAACATTCAATATTTAGCTCTATATTCTGAAAAAAACACATCTTATATCTATTCCTTGAAATTCTCACAGCGTTCAATGACATCAATGAAAGTTCTGTATTTAAACAATGTCATGCACATAAGAAAAAGACATGCAAAAGGTACTAAACATGACAAAAAGACCGCATGACAGACGACAAAGTAGACCATGTGATAACGGTATTTAATGCAAATAACGAAAAGTAATGAAAAAGATAAAACAAAAGACTGCAAGATAATGGCAATTCATAAACATGACAAAAAAGACTGCAAGACAAAGGTAATGCAAAAGACATAACAATGGCCACTAAAAAGACATAACAATGGCTACTAAAAAGACATAACAATGGCTACTACAAAGATATACAGTTAAACAGTGGTTACTGCAGAACATGAAACGACAGCGTCTATAGCTACAGGTCTCATGCAATGGACAGACCGACGACATCTGCCTACAAAAGAAGAACATGACGAAGAAGAACACGACGAAGAACGTGAGAAAGAACGTGAAGAAATACTCTCAAGTCAGTACCTACCAGAATTGCAATCCCAAAAATTACGCATGCTCACTGGAGTTAAAAAAAGCAATCGACAATTTTTAGAATTGCACATCACACAAAAACAGTTACTAAATAGTACAGAACCTCTACTGAAATCACTACCGACAGTAATATGAATGGATTAATACAGTACTAATATAAATGGATTAATACAGTACTAATAAGAATGGATCAGTACAGTACCAATATGAATGGATTAATACAGTACTAATATGAATGGATTATTACAGTACCAATATGAATGGATTAATACAGTACTAATATGAATGGATTAATACAGTACTAATATGAATGGATTAATACAGTACTAATATGAATGGATTAATACAGTACTAATAAGAATGGATCAGTACAGTACCAATATGAATGGATTAATACAGTACTAATATGAATGGATTAATACAGTACTAATAAGAATGGATAAATACAGTACCAATATGAATGGATTAATACAGTACCAATAAGAAAGGATTAATACAGTACTAATAAGAATGGATTAGTATACAGTACTAATAAGAATGGATTAATACAGTACTAATAAGAATGGATCAGTACAGTACCAATAAGAAAGGATTAATACCGTACTAATATGAATGGATTAATACAGTACTAATATGAATGGATTAATACAGTACTAATAAGAAAGGATTAATACAGTACTAATAAGAAAGGATTAATACAGTACTAATATGAATGGATTAATACAGTACTAATATGAATGGATTAATACAGTACCAATAAGAAAGGATTAATACAGTCCCAATAAGAAAGGATTAATACTGTACTAATATGAATGGATTAATACAGTACTAATAAGAATGGATTAATACAGTACCAATAAGAAAGGATTAATACAGTACTAATATGAATGGATTAATTATCATTAATTTGTTATTGCAGTCACGATCACTATTGCTGTTAGTAAAACTCAGAGCTAACAACCAAAAAAAATATGCATTCTCACTAGAGTTAGAGTCTTTAAATGACATTTGAATTTATACAATGATGTGCATTGTCTGAATTTACAAGACTTTTCATTTAAGTGTGACTGGACATTATCTCACAGCTCCTTTGGCCGGAAACTCCTCTTCCAACAGCCATTATTCACTCATTCATTACAAAGATTTATATGTCGCACTTTCAAGGCGACTACTCAGAAGCGCTCCCAATCCCAGCATGGCTAACCAAGCACATACTGTTCAACCAATAAATTTAGCAAACACCTCATACTTTGTTCCATCCGTGATGATGATGGTGATGATGATGATGATGATGATGATGATGATGATGATGATGCTGATGCTGATGATGATGATGATGATGATGATGATGATGATGATGATGATGATGATCATCACCACAACCACCACCACTATTACTAGTATTATTGTTATCACAATTATTATTATTGTTGTTATTGTCATTGGGAATATCATTCCACAGCTGCGGTTCAACTGTCTATACTCTATAGCAATTGATTGCATAGCTAAGTCATGATTTTATAATTGTTATAATTACTTTATTATTACCAAGTGTTTATGTTCTATCTGGGCTGAAAGTGCATGTGCACTTTGCAGTGTTTGCATCCCGGGCTGTGCAGGTAAATCACGTCAAGAGATCATCTCGTGAAATGACCCCAAACACCCCTCCCCCCTCCCCAATACACCTGTCTTACTTCAGCATGTTTATACGCTTACATCTGCTTACATCATAGAACCAGCATGGGGGGGCCGGTAGCGCAATGGATAACACGCTGGCGTAGAGTGCGAGAGGTAGCAGGTTCGAGCGCCCGTTGGGCGGATTTGCTTTGTAGGCTGTGTGTAATTACAAAGCTGTCTGTTCAGTTAGTAGTTAAGTTTAATTAAGATTACTGCATAACTTGTAAATGTAAAGCGCAGTGCGTCTTGCAGGCGTTTAATTAAAGAAAATATATTATTATTATTATATTATTATGCTCCTGATAGACCCAAAAACAAAGCAGTATCCATTATTTGAGGCAGGAGAAGCAGGAGGGGTGGGTGGGTCTCTGGCAAATGGGAGTCCAACTTAGGTTGACTAGGTCAGTGCTTCACAAACCATGGATAACATTTGGACCTTCCTAGTTCTAACATTTCCCATGTATACATCATTTTCAAATGACAAGAATAGAGTAGGGTAGAGTAGAGTAGAGTGTAGAGTAATGCAATCTGGCATTTACACAAAACAATTTAAACTGATAATAAATATTATGCATACACATGTGTATATATATACACACACCAATTTCCACACACACACAAATATAATATATATACACATATATAGTTTATATACATAATGTCATATATCTGTATGTATAATTATACACACACCATCACCCTGACAAACTGATTCCAGTTATGTATCATATTCAAGGAAACACATCCCTCCAAAGATCCATCCTATGAATTTACCATCCATCCAACGCACTTCTTGGTTATATTGATGAACTCTAAACCCCAAAGCATCACTTGAGCACACACACACACACACACACACACACACACACACACACACACACACACACACACACATACATAAGCAAACTGGACACCAAAAGGAAACCTATGGTAACTAGACATCAAGTTAACCTAGGTGCCCTACACAATACTTGTGACGTGACTCACAGACAACAATAGTGCCTAAAGTGAGTATAGAAATGCCTTTGTCTGCTTTCATTGTCTACCTCTGACTACAAACGTCAGCAGCCATTGCAGCGCACCCGGCTCTGCTGGTCAGCCGTTACCACGGCAACCGCGCTGCAGCCGGTCGGTCAGACGCAACAGCCGGCGCGTAACGACCTTCGCAAGTACGCGTGCACTTGGAAGTGACGATAGTGCAGACGCACTACACGTTCAGTTCAGCCGTACTCACAGCGGCGGCAGCCTATCGATTGCGCATGCGTAGGAAGCCTAAGCCAGATGCATGGAAATGGAGACGCAACCAGCCATTTACGCCCATTTCTAGTAAATATTAATTAGGCCAGACCAGGCCTAGTCCTATCAAGGCGCAAAATCCTCCCATAGACGAACCCCTCGCCCCATACACGAAACAGGACACTATAGCTAGGGTCGATCGATCATGTAGTAATTGCCTGTATAAATAAGACCTTCACAATAGTCTGAAATAAATTGTATAGTAGCCGGAAGTATATTCATCTGCGTGCCATTGCTTCCATAGTCATACTAACACGGCTTCGTTTCTCACAAGTGGGAAGGCAATTTGCAGCGCTCGAATGAGACACACGGTAAGGGAGATGGGTGGGTCAGAAGAAGACCTTAGACCACACGAGGTCAAGACAACACCAAAATATTTGATCCATTTCCAAGTCACTACATTCTCGCCCAAGACCTTTCCACTCAATAGGGGAAGGAATCTTGATTCTTGCCCACCGCCATGCCTCGTTCCACTCAGGCTAGTCTACTCCAGTAATAAATTGCTCTAAGGGTTCTTACGCACTCTCCCCCACTGATGGAAATTCACAGAAGAATCGAATTGAGGCCTGTGAAGTAGAACGACCTAATTGACCGACCCGTTTCCACCACCTCCTCCATAGCTTTCTCTCTAATTAAAATGTTTCCTCTGCGACTCATCACCAATTATACGCTGTTAGATGTCGTCCACAGCGTGACCCCGGATTCAGAGTAGGCTACATGACGTGTCAGAGGCATCATTAGCTGCTACCTTTGTCCTTTATTCGACTCTTAATACATGCGCACACCATGGCTCCATGTAAGTAGGCCTACAGCGGTGGCTAAAAGAAAACACGCCCCCTTGGGAGACAAGCCACGCCCCTCAGCGTGGTCTAGACCTATGCATTTGTAATCAAGGTAATCAAAGCTAATTTTAGGCATCTAGGTCAGCGGTGTAGGGCAGTCACGTGGAACTGTAGGTCGTAACTGGTTTTTAATCCAATTTATTCTGACTGGATTCAGAAAAACTCAATGCGCATCAACTTTAAATGACATTGCACCCATTCAAGCGGTCCCAATCCTAAAATTCAAATTTCAAGGCCTACTCTGAAGCTAAGGTTAGCTGCCATTTGTTAATGCTGTGGTGTGGAGTATGTTAAGTCATTGGAGCCCAAAGGTTACTGGCTCGAATCCACCTTAAACCATCGCGTATGGACCCTGAGCAAGTCCTTCACTCACAATTGCTCATGCGCTTCTGCGTGAACTCCGTTTCAGTGTCAACTCCGTTTCAGTGTCCGCGCTGTTGTCGGGAGCGCCTCCGAGCAGAATTTGAAGAGATGCTATAACAAGTGCTCATGCATACATACATACACACATTTATTCCGAGGGGGTCGTCCGGATATGTCGAGGGAGGCTTCCAAAGCGGCTACCAGAGAGAAGCACGCGCCATCATGAGACCGAGAGGTCTGTGGGTTCCGTGCTTCAGTTGTCAAAAACGACCTAGAAAAAGTTGAGAATTACAGATCATCAGTGTAGGCCTACACAGATGCGGGTCAGAATCTAAAATTACTCTGTTAAACACAAAACAAATGAGCTGCAGGTCAAGACTTAATCTCGTACAAAAAACGCCCAGAGAACGAGCTCAATTTCCAGTTTGATGTTTAATGATTTCACACTGATTATGTTAACAGTGAAAGAAGAGCAAGGTCAAGGCTGGACATTTATATTTCTACAGTCGGACATTGGCCGCCGAGGATTAGAACTGAACAGGGCTTCAGAGATTGAGACTAGACAATATCTATTGTCTGATAACATTCAATTCAGTTCTGAACTTGAATTTAGACAGGTCAATTAGATGGACCAATGAACTGACATGAGGGCCTAAGAACCACAAGAATGCCTGCTTAGGCCCTTGAAACTCTGAAGTAGAGTTAAACTCGGCCACTGGTTGTTCTCTGCCAGTGCCAGTCCCAAGCCTGGATAAAGGATGAGGGCGACACTAATTATCTTTGATATGGCGAGTGTAGGACATTTCCCCCCCTGGACAAAACCCCCCCGGACAAAAACCCCCCCGGACAATTCCCCCCCCCCCCCAGGGTAGGACAATTCCCCCCCCCTGTCGAACATATTGCGTGTAAGTGGTATTACTATAAAACGGCGGTCCTAAGTGTCCTAATTTGGATTGATGAAAAGATATCTTGCTAAATAGAAGCCGGATTGATGAAAATAAATTTCACTTAAATGGAGGCTGGATTGATGAAAATATTCTTGCCTAAATTGGAGCTGGATTGATGAAAATATTCTTGCTTAAATGGAAGCTGGATTGATGAAAATATTCTTGCCTAAATTGGAGCTGGATTGATGAAAATATTCTTGCTTAAATTGGAGCTGGATTGATGAAAATATTCTTGCTTAAATGGAAGCTGGATTGATGAAAATATTCTTGCTTAAATGGAAGCTGGATTGATGAAAATATTCTTGCTTAAATTGGAGCTGGATGGATCAAAATAATTGTTATTTAAATAGAAGTTGGATTAAATGCATTTTTGCCTAAATGGAAGCAAAGGGGGGGAATTGTCCGGGGGGGTTAATGTCCTAGGCTAAATCAGGGGGGGAATTGTCCGGGGGGGGTTTTGTCCGGGGGGGTTTTTGTCCGGGGGGGTTTTGTCCGGGGGGGGTTTTGTCCAGGGGGGAAATGTCCGTGCCCCGATATGGCAGTGTCGTTAAACATGTAACAAGCGAAGTAGAGTTGGTTAGTTGGCAGTGGTTACATCCGCGAGTACTGTTCCGAGACCCATTCCTCCGCTTCCGGGTTGCGACTCAGGTCGCTTGGGAAGACCGACCTCCGTGTACGGAGGATGAGGACACGATTCGGCGACCGCGCATTCTCGGTTGCTGGTCCCAGATGCTGGAACAGTCTTCCACCGGACATTAGATTGACCGCCTCAGTGGACTCTTTAAAAACAAAGCTTAAAACTTATCTGTTTGCCAAGGCGTATCCCGCAGTCGGCCGTTTGTGAGGCGCCCTTGTAGCGGTATGGCTGTGTTACGGCGCCATATAAATTGTCATTATTATTATTATTATTAGTGGTTACGATGACGACAGCCAAGAGTTTCCTTCTAAAGGCACCGGTGCTTTTCTTTGTCTGGAAACGCCGCTCAACCATGGTAAAATCCATACAACCTGGACTGAGCGAGGTACGGCTAAAGCTGCATTGTCGGCTAATGCTTCATTGTCGTCACAGCTTCTAAAAGTGGTAAACGGACATTAGCCCCCCTGGACATTATCCCCCCCGGACATTGTCCCCCCCGGACATTAGCCCCGGACATTATCCCCCCCGGGGTAGGACATTATCCCCCCCAGTATATGATAGCATTACCTAAAAGTGATGCACAAAATGTAATTAATGGGCCTATGTTATATGAATATCTATACATTACACATTAGTTTAACATCCTGTAGGAATATACTAAGTTAATTGAAGGTTTAATATGTATGTTATAAGACATTTTAAAGGCCTGAAACGACGCTAAGAAGTCTACGAAGCTCATACGTAAATGTCGTTAATAAACCTTCGTTGTAGCCATAACTGACACTAACAAGTAGGCCTACTTACTGTATACGATACCCATTCGTTCATTTATCTAATGTATTGAATCTAATTTTGAATTGAAATGACACTAATAAGTCTAGGAAGCTGAAACATAGCCTAACTGACGTTAACAAATCTTTGTTGTGAGACACTAAACAAATAGACTGTATAGGCCCTATATACGATTCCCATTCGTTCATTTCAAATCTAAGTCTAGGCTTAGGCCTATTGATACAATTAGGACCTAAATGACACTAAGTACTTTTGTTTGCATGTGACTGCCAGTGACAAGTCTTATCGGTTACGGCATTATTCTACGATTTGCACATAGGGGGGGGACTTTGTCCGGGGGGGCTAATGTCCTACGCAAAATCGGGGGGAATATGTCCGGGGGCTAATGTCCGGGGGGGACAATGTCCGGGGGGGATAATGTCCAGGGGGGCTAATGTCCTACAACCTCTAAAAGTATCTCTGACAATAGAACCGGTCGAGTGCAGCCAACCTTCCCACAGCCGAGTCCTGGCAACACTGATGTCATGGAATTATCGACATGTGAACAATACAGTCTTTAAAAAATGACTAGAAACAGGACGACTAGACTCGGTGCTTTTGGTGGTGCTAAAAAGGCACTTTATAACTAGTTTGTTAGGATACATGGCACTAGTAATGCAGTGTCTGGACGCTCATAGCCACAATAACTATCTAATAACTAAGTTCAATCCATACTGTCTAATAACAGGACAGTGTTCTGAGTCTTCTGACGCCAGACACTAGACAGTTTATGGCTGCATGATTGTAGCCAAACATTAGTGGCAGTGTTGCCTATAGACTGCACGATTCCTACACTAATAAATACTCAAACATCCCACGGGCCATTGTTCATTTGCACAAACTGCTTGGCATCCAAGTACATTCATTCAGCCCAGTTACAGACAATTTTTTTCCAATTATTTCAAACAGCCTCATTATCACCTTTGGCCAAATTACTCACTGTGCAGGCCGAGTCTACTGCGCAAACTACCAGATAATTGATGTGTGCGTGCATTCCACACTTTCTGTGCCTACACTCAGTCTGATTACTGGAACACGACACATTTTTACCCGACCAAACACCAAACTCCCAATTTCTAGTGTCCTATTTGCACACATAACTCTGGCAACACAAAATGGTCTGAATCATTGATGCACCGAAACCAGTGGGACAGTATGTACATCTTTTGAATATACTTCAACTCCACGGAGCATGTATATATGCTGAGCTGCATTCTCGGACAAGTGCTATCTTTCAGAAATCTTGCCACACAAGTGTCTAATCTTCAGAACCATAACTTTTACGAGCAAACCCAGTAAGGAAGGCTAGTCTAATCCACTGCATGGAGAACATGTGCGAGTCAGAGATTTGGTGCGCACTACACCAACCGGAAAGAACACTAATGGTGCACTTTAGAAGATGATAAAGCTCTCCGCTTGTAATATCGAGTATACGAGTCGAACCTTCCCTAAGGCGGTTAGTTTCCATGTAGTACGGTAACCTTGGCCAAGTCCTTCACTAATAGTTGCTCAGGGTAATTGATTCCATGTTGTATGCTCATGTGTGCACTTCAGAACCCAGAACGGAGGACATAATTATATAAAATACAGATGCATTGTATTGCAGACTTTGAAAGTTCTCTTATGCCCTGGATAGACTGCACAAAGGCAGAAGACTATTATGAGGGGCATTCTGAGAATTAAGCACGACAGAATCCTGAACAGATGGTTTCTATACGAATGACCTTGACTGACTGTTACAAAGACTTTCTCATCTCAAGAGAATGAATGACATCTAGTCCACATGTGCAACAACCTGTCCTTAAGTGGAGATGTCCACAATGGTGACATCTTTGGATTTGTTAGGGTTCAACACAAACGAAGATCTCACCAGTCATCTGGTTCCATGTATCGAATTAAGATGTAAATCATTCATGATGTCTGTCCTAACTTTATACAACACAGGCCACCAGTCACACTTTAACTCTCTCACCACCCTTAATCTAGAAGTGCTGTCCCAAGCTCCAATAAGAGAGGAGGTATCAACTCTATAATGACACACCATTGTTAAGACTTAACGATGAACTAAAAGTGGCTGGGAAGCTAAGTGTTAAACAGTTAAACTAAGCCAAATGACACCATAATAATTACTACCATTAACACTTGTATGGCCAATGGTCTATACTAAAGTCTATGGATACAATACTGGATCACCTGGTGCTCATTCAGCCATCTATCCATTCAGCATCCCAAAAAGAGAACCAATCCAAGTTGGAAGGTTCTAAATGGAAGGCAGTGTAGTGTCTGCTGCTACCAGATATTAGTATTAATTTTTGCTGCTGAATTAACGGCAATTATCCGAACACACGCCGCCTGCAATCATCCATAAACATGATAAAGGTCTGTTGACATTGACAAATGGGTGTACTCTGACAGGATCTTCAGGCCAGCCATCACGCCAGTCAAACACACAGCCAGCCAGCCATACAGACAGACATACAGCCATCCAGCCCATCAACTGTGTTTGAATTCCTGTCAATCCTGCACTGTACAAATTGCTATCTATTTTAAAGTATTCTGAAAACATGAGCAAGAGAGGCATTTTATGATGGAGAAATGCATGGTACATCATTTGTCATCTAATGTATGGTACATCATCTGTTGTCTAATGTATGGTACATCATCTGTTGTCTAATGTATGGTACATCATTTGTTGTCTAATGCATGGTACATCATCTGTTGTCTGATGTATGGTACATCATCTGTTGTCTAATGTCTGGTAGGCCTACATCATCTGTTGTCTGATGTATGGGGCCCAGTGGGCCATGGGGGAAGCCCGGTGGCACATTAGATAACAAACTGGCATGGAGATCAGTGGAGCTGAGTTCAATTCCCAAAGCCCACGTAGGATAGACGTGGTTTGTAGGCTGCTGTTAGCGCCCGTGTATTGCAGGCAGTCTGTTCGGCTGGTAGTTAATAAGATTGATGTTCAGTAAGATAACTGCGCTCTGTAATCAGTTGCGGTCTGTCAACCGGATTTTTTTAATAAACGAAATTATTATTATTATAGTACATCAGCTGTTGTCTGATGTAGGCTATGTGGTACATCAGAATCTGATGTTGTCTGTTGCATGTGGTACATCAGCTGTTGTCTGATGCATGGTAGCAAGTACCATGAACTAACTCCATAAGCTCAACAATTATTAGTAAGCAACTCAACTATAATTATCAATTGGGTCTGAACATTGGACTTCTGCTCTTATCTGAATCCGTTCGTGTGACTTCTTTAAATATTGGACAAGCTGCCCATATTAACTCAAAATAATTGGGGGAGGCACAGACAATCAGCAGACCTGGCTGGGTATGGGGGGGGTCAAAGTGAGTGAAATTTGAACTCTTGCTCTTGTCTGAACCCACCCATGTGACTTGCTTCCAGTGGCGTAGCCAGGAATTTTTCATGGGGGGGGGTTGTTTTTTTTGCCTGGCAAACTGGCCCTTTCTGACACCAGCCCAACAGTATTACAGTAAATAAAAAGGGAATAAAGCAACAAAGGGAATAAAGTAAGAAAAACAATGGTTACTACAAGCAATTGTTTTGTTTCCGTATTTAAGTGGATAAATAACCTTTAAAAAACTTCCCCCCCCTGAGGTCAATGGAGGGTTTTAACCCTCGAAACCCTCCCTTGGCTATGCCACTGCTTGCTTCTATATTGGGCACACCTTTCTAGTCTCACCCCAACCAATGTCAGATCTTGGAAAGTTTTAATGACATCCTGCTTTGCTTAGATGCCTGACCAAACTTTCTCTCAACGCACCTTGAAGGGGTGCAATATAAAAACTCCTCAATAACAATAACAATACAATAAACTATGTGGATTGCAGTAACTTTGGTTCAAAATACTCCACTTTAAAATATCAATCTGCAAACTTCAGCATGAAAATCAGAGCATAAATTAATTCACTTTAGCTTTTAAATTTCTGGCTACGCCACTGGCTGGTAGGCCTGCATCTTTTTGACTAACATTCTTGGGATAAAGTTTATCGAGTCTTTATTGTGGAAGATCTCTATTAAATCTCACCCAAAAACTTAAACTGTATTCGGAGAATATTTCAAAGAGTGCCCTACCTTTCTTCCTTCCTTCGGAAACTGAGTACGTCAGGCCTTTGAACTCGATATCAACGGCCCTTCTGTTCGGCAGGAAATCGAACCTGGCTGCGGTAGTCGCCGTACCCAGCGTTCCGTCCTGGGCGGCATTGTCTATCTTCTTGAGCCGAGTGAATCCACCAATTCCACCGGCCATCATACTGTTGGCCACCCGCTTTTCCATAAGCTGGCCATCTTCCGTCTTCGTTAACGGAACGTGAACCTGGACTGAGAGCAGCTCGGCCATATTTTCTCCGACGACGAGGAAATTTATTCCGATCCGTACGAAGAGAATAATATATCACGAGGAAGGAATCCGACAACACTGAACGTTCCTCTTTGTTTACAATCCGTGAATCTCATTCACAAAAAGCGTTCCGTCGTCGACTCCGGCAGCTTTTTTATTTTCCTAGAAGGCTATCAGAAGTCCACATCGCTTAAGATTTAACCGCACGGTTTTATCCTAGATGCAGACTTAAATCAGATGTAGAAATTGTCGGCGTTTTTGCTATGACTGGAATAGTTTCTGGTTCCGAAAACATCGGACGAATTCCGGAAGAACTGAAGCCAGCGAGCGCAGTACCTAACTCACATCTCCAACGGAACAATGAACGACGGCGGCGCGAGTGCATGTGCACCCAGACTCACTGGACGAGTTCATTTTGTTAGCTGAGGTGAGACAGGTTTGCTGCGTCAGCTAACTACTCGCGCACATGCATCTCGCGCGTGCGTACTTCCAATATTACGGCGGTTTGGCCGGTGGGCGATACTGCATTAGTGCATCGGAAACGCGTCACACTCGATCTGTTTGGTTATCTTCAGCAGGATTCACGCTTATTCAGCTTCGATCAGTGCTTGCGCCCATCCGAGCGTTCCTTAGGCCGATCCTGCATCTTGAATAGAAGTGTAAGTGAACTTTGAAAGGTCGCATGCACCGAGAACCGCAATTGCTGCTGATGATCTGCTCAAACATTCGACGATAAGTGTCTATTATTCGGAAGCAGGTCTGATGTACTGCGCTCTGCTGTGAACTGTGCGATCTGGTTGAAGTGGATGTTTAAGAGGCCATTGCTTGTCATGTCACAAGCCGTCGACCAACGCAAAATCACACTTGAACACAACAATGAGCAGAGCCACAACAATATGCTTTAAATTGAACGCTTGCGTAGCGTGCGTTTGCGCAGCTTGTTAGTTTTGAACTTGTGATGCCAATGTATCAAAAAATGAATGACATATATGTTTTGAAAATTAATAATGATGATCTGATTTTAAAGGTGTGGGAAACGAACAAATGCAAATTTGGTCCGGTATTTTGTCCAAACACTTCAATGTATGGTTTAAGTTTTAATGCGATCTATAGATTAAACCTCGATCTCTCTGGTTATGGTTAGTCTATAAATAAGTGGCGCTATTTAAATCTGAAATTATCTTTACCTCAAACTCGTGATGTCATCTTGAATTTCTACTCAACTTTCCCAGCTACTGTTGAGCAAGTCAGATGAGCTTTGTATTTCCGACTTCATTGATTAGATTATGATGTGATTAATTAATTAATTATCCCTCCGCGATATATGCCTAAATAGGCAGACATCGCCTAATCCGTAAGCCTTTATGGATAAACCTATATGGTCATATGCGAATAAAATCGTTCTGTTGAACGGCGTTGATTAAATAAGCCTATTATAGGCTACCTGCATGGTATAACTATAACGCGACATAGTCCAACGTATATCGTATCGAATCAATCAATCAATTATCCCTGGTTGCTCTCCATCTATAGTATATATATAGATATATATGTATATATATATACAGGCTATATATCTCTGTCGCTTAGGCCTATTCTTTGGCGCTGAAGCGCATCGGCCTCTTATAGCTACATGATGCTATGAAGGGCAACTCCTATAGTTCAACGGACTTACTTAGTTGCACTAGTCTTGCCATGTAACGCCGAGCTTTCTCGATTGATTGATTGATTGACAGTCAGTCTGACTGACTGGCTGGCTGGCTGGCTGGCTGACTGACTGACTGACTGACTGACTGACTGACTGACTGACTGACTGACTGACTGACTGACTGACTGACTGACTGACTGACTGACTGACTGACTCTCTGACTGACTGACTGACTGACTGACTGACTGACTGACTGACTGACTGACTGACTGACTGAATGACTGACTGACTGACTGACTGACTGACTGACTGACTGACTGACTGACTGACTGACTGACTGACTGACTGACTGACTGACTGACTGACTGACTGACCTCTCCTACCAATCTCCGGTATCTCCTATTCCGCAGTCATTGTTCCATATGTCAGCAGGTTTCACAGATATAGGCCTACAAATTCTTGCAAGTTCTTCAGACCTTCCCCGATAACCTCCATTGATGTCATGATTTTTTTCTCTCCAAAGGTCAATGTTTTGGTTTTGCTGAGGTTACTATCGCCTCTCCTTCCTTGCATAGGATATTATTTTACATTGTCTCAGTTTAATGTTCGTGGTGTCTGCTTCAATTTAATGTCTATCTCATCTACGAACACCTGGCGTTGATCTGTGTTCCGCGTATGGGATAATGGAACGCCCGTTTTTTCAACCCTGATCTTCTCCATCAGTCAGTGTTTAATCTAGTCCCCCTCTTCTGGGGGACTGAGGTTTCTCGGGGGGGGGGGAGACAATTGAGCGTCCGAATGACACTCGTGATGCGCGTAGCGCCCGCGAGGAGGAGGGGCATGGGGTGGGGAATTTGCCCCTCCCCATTATAAACTTTTTTAAATTCCATATTGCAATGGCAGCATATTAAGGTGTCATCTTAACAAAATAGCTGTACTTTTCAGTGCCCCATCAGAAACTTTTTTAATTTCCACACTGCAATGGTAGCCTACTCTTTGAAGATGCCATTTTAGCAAAATAACTCCATTATTTCAGTACTGATAAAAAGTGTTTTAGGATTTCAATATATATTTATTATATAATTAGAATTACGATAAAAAAAAATTCTTTATGTATCGAGTTCAGCAGCTCAGTTCTGCTGTTGCTGGGTTATTCTAATGAATTGCTGCATACATGAGTACCGGTAAATACGCTGACTTTTCAGCACTATAATCAGCTTATCCCAGTTTCCCCATAATTTTTTATGGTTCTGAGTTGCTGACCAGGACACACTTTCCGAAATCATATTTAATGGTACACAAATCAAACAAGAGCTAATAAACTACCCGTACCAAAATTGAGAAGCCACTTGTAGTAGCCTATATAGTGATGTTGTTTTACTATAGGTGTTCAAATAGTATCATACTAGCAAGGCCGTAGCCAGGATTTGATTTCGGGGGGTGTTTCACTCACCAATTTCCCTTCCTAAATAACAGATGACCTTTTTTAGTCATCTGGCATATTTCGGGGGGTGTTTTCATGGTTTTATTTCATGGTTTTTACATTATGTGCTCGTAAATGCATTATATTATTTTTCACATTTTTCATTTCGGGGGGTGTTCAAACACCCAAAACACCCCCCTAGCTACGGCCTTGCATACTAGTAAACAATGTCATTATAATCATATAATACTAATAGTAAATATTATCACGGTATATTATAACACTTCATGTAAAACAATGATGAAAACAGTTACTAAAGACCAAGATCAATTTGTCAAATTTTTCTGGGGCGGGAAATGTCAATCCTGGGCGAGAGCTTCCACCCCCACAGACGTCTTGATTAAACACTGTCCATCAGTCTTTCTAGACAATGTGATGAATTCGGTGGGGGGAAGAGATCAGATATCCCTGTTTCGCGTAATAATATAGTTAATAATAGGCTACTGGCAATAATATTGTTAATAAAACTGGCAATAATTACATGTGTCGTAATAATAATAATTACTATTATTATCAACGCTTAATTGTTATCGTCGCCTTCCTCCTTTCCCAGTATTTGGACTGGCACTACCAGAGTGCAATATAGCTGTGGCAACTGCTATAGTGAATGATTCTATTAAGATCAATAAACGCAATGTTTTTGTCGTCAGAGCGTGGTGGGGTTCATGTCCCTTAGTCCCTAGATCTTCTCCTACCGTACTCGTCTGAGCACTTGAAAAGTGTGTAGGGGCGATCAGGACACAACATCACCATATCATCCACATGCATGCAGTGCCTAAAGTGTAGTGTACAAAATGAAGTGCCTGAACGGCGTGGACCTCCTAAGTCCCCCTTGCTTTAATTTATCAGCTGTGCTGACCTAATAAGTGGCTGAACGGCTTTGAGATTAAATTTGAAAATAAATGCCCTGAAGCCTTTCATGACCGTCCACTCACACTTTAAGCTCTGACCCCCGCCCCATCCATGGGTTGTCTACAATTGTTTGGCGTTGCAGCATATTAATTAGAGCTTAACCTCCAGTTGTGACTTTGGTCATCCGTGTCGCTTGTTAGGCCTACATGTTTATTGTTTAACGACACTGCCATATCAAAGTTGATTAGTGTCGCCCTCCTCCTTTATCAAGGCTTGGGACTGGCACTGGCAGAGAACAACCAGTGGCGGAGTCGGTTCCAAGATCTTTTTGACAAGCAATTGAACTTCACGGTGTCCGTTTCGATCAGACATCCATGCGTCTGTGGGACATGCATGTAGGCCTACGTATGCCTATATATCCTGTTCCAAGGGAGTTGTTAAGCGTGTCGCCAAATAGGCCTACCGGACTCTTACACCAAAGCATATACATGGCCTAGGTTTGACAACTACCGATCCCCGCCAGCACACTGAGCACAGATATTTCAACTTTTCAAGTTGATTATATATATATATATATATATATATATATATATATATATATATGCGGTGCGGAGAGGGAGGAAGGAGGAGAGAACGCCCAAGAAGGAGGTGGTTGGAAGAAATACACGAGAGAACGACGATGAACATTGAGGAACTGATAGACGCGACGGAAGATCGAAATAAGTGGAGAAGATTGACCACGTCGGTCGCCAAGGTTCAAAGAATCGACGGCACAAGGTGAGGGTGATATATATATATATATATATATATATATATATATATATATATATATATATATATATATATATAACCACCGTTCAGGCTATTAAGAGTATATATATATATATATATATATACTCTTAATAGCCTGAACGGTGGTAGACTAGCTGGTACTGGTAGAAGATCGATATAATTTGGATTGATCAATTGCACCGATTGTCATTTTGAGTGTTAGCCTATAGGCCTACTTGGGTAGTTTAATGATACAATTAAACGTAGGCTATACTTTAACCACAGAGCCTAATCTGGACCACACGTATGACCCAATGTGCAGTGCGCGATCGGCACCAATAGGCCTAGCCACAGAACGGGGCGGATACAGAAATTTCTAAGCGGGGGGCAAAATTTTCGGTCTTTGGACTGGTACAAAAAATTAATTTCGTCTTTGGTCGCCGAAAAATCTGATCACCTTTTTTCGTCATTTGTCGAATTCTCAGAAAACGAGACCATTTTATCCGCCAAAATAGTTGATGACCTTTTTTAGTCGTCTGGTCGAAATCTCTGGCAAAAAGATGCCATTCATATCCCAGAAAAACCACACCATTTCCCCGCCAAAATAACGTGATGACCTTTTTAGTCATTGTAGTTGTAATCGTACATTTATATAGCGCCACTTCAAGAGAACTCCTCAGAGGCGCTCCCGACCTGACACCTAACCACAATCAAAGAGAATGGTTAATTAGTCATACTGTATGTACAGTAGGGTGGAGTGAATCGGAGCGAAAAACCATTTTTTCTCGAATTTCCAATTGTAATAGTGATCAAAAGTTGCCTATGGTATCACAGAATTGCTACAAAAAATTTGACCTTCCTGTGTTGACGTCTTCTGCCCTCTACCGGACGATTTAAGGACGCCATATTGATTTTCAGTACAGTCAGGCATTTTTAGACCAAGCATGGAATCTGAAAATTGTGCTGTTAGAAGCAAGTCATGTAACAATTAGCTAACTGGTGTTTCTAGACTAATTTGACCCTCCTGAAAACGAAAATCGCGGTTAATAAGCTGACTTTTTAATGGTTCCATGAGAAAACAAGATGGCGGACAAGATGGTAGCCAATTGCTTCAAATGACTAAAAGTAAAGTATTGTGTGTGATAGGAACACGGTTTTAGATTCTAAATTAAGATTATAGGATTCAAGGAATGCAATGGAATCAAAGATATATGTGTAGCACTGCCAAAAAAATCAAAATGGCGGACAAAATGGCGGTCAGAATCTTAAAATGGCTATAGGTGAAGTAATGTATACAATGGAATCATGATTTAAGGGTCTAAGTCAACATTTTCAAGGTCAGGGAATATGATGGAACCAATGTCACTCATGTAGCACTGCACGAAAACCAAAATGGCGGACAAAATGGCGGTCAGAATCTTAAAATGGCTATAGGTGAAGTAATGTATACAATGGAATCATGATTTAAGGGTCTAAGTCAACATTTTCAAGGTCAGGGAATATGATGGAACCAATGTCACTCATGTAGCACTGCACGAAAACCAAAATGGCGGACAAAATGGCGGCCAGATTCTGGAATTTTCTATTAGTGAAGTTCTGTAACTAATGATTGAGTCCAGAGCTCAATTCCTCCAAATACAGGTCAGCTTTGGAAACCTTTCTACTCGCTACACAACATATGATTCTTCTCAAATTAACTTTCTGCACCCAAATATCGTTAAATATAAGGCATACACTCAGTAGTAGGCAACACCTTTTCTTCTTTCACGGAACCACCCGCAACAGCTACATCTATACCTCCAAATGCCCAAATGTGGCTGTTGAGAGCTGAATGAACAGGAATGAAATTAGATCAGCTTTGCTTTCAGGCATACCAAGAACATTCAGCCAATTCTCCGACAACGGAGTACCACTATTTCAAGACTCAATACAATGACGAAGTTGTGGTAATAGTCGCCATTTCTGTGTGGTTCCACTTTTTAATAAGCAATTTCCAGGTCTAGTACCTATCCAAGACAATAATTATTGACCCTCTTGTAGCCAATCGAAGGTATCTTTACACGGGCAACTATTGTATCTGCCAGGTCACCAAATGTCTTCGCCTTTGGAAGGTCCCCATTGCTTGTACCATTGCTTGTTCATCCAAAAATTTACGACACTTGTCCTATGAATTCCGACACTATTTTTATTGATCATATCGCAAAATTTGGTCATGTCTCATATTATATGCAGATGTCTTGCATTGGCTCCGTTTTCAGCAGCGTATTGCCTACAGGGTCTGTGTGCTGGTGAGGCGGTGCCTTGAGGGACGAGCCCCACTTGTCTGCAAGAACTCTGTTTTTCAACTCGGCTGACCAGCGTCGATCCACTCTTCGGTTGGCGGACCAAGCTGAGCTTCTGCTATTCGACAGCAACGTTCATTCTCTGCGGCTGGATCCACAACCTGAAATGTCCACCCATTTTTACAGCTCTTACTGCCCATGGGTCACTCCACTCCGTTCCTTAAGAATCTAGAAACTGTCCTATTCCGTTGCGGTTAGGTTGGGAGTGATACTGAATAGCCTACTTTGAAAAGGCCCTACATAAAATATTCTAAATAAATAAATGTTAACCTCTGTTAAAAGTTGCTGACTGGACAAGTTACTTTTCACAAAGCATCCAATGCCACAGATTTTGAGGTAAGCTCATGGCACGATATTGATGCCAGATCCATCGGATAGTCAGTTTTATACGCTATGATAAGGTGCTGCATGATAACTTCGTCAGTGTTCTTTTGAAGAACGCTCCTTGGTTCAAGACCTGCTGAGGAAATTGCGATAATTTCAATGATCATTATTATCTGGCAAAAGAAGGAAACATTGTAGATAAATTCCACAACAGATGCCATCTTGCAAAGACCTGGCAAAAAACTAAAATCAAATTCATACATAACTTCGCTTGTAGACATTTTAGAATTCTGGCCGCCATTTTGTCCGCCATTTTGGTTTTCGAGCAGTGTTACATGAGCGACATTGGTTCCATCATATTCCTTGACCTCTAAAATGTTGACTTAGACCCTTAAATCATGATTCCATTGTATACATTACTTCACCTATAGCCATTTTAAGATTCTGACCGCCATTTTGTCCGCCATTTTGATTTTTTTGGCAGTGCTACACATATATCTTTGATTCCATTGCATTCCTTGAATCCTATAATCTTAATTTAGAATCTAAAACCGTGTTCCTATCACACACAATACTTTACTTTTAGTCATTTGAAGCAATTGGCTACCATCTTGTCCGCCATCTTGTTTTCTCATGGAACCATTAAAAAGTCAGCTTATTAACCGCGATTTTCGTTTTCAGGAGGGTCAAATTAGTCTAGAAACACCAGTTAGCTAATTGTTACATGACTTGCTTCTAACAGCACAATTTTCAGATTCCATGCTTGGTCTAAAAATGCCTGACTGTACTGAAAATCAATATGGCGTCCTTAAATCGTCCGGTAGAGGGCAGAAGACGTCAACACAGGAAGGTCAAATTTTTTGTAGCAATTCTGTGATACCATAGGCAACTTTTGATTACTATTACAATTGGAAATTCTAGAGAAAAAAAATTTCACTCCACCCTAATGTACAGTACTTTTTACCCTTTTATTGTCTGCCTTCTCTGTCACCTTTCACACTGTCTTCTTGAAACCCTGTAGGCCTATGCGAACCTCAGTGGGAAGGGTCTACGAAACTGATGGGGTGAGGGGGCCACGTCTACTTTCAACGCCAGAATAGCTGGTGATAAATAAAGAAATTTCTAAATAGGGGCCATGGCCGGATTTGCTCCCCCACTGGATCCGCTCCTGCCACAGAGTCACATTAGGCCAAAGTGATAAATGAAAGTTAATTATGTGGCTTAGGCCTATGTACTGTGTTATAATACATGATACGTGTGACCGATAAGTTAGACTAGACTTTGATTAGCTGCCTCTGAACGATTGTTTGGCCGAACATTCTTATAGGCCCACTTAGGCCTATCCACGCAGTCAAAATGTCGAACAAGTAGGCCTGTATTAATCAGGCCTATGGCCTACTCTCTTGTCCTAAATTATGGCGAGTTCAAATAATGAGTTGCACGTGTGGTCAGCACTGATAATTATTGTTGTGCACTTGACACTTAAACGATCTGGTCTTACAAGTGTAGCCTACCCGGTAGGCATAATAGGCCTACATGCAGTTCAATAGCGAAGTATACATAGGCCTATAGGCTATATCCCGTTAGTTTATTAACCACAGTCTCCACAGATGGCAGCATCTTCTATAAAATGTATGGGACTCTAATGGTTGCGCTCTGCCAGTGCCAGTCCCAAGCCTGGATAAAGGAGGAGGGTGACACTAATCATAGTTGAAATGGCAGTTAGTGTCATTAAATATTTACTGAGTTTAACCGAACTGAAAACGCACAACGCGCGTGGCTTTAGTTTACCATAATGTTCATTATTCGTATGTTCAAGGTGGCTACTCAGACCGTCTCAGAGGCGCTCACAACCTCGGCGCGGCCAAATAAAACTGTCTTAAGATGAGAGAGGAAAACCCGATAAGGATTTTTACAAAGAGAGCGGAGGGTCAGAGGTTCCAGGTTGAGGGTCCTACCGCCGAGAAAGCACGGTTCTGCACAGTGGAAGTTCGAGCAAAAGGGACTGAGAGCAGACTTTGTTCAGTCGAACGAAGGGAGCGGAAATGGTGAGAACTAAGAGTAGGGCTACAGCCTACGAAGGTAGGCATGAGCAAGGCCTGGCATGCAGTGCCAGACTAGAGTAGAGATCCTATAGGCCTACTCAATTTGTTGCTTGAGTGGAAGCCAGTGGAGAACTCATGCATATATAGCTGGAGATGTGGCTGAATTTAGGTAGGCTATGCGGCCAATAGGCCTAAAGGCCCAATAAGGAGGGCTGCAGAGCGCAGGACGCGATCAAGGAAACTCAGACGGCAATTGGTAGGTCAGCATAGAGCAGTGGTTCCCAACCTTTTTTTACTCTCGGGCCACTTTTTCTTAGTTGGAGGACACAAGGGCCACTTTTCCTTAGTTGAAGGACATTAGGGGGCCACAAGGCTAAAATTTAATTAGGTCTAACTAAAAGCATATAGAATTGCAATAGGCCTAATTGAATCAAAATAGAATGTTATTTTTTGGACGTTGATAAATCGCATCAAACATTCTATTTTGATGCGATCTATTAACGTCCAAATAAAATAATTTGTAATAGAAAATAATATTTATATATTCTATCATGTCCAAATTGTAAATTTTTACAATTATTTTGTTAATTTATTGAGATGCCGCGGGCCATTTTTGTAGGCCCTGCGGGCCACTTTTGGCCCGCGGGCCACGGGTTGGGAACCGCTGGCATAGAGAGAACAGCAGTAGTCAAGTCTGGTGGTAACAAAAGAATGGACAACGGTTGCAGCAGCAGTACGTAGGACTGTAGGAGTAAGCGAGCGAGCAACAGTGCGTAGTTGACGCAGTTGATAATAACAGACGCGGCTGAGTGAGTGAATGTGTGGAGCAAAAGTGATCAGCTCTTGGTCCAGAGTAACATCAAGGTCATAGATTGAGTATTCGCATATTACGAATATTAAGATTTTCAAATATTCACGAATATTAGCGAATATTAAAACTGCCAACGAATATTATATTCGTAAAATATTATGTTCTTTCAAGAAATTCTTTATTCTTAATTCTTATTTTGTTATTTATGAAAAATTCAAATGTATAACTTTTACTGAATAAATTGTACAAAATTGAGTTAGCCTAAGCATAGGCCTATATCAGTAAGTGACAATAACTTTAATATATTTATTGTAAAAACAACTTCAAAATCTCTGCTGGGTCTGGCCAATGTGGCCATGCGGCATTCATATCACATTGAATACTTAATGTTAGTCACTTTGTATGACTTCTGGCCATCCTCCCCAACTGAAAAGAGGCATGCAGAGTCACCGATGGCAGTTGGTAAGTATACATGTATAGCAGCAATAGTAGGCTAAAATTAGCAATAAACTTTACTGCCTATAATCAAGGCCGTAGCCAGGAGCCCAGGATTTGATTTCGGGGGGGGTGTTTCACTCACCAATTTCCCTTCCTAAAAAACAGATGACCTTTTTTAGTCATCTGGCATATTTCGGGGGGTGTTTTCATGGTTTTATTTCATGGTTTTTACATTATGTGCTCGTAAATGCATTATATTATTTTTCACATTTTTCATTTCGGGGGTGTTCAAACACCCAAAACACCCCCCTAGCTACGGCCTTGCCTATAATAGTAACTGAAAATTGATAAAGTAATTTCATATCAGTGTATAGCAGGATGAGTAGATATAAATATCGACGCAAGAAATAATAGTGCCAGATTACAATCAAAAAGTATCTCGCTCTAAGCATGTTAAGCGCATTGCATATTTTAATTCAGCCTTGCCCTGGATGCGAGTGAATGTCGTAGAGACATAGAGACCTACAGAAACAGAAACTGCTTAATACAGAGTAACATAATATTGCAGTTTCGATCGTTCACCTTAATTCGTTAACGAATATTTGCGAATATTTACGAATATTAAAAATCTTAATTTTCACGAATATTTACGAATATTAAACCCTAAAGTCACGAATACTCAATCTATGACCAAGGTCACGGACAAGGCTGTACACGAGGGTATAGCCTATACAGTGCCGGCGCCAGGATTTCAATTTTGGAGGGGCTGAAGCCCGCGGCCAAATTTTCCATTTTCGCTGGCAAAATTTCTGACGACCTTTTTTTTTTTTTTTTTAGTCATCGACCAAAATCGTGGATATTTTAATGTAAAATAATTCAGATGGTCATTTCTTAGGGGGGCTGAGCCTCTTGGAGGGGGCTTAGCCCCCCCAGCCCCCCTAGCGCCGCCACTGAGCCTATATGCGGGTATACAGCGTACTATATAGCCTCCGGGGGAAAACCGGCATCGTGTACTCACCTCCCGAAAGCCAGGGTATACGCGGGTAGATAGCGTATATAGGCCTATACTCACCTCACAAAGAATTCAATGTGAACAACTGTGCGAGAAATGAAATTTCGACGAGAAAAGAGGCGAAAATCGCGTAACGTGGAGTACAAGTAACAAGAAAACCTGGTGTTGACTAAAAAAAGGTCAGAAAAATTTCGGCCGGCGTGTATAGGCCTACTCACCTCATAATTTACCAATGCAGCCCTGGTCACGGACTCTGGTCGAGAAGACAAAATCAGGCAAGGCATGCATCACAGGCTAGAAACATGCAGAGGCTAATATATGTCCAACAAAATATTGAGCGACGCTTCGAGTTTATGGAAAATTGGCTGAATTACCCGTTCGTTGCCAGAGAAATTTAAAGTTCGTCCCGCGTCCGGCCAATCGCATATAGGGTGGGACGGGGTAAGATGGACAGTGAGGTAAGATGGACACCCAACACAAAAATCAAAGAAAAGTCAACTTCTTAATGTCCATCTTACCCCGATCATAGGGTAAGATGGACACCGTCTTTCGATTAGTTAATAAAATACACGCGGTCGGGTACCAGCGTACTGAAAGGGGTGTGGCCTGTCGGTGATTGTCAGATGTAGGAGGAAGGCGTAGTTTGGCTAAAGTCAAATAAGAAGCTCAGTCAAAAAAGGTAATTAAAATCAATGAACGATTTTTTAAGGTACACCCCTTCATCCCAAAGCCTAAAAGATGTGACAGATGTCAATCTTTTGGACACCTCAAACACCAGTGCACTAGGGAACCAGTCTGCAGTCGGTGCAGTGGCAAGCATTCCTTCCAGGAATGCAATAACAAAACCATACATAAGTGTATTAACTGTGGCCAGGAACACAGTTCAGCCTATAAAATGTGCCCTAAATATCTGGAAATAAAAAATGCACTAAGAATTAGAACTGAAGAAAACATCCCCCTAGCAGAGGCTCTTAAGAAAACCAAAACCCAACCCCTTCACCAACAAAATGGGGAAAACAATAAAATGCAGCATCCATCTCTTAAAGACTCAAATGCAATCAAGCCCACATATGCTGATAAAGTCAAAGGTAAAGTTGCTGGCCACGGACAATGGCAAGATAATAATTTAGCAGATGACAATATAAATACTGAAACAGAAATCGAAACAGAAATCAAAAATCAACGAGTAGTGATGTCATTCATGTCGTATGATAGAGAGCGCTATCAAGCAGTAAACAACTGCAATAATGATTATTTCACATTCGCGGACAACAGAGTGGAATTCATTCTTGGTGTCTTAGCCACCATCGATAAGGCCAAATCTAAAAATCTAGCAAAAGACATAATCTGCACAGTAGCCTCCGAACTAATGTTCGATAAAGCGTTAACATTTAAAAGCCCACAACTATAAACTCTTAAAAAACGATAACTAATCAAACATAAAACAACCCCTTAATGTTCTCTAATTAAATGGCGCTGAATATCCTTCAATGGAATGCCCGTAGCTGGAGAAGCAATAAGGACCAACTGAAACATTTTTTATGCAACACCGCCATTCCTCCAGATTTAATTTGCTTAGAAGAAACCTACTTAAAACCCAAATCTACTGAACCTAAAATAGAAGGTTATAATGCAATTCGGAAAGACTGTCATACTAAGGCAGGGAGGGGGTTGGCTATATTTATAAAAATAGGCATAAACTTCAATATCCTCGACCTAGAAGAAATTGCTAATGTCGAAATAATGGGGGTTGAAGTCTCAACCAAAAATGGTCACATAAAAGTTTTTAATGTTTATTTACCTCCATTATATGAAATATCCAAAGAAGATCTGCAAAAAGTGTTTAACCAAAAAAGAGCTTTGTTTGTAGGGGATTTTAATGCCCATAATTATTTCTGGGGAAGTACTAACATTAATGCAAGAGGAAGATTAATAGAAGCAATAATACTAGAAAATAATCTTGTAATATTGAATACAGGTCAATCCACACATATTATTTCTAATCAATCCAAAAATAATTCGATATTAGATTTAAGCATCAGTACTCAAGACCTGGCTTTAAATGCCCGGCATACCGTCTCAAACAGCAATATGGGCTCAGACCATTTTGCCACTATAACAACACTTAATGAGGAAATCATAATTGAGAATAACCTCAGTATGCATTTATGGAAACTAAATAAGGCTAACTGGAAAGCATATAAAGAAGCCAGTAATATAGCCTTTACTGACGAAATACTAATAAAAACAAGTGTAGATGATCAATATAATGATATCGTTGAATGTATAACTAACATGGCTAACACCACAATACCGAGGAAAAATATAAAAACAAAAAACAAAAATAAAAGGAAGTTTAAACCACTTCCCTATTGGAACGATAAATGTAGCGAAGCAGTATATAAAAAAAATAAAAGTAGAAATAAAATGAAGAAATCTAAAGAATTATATGACTACCTGGATTATAAAAAACAGGAGGCACTACTAAAAAGAACTCTTAAAACAGAAGCCAAATCAAGTTGGGAAGCATACTGTTCGGAACTGACTGATCAAAGTAAATTAGGATCTGTGTGGAGCTGGGCGAGAAGGATGAATGGTGTGGCCACCTACTCGACTATCCCAACACTTAAAAGTAATAACATCATAGCAGAAACAAACTTCGATAAAGCAAATCTACTAGCTGCTAGCTATGCAAGCACTAGCAGTTCTGATAACTATAATCCAAATTTCTTAAATTATATAAAAGATAATAAATTGGAAGAATACCCCAATAGGATTGAGGATGGCGGAGACGCTGGTGTTGAGGTGGATGCAATGAATGAGACATTTAATCTGCAAGAGCTTAAACAAGCAATAAAATCAGCCAATAATAATAAATCACCAGGAGAGGATAGATTACCCTATGAATTATTTAAAAATCTACACAAAAATGCAATGAAAACTTTGTTGAAATTTTTTAATTCTGTATGGTCCGAAGGAAACCTACCAAACGACTGGCATCATGCTATAATCTTGCCTTTATTAAAACCAAATAAAAACGCTCATATGCCAGAATCATATAGACCAATTTCCCTAACAAGCACATTATGTAAAATAATGGAAAAAATGGTTACAAACCGGCTCCAATGGTTTCTGGAAAAAAATAATTTAATTACCAAAAATCAATCAGGCTTTCGTAAATATAGAAACACTGTTGATCAAATACTGAAATTACAGGACTATATACTTAAAAAGCTTAAAAATAAGGAACAAGTGTTATCTATATTCATTGACTTTGAACGTGCATTTGACATGTTGCATGTGCCAACACTCCTCCGAAAATTACAAAAACTAGGAATAAAGGGAAATACAATAAATTGGATAGAGAGTTTTTTAACGAATAGAACGTTCCAGGTAAAAGTTGGAGAGGAGTTGTCCATTAAATTAATTCAGCAAAATGGAACCCCTCAAGGGTCGGTAATTTCACCCTTATTGTTTATCCTAATGATAAATGATATCCCATCAGGCCCTGACGGGGTAAATCTATCGCTATTTGCTGATGACAGTGCAGTATATGTAGGTCATAGAAAGGTGAAAGTCTTAACAGATAAAATTCAGCAAACAGTTGATATAATAAATCAATGGTGTAATAAAAATGGTTTTAAGATCTCACTAGCTAAAACAGTTGGTGTCCTATTTACTAACAAAAAACCTATCCCCCTATAAATATTAAAATTAACAACGACATCATAAAAATGGAAAATAAAGCAAAATTTCTAGGAATGATTTTTGATAGGACTTTAAATTGGAAAGCACATATAGACTATATAACAAATAAATGTAAAAAGAGATTGAACCTCATGAGAGCGGTCTCTGGGTACTATTGGGGTGCTTCAAAAAAGGCCCTACTAGCAATTTATAAATCGTTAATACGACCAATTTTAGATTATGGGGATGTAGCCTATGCACCCGCATGTAAATCCTATTTAAATAAAATTAATACAATACAAACGGCAGCATTAAGACTATGCTGTGGAGCTCCCAAAGGAACAGCAGCAGCAGCACTTCAAAATGAGTGTGGGGAAATGCCCCTTCCCATTAGACGAACTTACAATTCCATCAAAATGGGAATAAAAATAAAAGGTCATAAAAACCATCCATGTGAAACAGTCATGCAAGACCACTGGACTGACACATATAGAGTCACGCAATATAAAAAACAGCCATTAAAATATCGTATAAATGATTTTCTGCAGACACTTGAGTCGCCCGTTATTGGACCTTCATTCCCTTCAACCCCACCCTGGACTAATAAAAGAATCACTGTTGACACTAGCCTAAAAAAACAAATAAATAAACAAGTTGATAACCCAGAATACTTAAAATTAATGGCACTTAATCTAATTTCAACCTATAAAAATTATACACATATCTACACTGATGGCTCTAAGGCAGACAGTGACAGCTGCCGCGTTCACAGTACCCAGCCTTAATATAGATAGGAAATTTAGACTATGTAATAATGCCAGTGTATATGCGGCTGAATTAACTGCATTAAAAGAGTCAATAATGTGGATTAGCACTGAAGAACAGGACAACGTCAAATATGCCATATTTAGTGACTCACTAAGTGTGTTAACCTCCATAAAAAAAGGTTCATGTAAATCCCGACCCAACCTTTTTAATGACTTTCTAGAAGAATTAAATAAACTAATACCAAATAAAATAACGATTATCTGGATACCAAGCCATGTGGACGTAATGGGTAATGAAAAGGCAGACGATTTAGCAAAACAGGCCTTAAACTTAGACACTATTAATTCAACAGCTTATTTAGAACTAGATGAAATCAATAGCCTAATTAAATCGTATGTAATAAAAAAATGGCAAGAAATTTACGATAATGATAATAAAGCACACTTCTATAAAAATATTTGCCCTATAGTCAACACTAATGTTAAATTCTTGGATCAATTAAGATCCAAAGAAGTCCAAATTAGCCGATTAAGACTAGGCGTAGCAAATACCAATAGTAGATTATTTAAGATGAAACGACATGAGTCACATGACACTGGGCTATGTGATACATGCCAAATAACTGATAGCATAGACCACTTACTTTTAGAATGTAAAAAAGAAAATATATCAAATATATTAAGAAACATATGTATCATGTACAAGTCAGACTTTACTTTAAGGAGCCTACTTGACCTGGGATGTGTCCAAAATACAGTCTATGATCTTGTCACAACTATTAATAAAGGAAAAATACTATAAACAATACTGTAATATTATGTTTAACGTAGTGCATTGTTGAGCGATTTGTGTGATTTGATTGAGCAATGCACTGCAGTGAATGAAGGCATATAATCTGTATTCCATTGTTTAAACTTAGTGGACACAGCCTGCGCGCTGACTGGTCCAAACGAATCTGTAAACTGCACATGTAAAATGTAAATGTAAATATGTGAAAAAACTGTACATAATGTGAATATGTTGGAAAAAGAGAAAAGAAAAGCCCAAAAAAGAGCCAATAAAGGCCAAAAAAGAGCCGAGACAGGCCAAAAAAGAGGAATAATTTAATGAAAAGAAAACCCCCAAAAAAGAGCCAATAAAGGCCAAAAAGAGCCGAAGAAGGCCAAAAAAGAGGAAATATTTAATGCCAAAGTATCTAAATCCTAATACATGGCGGAAAAAAAAATAAATAAAAATAAAAAAGAAAAAAAAAAGAAAGAAAATTAAAAAAAGGAAAAGAAAAGAAATAATAATAAAATAAAAAAAGGGGGGAAGGGTGGCTTTGGAAGGAGCTGTTTTGGCGACAAACACACAAGATACAGCGGAGGAAAAACGAAGAATAAAACAACAAAGACGTCGACGGTCCACGTTACCATATGATGTCTATAAACTCCTGAACAAGCAAGCAAGGCTAAGGAAATTCTGTAGACAGTAATTGTTCATGGGTTATCACCAATATTTTATTTAATAGATATGTATATCGGCTTGTTATTAAGCGCATTAAAACAGACTCCTCGTGGTCGCATACGTGTCACTGCCTGTCACGCAGCCTGTGATACTCAAGGTTAGGGTGTCTGCCCATCGTATACCCTGCAAGAAGGGGCAAGATGGACACGATGTTTATCACCGAATTTTTGTATTTCACAACAGATTACTCAACAACTCGGTATTTATTTTGACGCTATAGGGAGGCCCTCGTTTCATTTTGGTCGTTCATGTTGTGTTATATGTTTTAAAAAATTTAACAAAAGAAGTAGTGCCCATCTTACCCCACGAAAATGCTACGTACGGTATTGTAGGATATGGCAGGTTCATTGACTTCTTTAGGTACAATTAAGAACGATTTTTTTTATTATGAACGACAACTGGCATCACGCACAGTTGTAATTGTGTAGTCTCTGTTAAAAAAATGTAAGTGAATATAATATATTGTAGAGCTGCAAGTCTAATGTAATGTAAATGTAAATCTTCGAGAATTTCTCAGCGCCCACAAAAGCCACGTCAGGGAGACCAGCTTATTCACCGGCGCTATATCAAATCAAGTCCGCAATAGCCAGAGCTGCCGTTTTCGTTCCGGTGCCAGGTCAAAATCCGGGGAGGTCAAGCCGAGGAGACACCCCACCAAGTCTCACCTACCCATCTTACCCCTACATTTGTGTCCGTCATACCCCCGCCGGGTAAGATGGACATGACCAGAGGAGGTCATACTTGGATGCAAATTGCAGGAATATGCTCAATCAGTGAAGACTTTTACCACTGGTTAACAATACTTTGATACTTGCCTACAATAACATGTTTTAAAACATGTTAAAAGTTTACAACTATTGTCATTATTGACCAAACATTGCTTAAGGGGTCCAACTTCCCCCTCTCTACCCTACTTCCCTACACCCACGTACGCACTTGACCCCATCCGCACTCCTACTGCACACTCCACCTTTTTTCCAGCCCGACGTACTCACCCCACCACACCTCACCCCACCACACTTCGACCTCCACCGGTACGCCACCCCAGGGTCGTGAAATTTAGCTTTTCCGGAAAATTTCCTTCCCACCGTCCACCCACCCCACCCATACCCCACCCCCACCACACCCCCATTTACCACATTCCGACATCCACCGGTACGCCACCCGTGAAATTAAGTTTTTTTGGAAATTTCTTCCCCACCAACCCCCACCAACTCCACCCCCACACCCCACTCTCTGCCCACCCACACCCACCCCTCACTCCCACCCACCAACAACCCCCCACCGGGAAATTTAGGGTTTTCGGTTGTGATCTGCGTTCTTGTGAACATTATTGTTTCAACTGCTTAATTGTACAGTGCAACCGGTTTCGGTTTGTCAACCGGATTGTTATACATGCAAGAGGCTAGAATGACGTCATACGGACTGTCGACTCTTTACTAATGCGGCAAATGGCTGATTAAATCTGATTAAAACGATAGTATTTCGGGTTTTAAAGTGAATTAAGAGCTGAAAATAGTGGCGTTGACCTTAAAATTTGGGCAAGAATCAATTGCAAAAATTTTGGTAAACCGACACTCTAGCTGTCATTTCCGAGCCCTTTCTGGGACGAAGAGTCAAAATACATCCATATAAACAGAAATGGACAAACTTTCCGCCTTATAATAATATAGATTAGCAATGAAACAATTAATTTTTCAATCAATCAAATACTTTAATATTGATCATCGTAAACATGTAGGCCTATATGTATACATAGGCCTGCAGTATAGCACAAACACACAGTAGTTGAAAATGTCACAATTTGAGTAGCAAACACAAGAAATGGCGAAATTTATTTTAAAAGTTAAGAGAGTAAACGTATTACTTACAAGGGAAAATATTAACTAAGAGAATTTTTTTAAACAATTATGCTTTTGAGACGTTGTTTCACCCGCGTGTAAGCAGTTGCATTAATAAAGAATGAACTTACTTACGACGCGCTTTGTAGCAGTTAAAAATGAGGAATATATCGTCTTTGTTTTTGCTCTTGTTCAAGTTCTCTACTAATCATGGTGGTTTGCGTTATTTACTAATTTTTTAACGAGATATGGTATTTAAAGAGGTAACGATTAAAAAGCTAATATATGTTAAAGAATATCTTATGCTGTTGCGCTGAATTAGTTTTATTTTAAATATATTTGCACTAATTTAATAGTACGATTACGATAACTTTCTTGGTACACGTCAGTAAGTACGCGGGTATACCTCAAGCAATGAGCTCAAAACTTGTGCAGAGATGCGGCGTATGTCTCACACAAGTTGTAAAATATCAAACGCAAATTTCAAATTTTCAGTAGCATCTGAACAAGTCATTGAATCCGTTTTGTAGTGAGACATCTGTCATTCAAATGTGCAAAGTTTCGGAATATAAGATTAGCTGGGCACTTTCTCTTTTCATATGTGAGGAATTTCCATGACACTGAATCAAGAACTGGCTGGTGTAGAAATAGAACGCTGATTTCTCATTCATCTGAATATTGCGATGTTTCTATTATTGCCTTGATTATTCTAGGCAAAGTTCTGTAGACTGAGGTTTGCATATAAAGTGAAAGTGAAAGATTTCATTTAGAATAATTATATGGAGCAGAAGATGTTGTCCTCAATGCATCCACCCCTTGTGATGGAGAGCATATCATTGTACTGTACTTACCACTGTTTGGTTTTACAGTCTTTACTTTGATGAAATTTCTCTTTTGCATGTTAAATGCTGCATTCACAAGTACTTCATGCACAGATGTTGGCTGATGTTCAGAAGACTTTATCTTCATGTTTTAATTATAATTATATAATATTATATATTATATAATATAATGCTAATTAAAAATTGATGATGCTTGGTCTCCTGGTTTTCGGTAGCGTGTAACGCGTATTTTACGATGTTTCGTAGAAGTTATATAGCTTGTGTTTTAGGGTGATTGTATAATTAAGTTATGTTTTTTGAGTTGTACAATAAATGTTGCATAACTATAATCATATGGGCCAAACAAACAAATTTTTGGCTCATGTCCCTAACATTCAGGATGAGCAACTGGTGATTCTTAAGACTGATAACCTGCATGTACAAAAACATGTCTGCCTCGGACTTCAATTGAATAGAGCGCTGTTACCCGCCAGTGATATCCCATAATGCAATTCACTCAGTAACACTTGATTGATGGTTTTATCATGATCGAGTGAATCGCATTTGAAAATTCCTTGTGCGACCAAGTCTTTGCATGATCAAAATTTGTTGGTCATGGATGTAGGGCAGACAACTTGACAGTGAAAGTGCACATACAGTCGGGTACGGTGGTGTAGCGGTATGTTCAGTGCTTTGGAGCTGGAAGGTTGCGGGTTCGAATCCTCCTCAAGCCACTGTGTAGTGACTCTTAAGTAGCAAGTCCTTCACTTGCTCATGTGCCTTGGCGTGAAACTCTGTTTCAGTGTTCACGCTGTTACTGGAGCACCTCTTGAGTATGAATCTTGAAGTGGTGCTATAGCAAGTGCTCACACATACATGCATACATACGTACAGATGACTTGGTAGTCTGAGTCCTGGTTGGGGTAAATACTGATGGTGCATTGACATAAGGCTCATGTGTCACATGATTGCCTTTATTGTTGAGCCTTGCTACATTGACATGTAATTGGCTGCATGTGACTCAGAGGTACCTCGTACGTCCAAATCT
The DNA here is from genome assembly GCA_949752735.1 of Lumbricus terrestris. Classification (NCBI taxonomy): domain Eukaryota; kingdom Metazoa; phylum Annelida; class Clitellata; order Crassiclitellata; family Lumbricidae; genus Lumbricus; species Lumbricus terrestris. The sequence continues at coordinate 51,488,353 of OX457041.1, forward strand.
GCATCTCAGCAACCATTAAAATTTTGCCAGGCAGATACTTGTTTTGAATGACCCTACCCAGTAAATTTAGGACAACTATTTTGTGGTGGAAGATTCTGACTCTCTAGGTAAGATGATTTTACTTCTGCAGTGGGAACCTTCACATGTGCGATAACTTCGGCCATGCATGCACATTTAAAACAGCGTGCACATTCTTCAAAACTTGATTAAAATGGCTGGATTATTCTAGGGACAAGCCTTTGATAGAACTTTACATAGTGAGAGCCGGTTAGGCTCAGACAGACATTTTGAGATCAGGGTAGACATTGCGAGGGTTGGTTAGAGTTAGTGTTGCCCTTAGGATATTCTTTGCATTTGGGCATGATGCCCTTCTGCTGGTCTTGTTATAGACTGAATTTTTACAAGTGTATGGATGTTGAATCCTCCACCGCAGTAAAAATTTAGTTAAAATTGTGAAAACAGATGTTTCGGTTGAATGGCATACCCAAGAGCACCACATTTGCACAAGTTTAGCAGCCTTTCTCAAGTTTAATGTTTTTTAATGACTGCTTTGTATAAAATTTTTGAATCTTGCAATTGAGTTTATGAGTCACCAGTCTTTATGTAGAGTGAAATTATCATGAATTTTTCCTCATTTGCTGTTCAAGAATGCTCCAGGTTTAGATACATATGATGTAATAGCATTTGGCAGATAAATATAGCACTTTTAGTGTAGAAATTACTTAGATTTTTTATGCCATGATTGGCGCTAGTGAATTTTAGTTGACGTTAACTATGACTATTAAGCACCTAACTATATAATTAAAGTGTGGACGATGGTGATAACAAATAAAAATTAAGCCTGGAGCTTTGTTACTATAGCGAGAACGAATAATAAAGCTTGGCATGCTAATGACATTGATGAAAACAAATAACGGACTGGCAATCATTTTCCAGGACCAGGACATATGCTAACCAAGAGTTATTGTTAGCTATTATTGGAACTAAAGCTCACCAAATGATGATAACTAATTACAACTATAACTCTTGATTTAGGCACTGTATTGTAACTAAAGCTAAACAAGTGTTCTAAAATTTCACTAGTAGGCATTCAAATCCCAAATAGAACACATGTTTTATTTAGTAGTTTTAAGTTATTTTTAATGCTCTCTGGTGGGGTGGGTGGGGTGGAAGGCCTTGAAGAATTCTAACCAAAGGTTGCTTTCTGCATGATGTATAAAAATTTACTTGCTAGTTACTAACAGCAGTCAGTATTCAAAGTACATCTTGCTGATGAATGAATGATATGGTGCCTGCGTAACACACTGGAACTCAAATGAGGAGAAGTGGGGAGGGGGGATTTGAGATAAATGTAGTAGAAATTTCTGTGCTATCCTAGATTGTCGGATCTTAGTCATAGTCTGCCTGTTCTTAATCATAGATTGCCGGTTCATACTCATAGATTGCCTGTTCTTAATCATGGATTGCCTGTTTTTAAACATCTGTTGTCTATGATTATGACACACAGCAGATGTTGCTTGATATTTTTGCAGAAATACAAATGTTCTCAGACAAAAGCAGAGACACAAGCAGGCTGAGTGGCAGACTTAGCAGAGGAGGGTGCATGCACAGCATTTGTAGTGATTAAGAGTGATTAAGCACTTGCTGTCTGTCTGGAGAAAAACTTGTGAGACAGTTGCTCAAATCATCCTCCAGACAACGGGTTAATGATGGCAGATCTTCACTTGTTTCGGATAAACATGCACTTGATTGATCTTGTGTTCAACCCGGAACATAAACATCAACATGTTTACATATTTTGATCCCTGCAGGTTTATTTGCATCCACCATGCTCTGTGCTGAAGCAATGCGTGCAGGACAAAGCCTTATAGCTGTTTCAGTAGATTGTGATGGGGAAGAAAAATGTGCCGGGAATGTATGTGTGGGCTGATCATCTGGATGCTGTTCGGTTCAAAGAAAATTGCTTTTCGTTGCTATCTTCTATTATGTTGGCCATTGCATTGTGCTGTTGATGCGAGTCAGTGCAAAGTGTAACTATATGTTGATGCTGCCTGGGAAGTAAGAAAAGTGCATGAAGGTTTCATGCGTAGAATAAAACCTTTGATCATTTAGGATCATAAATACACTCATAAAACATGTGGGTGAGTAAATACGTACGTTTGCAATGCATACCACATATAATAATAATCAGGTATAGGCGATGCCATGTAATTGCATAGCCTCAAAGTACCTTGAACTATTCACTTAACCGACTTATGCACATTTAAGAGAAGTTCATACGTAGCCTACTGTGCAAAACTGGATTTAATAATGCATTGGTATTTAATAAAAGTGATACATGTCATTCAGGGTCATTGCGCCTTTTGTTACCACATTATCAGGGACTCTATTAGAAGAAGGCTGTTTTAAGAGGGTTTATTATTTAAAGCTGCGAGTTTTGAACTTTTGATTTTATGTTCTAAGTATTACATTGAATACAAGATTCAAGACTGTGTTGGAATGTGTTACAAGAAGTTGATGTTTCAGATATTAATTGCATCATTAAAAATACTTTTATGTCCACAAATCAGAAATGAATGTCCATTTAAGTTGAAACCTCAAGGATGCAGGCAATGCTTATGAGTAGCTACATACCTAGAGGAGATGCTTATATAAATTAGCATATATCTTATATTAATACATTGCATTTTTAGTAAAACTGTGAACAATTGTGCACAGAAATGGGAACAATGGAAACTGAAGTATCAACACTAACGAACGAAGAACTGGCCGAGCGACTGAAAGCAGTCGGAGAAACGCACGGACCAATCACACCAACAACGAGACTTCAGTATGAGAGAAAGCTCAAACGACGTCTGACGCTTCAGAATGCCGCGAATTGTACGATAACCTACAGCCTGCCGCCGAGTGACCCGGCTTCAGATGGCAGCAGTGTGCAGAAACACCCGGAAATGGCGCCGGACAGTGAAAGAATCGCCGAAAGCAATGCAGACGATCTGCAGGGTCCATTCTATGCTGTGAAGTTGCCACCAAACGCTCCTTCGAACGGTAATATAATTCTTTGTGTGTTTCTGTGATTCTGTCATTCCTCTATTCGTTGTTTTGAATGAGGATGTCAGAAACTCATTGTATATTCATTGTATTGGGTAAGGAATTAGATCCAAAGCTGATTTCCTCTTGAATTTGAACTTGCTATATTGTGCAATGTTGTTATAAATTAGTTTTTGGCATGTACCAGTAAATTTTGACATAGCTGAACATTGATTACGGTATATACACACCAACAACGTGGTGTGTATATAGTGCACTTTTAAGCCATAAATTTAGTGTTTAATGTCGTTATAGAAGTTTTGACATTTGGCATTCATAAAATGGTCTCAAGACAGTGTTGTAATGGGTTTGAATATATATTATGATTTGTTGGGCAATTTAAATTTAGATCTTTTATGCATTTGAAAATTTTCTAAGTTCTAAACTGTCATAGTCAGTGCCTAGTGAAAGAAATGGTTTAGAAATGTTCGAAAAAGGTTGCCTGTTTTAATATATTTTTGGTGGTTTGCATAAAACTAGGCAGTGGCTGTGTTAATATTCATTGATGTTTTGCATGAAAACTAGGTGGTGGCTGTGTGTTCTCTAAGAAAGAAGATGCATTTCGACTAACGAAGGAAAACCCGGGAGCGCGTTTCAAGGTGTTCCAGACACGTTCTGATGCTGAACTGTTCAGCAGAACGGCAGAGGATTTGTCATTCACAAAATTATTCAGAAACCCAACTAAGGTGAATCTCGTTTTTGATCATTGATTACTAATTATCAGTTGCTACACACTGGGTTTCATTACTTGTTTAACTTTACTGACTGATTGATGTATGATTGATTGATTGATTGTTTGCTTGATATACTTATTAATTTGATTGACTGCTGTAGTGATTGACTGGTTTTATAATGTGCTGCTCCATTAATTGCTGATATGCTATGATTGGGGTTCCTTAGGAGTGTTAAGTTACTGACCATTTGTTTGAATTCTATGATTGATTAGCTGCTTGATTTATTGATTGATTGAAGAGATTGCTTGATTGATATTCTTGTTGTTTTGATTGAATGCTGAATTGTTTGCCTGAAATGGTTGGTTAATCGTCTCCTTGATGGATGATGTATTGTATTTAGTAGGTGGAGAATAAGGCTAAGGTCATATATATTTTTGCAGTCCGACTTATTATTGGCTGGTTTAAATCAACAGCTTGTTGGCAGTTTCTGTAAAACACAGATACCTGGTACGTGCAGTACTACCATGTCATTGGGACCATGTTCTGCTTATTATACATTACATGTGCATGTGCTATATAAATGCTGAGTACTAGATTTGCAGATGTGGTTATTTGCAGGTTGAGCCTTCACGACCAATCCCAAATGAAGGCAGTCTGTTTAAAGCTCCGAAGCCTCAAGATCTTACGATTCTTCGGAAGGCTTTGGAGAAAGGTGACTTGAATACTGCCCGCACTCTAATATGGTCCAATCCACGGTACCTCATTGGCAGTGGAGATAATCCCACCATTCTGCAGGCAAGTCTTTCGCACAATAGTACTTTAGGTATCAATTAATTCATTAGTCATGACTAAATTAAAATATCATGCTGAGTTGTCTGCTATGCCAAGTAATAAAAGTAAAGTGTATTTGTCCAATTGAGGTGCCAGCTTTAACAAGAGGTCACATTCTGTTGTAAAGCGGAAGAGTGGGATGGAGACATGAACAACCGACAAGGTATTCTGACAAAATGGTGTTGGATTTCCTGCTGTACCCATAACCCAGGGCAAGTGTGTTGGAAGAGGAGATGATATGCTAAAGATTGCTGTTAGCATAGATCTTGTCTTTATGTCAAAAACTGAACAGGATATGATAAGATAAGCATATTATTTATGATATTCTGCATATTTTCCTCGCTGATTTTGTGTATGGTCTAACTCCTTCATTTATGAAAGGATCTTTAATATTTTTGTTGTGTTTTGTCTACCACTAATTTCTGCACATTTTTTATGTTCGCGTTGCACATGTTGTCACTCAAAATATTTTTATTTTCAGTCTTGAACATAGAAAATTCAAAAATTGGGGTAGGGGTAAATTTTGAGGCAGCTGCAGCTTTGAGTGCCCCTCCATTTTGTTGAACTGTCTAACTGTGGACAGAGGGATGGAAAGAGGAGATAAAATGCTGAACAATGATTTAAAATTATTACTGAAGGTTAAGAATTGGTTAAGATAAAAACAAATACAGATTGTTAGCTATACAGCCAAATTGTTGGTCGTCTGGCCCTGGCTGATAAAAATTCAGCTGGTCATTTTATTATTGAAAAAAAGGTATTTGTCAGCTTATGTGTAGAGTCAGATGTGTCATGTACTCTGTTGCATGCCACCAGTGTGACCGACGAAATCGTTGACCGTGTAACAGTGTGTATATTGAAACTTATCAAGTCTAAGCCAAAGATCAGTTTAGGAATATTCTGCAGATTTAGGAAATTGATGTACATTGTTTTGTTGTTGTCAGCTAGTAAAGACTTTAGTCTATCTTTCTGCTTTTTTAATCTTTCTGGGTTTTTAATCTTTCTGGGTTTTTAATCTTTCTGAGTTTTTAAAAATCTTTCTTTTTTTAATTCAGGAAGGACCTCGATACAACGCAGTGCACGCGTGCGCGTTTCACAATCAGGCAGAAGCTGCGAAGCTGATTCTTGACACGATTGAAAATCCTGAATTCATGAAGCTCATGTATCCAGACGACGCGGAAGAAAGTCGCTGGAGTCGGATTAATGTCTTATCCGACATGTATCTCAACACGCCGGATAAAGGAGTAAGTCGTGTCCTGCTTTTGTTGGTTCTCGTTATTTGCATCTCCTTCTGTCTGCATATACCTGTGTTCTATACTTGAAAACTGTTCAATTTTGGTGGACTGGAAACACCTATAATGGGCGCCTATTTATCACCTGTTTTTTTATAACATACTTTTCAGGTTTTAGCAAAGTTCTTTTCATTAAAGCATTAATTGTACCAATGATACAAAAGTGAAACCAAGAAATTTACATTTAGAAACGTCTAAGAAAAATCACCATGTTCTTAATTTTCTCCCCTGCATTTGTCAGGCTCTTGCTAAAATATAAAGCATAGCCATTGTGTTTTGCCCTCGTACAAAAATATCTGCGGCACCCATGTCACCTATATGAATATGATCACGAAAAGGAGCTATTTAAATGGTCTGAATGAAGCAATGAACGAATATTGTCCATTTGACGGTAGAGTCGTTCTGATTACCATTTCATTAAGCCAAGCTTGAACCAAATTTGATTCTTATTACCACCGGTATGTGTGCATTTTGTCCCCTTTTCCCCATCTGGGTTGAAAGGTTTCAGATATGCTCCAGTGTTCCAACCTGCTCAGTATAAACTCCCATGAAGGATACCTGGCCGAATTCAGTTTTGAATGACGCTCCTGAATTCAAGCACCAGATACAGTATAGATAGCCAAGGAGTTACAGTAGTAGTATGCCACGATAACACATAAAATGCACATTCTTTGTGTAGTGGGTGTTCTACAGATGGTGTACAATTGTACATAGACATTGGAATGTGGTTTGAAAATATGAAAATATTTGTTTATTTGGCCTTCAAATTAGTCTCTGAACAGCTATTAAACAGGATGACGAGGGGCCATTTTTGTCACTGTTTTTCCTTGCGTGCTAAGTGAATGATCTCTTGTAAAAGCGAGTGGAATGTTTCTGATTGTTGTAGAACAATGAAGTTCCACTGCATTTTGCGTGTAAATTCGGTTTTCCCGAAGTGGTCAGCGTTCTTGCCAAGCACCCGAAGACGCAGATGAAGTTGAATCGATACAACGAAACTCCAAAAGATGTGAGTCTTTGTCCAGCTGTAACTTGCTGTCATGCCACCTGTTTGAATGGGAAACAACATAATTCAATGCTGCGGCTCTTTTCACGATTTCAATTATGGAACATGTTTCGTAACACATTTATGAAGTCCTGTTTTCTTATTGTGTGTAATGTGTATTTTGGCCATGATTCTACGAAACGCTTGGGTTTCATGCATTTCGATACATAATTAAACATACTAACTGAATTCACAAAAAGATAGGCAGTGAGCAGAATGCTTCACAGCTCTCGTTCATTCTTGCTAGATCTGCTTCTTTGTTAAAATAATTATCATTATTATACAAAAATATACATGGTTATCCAAACATAAAGGAAATAAAAAATTCGAAATTTTAAAGAATGAAACATGCTGGGTTTGTGAGTAGATAAGTGCTTTGTATAAGATTCTGCAATAAGGTTTAAACTACTGGTGAATAAACTGTACACGTTAGAAATAGGCCAACGGTCCAGTTGACTTGTGTCTTTTTAGTTTTGGCTTTCTTATTTGAGACCTAATTCTGTGTTTAAATACAGATATGCCAAAGTTAAGCAGATCTCTGCTTGTTCTCTTTCTGTTGATTTAGGTTGTCTGTGCCCGTGTGAAAAAACCATCGTCTGATTTAAAAGAGAAGATTTTTCGAATACTCGAATGTAAGAATTTAGCGATTTCACTGTTACGTGCGGTCATTTGAGGTAAGATAGGGTGGGTAATTAATTGCCTGTTCTTGTACGCATATAGCATTATTGACCTAAGACATCAATTGCCGAGAGCCATAGGACATCTGGAATCTTTATAATAGACATTTACTTAGATTTAAGTAGTCCAACTAATGAGAACATATAATTATACTTATTTACAATCCTCTAGGCTAGATGTTTTCGATCTCTTTCTGGCGACATTTATTTGGTGTCACGTGCTTTGTCTTGCCTTCATTGTTTTCGAGTGAGATGCTACATTCTACTGGATTTTTGTAGTACGCTACCATTTTTCTGTTATTTTTTTGTAGCGCTATACTACGTTCCACTGCTGCGTAGCGATGACAACGTCTGTCCAGCCAAAGTGGCGCAGCCGTGGTGTGCAAGCGCGTGGGCCGCTGAAAACAGTGAGCTGATCGACTCGCTCTGTCCTATTCCATCGTTTGCCAAAGCTAAGAGCAGTCAATGTTACAATAGTCCTAAGGATTCGCCAATGTCTGTGCGAGCGTACGCTGGACCAATGTCACCATCAGAGGTTAATTTTGATCTTAGATTTTGTGAACCATGTCATAGCTGTTATCAGTAATATTACATACATATTCAGAATGGTATACAAGGAAACGCCTCAAAGGCAAGTAGCTTGTTTGCTTGTACACTTTAATTTAATAGCTTCATTTAATTTAATAGCTTCATTTAATTATGTTCAGGACTTTTAATGTTAGAATTTTCAATCCTGAGGGTTCCCTATAAGTGAAATAACTTGATAAGGCCATAGTTATGAGGCACCCCAAAACATTAATACACATTTTGAGGTTTCAAGTGTAGTGACATTGCTTTATGCGAATCTTAGTGCAGGATGTCAAGTAGTCAACCTGCTGACCATTTGTGACCTGCTGACAATCTTTTTCAGGCCCACAGAGTCTTGCTTGAAGACTACGCAATATGAGAATCAAATCTATTATTTTAAGGCTTAGAGTTTACTGTGATTTTCTTCGGCTGATATGAAGAAATTAAGACTTTTAAAGCCTCATTTAACTGACCAGTAATACAAAACATCATCAAACAAAGACCTCTGTGGCCAAACTAGGTCATTTGCTACCATTGGGCCTGCTCTCTGGAACGTCCTCTCCCCTCTTTACATGTTTCCATTCTGTCTAGATCTGTCCATTCATCTCTGGTGTCTCCTCAAAATCTATTTCTTTTATCTGAATACCTGCACTGAAGCGCTACTGAATGGTCACTGCTGTGAGTGGTGCTATTTAAGCTACAAATTATGTTACATTACAATTAATGTGGCTTAGTTTTCATTGTAGGCCAAACAATTTCATAAGAAGTGGCTGATGTCTCCAGGAGGGATGTCACCCAAAGATCTCAGCAAATACGCACACGTCAGGCGATCAGACATCAACAAAGGCCTCGAAAGAATTGGACGGTCAGTGTTCTTGCTCCACATCGCGCTACTGCATTGCTAAAACTTCTAAAGTAAAACAATGCGGACTATATGCTCATACAGTTAAGTCTTGTTTGCATGCAAATCAACTTAATCCGCACGACTCTAGGAGTCAAGGTGCGACCTATTTAACATGTGAAAGGCATTAACACACTTTTGTGTAGTGCTACATGGTAAAATTTGCAAAAAATCGATACAAGCATAGCCCTGGGTTGAACTTTGGATGTCTATTACTTTGACCTTGGTTACAAACTGAGGCAGTATCAGCTTTTTAATTTTGTAGATATAGTGTTGTGGATCTTCATTTCTGAAGTGGCATACAAGGACCACCGCTCATGGTAGTTGTAACCCAGATTGTTTTGCTACTTGTGCAGTTAAACTGTGCAGTAACCTGCTTAACTAGCAAGTAGAAGAGATTTCTTTCTGTCTTGGCCAATGTGGCAGCTGCCAGGCAGGTCATTAAGGGCATTTGTGCTTTGAAAATATCTATGGAGATAATGACTGATACGTACGGTAAAATAAATTGTTGGGTATTAAATCTCAATCACTTTTGCCCATATCATAATACCTTAATTGGAACTGGAGGGTAGTCGTGCAGGAATCTGAAATGTGATCTGATGTTTCCACCGCTGGCCGCTTTCTGTTGCAGGGAGTTGGCTATGGAGATGCAAGTTCCATGGTGCGAATATTGGGACTTTCTGGACACATCCATCAACCTGGACACAGAAGAAGGACTTCAGAAGCTGGAGGACCATCTCAGCCGCAAGAGGGATTCCCTTCTGGCCGAAATCTCGCTAAAACGTCAGGCGGAATACGAAATACGGAAAGACCAAGACATCTGCGACATGCTAGAACGCCTGCGCTTGTCGGACAGTGAAAGCCTATTGTATAACTGTAGTATGGAAGGGAATTCAGCCGTACAACAAAAACATATGACAGGAAACCATCTGCAGGTCTATGCTACAAAGACGAAAGTTGAACAGAGCGACGCATTGTTCAACACCACGCAGTCGATTCAAACTAGTCGCGGTCGAGTGAACGAGTTACGTGTGGATGAGTTTTTTGGGACGAGTGACGGTGGTGATGCGTTATGGGCTGCTGCTGCAAGTGCTGCTGCGGAGGTTGAGAATGACGACTGGGATGCGGTCAGTTTCCATACGGCTGTTGATGACCTGGACTTGGAGTATAGCGAATGTAGTGATGTGCTCGACGAAACGTGGGAGTTATTCCTGCCGAAGCCAATCACGGTGTTCTTGATGGGGTAAGCTGAAATGCACTTACTATCATTGCATTGTGGTGTAGGGGTATGTTCGGTGCCTTGCAGCCGGAAGGTTGAGGGTACGAATCCACCTAAAACCACTGTGTAGGGTCCTTGAGCAAGTCCTGCACTCGCAGTTACTCATGAATGCACTTTGGCGTGAAACTCCGATTCAGTGTCCATGCTGTAGTTGGGAGTGCCTCTGAGTAGAAATCTTGAAAGAGCGCTATTACAAGTGCTCATACATACACACATAATGCCGACAGGCCCGACAGTAAAGGGTCACAGCACAGTATCCAATTGAATATGAGTAGAAAAACATAAGTCCTTCCTTACTCTATGGTCTGTCGGTTACTGTTTGGTCTGGCTCCTCTAATTTATCGCTGTGTTTATTAGGGGTAGCACAAGTGGAGTGGAATTTTTTCTCTTTCTGGCACGTTAAAAATTTTTATCATCTCCGTTAATTGTCTTATAGCAATATATCCGTTTGGCTGTGATGTATGACTGTATGTACATTGTACAATATACATGCATTGCAATACATGCATGATAAAATTACAATATATATTGTTGCATGGTCATTGCAATGCGTTGCTATAATTTTTCTGAATTTAAGACCGAGTTTCAATTACGAATGCACTTGTTTGAAAATGGGAGATTATGCTTTAACAGGAAATGTTTTCTTTTCTCAGCGAAGAACCTTGCAAGACGGACGCTGATGTTCTTAGAGCCATCGAAAGAACGGAAGTTTGTGTCGAGAAACATCCGCTTCTACATCAGTGGAAGGAGGATGTCTTGTCATATCCTGATAACGTCAGGAACAGGTGAGTAGTGTAACAGACAGTTTTTCACATACTCTCATTAACCGTTTACCAGTGAATGTGTAGTAAATGATGATACAGGAAATCCTATACCATCGAACGGTGAAGGGTTAAAGTTCTGATCATTGTACTTTGAATTTTAAATTGCATTCACATTGTGACACTCTGGAGTTTCACTTCAGCATTCTTTCATCATTGCCTGTTCCAATGATCATCCATCAAACCATCATGAACTGTGCGCCTGAATTGTCATTGACCTATCGAAGTCTCGCTTTTCCAAGCTGTATGTGAGAAACGCTGCACTGGTTTCAACCAAGGATAGGATTATCTTCAAAATCCTTCTATCATGAAGAACTGCAATAGTGTAACAGTGTGGTCCTGTTTCTCGTTATTCTATGGTTGTTGCATTCAGTGGCCATATATTGAGACTTGCTGGGACTACGCTTCCATAGGACGATGTGGGCATGTTATGCTTTTTCGTGTAGTGGACCATCCTTATGGAATGTTCTATGGTTAGACACATATATGTATTGTTTCATCAATGGCGGCTTAAGAAACATTTTCAAGCCATTGTTAAGATTAAATTAAAAAAATAAATTTTTTGTAACGCGCGCCATGTCACACCGAAATGTGAATCTGAGGCGCGGATAGTCAGCCGCCAGAGGAAGATGCAATTAAAGATCCATATGCTTGAAAGCCAAGGAGAAATAGTAAGTTTTTAGCCGCTTTTTGAAGAAAGGAAGTGAAATTGAGTTCCGAAGAGAGAGCGGAAGCCGATTCCATTCCCTGGGTGCAGAGGCATGGAATGCACGCAAGCCCATAACTGTTAGACACATATATGATGCTCCTCTCAGGTCTGTCAGATGCCACATTTAGTGTATTGTTAGGCACTTTACGTGTATCTGGCTACTTGTACATAACGCACATACATACATACAAAGCTCACTTGATTATATATACACCCATAAGTCCTACATCTTGCAACAATTGGGCAGCACTGTATTAATTTCACCGTGTTCTTTACTCTTTTGATGATAACCAACCACACATTACACTGTTAGTGAAATAAATGTCAGTGTGTGATCACAAGTGTGTCTTAAATTTAACGCCTCACCTTTCCATTCTACCTCATGTTTCCGTTGCTGCAGATGGCTGACGTTTGGTGCCAAGACACATCACCAACAACTGCACCAGCAGCAGCAGCACAGCACTCCAAAGACAACCGCAACGTCCAAACAACGCCAACATCTTTTTGACGAAGACTCGATTCTCGAAGCTTCGCCGATCAAAAGTGACAGTTCGTCGTCATCTTCTCCGTCGTCGTCGTCTGTCCGTCGCGATCAGTCGATTCGCATGAATCTGTTTTCCAACGGCGGAGAGTCTTTTCGTTAGCCATCCAGTTAGCTTTTCCAGTTTAAAGTTCGTTTTGGCAAATACTAACAATCTTCCGTTCGATTACCACATGTGAAAGAATTGGCAGGACTGCTCTGTTCTGGTTTTTTTGGGGGCCCATTTGAGCGAGGGACAATGGTTCGGCGTGTTGTCAACTGATTTATGATTTAACCCTTTAACGACCGAGAGGGATTAGTTTCCCGTGCATTCGTGTAGACGATGCTTGTCGTTGAAACGTTAAGACGTTCTGCATAGCGGAAGCAGGGAAAGTTTTTGTCCAGCGAAATAATGTGATTGGTGAACTGGCTTGGAGGCTGTAATGTAATGTCGCACGGTTTGTGTAGTGCCTGCTTGAGATGATGATGGATTAATGTGAATGGAGAGAGTGAGCTGATGACAGAAGGTGATGGACATTTTTAGAAGCAACGTCAGCTTTGATTGCTTGATGCAATAACCGGTTTGACGACCATTACTGTAATTATAGAGAACATTTTCGGTTACTATTGCAATTGTAATCGGACATTTATATAGCTCCAATCAAAGTGCAAAATAAGCTTTTAAACATGTTATCTGAGATTTGAATCTACACTTACATCAGTAAGCAAAACAATGCAGAGTCTCACTAGTGGCAGGTCCAATGGCCCATGCTCACGCCTGGTGTCTAGCCAATGGTTTTGATTTTGCTATGGAATCTTAAAAATGGCTAAATAGGCTCATTATGGGGTTATTCGTGCATAGAAATTATTAGCTGTACTCCTGCAGGTTTATGGTAACCACTTTCACAAACTTACAAGCAAATGTTGACCATTTATGTGCAAGAGATTTTGAACTGTTCTCAGATTAGAACAAGTGGTGTTCTTCACAGAGACCAGCGATTGCTTGTTTAGACCATTAGATCAAAGTGCATAATTTTGACATGCTAGTTGAGTTCGTAGTTATGTCTAATTTATTTCTATTTTAGATCTTTCTGTTTGTGGCATGATTGATGCCATACAATGAGAACTGGACTGAACATTTTAACTTGATTTTGTCTGTTGTATTTCCATGGAAAATTTTGACTGTTGATTTGAACGTTTTGTAGAAATTTTAACTCAAATTCTGGAGTCTATAATTACCATTAGTTTAGAATACTTCCTGGCTTTTACGGGAAACTTTTACAATTCGATTTGTATGCATTTGAAATTCTTCTGTATTTCTAGTACAATTTGTATGACAGATTCTACGGTTAATTACTTTTTTCAACATTGCTTTATTGGTGAGCACAAGTATTTGTGTGATGAGGCAAATGACTATGCACTTATTTGTGTGATGAATTTTACGGTTACCCGTAATTGCTTTTGAACACTGTTTCGTTGGTGAGTGCAATAATTGTGTGGTTAAGCAAATGACTATAATATACTCGTGTTGCCCATGGAAGTTTTCAAGCCATCTGGCTTGTGATTTACGTTGAGTTTTTAAATTCGGAAGATGATTGCGACTTTCCGATAATCAGCTCATCCTTGCTACACTTAATGATGGTTTTAGAGAACGTTGTACTAATTCTGCTGGATATTTTTGCTGTTCATATAGTAAAACTTTGTTCATATTAAAAATGTTAAGTTTGTAATATGGCTGTATGCTGTAATGAAAATAGAAGTTCTTCTTGGCTGGCACTGCAGAGCAGGAGGGCCTAGGGAACATGCCCGACAGCCACCAATTGTTGCTTGTCTGTGCAACCTTTGACTAATGAATCGCTTCTTTGAGTCGGCTTCGAAATAGAGAATTTAATTTGGTTTCTTTAAGATACACTACATTGGTCCTTACAGGGTGTGCTCTGCGCAGAGAACCAAAATATATTAGATTACAGGTCCCAAAATACTTCACCACGACCGAGATGGAATACAATAGGACGAGTCATTTGATACAAGTTAATCACATGTATTGAAGCATTTTTTATTAACAACAAAGATCTTTTAATGAATTATTTGTACATAGTACCAGAATTTAAAACGAGACCATAATATTTAATATCATGCAATGTCTTGCATTAGTCATTTTTAGACTGGTACTACATGGGTGGGTAAGAGGGGGAGGTTCCCCTCTCAGTGGCTGGACAAGGCTTACAATTGAAAGCATGAAGCATTTCCATGGATCTCCCATTCTGCTTCTAGCTACAGATGCTGGCACCACAGTGTTTGCAGGTTCTCGTACATAAATAATATTAAGTAGTGCCCAAATCATTTATGAAACATGCACAGAACAACACAAATAATGTGGTCTTGTGTGAGAGGTAGACACTATACAGACTGATGTCTTCCAGTTCAACATTCTGAGATTTTTATATTTTAAGCCAAACAAGGTAAGTTGTGGGAAGAAACTTATTCACAGATGCACAATCAAATTGGCATAAAACCGATATAATTATAAATTTACAGCAGGTGTAAAAATGATACAGTAAAAAGAGAAAATTCTAATTATTAATATAATGTGCAAATATTCATCATATACAACCAAATCTAAATATATACCATGAAGTAAATAATCACTCTTAAACGTAGCACATTGCTCATAACAAGGAAAATGTCTGACAAAATATTTTTAAAACGTGATGCAGTAAACCAACAATTTGCATATTAATAAGGCTCGGTTGTTCCCAGCTTTTGTAAAATGGAATTAAAAACAAGACCATTATATAATTAATTAATATATTATATAACATTGCTCTATAACAACCGCACGGTCACAGGTTTTCTGGCACAGGCAAATAACTAACATAAAACACATCAAAAACAATCTTTCCGCTCAACACAGTCAGTAACCATAGTATTGAATTTTCGAGTGAACATTGTTTACAAAGATCTAGCACTGGCTCAGTTAACTAGATTGGTAATTAGAGTGTAGGCCGCATCCCATACTTCTCTACTTAAGACAGAGATGTGCAGATTGCAGTTCGCTTTCTGAAGGTGACCTACTTAAAAGATCTAGACCTTGGGCTATCACAGTCCGTACATGGGGGTCAAAAATGTTGTGGCGTTCATTCAAACAGGCAGTGGTGATGAAGGATCTCGCACCAGATAAATTCATTGAAAAATGAGCAGTAGAGTCAAGGCCTCGCAGTAGCTACAGAAAAAGTGTACATTTATATTAAGTGCACAGGATATCAACTGAAGATGCGTAAAAAGCCAAGTAGAAAGTCAATCCCGGTTGAAGGTAAAAAGCTAAAACATAGCTCTACAAAAAATCCACACTAGAATATGATAACGAGGTTCGTGGACCATTTGGCTGATGAGCAAACACAACCCCACCAATCTGAAGACAAGACACCTTTCTTAACATCCCAATTTGGGTTGGTACTAAATAGCCGACAAAGAATGGATAACCGAGTGGATGCAAGCTGGTGCTGTTACAGTAGTCCTTGGATGGTTACCCATCCAAGACTAACCAGATTCAACTTAATTGCGCCTGCTGCAATAACCAAAAAAATGAACCCATCCAGTCAAGAAGGCAAGAAGACGCTAGTATGGAAGACAAACTTCAAAAACAGAAGCCGCAATTAGGGAAAAATGTGCAGCAAGAAGAATATTTTTCCAATTTGTGAAAGAAGGAATTGCTCGCTAAAGAAACGACAGCAGAAGAAAAAACGGAACAGAATTTTAAAAATTCCCGACAATGTGATTATTTGACAGTAGTACATTTTATCATCATTACCAGTTATGAGCAAAACAGTCTAAAGGAAATTTACACAAAAACAAAATATCAGTAATATCTTCTGATTTTATTTGACGATGGCTGAAGAAACCATGTTGTTAAGACCACACGTTCCGTCACCACGGTACACCAAGTAGTAACCCTACAGACCAAGAAAACAGTTCACACGTTACAACCATTTTTTTCTCGATTCAGAGGAAAGGCAAAACTTGGAAATCCATAATAGTTGCCTTACCTGTTGTGTAATTTTGAATAAAAAAGCGGCTCAAAATTTATTATTTCTCCTTAGCTTTCAACAGGTAATCACGATTAATCAACAGACCTAGTTTATATATATATATAATAAACTAGGGCTGTTGATTAATCGCGATTAACGCGTGCAATTGAACAGTATTTCAATTCTGTCTGTTATACAAAGCTGCTCAATAAACTAATGCTGAAATTCAATGGGCCAAAGGTTATCGAAATTGTTTGTAATAGGAAGTATGCATCTTGTTCAAGCTTCAAGGTCTTTAAAAAATAATAAGATTAATATACACGAAGGAAATGTGTTGCATTAATTTGCAGTTAATTGCGATTAAAAAAATTAATCATGCGATTAATTTCGATTACATTTTTTAATCGAACAACAGCCCTAATATAAACAGCATAATATTCTACCCACCTTTAACACACATTGGTTGACATAGGTACAATAATATAAAGTGATGACCCAAATCTATTTAACCCTAACAAATGACGGCTGAATATCTACCTTTTCGCCCCACCAGGTTCCCCAACTGTTCTTGACAATCCAGTATGGGGTATCTCCAAAGATGATGCTTTTCTCTGAAACAAATATCAGTAACCATTCAATTAAAACCATTTCAAATTTTATAGCTCTATTCCAGGTGAGAAAGATGAATTAGGAGAACGACATCAGGTAGTCTTCAAAGTATTATGCCTGGAAGATTTTTTATGATGCTGCACCAAAAATACAGGGTCTCGAAATACACTGTGAGCCTAAAGACAAGCGCCACAAATGCACTCACTGGCAAGGACAATAGGACATAAGAGCTGAACACTTCCGGAGGTGCTTACAAGTGGGAAAATAAGACTGAAAACTTCCACCTGTAGGTGACTGCAGAATAATGCTTGACTATTGCAATTCCCTGTTCTTAAACCTTGATTCCACACAACTTAAGCGCCTCCAACTCATACAAAATTCTCTTGCTAGAGCCGTCACCAGAACACCCAGACATCATCACATCACCCCCATCCTCAAGTCTCTTCACTGGTTGAAAATCCCAGAGCGAATTCACTACAAAGTTCTCTCCTTAACATACAACTCCTTACAATGCTCCCAGCCCAGATATCTTCGCGAACTGTTCACCATCCAGCCTACCCGTTCTACCCGATCATCCGCCTGCCTTACACTCTCTCGACCGCCGGTCACAAGTCATCTCAAGTTCTCCAACCGAGCCATATCCAACTCAGCACCACGCCTTTGGAATGATCTGCCTGCTGAGTTCCGATCCTTTTCAGTTCCTACTCCATCATTACTAATCACACACCATCACCTTCCTCAGGCTCCTCTATCCATCACACCTCGGGCCTTTCACTCGAAACTAAAGACACTCCTGTTCAAGAACTCTTATCCTGTTTCACCTGATCCCCCACCCTCCAATTCCCGGCTCAGACGACACCCACCTTAGTAGCTGTTCCACACCTCTGATCATACGGTACCTCGACCCGGACCACCATGGACTACTCTTACGGACAACCCTTTTGACTCAACGCATTTGATCCTGATCCTATGGTAACTCGACCCGGACCACCACGGACTACTCTCACGGACAACCCTCCTACTCAACGCAGCGCTCGTGAATAAGCCGGTGCCTCGCGCTTGGCTTTCCAGTGGCGCTTTAGAAATTAGGAGATTACGATTACGAATGGAACATTAGGTCTGAGTGCATGAAACTCAACAGTGAAAAGTGCTTTGGTTTGCGAAGAAAATGCCTACTAAGGACTTTTTTTCGTAGTAACAAGCTTTCAGACAGATTGTTTCAAGTATGCACTACATAGAAAACAAAACACGACAGTACTCACCGACACCATATCCCACGATCAGAACACCGTGATCGAGAGAATCTGGACTGCAGAATATCTTCCACGGATGCGAGACGCCTCCAAAATAAAACTAAAACAAGCAACACAACAATACGACTGTCATAAACTTCGCCAGATGAAATGTTGTAAGCTTAAATTTCAAAGGTCTGTTAATAATTAAAAATAAAATAACACATTTATACTATATTTATTGCTCATAACAGAAAGATCTATACTAGAGGAAGTTTGAGAAATAAACAAGCAAGCAAGAACCTAAAGAATCAATACTAACTTACTTACTCAAGACCCTTTTTGGTATCAGTAAAACAGCTGTTTGTGTGCAAATTCCCTCCACAGTCTGAATCAAGTGTTGCTTGCATGCTTAGTATAGGACTAACTAAGATGCAACTTTTTATAGTTGCTAGACAGCCATGTGACAGCATGTCCGAGAGGTTGTAAAGGTGCTACATAAATAAGCACATATGGTATGCACAATTGCACATGCATATGCAAGGCAGAAACAGAAATTTAAAGATACTTTCATGAAATTTAGAAAATTTAACTGCTGGCTCAAAATCAATAAAGGTTATAAAGGATCAACAGGCAACAAGTTAGAAGGAGGAAAACTAAAAGTTATGTTTAGACATGTGATAATCATAAACATTTCAAAATTGTGCAACATGTGTAGAATCACATGGAAATGTGAATTTGTGGTACTGCAATCAGAGTGCATCACGATACATGTTTTGAAAGAAGACGAATTTATTCATCAGAAAACGGGTAATGATCAATGAAAAGCTTGTTATGAGGAATGATATTGACCTGCATTGCAAAGGCATTGATTCCGATAGAAAGTGGACCATTCTTATACAGCCAGGCAGCCATTTCTACAACGAAACAATAGCGTTCATATACAACACTGCTGAAAAAAGATTCACATGGCATCTTAGACAGCATGATAATGTGTCAATTCAGCAGCTTGGGAAGAGTAACAGATGTGACTAGCATAACAATAGCATATTGTTCGATATTATATATCTCTGTTTATTCAAACCGCAACTCGCTACAACGCAAACAAAACACAAGCAGACAGTCAATAGAAGGGTATGAGGTAAGAGTTTTAATGCGTGTCGCTTCCTACATGGCTGGCCGTTTGTAATTGATATTACTGACAAGACTTATTTCATTTTTATGCACGCTTTCAAGGAGGATCCTAGGTATGAAATTCATTCATCTTTTCATCTTTTGGTGGCAGCATAAAGTCGTGCTCACCAATCCAGCAACAAACTAATCTGTAATTATTACATTAATTCATTCGGTTCATTGTAACTGATGTAGACCTCGTGTAAACATAAAAGCAGAACTTTTCCATAACAATCTTTCTCATCATTTTAATCTTTGAAACTTTGCCATTTCCACGACACTGGGCCAGTCATCTCAATTCCAGGCTCCCCATTCCTGCCCCTCCCCCGCTTTAAGCAACTTGACTTATGTGGGGAACCACTGACCATTTTCATCTTTCGAGATGTTGAGCGATCCATTGATGTAAACTCGGATATCCTGCGTCTTCAGCTCACAGCTCTCATCACGACCCTTGTACGGATAATCCGTCTCAGTTTCCAGTCCACCTGGAAATTTAAACCACAAAGTTCAGATATATTCCACCTGGAAAATTTAAACCACAAAGTTCAAATATATTTCTTTACACTGCACATCATACGCCAGATAAAATAAGTTAAAAACATAGAAGCTACAAACACTTTAAACATCAGTCAATAATGACAAAGCCATTTGAATCTAAACAATAAATGATTATAAAAACGTAAGGAGCAACATCTATAGTTGGACAGCGAGTTAATCACAAATTTTAAATGAATTGCGACTTCGGTGAAACTCAACACTCACCAAGTCGCTGTATCTCTGTGTATGCGTAAGACGGTAGACCTCCGTTACAACCAGAGTCCAACTTATCACAGTCGACCAGTTCTAAAAAAAGACCACGCTCAAAGGTTAGTAATAATAAAACATAATCAAGTATGCAGTTGTTCACTTATCACAACCCTTTGTCAAAAAGGAAAACAAAGAAAATACCTACTTAACTGATGACTAAAATCATCATCATCATATATATATATATATATACATATTCTGCAACTGCTCGCACTTTGGCAGTACCAGTACCAGGGATAGATAAAGGAGGAGGGTGATGCTTATGTTGTTATAACACAGCGGTGTTAAACTGCAACTACTGCCATCATACATTCTAGAAACGATGACAAACATAGATCAAGAAATCATTCGGAAACGAAGCCTGTAATAATATTGTTTACCCTGCTCTGAGAGAGGGACGAGTTTCTTCTTCTGAATCGCCCACTGTCCCTCGATGTTACCCGTCACAGAAAACGCCCAACATGATCCGCACGAACCCTAACATAGATCAAACATTATAACATATTGAAGACATGCATTTATGTCAACCAAGGAAGGGAAGGCAAAATGTCATTATTTTGTCATATCATATGTCCTATACTACCAACATATGGAAAAATGCCTCTAAAAATGACTGTTAACAAATACACACCGCATGTTACATTTTATCTGTAACACGTTCTATCACAAACTTAAAACTATCTTCTTTAGCTGAGGTTAGGTCGGGAGCACTCCTGAGTAGTAACCCTCAAGGGAGCTATATAAAGCCGCGCAACGAATGAACACCTGAAATGCAACAAAGTAACACAATATAGCATCTGTAGGTGAGAACTGAGTGTGATTAAATATTTCTACCTGGTTCTTGACTGATGTCACTGCGTTGTAGTGGCGCCAGTCGTACTCCGTTGGCAGCGTCACTTTCGGGATCTTCGCTGGAACGAGACGCCGGTCCTCGGACTGGTCCCAAACTGGGGTCAGAGATCGCTTACGAAATTCATCGGCTAAAGCATCAAACAGATTTGTTTTACATAGCAATCGAAGCAACTAATAGTGGGGCGCGGTGGTGTAGTGGTGGCGTTGTTGCCTTGGAGTCAGAAGGTTCGAGGTTCGAATCCACCTCAATTCGCCGCGTAGTGACCTTGAGCAAGTCCTTCACTCGCAATTGCTTGGTCGCTTCGGCGTGAAAATCCAATGCAGTGTCCGCACTGTAGTCGGGAGCGCCTCTGAGTAGAGAGCTTGAAGGGGAGCTATAGAAATGGAGAAATAAATAAATGACTAACATGTTAACTATAGATGTGCTACAATCATAATATATGACACCAGAACTCCTTAATTATTCTTTTCGTGGGGCTTTCATCGAGGGCATCTCCGAGTTTTCTAGTTCTGTACATAGTTCTATATAAATGTACCAATGTATCAACCATTAAATATACCTACATATGTATACTCATACAGACAAATTATACATATGCATACATATGATTTCATTCAATCCTTACGTGTTAGATCTGCAAACTGAGTGACTCCATAGGTGGCTGTTCCAAGTTCATGTTCCTGCAGGAACTTAATTGTCTCCAAGTTGTCTTCAAACACATTGAAACGATACGATTCCTCTGCAAAAGTAACAAAAGGAATTGTACTGAATGCTGTTATTCACGTGCACACCTAAAGACATTCTCAAATAGCCCCCGGCAAACACATGACTATCAATCATAAGCAACACCTTTTAAGTGGAATTTTAAGAGTGCCACAAAAATGTAAGTACTGCTACATTTGCTAATAATTAAACTTGCCTAGCATGTTCTTGTATTGAACTCCAAAGCGCTTCTTGAAATCTTCAAAGGCCTCCAAATGTGCGATAACCTAAAAAAAGCAATTGAAGCTGCAAATAGTTACTATAGTTACAACACAGTCAATACAGTCATTATAACCACTAGTTATTGTGGATTCAACTGCAACAAAATATCAGTGAATCAGAAATTGAAACAATGCAATGCAATGTATGCAAATATAAACAATAATTGCATATTGACATTTAAGAAGGTTGCAAAAGCTGCTGCGGTTTATTGTCTTAGTTATCTTAGTTACCATTGCCAGCATCGGCATCTTTTTTGTCACGGCTGTTATACTGTTCACACCACGTGACCTTTAGCCTCTGAGATCATAAACTTTAATAGTAAGATGTTCGAAATATACACGAATGTATGCGGGCATTTATATAGCTCCTCACAACCATTGCCACATAATCACAGACAAAAACAACAAGTAAGAGACAGAATGATAAAGCAACAGAGAGACAAAGAGATCACAAACACAGAGACAGACAAACGGATCACAAACACAGAGAAAGATACACAAACACAGTTACAGCAAGACAGACACATATTGGTACACACACACACGCACGCACGCACACACACATAGAACGATAGCAAGAGATATGCGTGTACAGAAGCAGACAGACAGAGAGAAGTAGAAAGGCACCTTGATGCTCTTTTGGCGGGTGTGACCCTTGCCGGATGTTCCTGCCGCACAGTTGTATTTCTTGACAACATACTGAGGGTCTTTTGGTTGCTGATTCAAAACGTCCACATCACAGGTCACATTCTGAAACAACACATTCAATGACTATTGAACACGATACATACAATATACTGTGAGTGTGTATAGAGCATCCTAGAAGTAGCTTGCTACTGACAATGCTAAAGAATTTGTCGTATTAAATCATAACTATAAATGCAATTACAATTGCAACTATAAATACAACTACAGTTACAATACCTCCCCAATGGCAACTCTCTAGTTACGTGACAAGTGTTTGCTACATGATGAGCCACTTCCTTAATGACTCACACCATTTAGACTGGTACAGGCAAAACATCCATGCTGACCCAATGTGAGATACGTGCAAACATAAAATCTGTTGATCAAATCAAATAAGATACTTCGAAAGCTGTGAATCAGAAATTGAAATAATGCATAATGCCCAGGCCGTAGTCCTCACACAGTTCCCATCTCCCTTACAGCTGCATATGCCTTCTCCTTCTGCTTGCCATACAATTATTTCTTGTAATCTCTCTTCGTTCCTCTTAAAACCTGCTTCTTCTCAAAGGGTCCTGCACACTGGGAGTGCTTCTGAATGGCACACCCTAATAGAGGTGCTTTACAAATGTTTAAATACAATGCAATACAATATAATGATGCTACCAGTAGCACAATGTTGGGCCAGTGTTGACCCAATGAATGGGTTATGAGAAAACAGAAACATTGATTCCCAGCTTACAAAGTATTGTGCTGTTGGATATCATCTGGTCTGATCCATGACAGTGGATACAAATGCATATTCATATTATAAACAGTGGATCTACATTCATTCTACTGTAGAGTAGAATGCCTTTGCAAGACCTCATCTTTGACTCCATCCGTGCAGTCATCTAAGAGTCCAGATGATTTGCAAGATGACATAACACACTCGATCTTCAGCTGGTACAGACCTCCACCGTCAGCCTGCATAAAACAAAGAATCATTAACGTCTTGTCTGGCATATACAAGACACGGTGACGCTATTGTATGTATAAGTGTCTACGTAAGTGTATCAGTATGCAGGCATTTATATATATGTCATGCATGAATGAACATGTGTCTGAATGTTGTGTGTGTGTGTGCATGTGTATGGGTAGATGCAAGCATGCATGTTAGTAAACACGCATGCATCCAAGTTTTTGCATAGTTCCGTTAACAACATCAAAAAATTTATAGCAATATAGCCTTTCCAAGAGATGTAAACATAGCCTTTCCAAGAGATGTAAACAACTGCGGTTTAACATATGAAGAGAAAGCAATCTAAGCGACTTAAAGCTTTAGAGTATGCATTTTCAGAGTAGGACTGATCCAGAGGATTGGACCAATGCACCATAGTGAATAAATAGTCTCATGTTTGTATTTACATATTTACATGTCGCCGATCTCATTTGTAACACAAACATTGACAGACAAATTTTTAAATCTTGGTTGAGACCATATCAAAGGGCAAAATAGTTTTAAAAAAAAACAGAATTTCATACACACCACCCATTTACTTATTCATTTAATTCAAACACCACTAAAAGCAATGAACCTTTCTTGTTGCATCGACAACATGCTTCAGCTTTATCGAGTAGAGTCCTTTAGACAACGACTGCAAATGCGAAACAGCGAAAGCAGCGGCTTCGTCGATCTCCGAATCCGTTTCACTGCTGCCATCTGGTGGCAGAACTTCATTCTCATAATCGGTCGATTTGATTGGACCGCATTTCGTGTCCGTCAGTTCGATGTGGTCGAGCCACGACTGCTCCCAAACAACGAACGTGCATGACTGTCTCTACAATAACATCACCAACAGCAAGAAAATAAAAATATATATTGTATAATAATTATCAGTCACTTCATTGACTTCATTCAATCAATTAATCAATCAGCCAATCAATCAATTTAAATGAGAACTACTAAACTGACAAGGACGCAACTTAAATAGACAATGTTGCACAGCGTATTTACAGAGACTGTCACAATCAATCTTATCTCAATCATTTTTGATCGAAAAGCCTCACCAAGCTGGGAAACAGCACATTTTTCCAAAATCAGGATAATAGCAATCCAAAAATTCTAAAGAAAGATCGTGCTGCAGCTACTCGGTTTAGTGGTAGTCAATTCGTTATACTGTAGAAAAGCAACATGTGTGGCATCAAGCAACACATGTGGCATCAAGCAACACGTGTGGTATCAAGCAACCCGTGTGGCATCAGGCAACACGTGTGATATCAAGCAACAGGTGTGGCATCAAGCAACACGCCTGGCATCAAGCAACACGTGTGGCATAATCAACAGCTGTGGTATCAAGCAACAGCTGTGGTTCAAAGTTCTGCAGATTATAACAAGTCTGGTAACTGATGATTTGTGACCGGCAGCCATCTTTGCTGACAGAAATGTTTTGTTCGTCACAAAACATCCGACATGTCACGCTTCAACGGACAGCATTCCTGTGAATTCATACCAGCAACTGACAAAAAGGATGCCCTGACAAAGAGTCATGTGCTGTCTGTAACAAGCATTGTGTACGAAGTGTGTACGGAGGGAGTCACGATACTTCTGCAAGGCATGCATGGCAAAACCATGGCTGGATTACCCTCTTACATAAACAGTCAACAGGCAATAGCTAAAGAGTTTGAATCGTAGTTTCTATTCCCGCTTTAATAATTATAATCTGTTTTAAGTTGCTGGTTACTTACACAGAAAGCATTTCCAAAGCATGTACATAAAACGAAAGCTTCAATAGTTGCCTACTTGTTTAGTCAGACATGACGAGTCTGGATCACGAATTGCGTTCTTTCTGCAGTTGGTGAATCCAATCTCCAATGTCACTCGATAGTTTATGCCAGCAACCACCTGATCACAAAAAAGCATTCAATCGTCACCTTCAAAGTAAATGTAAATATACACATCAATTTGTAAAGTAATGCGATGTAATTAGTCATTATCTAGAACCTGGAATAGGCTCCCCTGTTGCACTCCACCTTGTGCGTAGAGGTCACACCTCTATTCATTCATTCATTCATTCAGAGCATTTGTATAGCGCCCCTTCAAGAAACTACTCAGAGGCGCTCCCAGCCCAACCACGAACAAAGAAAAAAGACTTTAGAGACTTGTAGAACCTAGCCGGATGGACCACAAGTAGAGAGCGAAGCGTAACCGGGAGGTCGTCCCAGACTGTAGGCCCCACGACTGAGAAAGCACGGCGCTGCTTAATAGCCAAGCGAGCCCGCGGGACCAGAAGCTCACCCTTAGCCGAAGAGCGAAGTACACGACGCGCTGCAACGTCAGAGACTGGACAACAAAGATCACACAAGTATGACGGAGCACAGCCAAGGACACAGCGGGAGACCACAGCAGCAATGTGGTACGAGATCCGCTGGGACACAGGCAACCAGTGCAGCACATCGTGCATATAGGCAGAGACAGGAGCAAATTTAGGAAGCCGCCCAACAAGGCGAGCAGCCAAGCGTAAGACGCGATCAAGTCGCCCCAGGACCCCAATGGGAAGACCAGCAAGTAAGGAGCAACAGTTGTCGATTCGACTTGTAACGAAGGCGTGGACAAGAACGACGACCGCGTCGTGAGAGAGAGAGCGGGAGACCACCCGAAGCTGACGAAGCTGGTAATAGGCACTCCGAGCAACCAAGTTCACATGCTGGGACAGAGTGAGCTCAGAATCGAGGGTGAGTCCCAGATCACGAACTGTGAGGGAAAAGGAGATATGAGGAAAGAGGAGAGCAAGCTGGGAAAGGTCAATACCCTGTAGTTGCCTACGGCCACCCAACCAAATAAACTGTGTTTTGGATGGATTTAAGAGTAGCCTATTAGAGGCCATCCAGAGAGAGAGGACATCCATTTTCCTACACATCTGGCTGACAGCGGCCACCGCATCAGCCGAATAGGTATGGATGTAGGCTTGCACATCATCTGCAAATAGCTGGTGCAGAAGCCCTTGAGATGATAGTAAGGAGCAGATATCAGCAGTATAGAGAAGATACAGCAGCGGACCCAAGGCGGAACCCTGGGGCACCCCAAGAGGGGCAGGGACCCAAGCAGATCTGGACGACCCAAGAACTACACAGTTTGAGCAGTCAGATAGGAAGGATTTAAGCCAATCAAGAGGCTGGTCCACTAAGCCGAAAGAAGTGGAGAGGCGCTGCAGGAGAATCGAGTGGTCCACAGAGTCAAATGTTCATTCCTCACTTAAAAACTGCCTTATTGTGAGTCATTGTTGGACTGGGAGCACTTCTCCGTAGTTTACTTTGAAGGTGCGCTAGAAATAAAACTCAATGATGATGAAGATGATGATGATGATAATAATACAGTACAGTACAGGTAATACCCCAAAAGAAAAAGATCTTAAAAAGGAAGAGAGATATAGATAGATACTTATCTAGTAAGAAGAGTCGCACGTAGAGTGGTGACTATGGAATTCCATAAGGAGAGTCAAACGATGGTAAAGAATATATATTTGTTGTAACAGTTAATTTAATTAATTAATTTTAATTAATTTTGATTAATTAATTTCAATTAATGATCAGGTAAGATCTTTCGCTGATGCTGCCAGTTTGAATCGGTGAGATGCCATTAACAGTCTCAAAGTCAAGGTACGCTCTCGCCCCACTCATTTCTCATTGAATTGTCTGTGTCAGATCCTTCACCACCGTTGTCCATTTGAACGGATGCCACGCCAGTAAGGTTCACATGTACCGACCTTGACTGAGACTTAGGTATATCTCTTAAAATAAACCACTATCGGCATAGCTACCATCACAATCACCACAGCCTTCTTCTCCTCCACCATTGTCACCTCATCATCACCTACATCAATATTGATGTCCGGATTCTTATCATATAGTCATCATCGTTCTAGCTGTGATCACCATCATAATGGTCATTGGTAACACCATCACTGTCATCATCGCCTTAAGAAACCATATGGGGTGAAGTTTGTACTACATTAGTGTAATGACATGCTTTCAAGTAACTAAGTAATGTTTACTTTGATGCATGTTAAGTCGAACACCAATTCTCAAAGAAATAAGCATCATATACGCAAATACAGAACCACAATGTTTGTGGTATTTTGAAGCCTACACATGTAGTTTAATTTAACCTATTCTGATGACTACTACAGCGCCAAGGACATAATGCACGTAGCATCAATTGTTCAATAATCAATTAGAAAAAACAGAATAAAATGTAATAATAACGGAAGCTTTTGCCGTGGCCAATCATTCATTCTGAAACCGGGACCTATGCGTTGAACGGCTTCTAATTAACCAAAGTCTGATTTCTGGTTCGGATTTCGACTCAGCTGGTCTGACTAATCTGCTCGACCAGATTATTCATGATTACAATCCCACCTGAAGTTATCATTCACTGGCACCTTGTGTATTGTATTAAGGGTACCATATAGAATTCAATAGATCAAATTAGATTAGATTAGATTAGTCTGCTTTTCTGTCTCTGCCTCTAGTCGGCCCAAAAGTTGCAGACCACTGCTAAGTCTTACTGGTCTTACTGGCTTAATCAGGGCAGAAATACCTCCAAAGAATTCACTTGAAGAATCAGTTTATTAACGTGCACCAATAATGACGATCAATATAAGATAAGCTAAGAATATTAAGTGGCCAATTGCCATCCACATTTTGGTGTACAGACATTGCAAAATAAACATATGTCAAAGATCATCTATAGAGCCAATCAAAAGCTTTAAATAACACACACAATCCTAAATCCAATATAAATATTTCAGTGACAGATATCTAACAGACAATATCTATTGATGGGTTAAGGGACATGTACAGTACTTAACCAACTTAAATTATAGGCAGCTTTAACTGGCTGACACCTCAAACACTTGATCACCAACTGCTTACTGTATCACACACATAAAGTAAACAGTTGAGAGCAGAGGCTAGAGCATCCAGCAACAGCTGATTTGGGCCAGTTCAACTGAGAGAGATGACAAGTACAAGAGTGGAGGACATGTGTCCTTGTTGATTTAATTGCTTCAAGGTACATCAGCAAACACTACATGATTAGTTTTGTCAGTCACATGCAAGTCTGCAAACAGGATACAGCAACAGCCCTGTAAATTGCTGAGAGTTAAATAGAATACATTATGTTCTGGTAATAGGCAACAATGAACACTTTGTTTTAAACATTAATTACTAAGATCATTGCAGTTTTTAAGAGTTCTGCCTAAAGAAAGTTCTGTGTTTCTCAACTCTTAGCCACATTTGCAAGTCATGCAGACAAAGTTTCACAATTATCTTACGCTGTACCTCTTGGGTTCGAGTCTGACCTAGTGTAAACAGAAGCATGCTTGCCCTGTTATGTCCAGCTATTCAAAGATTCATGAGTCTTGTGATTGAGATTGTGCTCAACTGATCATGATGCTGAAGGTCATTACAGACTAAATTTCAAGAACACGAGCCAAGCCCTTATAAATCTGTATAATGACCCTTCACAAAACTGTTTGCATATGACTGCTGCCAAATATCAAACAGCGTCATTTGATAGCGCTGGCCTGAGCTGGGCTATAAAAAAACAACCAAATCATGTGATGCCCTAGATTCATGGCTTTGGGACATTGCCATTCTCAATTCCATGGTCTTATGTGAGAAAAATTAGGTCTGAAGTGCACAAATTATGAATGCATCTATTAAGCAGGAAATTCAAAGCAGACACTTAAGGCTAAAGTGAGAAAAAATAGTCAAGACTACTTCAAATGAAACTAAACACATGAAGTTCAGCAACATTCACAATAACTACAGCTTGTTGGCCATATCCCAAAATTTAGCCATGTCTCATCTCATATGTGGGATGTTTAACATTGGCTCCCTTCTCCACAGCGGACTGCATACAGGGTCTGTGCTTTGGTTAGGCGGTGCATTGAGGGACTGGTTCCAAAGTATCTTTAAGAACTCTGTTGTTCACCTTGGGTGTTCACTGTTCAGCGTCGATCCACCCTTTGATCAGCGAACCAAACTGAGCTTCTAGTTCCCCATTCACAGACTTCATTCTCTGTCACTGGTCCTACAACCTGGAATGGCCTCCCTGTTACTGCGCTTAGTTCCCATGGGTCACTCCACTCTGTTCCTTAAGAACCTCAAAACTGTCTTATTTAGCCGTGGCTGGGCCGAGAGCACTTCTGAGTATCCTACCTTGAAGAGGTGCTATATAAAATTCTCGAAATAAATAAATAAATAAACTGTAAAGGCCATTCATTTGCAACCATCAAAATCAAATCCAGGAACCGATGATGAATGTCATGACAATGATAATGATGTGACAATGTTGAAGATGACGAAGATGTTAATGCGAAAATAATGAAGATGACGATTTCAATTATCACGAATACCGAAACTAGCAACAATCATCCAAACTCACAATTTCAATTGTACAACTCAAACTTCTTTCCTACACATCTTCAGTAGGCCCACAGTATGTAGGCCTATGGTTTAGGCCTACTTGTATGTAAACTAAGCAATCCATAATTGTACAAGTCGTACGCCTACCGTTTGTTTTTGCAACTACCAAACATAACATAAAACCAACCACAAATTCTTCTGCACTTCGCTGGATTCTGCTTCAGCACTCCTAATTTCGAAATTTTAATTGGTTTACCTGAGTTTCTGCCTTGGTGATCTTCACGAGCTGAGAAGTAAACATCGAGTTGCTTTGTTTCTCGTACTCGGTGACAGCAACTCTGGCTGCCTTCTGCACATTCTCGTCCTCTGGATCGGCGTAACTCCATCCTCCTGGAATCGCCAAGGATTCCAGTACAAGTAAATTCAGCAAAGTAAAACCGAACACCAGTTTCCGACCGACACCCATCTTGTAAATCTATAAAATAAAACAGCGCAGTTACGAAACAACTCACAAGGCAATGCGTTATAAATAGCTGACCTACTTTCGAATTTAGGTTTTTGACATGCGCGTGATTAATTTATGCAAATATTGGACAAGTAAGTAAGTAAGCTCCTTCGGCTAACAAAAATAACAATATTTTTCTTTAATTAAACGCTTGCAAACACACAGCGCTGTACATGTACTAGTTATGCAGTATTCTTAATTAACATCAAACTTAAATACTAACAGAACAAGTAGAAAAATTTTAATTAAATTTTAATTCCCGTAGCTCAGTGGAGAGAGCGCTGGCCGTTAAACTGAGAGTCAGCCGCGCGGACCCGGGTTCAAGCCTCACACGGGGCAAAAATTTATTTGAATTTTCTGTTAGCTGCCATTGGCGCTTTGCTGTTGTGTTGCTTAACTCGGGTTCTGCTAAAAATAAAAGATAGCCCCTCCCACTCCTGGCTTGGCCGAATCAAGAGTGATCCAGTACTTAGGCCATTAGTGTTAAGTTACCGAACCTGTTGTAGCCGAACTGCGTGTCGTGCGAAGCAGGCCGTATTTCGTATAACTTGTACATGTAATCGTTCTGCGGTTTGTCAGATTGAATGTCAATAAACGAAGATTATTATTATTATTATTAAACCTGGGACTAATATAGACTCTTTTGTGGTACATTTTGTCTTTTTTTAAAAAGGAAATCTGGGCTTATTTCTGAAACCTCAGTGGCAACACGGGGCAATGGGAACCTAGGTGTGGACATCTAGGACGAAATACTCCTTTTTCTAGCCTATAATATAATTATATTAAAAAGCTATTGCATGTTTTTTATATATAGGAGGTCGTTGGTTTACGCCAATCATCTTTGACATGGATTCTTCGTTAAATAAACATCTGACGAGCCTTATAATAAATAAATTATAAGCACGTTCTATCTTGCCCTAATTATTAGACTACTGCTGCTGGTGGTTCGACGGAAAGTCAACAGGTAGGAGCCCTATGAACTCAAAACGACTGAAGGAATTCTGATTTCATAAACGGTATAAGAGTAGGCCTGCATTTAGTTAATTAATACTTTGTGAAACGCAACTAGTAAAGTGTTTCTTTTGACGCAATTCATTGTTTGGTCTAAGCATCTGTTCTCTTGGTCGAAGCTTAGAAATTGTCCTTGCATTGTGAACTGCAACATAATAATTATTATAAGTCCTTTGAAATCTTTTGATTGTTGTTTAGCTAGAATGGAGGATGATCAGAGCAGTACTCCTTCAGATTTCGACATTGAAGCCTTCCGCCAGGACTCGCACGTGAGTTATTGGTTGTGTATACACTTACTTAACATAACATAAGGGGTTTAAGATGGTTAAGGAGATTCGTGATCTGTGCGGGAACCACCACTTGTCACGACTTTGAACGGTTGTGGCAAACATCTTTCGCAATATATCCCACTTATTCTTTTTTAGCTCTCGAAAATACCAGAAACATGGTCAAATATTTTACATTTAGTTTGAAGCATCTAAATGAAGGATTTGTTGGTGTTTGAATCTTTAATATACTGTGTAAATATCTAAAGTCTAATTATTTTACAGGTATATACTGCTGATTAGTTAATTGCAATACCACGAGACTTTTATAACCTTGTTGAGGTGCCATATAAACCATTGAGCCTTCCAGACTCCAGTAGTGAGGCAATTTTCCAAAACCGAACTGAAAAATCTAGTATTTATGTTCCAACAGCAATATATTTAGAATTAATGAACTAGAATTTATGCTAATATGCACAAGCTGTTGTGATACATCTGTGTAAAAATGTTTTAAAATTTAGGTCATTGACCCTAAAAGTAAGTAGCCCTGAATGAGAACTTAACAAGCATTAAACTTATGTTTGTTATTAGTCACTTGTGATTGTGTTTACGTTCTTTTTAGCTCTCCGAAGTATTTGATCATGCGTAGTTTTGTTAGTTAAGTCATTCAAAACACTGTGGTATCGCATTGTGAATTTCAGCATAATTATATAGGTCTTTTGAAATCCTTTGGTTGTTATTTAGCTAGAATGGAAGTGCAAATACAATAGAAGATTGCAGACAATGGTTACACGCTAAAATATGTGACTATCTTGTCTGGTGTAAATTTTTCTGCCATCGTTACAGGTGTCATGCTGGGATGCTTTTAAGAGTGAATTTACTCTGAGGCGTCTTGGTTTCAACTTCAACCGCTCTGATGTTTTCACCACAAGCCAGGTATTACCAGCTTTACCTTCATTCCTATTATTGTCTCTGGATGTTCTCTGTGCTGTTGAATTTTAAAGACTTAAAGCAAGTGCGGAAATCAAGTGTGGAGATAAACTGGAGTTAAGTGAATAAAATTAATAATAACGACAATTTGTATGATGCCGTAACGTGGCCAATGCCGGCCATACTGCTACAAGGGCGCCTCACAAATGGCTAACTAAGCTAATCATGATGATGATGATAGCAGTGATGATAGATGATGATCGAGATAGCAATTAATTAGTAAGGTGGGTTGGGGTTGTGATGGCAGTGGTCATGGTGCTAGAGGTGGTGGTGATGATGCTGGCTGATGATTACATACATATCAGTCGTAGATTTCTTCACTCTGCCATGCAATGTGATCTGATTGTCCATATGGCTCGAACTTCCACAGTGCTGCATACAAGCTTTGCTATGGTCGGTCCATCTTTCTGGAATAAGTTACCTAGCAGTCTCTATGATGAACTTCTTGGTCATTCTTTGCCCCTTTTCCGCAAGCATTTGAAACCATTCTCTTTGATCGTGGTTTGGTGCTGATAGGCTGGGAGCGCCACTGAGGAGTTTCTCTTCAAAGTGGTGCTATATAAATTCATGATTACGATTACTGGTATATTAGTGATGATTATAAAAACATGCATTAATAGTGAAGCTGATGTTAAAAGAATTTACTGATGATGACAGCTGCATTTTACCTTAATCCTTTTTAATTTTATTTTTCAGTGGCCTCTTCCTAGGCTTGCGTTTGTGGCGTACAGACTGGCAGCTGCTGCATATACCGTGATCGTCACATTCATGACCATCGTCAAGTTCGATAACGACATGTGGATCTATCCGTGGCCGGTGTGGCTGACGAATTGGTCGTATCTCACGCTCACATCTTACCTTCTCTGCTCAGCCGTCGTTGCCGTTTTCGGTTTCTTCGATCGTCCGTCTGTTCTTCCGAGCGAACCAATTTTCCGGAGAGCTCTTCCATTTTACCTTAGGCTGAACTGGTTCCTGTTTGTCGTCGCTTCCTCTTCTGCTCTCGTTGTGACCATCGTCTACTTTACGGCCATTTTCCCCAGAATGGGAGTTACGTCTCTTAGCGAAGAGGACGTACACCAGCACGTCATGAACTCGGTGCTCGTCGTTCTTGAACTTGCAGTTGCTGCAGTTCCAATCCGTATTCTGCACTGTGTTTATGTTATGGCCTACGGTGCCATTTACGTACTTTTCAGTGTCATTTACTGGGGGTTTGACCATTCTAGGGTCCTCTATCCAGGGGTCTTGGATTGGAATCATCCTCTCGTATCTGTTGTTGTGCTTCTAGTGTTGGGTGTGCTGGGGATTCCAATTCTGCAGTGCCTTCTGTTTGCAGCTTATCGCTTTCGATTGTGTGTGTACAATCGCATCTATCATTCCAATTTGTAGGAAGTGACGTTTACCATTGAAGCATGTCCATCTGAGACTGATATAATTTTGTATTTACATTTTTAGCTTGGTTTAGGTATGAACTTTAAGGTGTAAAATTTTGCATTCCATTAGGATATAAATTATATATATTTAACATTCCTGGTGCATTACGTTTGCTCTTAACTAGAACAAGTGTTTCTTATCATTTCTATGTAGCAGAATTATTTAATACAAGAGAATATATATAAATAATCCTATATATAAATATATGTGTGTGTAAATTGTGTGTATATACATGTATAATTATAATGGAAGATTGTTTGAAGAGGAAGGTTTAATGCAGGAGAATGCCCCTACAAGATCATACATAAGTATGTGGGATTTAGCATACCATAGGTATCTGTGGACAGCAGAGCATAAAGGTTGCTGACCAAAGACCAGGCCAGCAACATTTTAACCCTTGCCTGGACTGGGAGAAAAAAACCTCCACTCTCAGCCGACTTGTATATGAGAGAATCGTAAATTGCTCAGAACTGTAAATTTAATATACAGATGAATCAACAACCAAAAGTTTATGTTCATATGATTGAATCCCCTCTTTCTGGCCACCATGGGAGATCATTTCCCCAGTTCCTCTTCTTCCCAATTGTAGACGCCACTTTACCAGGCTGTATCATTTGTGGAACTCTAAAATGGATCTATCCTACCTGTTATTCCACAAGAGATTTTGCAGCGTGTATTATATGCCAGTGCGCAATTTAGCACACTGCACACATCCACGATCATGCAATGTTACATATCTTGAGTCTACGACGAGCATATGTAGATTCAGATGTGAAAGTATCACTAATTTTGTGTAAATGTATTTTTCTTATGCATATATTGTAATTAATAAATTAAATTACACAGTTTGTGTCAATTCTTGAATAAATAATTGAACTGTTAATTGTGTTCAAATTATTTTAATGGGCGTTGTTTTTGCATTTTTATGTGAGACAAACCTTGTAAATATGTATATAATTATAGGCCTGGAGATGAATCGAGATGAGGGAGGAGATGTGCCCCTCCCCATTGTCGAAATTGTTTGCATTTCCGCACGTCAATATTGCATTTTAGGCTGTCATTTTAATTAAATGGCTAATTTCGGTGCTGATAGTTGTGGTTTAAGACGTTAAAAGTGTCCCTCCCATTGTTTGCAATTTTTCTTATTTCCACACTGTAATTGTAGCATTTTAAGCTGTCACCTAAAAAAATTTCTCATAAATTCAGTTTACTGAAACACATGGAGTCATGGACTAAGACTTCAATAAGCGTCCCTCCCCTTTGTTTAGACTGTTGAATTCCCACACTGTAATGGTAGCATTTTAGGCTGTCATCTTTACAAAATTGCTAACTCTTTCAATGGTGATAGTCATGGTTTGAGATTTCAGAGGGTCGATCGCATCCAAATTTTTTACAATTTTTTAATTTGCACACACACACTACAACTAGCATTTTAACAGTTCTGTCATCTTTACAAAATTACTCATGATTTCAGTGCCTATAGAGACGTTTTTCAAGATTGCAATAAATGTCTCAACATTGTTTACATTTTTATGTGCACACTGTTACAGTAATGGTAGCATTTTAAGCTGTCATCTTTAAAAAATTGCTCATTCTGGATAAACAGTGGATAACACTAGAAATTTCTAATGATTTTGTGAAATATTTCTGAAGATGGGGAGTTATATAAACATCACCGTTTCCCCACCACAAACCTCGGAAGACAAACCCTCTGTCTATGCCCATGTCAGCTGTCTTGCACACGCTTGAGATGCTGCTGAGACACTAATCAATGGGGCATATCTAATATAACATTTTGTAAAGCGCTTCTCATAGAACTATTCAGAAGTGCTCACAGTGCGGCAGGACACTGAAAAGAGAAAGGTCTTTATGCAGCGAAAGCAAACCAATTAGCTAAATTTAGTGCAGTAGGAAATAGCTAGATCAGTGAACTGCTGAGAAAGTTCTCACAGACACATTCCTAAGTGAATGAGCACTTTAACCAAAGCTTTAACATATCCTCCATGGAGAATCATATTCATGTTGATTACTGGATCAATGCAAGACTGATACGTGGGGCGCGGTGTAGTGTTGGCGTCGTTGCCTTGAAGCCGGAAGGTTTGAGGTTCGAATCCACCTTGCCGCGTAAGGACCTTGGGCAAGTCCTTCACTCACAATTGCTCAGCGCTTCGCCGTGAAACTCCGATGTAGTGTCCGCTCTGCATTCGGGAGCGCCTCTGAGTAGGGAGAGAGCTTGAAGGGGCGCTATAACAAGTGCACATACAAACATGATAATAATGAACAGAAGTAGGGCATAAAAAATTATAATTATTGCAAACACCTAACTATTCAATAGTTCATAACAAAAGCGTCTAGGTACATGTCGAATAAGTTATAATTTAGGATTGAGAATAATTATTAATGCAAGAAAACGGTGCACACGTATTTTCAAATCATAGCGCAAAATAAAATTTTACCACCACACCGCTGCTTTACAACCTTTTTCAGCAGTTGTGTTTAGCAGATTTAAAGTCTTTGATTTTTGTAAAAATAAAGCATGGCAGCTGTTTCAGAAGGTTGTTTTGTAATTTTCTTCTTAGATATTATTTCCTTTACGATTTATTATTCAAATTAAATTTTCACGTAGCTGGCGTAACCATAATAAACTACTCTTGTGCCATCCTTAGCTTCTTTAATTGTAATCGTAAATTCGAAATTTCTACAGCGCCCAAAAAGTGAAGTCGCGGCAATCAGTCTCAGGTGATCAATAAAAACACAATCAGACGTAATTGCAGTATCGGGTCCGTGTGGGTCGGTTCGGGAAAGGTCACGCGACGGAGGTAGGGGAACTAACCCTAACCGACCCTCACGACGCTTAACCTGATCCTAACCGACACACACGGTCCCCGATACTGCAATTACGCCAGGGGAAGTGGAGGAATAAGGATTGCATTTGTGAAAAAGCATTGTTTTAAGTTTCTAGTGAAAGACCTGTGGAGAGATATCGAAGATTCGAAGTGAGGTTCTGGTGAGTTCGTAGAACTTGGGCGATGTTTGTTCGTAGAACCTGGCGGGGTTTGTATAATAGAGGCTGACCATTTAAAGGTAAATTATCGAGTGATTTGCAGATTTTGGTGACGAGGTAACGGAAAGGTGGAGCTGGAATAGTTTAAGTTGGGGAAGGAGCGAGTTGAACGGTTTGAACATTGGAACAACTGACGGCTGGTAGAATTGAAGTGTGTTGTTAGTGATCCATATGACTTTACATTATATTTGTATGTTTTTTAGCCAGTAAAGTGATTTGAGGACAGGCGTGTTGGGGCGGTGGTGTTAGATTTTTCGTGACAGTGTGAGAGAGTATCCAGAGTAGCATGGAGGCAGTTTATTTGTCTCTGTTCAGGGAGATAGAATCACAGTAGTTGAATTTAGTGTAAACTTTCGATGTTGTGATTGTAGTTTTGAAGTCGAGCAGTTGTGCGGATATTGCAAAGGTTCCAGATATGCATGAAACATGTCATTACTAAAATCAATGCGTTGCATATCCTAGAAAAAGAAATTTTTTATTAATAGAGAATATTAATATTTGTAACAACATGATAAATATTGTAATAAATATTGTTGACTTACACTTGGTTGAGCTGTTGTTTACATTACTGAATTATTTCACATGTGAACTTTGCATGCCATTCGAGCTGCTTTGCATTTGTGTTTAGACGACATCATTAAGCGAAAGTTGCTTATTGAGGGAGATGGAGGAAATGACGACAGACGAATTAGCAGTCTCCTCAAAACGTTCGTCAAATGGTGTGAGCCAACAGAAACTCCAGAGGAGAGGTCTGATAATTGCTGCTATAAAATTGTGCTCATGACTGAAAGTGTCTGCAGACTAGAGTTCTGATCCATTTGTTTTGCTGTGAAGATATTCATTGAAACCTCAGGATCACCGATGTTTATGAATTGAGTATTATTATTTATCAGCAATTTATATAGCGCCTGCATGTAGATATGCACATGGCATCAAAACTGATAGCACGCCAAACCCATGCCAGTTAATTTTTCAAAAGGACAGTGTGAAGCACATTTTATGCATCTCCTCTTATACGTGAGTAAATTGTTTAATTAAATTCCTGGTTTGATACATATTTGAATTGCAGTACACACAAAGATATGCTTAAAATTGTAAATTTTTGATGTTGGAATATCTTACAAATACCTGATCTTTACAGTGAAGTTATGATTGAATGACTTTCTATCAAGAATGCAGTACTTTAGAGGGGTAATCAGTTTGTTTATGATGCCATATTGCTTTGAATTCTCTTTGCAGCAACAATACATACCAGAAGATGCTGTCCGTTCTTGCACAGTGTGAGATGACAATGGAGAAGTCAGCGGAGGTGTACGACATGCATGCCAAGGAGCAGGACCATTATGAGATGCTCAATAGGCAGATCGGTAGGTTTTCTGTGGTGGTAGTTATCGTACTGCGGTACTTTTGACTTGTGCTTATAATCGTTCTGCTGTGTTTCTTGATGCACTCGCTTGCTTACATAAGTTGTCTGTACCTACCGCTATCATTTTGATGATACTTTTATTGATTAGAGATGTTTTCATTTGCATTAATGTTGTTATATTGTATTGTATGTAATTTATATAGTGCCTCTCACATAATGACTATTCAGAGGCGCTCAGTTTAATTAATCATTATCACTGTACAGTCCTCTGTAGCCTCTAGCATGTCATTTTGGAAGTAGATATGTAGAATCCTGAAGATGGTTCTGTCTGCGTTCTTTTTCAGAGCAACAAATTCAGGAGGCATACGTGCAGATTGCCGACTGCAAGAATGAACTACTCACTGCTAAGTGTGTTCGAAGAAACAGGCAGGGTTAGTGACCGTTTGGCGCAGTTTGTCAAACCTTTTTAATGGTGGGCCAGTGGCAATATTTTACAGCTTGTGGTGGGACCAGGGTGCCGATGGCACCTGAAAAAAATGGTGTGGAATCTGGAGGCAGCCCGGTGTGCCTGCTCCCAGAATTTTTTCCCAAAGTTCAATATTATATAGTGCATATTTTTAGCATAGAAACAGTCAAATTACGCTTAAGAATCTTGATTTTTTTACCTTCATGCCCAGTCATGGACATTGCATGAAATTCATTAAGCCTTAAAGGTGACAAATTTGAACTCTTCTTCTCGAATTGTGTAGTCATTAGGCAAGGCTTCGTGGACCATAGAAACATTGCCGGTAAACTAAAAATGGCCCCTGGTCTACTCTTTGACACCCATGGTTTAGCAGAAAAAACTTAGTGATTGTGCTCAAAGAACCGCTTAACCATTTACTTACCAAAGTGTAGTAAATGGTATTGGAAATCATACACCCTCGGTCGGTAAAAGGTTAAACAAGACTTTGTCTATCAGAGCAAGAAGCTTTGTACTGAGATCCTGCTTGGTTCTGACGAAGCACATTGACAAGTTTATGTTGCAGTACCATCTGTAGAGTACAGTTGCCACATGGGCTAGGGCTCTTGGCTTGTAATACGAAGAGTAGTGCGGTTTTCAACCTCACCTAGGGCGGTTACTACGTAATTACATTGAGTAAGGTTTTTACTCACAATTGCTCCGATCTGTCGAATCGCTTGAACTTGCGACTGTTAAAACGAGGACATTTTTTAAAATACAATTGCATTTTTGCATTGTGCCATTCATGCTGAAGTGTTTACAAAATCTGTTGATTTAAGTGACTGTTGTTGTTATTAATATGAAGTAGTAACATGATCTGTCTTTCAGAAGATACATGCTGGCTTGAACCTGCATTTTTTAGCTGTTTTATGTGCCAGTGCTGTGATTTTGAACTCTGTGCACTGTGAGCAGTATACACCTTTTAAAAAAAAGTTAATTTTCTTAAATCCTACTTTCTGTACATATTGTAAGGTTTTGCTTAAATTAGTACCTGTTTTCTGATTTGCAGAATATGATGCTCTGGCTAAAGTCATTCAGCAACATCCCGATCGACAGGAAACAATGAGGTATATGCCATTGCAATGAGGTATATGCCATAACAATGAGGTATATGCCATTGCAATGAGGTATATGCCATAACAATGAGGTATATGCCATAACAATGAGGTATATGCCATTGCAATGAGGTATGCCATTGCAATGAGGTATATGCCATAACAATGAGGTATATGCCATTGCAATGAGGTATATGCCATAACAATGAGGTATATGCCATAACAATGAGGTATATGCCATTGCAATGAGGTATATGCCATAACAATGAGGTATGCCATTGCAATGAGGTATATGCCATAACAATGAGGTATATGCCATTGCAATGAGGTATATGCCATTACAATGAGGTATATGCCATAGCAATGAGGTATATGCCATTGCAATGAGGTATATGCCATAACAATGAGGTATGCCATTGCAGCAAAAAACGTCATGACTCGCTCTTCTTCTTCAGGTTCTCTGCCCCTATAGGCAGGTTCGAATGCAAAATGTTGGCAGTCTATCCTTCGTTGTGCCTTCTCCTTGAGTTTTTGGTATCCGTCTTTCATCATCCAGTCTAGCATCATCTGTCTCGGTCTTCTTCGTGTTCTTTCCCCTCCATTTTCCCTCAATCACTATTCTTAGCAGAGAATCTTCTCTTAGTGTGTTTCCAATCCATTTTTTGCAAAGAAGGAGCATATTTGTATTTTATAATATTTTATAGTTTTCATAATTGGTTCTTCATGAAGTACCCATGTATTAGTCTCCGAGCTGCAACAGTTTATTGACTGCCAGGGCTCGGCAATGAATTCCCAGTTTCATGTGTTCAGATTTTTTTAACTGGAGAAATGAAAAACATATTTCAAGGCATGCTAATTTTGAAGGGCTTTTGATTTATTCTTGATTTTTAATTTCAGGAAACTGGAAGAGTTGGACAAAGAAC
This sequence comes from Lumbricus terrestris, assembly GCA_949752735.1. Classification (NCBI taxonomy): domain Eukaryota; kingdom Metazoa; phylum Annelida; class Clitellata; order Crassiclitellata; family Lumbricidae; genus Lumbricus; species Lumbricus terrestris. The sequence goes on from OX457041.1 coordinate 51,529,645, forward strand.
TTGAACTGAACAAGGATATGAAACAATCTCTTCAGTCAAAGGTTTGTAAGAACATTTCTGGATTTCTACAGATCATTCACGGATTTGTTTTAATCTTGTAAACCTAACCCGGTATGTCACTCAAAGCTATCCTAACCCTGATTTACACGCCATACATGAATTGCAGTGTGTAGAGCTGAATGTTGCCTTTTCTGCTTTTTTGTATCACGTTCAGAGGTGGGTAACTATTGATTAGATAATTTACTTATTGTAATTGATTAGCTACAAGATTATCTAATCGATTAGCAGTCTTGCTGTTCAAGCTTCCCTCTGACAATGTACGTTCAGCATGCTTGTTATGACTGAGATGGAGTCAAAATCTTACAGCAAATGTTTGCTCAAGTAGAGATTTGAACCCATAACCTAACAGTTCAACATGCCTCACGTGCAAAGAGACGTAGCTTTTACTAATCGAGGTTGGTAAGTTGCTATAGTTGAATATGCTTTGGCTGTCTTCTTCTTCTCTGATAGTTTTGTCAGCTTTGACCGTGAATGCGATTTTGTTTCAGCTTGAGCTTCGTCGAAAGCAGTTCCATCTTCTCATCGTGTCGCTCCATGAAATGGAACGAATGTTACAAGGTTAGTTTTCATTCTGTTTGTATGTCTCTTTATTTTGTCTGAGCATGTTAATGATGAGTATATCAATGAAATGCATAGAAAGCTATTCCATCTCGTCACTAAAGAGTTGAACAAGAAAACCGATTGTATGCTTTATCCAGCTCCTTTCTCTTGAGTTCTATCTCTCTTTACTCCTCTCTTTCTTAGCTTGTCGTTTTCATTTATTTAACCAGTTTGAATCTACAGTGTGGACTCATCCAACTGAAGTCCTGAAGATATGCGTTATGGTGCAACTGTTCACTTGATCACTCTCGCGCATTCTGTAAGCACTTGAAGACTGTTCTTAATACTGATGGGTTAGCTTGTAAGACTGCTCTTCTCTTCTTAACTTTCCCCAATGGTCTTTGTCCCACTGCATCAACCCAAATCACCCTTGTGATGAGCTGATGATGTTTAAATTGGTGCAACATAAATTACATTACGACACATCCCATTTCTTGGTACACGTTAAATTGGTGCAACATACATTACATTACGACACATTCCATTTCTTGGTGTTTAAATTGGTGCAACATACATTACATTACGACACATCCCATATCTTGGTGTTTAAATTGTTGCAACATACATTACATTACGACACATCCCATTTCTTGGTGGTTAAATTGTTGCAACATACATTACATTGCGACACATCCCATTTCTTGGTGTTTAAATTGGTGCAACATACATTACATTACGACACATTTCATTTCTTGGTGTTTAAATTGGTACAACGTACATTACATTACGACACATTCCATTTCTTGGTGTTTAAATTGGTACAACGTACATTACATTACGACACATCCCATTTCTTGGTGTTTAAATTGTTGCAACATACATTACATTGCGACAAATCCCATTTCTTGGTGTTTAAATTGGTACAACATACATTACATTACGACACATTCCATTTCTTGGTGTTTAAATTGGTGCAGCATACATTACATTGCGACAAATCCCATTTCTTTTCAGACGATGGTCTTTTGGATGAATCAACAATGGATCAGTCTTAGCGTCTGTTGGTCGAGTGCGACGATCTCTTTCCTGTTGTCATCTGCCGCAGTTCAACCGCTCAGAACTCTCTCTTCTCTGCGGCATCTCATGCAGATAGAAGAATTGCTAATCTCATGAAGAAGACGAATTTCTTTAACATGAGAATTCTTTCAGTTCTGAAATGACAGATTCGATGTTCTCTGACTAGGACCTGAGGTTTTCTTGAACTGGGTTGGATGAGAAAAACTATTTCTTCAACATGTATGCTGACTGGTTGGCTGATAGACTAAAAAAACATATGATGATGATGGAGGCTCTTTTTTAGTACCAGTGAGCAAGGGCGGATATAGGAATTTTTGAAGAGGGGGACAAAAAAATTCGTTCTTGGGACAGGGAAAATTTTCGCCTTGGTCGTCGAAAATCTGATGACTTTTTTTAGACTTCGTGGGTGCAGGGAGGGCTTACAGAATTACTCATGGGGGCCACGTCAACTTTCCGAGCCAGAATAGCTGGTCAAAAATGAGTAGGGGAGTTGCTTTCTGTGATGCAGGATATGTGTGGCCTACCTATGTGCACTACTTGATTAATGATTATCTGAAAATATGTATAGCTCCGTTCTCTATCATAGATTACAAGCCGCCATGAATAGGAATGACACATTCTAGGGTCTTACTTTGTTCCAGTCTTATTCTGCCAGCATCTTTCTCTAGTATGGGCTAAATTCCAGGCCTATCTACACATAAAAGAAAAAAATTGATCAAGCGAGATGTGAACACTGAACAGGGTACAGAGAAACTCTCGGTGTCTTTTGCCATTCGAATGCTTGTTTAATATGGCCATGCTTGAGGTCATTTGAGAAGTTTATTAAAGAAAGGTGTAATGTAAATGTCGAGATACATACATTACAGATATGCATCGTAAAAATGACCAGCCTTTCATCCATGAATTCATTTGTAACGCAGCTAGTGTTTGGAGATTATGTGTTTGAGGCATCACGATATCTGATGTAACGCCTTCTCTCGAGTGCAAATTTGATGTAACGCCTTCTCTCGAGTGCAAATTTGATGTAACGCCTTCTCTTGAGTGCAAATTTGATGTAACGCCTTCTCTCGAGCGCAAATTATTATCTGATTATTCTGATATGATCTGCATAAATTCCAATAAAAAAACTACTGCACAGGTCTGTATTAACACTTTGAGTCTTGACAGATTGCTTTCTGTTTATTTGAATGATTTGGTTGACAGGTTTTTATGCTGAGCAATGCAATCAGTTTAACAATCTTTGTGGAAATTGATCAGATCTACAGCTTGCGGTTTTACTTCGTCGGTTGATCAATCAATGTTGCTGGACATTTGCGAACAAATAACTTGCTCAGCTACAGTAACCGACTAACCATCTAAGCAGATATTCAAACCGTTCTCAGTGGTGGCACCACAGTAGGTTGCGGCAGGGGCGTATACAGAAATTTTCAAAGGGGGTCCAAAATTTTCGGTCTTGGGACAGGGAAAAAATTTCGTCTTTGGTCGCCGAAAAGTCTGATGACCTTTTTTTTAGTCATTTGTCGAATTCCCAGGAAAAAGATACCATTTTATCCACCAAAAATAGTTGACTTTTTTAGTCATTTAGTCAAAATCTTGGACAAAAGATACCATTTCCCAGAAAAACCGTACCCAGTTTCCTCCCAAAAATAAGTGATGACTTTTTTAGTCAGGACTACAGTGTTCTTAAAAAAGGCCATCCGGGTTTTCGTACATGTAAAAATGAAACATTTCCATGATTAGCCCCCCTAAAAAACTGAATATATGCATGAGATTTTGACCAAATGACTTTGTCAGAAATTTTGGCGAACGAAAAATGGAAAATTTCCATATGATTTCGACCAAATGACTAAAAAAAGGTCGTCTGAAATTTTGGCAGATGAAAATGGAAAATTTCCTTGTAACCTGCCAAAAACTCTTTGGAATTTTTAATATCTTCTTTACATTTAATATCTTTGACCTGCTCAATAACTCCCCTTGATCCTTCCTGAGTCCTGACATGACCTGCTGAAATTGTGTAGCTTGCATTGTATTATCCGTTTTACAAGACCTTTGGGAGTGTAGCTGTAAGTAATCTGGAAGTCTATGCACTCTTTTTATCAGAGTGTTTCCAGAAGACTGGTAAAACCGACGGCATAGGCGTACGAGGCAGGAGTACAGAGGGGGCAAATGCCCCCCAAATTTCGGGCAAAACTGGTTTTCGGGCAAGCAGACCTGGGAAATGACTTTTTAAAAAAAGGTCATCAACTTTTCGGGCAATTCCGGGCAAGTCTGTTTTTCGGGCGACCACACTGGGAAATGACTTTTAAAAAAAGAAAAAAAGAAAACTTTTGTCCTGGGAAAAAGTTTTATTTTCAACGAGATATCAGGATTTTTTCAGGCAGAAGTTCAATCTTAGCCCCCCCCCCACTGCTGAAATCTCCCGTACGCCTATGACTGTCGGACCATGTTACATAATACATACCCTACTCGATACATTACTGAAATATAAACAACGTTAATTGGTGCTATGCTGCCATTCAAACAAATCTGATTAATTATTGGATATACATGCACGTGTCTGCAACATGATTATGCGTGGGGTCTGGGGAAGGATTGTGCTTTCTTTGCTAATGGTGGCTGCAGTACGCATGCATAAAACAAAGCAGAGCAGGCACGATTGTATGGTCGATCGATAAGGGAATCATGCATCTCCCCCTTTGATTCTAGGCAGTGCTGCTGCTGCATTTATCTGCCAATCTACACCTGCTTTTTCCGTTAATTTTACCTGTAACCTGATACTGCAGTGTTGGTGGTTATTGCAGTATAGTAGACGACCTATAATTTATAAAGGCTATAATGCCGCATAGAATGGCATGATTGCTGAATGCTGATTGAGTATCAATCGCAAAGTATGCCAAGTGTATGGTGTGCACTGTTGCATAGGCCCACATATTGTGTTGTATAATTGTATTGGTGGTTTGCTCGGGTGCCATATTGTGTTGTATAATTGTATTGGTGGTTTGCTCGGGTGCCATATTGTGTTGTATAATTGTATTGGTGGTTTGCTCGGGTGCCATATTGTGTTGTATAATTGTATTGGTGGTTTGCTCGGGTGCCATATTGTGTTGTATAATTGTATTGGTGGTTTGCTCGGGTGCCATATTGTGTTGTATAATTGTATTGGTGGTTTGCTCGGGTGCCATATTGTGTTGTATAATTGTATTGGTGGTTTGCTCGGGTGCCATATTGTGTTGTATAATTGTATTGGTGGTTTGCTCGGGTGCCATATTGTGTTGTATAATTGTATTGGTGGTTTGCTCGGGTGCCATATTGTGTTGTATAATTGTATTGGTGGTTTGCTCGGGTGCCATATTGTGTTGTATAATTGTATTGGTGGTTTGCTTGAGTGCCAATAATCAGACGTCGTGTAGTGGACATCTTAGACATGGACTCCTAATTGGAAAAATGTAAGAGTTCATTATATAGGGACCTTGAGCAAGTCCTTCACCACTCGCGCTTTGACGTGAAACTCCGACGTAGTGTCCGCGCTGTAGGCCTAGTCGGGAGCGCCTCTGAATAATAAGCTTGAAGGGGCGCTATGGTAAATGCGATATATATATATATATATATATATATATATATATATATATATATATATATATATACAAACGTATTGCTTAATTGGTAGCATGCATCTGGCTCGATATTGTAAGATTGCATTTTTACCAGCAGTCTGCATATAATCCATATTGCAATATAGGCCTAGGCATGTTAGCGCGTTATTGATTAGCGAGTGCACCTGGAGCAGCCTAGCAATGCGTTTACCACGGTGGAGAGAGACAGACAGACATAGGCATATAGAGGCATTCAGAGAGAGGGAGGGAGACGGACGGACGGACAGAGAGACTACAGGCTTCACGTAGATGCAGCAACACTTGGCCAATCACGTGACCAATATAACAACGCTGGCTGGCGACTTCGTTTCTATAGAGAAGCACTCAGGTGCGGTCAGCCGTGGAGTTCCGCAGGCTATCATCGACGTTTTAGCCTAAACATTGCACGCACGTACAAGTGTATAGACCTAGGCCCTATATACGGTATACATGCGTATAATAATATTTATTAATTTGGATATTTATGGAGTCTTTTGAAATATGAGGCAATGTATTATATTAGGCTAACTCTAAAGTCTCTGCTTATCTCTCCACCTGTACGTAGGCCTAGGCCTACATATCTATTTCAGCCTCTCTGGGGCTGAAGATGCATGTAGCCTATGTAGCCTCAGTGCATGCTTAAAGTGTAGAAAAATAAGTGCCTGGGCGCCCCTTACCTCTCCAAAAGAAGTGCCTGGACGCCTATTACCTTTCCAGGTTGTGCTGGCCAATAAGTGGCAGGACGGCATTAAGATTTTAAAATAAGTGCATGGACGCCGTCCATGACCGTCCAGCCACACTTTAAGCCCTGTGTAGCCTATGTATGTATATGTTTCTGTTTGTATAGAACATACATGTTTTGACAGACAAACATAACGTCCTAATGTGCCATATTTGTCTGACATGAAAAACAAGTTTATTTTCTATCTGGGCGCGCGCGCGCGCGCACACTCACACACACACACACACACACACACACACACACACACACACACGTTGGCCTAATGCGAGACCTCTTTCAAGGTGTGTAGCCTATATTTATAAGTCTATGAGTTCGTTTGGTATGGATGAAAACTGTAATGCACACGTTCTTCTATACATAGCCTATGGCGTTCTAGTTATCTAATATGCTCATTTATTGGCCGTGTAATGGATAACGCCACTATAATTGTGTGCATAGATCTCTAAAGCAGTGCGTTGTAGTCGTCGAACGTCGTGTAATGGCGGCTCACCTGTCTATCGGAAAACGCCATGTCATTGGCGGCTGGACGTGACGCAGCAGAATGCGCTCGTCGCATAAATAGGCGATGAGCGCAGACGACGCCCGAGTCGCTATCAAGGGTTGGCAACGCACGTCACGTCGAGCAACCGCAGAACTTTTCGGCGCTAAAGCATTAATTGGTAGGTCTAATAATAGCAATAATTATTTTGAACTTTAAATTAATCAATCTAATTATAGCAATCATTTGAACTTTAAATTAATCAATGAGCGGCTGCGTGATAGATAGCCTAGCCTACATTTTCGGTTGATTGACTTGAGTGATCAGTCATTCATCTAACCGACTTATTTGACCTATCTATAATCTAAGTTAGGCTTATTGATCGTTATATTGTCCTGTAGGCCTATTATTTTATCTAAGCCCTACATCAAGCCTCTAGGCTTAATTTATATACGAATTACCGGTAGTTCATTTATTAATAATTATTAAAAATGCATTTGTCTCCTATATTCCGTTGTTGGTTTTTCATTGCGAGAATCCATTCATTCTAATAGCGCTTCTTCAAAAGTAGGCCTAGACTACACTCTCCACCGCAGCGCAGCCAAATAAAACTGGAGAAGCGAATGGGAATGACTGACAGTGGCGGCGCCAGGATTTCAGTTTCGGGGGGGCTGAAGCCTCGACGGAATTCTCATGAAAATTTTCTATATTCGCCGCCGAAATTTCTGACGACCTTTTTTTTTTTTTTTTTTAGTTATCGACCGAAATCTTACGAAAATTTTCTATTTTCGCCGCCAAAATTTCTGACGACTTTTTTTAAAAATTTTTAATTTTTTTTTTAGTCGTCAGCCCAAAATTGTGGATATTCCACTGTACAAAATTTCGGATGGCCCTTTTTTAGGGGGGCTGAGCCTCTCGTAGGGGGGGCTTAGCCCCCCCAGCCCCCCCCTAGCGCCGCCACTGATGACTGACGACTTTTAGAAATGGAGCGGAGCATCACGAGGCCATTCCAGGTCGAGGGGCCTACCACCTAGGCCTATAGAAGTCACGGTTTTGCCTGTAGGGGGTTTATAGGACTATAGGCTAGCAGAGGTGCGAGAGCAGCGAGACTGCAAACAGAAGCGACAGCGAAGGCATTCAGCCAAACGGAGGGAGGAAGATCGAGCGTCAAGCACTAGGCTTATATAGGCCTAAGAGTAGGACTATAGCCTACAGACCGCTTTTCATCTATAATTGTGCTAGAGCGTGTTTATTTAGGAATTTAATCATTTTTGTTATTGACAATGTTGATAATAATATTCGTTTTATTGAAAGAATAACCGGTCGACATAACGCGACAGTTAACAAGCACAAAGGAGAGCGAATCAAGCCTATAGCCTAGCAAATGTTATAGCGCTATAGAATCGGTGTTATGAATTTTTTATTGGTTAGGCCTAGTCCAAATGGATGCGGCCTAGGGCGCATATGGTATTTACCAGTAGGCCTACGTCTATAAGAGAAAAATTTATGAAGAACATGATCTTTGTCTTTAACTATAGCTTTGAAAAGGGACGTTTGCTATAATTATATTTTTTGCATAGCATACTGCAGTAACTGTTGTTTTAATTTTCTACTCTGTCTTCACAGAAATCCGTCGAAATGTCTTGCAAACTTCGCTGTGGCGGCAACAAGTACAAGCTGATCTACTTCAACGGCAAAGGTCGCGCTGAGACGATCCGTCTCGTGCTGGCCGCTGCTGGCGTCAACTATGAGGACAAGCGCATCGAGAAGGCAGACTGGCCAGCGCTGAAGCCAAGTAAAATCTTCTATACACTATTATAGAAGAAGTACATGCACACAACAGTGACAACACGCACACACACACACACACACACACACACGCACGCACGCACGCACGCACACACACACACACACACACACACACACACACACACCTACACACACACACACACACACACACACACACACACACACATTTACAGACGGAGAGAGGAATGGAAATAACTGGTTGCATACTTACGGATGTCGCCCCGATTAAATTTACACTAGGGACTGGCACCACATGAGAGTGTCATAATGCCAGTTGCCGATGGAGTCACCACGCGCAATCCTCTGAGCTGGTTCGAACCTGCTATCGTCGGATTGCAGACGCGCCACACTATATAGGCCTATAGATGCCTGCATAATACAGTGTGGCGCTGCACAGTATAGGACTGTGTGCACATGTACAGTAGGATACACTAAGACATTGGGACATACCATTGGCATCAATGCTTATAACTTATAGAGTGTAGAAAAAGAATTAAGTGCCTGCATGATGCTGCTTACCTTTCCAGGGTGTGCTGGCCTAATATTATAGTAATACGGTGGTAGCCTACAAAAAACAATTAGGCTATTACCCGATTGTAGCATCGAACAGTTTGAAAATTGAGATGCACTGGTTTACTAGAACTATATATCTTTTTTCCAGGATGTTAATTGTTTGTGTTGTATTGTTTGTGTGCAGCCACTCCATGGGGAAGTCTTCCGCTTCTGGAAGTGGATGGAAAGACGATCGGACAGAGCATGGCCATCGCCAGATACGTCGCCAGAGAAGCATGTAAGGACGAAACGACGGACGGACAGACGAAAAGGACTGAAGGACGGAGAAAGGAACGAAAGGAAGGACTGAGGGACGAAAGATTAAAGGAAAAGGACTGAAACGATGGACGAATGGAAAAATGGTTAAAGGGTGCATGGGAAGGACGAAAGGAAAAGGACTGAATTAAGGACGAAAAGGATTAAAGGAAATGACTGATGGACAATAAAGGATGGAATGCGACTTAAAGCCAATAGATGGATAATTAAGGAAAGAACAGATAGAAGGACGAAAAAGGACAACAGGTTGATGGCTGCATTGGACTGCACACATTAATTGTCTCCAACTTCTTCTCTTTTGATTGTTTTCTTCCGTAGTTTGAATCACTCACCACCATATCTGTCTATAGCCTAAACAAAACTCGTATCCGTCACTCATGGTGAAATTTCCACTTCGGCCTACATTCAAGAAGCTGCTTGTAGGCCCTATGCAAAATAGTCCGGGTGCTATATAGTGCGATTGGCATTCGAGTGATCGATCCGAAAGGCTCAAACCCATGCCAGGACACTGAGGACAGACATTTCTGACGAGATCTCTGTTCAACATGCGCCCATAACAAACTCAGTTAAACAGCTGAGTGCATTTACCGTACAATGTCGGTGTGATGATCACGATGAGCAGTGGCGGATCCAGAACGTTTCGAAGGGGGGGCCAAAATTTTCGGTCTTGTTGGTGGAACATGGGGGGAAAATTTTCCGGGAAAAAAGTTGATGACTTTTTTTTTAGTCATCGACCAATTTTCCGGGGAAAAGATACCAACTTATCCGCCAAAAAAGTTGATGACCTTCTTTTTTTTTTAGTCATCCATTAATTTTTCAGGAAAAGAAGATACCATTTCCGAACGGGGGGCCGTGTCCCGTACGATTTTCTAATAGGGGGGCCAGATGTCCTGTTTTTCTCTCCCACTACATGTGTTTAAAACCAAATGGGGGGGGGCACGTTCCATGCAATTTTTAAATGGGGGGGGATGGCCGGATTGACCCCCCCTGGATCCGCCTCTGACGATGAGACGTATAAATTATGGTACAATTGCAACACACATAGGTCTATTTATCTTTTTATGCACACTGTGTCTTCAATCTGCATAATTTTAATTATGTCCTACACTATTTGTTTGTCCGATGAATTAGGTCTGGCTGGGAAGTGTGGTGTGGATCAGGCTATCGTCGATTCCATTGTCGACAGCATCACCGATCTGAGAGAGAAATTCATCAGTTTGATGTTTACGGCAGACGAATCAGCGAAGGTAAGCGCAGTTCCGCACCTCATCTGTATTCTATGCGAATCTCTAACACTCCCGATGGAATTAAGGGAGTTATGCAGCAAGAGCACAGCAGGTTTCACTCCCAGTACACTAGTTGTGGTATATGCCCTAACTGATGTAAGATTACATTGTAACAGCTCTTACAGTTGTAAGCATGTTTCCACATTATTATGAATTACAGAAAAGATAAATATTTTTATGATCCCTATTCCTGTTTCCTGCACTTGTTATGAAAACATGTTGCTTGTTGTTTCAGGAAAAAGGTCTCGCGAAATTTAACGAGGAGACTCTGGTGACGTCTTTGGGAAATTTGGACAAAGCTCTTGGAGGCAAAAATTACTTCGTGGGCGACAAAGTAGGCAAAATGGTTTCCTCTATATGATATGTAATTACCGGTAGTCAGAATCAAGTTTAATCTTGTCTGCATCACTTTTAGTTGGAAGAATTGCTGTGGAGTCATCTGGCACTCATCTGCAGATCATCTAAGTTTCTCGGCTTAGTTCAGGGGCGGATACAGAAATTTTCGATGACCTTTTTTTTAGTCATTTGGTCCAACTTGCCTTGAAATATATCACCTTGTCACCTTGTGCCTTTAGTTCTAGGAACTCTAGCGACCGTCATGACTCATGACCAACCTTCTCCACTCCGTTCTGTGTAACATCACTCAGTTGTTCAAGATTCATCCCTGTCCTCCTGTGTACGTCCTCCATTGACAGGCGACGCTCGAGGGTCGAGACACGTCAATAGCGGACGTTCGAGAGTCGAGGTCAGTAGGCGGATTAATAAAAATAAAAATAGTTTTTTGCCTGAACAGAAGTTGGATTGATGAAGAAATGATTCTTTGCCAATAATTAAGTAGAAAATTGGAACGACGACAAAATTCTTTGTTTAAATAAACGTTGGGCATTGACATTAGTAGGCTGCTTACTTACCAACAGGGGCATTAATTTGCTAAAGTATAACAGAGTTTGTGTTTCTGCAGTTGAGCCTGGCTGATCTTCATTTCTACGGAGTCTTTGAAGCGATTGTGGGCTTCAACCCAGGAGCGTTGAAAGGTCATCCAAAGCTCAAGGACCTCTTCGACAGAGTTGCCAGCAATGCCAAAGTGGCCGAATATCTAAAGAAAAGACCAGCCACAGACTTCTAAAGTCAAAAACGAAACAAAACGCTGAAAATGGTCAACTAGCCATTTTAGCGCATCGTATTATTGCATTGAACCTATCCTGTATTCTAGCGTATATTATTATTTCTGTTATCTTGGTATCTGATTGTGTAAAAAGAAGTTTTACTGCAAGATATCATGAAAACCATTTAAATAATTACATAAGCTAAAATACAGGGCATGTCCAATGCAGTAATTGAATGTACGCTAAAATGCAGCTTTGACCTGAATTCTACGTTAGAACTATATTTAAATACTCACTGTAACAGTAAAACATAATGAAGATGACTCAGTAACCTGAGGTCTAATGAGAAACTGGGGGAGCCATACTGCATATACTCCACCCCACAAATGATCTCGTCAGAAGAAATCTCGTTCCTCCCAGGTCTGAGAAATATGGGGATAAAAAAAACATCTTGACACCACCAGAATCTCATGGCAATTACCCTGAACACTGGATTAAGAAGCCAGAAGGATGTTCAAAGATGAATCCTCTCTCCCAGGAGAAATAATTCTGCATTGAACTCTCATGGGAATCTATATTAAACACTACATTCAACATATATATGAATTTAGAAACACTGGCTGGATCGAGACTCGAACGCCAAACATCATTCAAATATAATCTGCAAAAACTGTTGCCATTCAACAGAATTTCATGATCAAAGAAATGAAATTACTACGATAACTCACAATATGCTTGTTCATCAGTGGCGTAGCCAGGAATTTATGAGATGGGGGGGGGGGTTATGGCCTGGCCGGAAGCCCTTCCTGACACCAACCCAACAGTACTGCAGTGAATAAAAAGGGAATAAAGTAGCAAAGGGAATAAAATAAGAAAAACTTAATACAAACAATTGTTTTTTAAAGTGGATAAATAACCTTTTAAAAAACCTTTTCCTAAGCCAATGGGGGGTTTAACCCCCTAAGCCCCTTGTCTACGTCACTGTTGTTCATGTCACAATCATGGGTTTGAAATTTAGAATGTCAATTAAACTGAATGGCATGCCATAATGAACGTTAGAGCGAACAACTTAGAATGTATAAGTGCATTTATTTCAAAAGGACTGTTTCTACAGTTTATAACTAAACTGTAACTATTTAAATTACGGTACATTTAATTTATACATTAGAACCAGTTTACTATACGATATGTATACTGGTATTTGGAAAAACTGTATCTTGTTATTTTCTTTGCTATTTTAAATCGTGTTTTCTTGCAATTAGGCTGCAGACTAACGGTTTCGAATACCTTAGCAGTTGTGTGTAAGCGAAGGGTAACTTGAAATAAATACATGTAATGACATTGAATTCGTTTGGCTTTCACTTTGATTTCTCTCTTCAGTCTATACTGGTCCATGTTGCTATTAAGTTCTATCACTAGCTGCATTCAAATAAAAAATTAACAAATACAAAAGACTACTTGCAAATTCAACGTTACCTATCAATCACTTCATCTTCAGATAAACTCAGCCATCTCACATGAAATCTGTCTGTCACAGATAATTATCTTCACTTATTAAATTCAAATTGGCAAACCACAGTTTGATTTAATACATGAAACAATAGGAACACACAAACAAAAGGTTAAACCAAGAGTCGTATTCTCCAAATTTCTAAGCATCACTCGAAAACCAGCGGCGCCCGCAGGATTTTTTTCTTGTACGCACAGAAATTTTCGAACAGGGAAAAATTTTCGTTAGGTCGCCGAAAAAACTGATGACCTTTTTTTTTTTTTTTAGTAGTCATCAACCTAGAATTTCCCAAAATCATACCTTTTCTATCCGCCGAAAAAACTGATGACTTTTTTTTTTTTTTTTTAGTCATCAACCTAGAATTTCCCAAAAACACATACCTTTTGGGTCATCGCGCTGTACGCACTTACCTATGTGCGTACGTCTGCGGGCGCCGCTGCTGTACGCACTTGCATAAGTGCGTACGCCTGCGGGCGCCGCTGTCGAAAACCAACACCCCCACCAAGCAGATGTTGGCTGTTTAATGTGTTCATTGTGCTTCTCAGACTACTCTACTCAACGCTTAATTGAAATGTTTACCGATATTATTAAAATTCATAAAAATTTCTGTGATTCCACAAGTGCTTACTGTTTTGATTGTTCCCATTCTCATTAAGTAAAAAAAAATGAGACTACATGTAAAATTAGAGCTTCCTACACAGTTCTTTTCCCTTTCCAATATAAACATATTTGCAACACACACACACACACACACACAAGAAATACCTCCAGCTTGAAATTTCTTTCTCTAGGGCAGTGCTGTCCAACGTGCGGCCCGCGCGAGGTGATTTCAAGTGGCCCGCCAGGACTCAATAAATTTGTGCACTTTAATTGTGTAAAATGAAGTAAAGGATAAAGTCACTGATCAACTTCAGCTTTTATTTTTTTATTGATTTTGTGACAGTTACCAATTTGGACAGCTACCAGGAAGGTCAATCCGAAAACTAAAATTACTCTCTTGAGTTCGTTCTTTTTCTAGGGTTAGGTTCCTGTATAGTCCACTTGGAGATTGACCCACGACTTCTGGTTTTAACGACTCTTCTTATGGTACTCAATTAAACTCACTTCAGGGCAGGAGAATGGAATTCGCCAGTCATAAATTGGACCTTAGCCAAAAAATTGACTGGGCGACGTAATGAAGAGCTGAGCGGGCCAAACTGTGTCTGGGCGACGAAACTGAGCGCGAAGCAGGGTTAAACGCCACCTTGCACGTTTTTGGTGCTCAACTATTGTGGAGCATGACAATTGTCGTTTGTGTAGTTTACATGACATCATTCATTATTATTATTCCTGTGGCGATTGTCGAACTCTCTCGATAAACTGCTCAAGACTTTCCTCTTTGGTCATTGCTGGGTCGGGAGCATCTCTAAATAGTTATCTTGAACGGGCGGTGTATACATTTCATAACAGATAGGTTATAGGTTATAGATTAATAGGTAGGTCAGAATCATTCCATATTAAATTCAATATTTACTCGTTTCAATGTTAACATATCAACAAATTTTGAGTTTACTGTTGCGGCCCTCGGTTTCAAGAATCTTGCTTTTGCGGCCCATGGTACCAAAAAGGTTGGACAGCACTGCTCTAGGGCTATATTCCCAAGAGATAGGAAGAGCAGTGGGTGTGGGACTCAAGTTGGTTTCGAGGGACTCCCAATAAAGACTGGAATCTTGGCAAACATGAAGACATTCAAACACGTATAAAACCTTCAACAAGTTGCATAGTTTAGACAACAAATAGCATCCATTTTACACCAGTCATTAGGATTTGAACCCGAAACCGTTTGTTAAATTCTCGGTGACATTAACACGAAACCCACGTCGATTATTTCTAAGTTAGCTGTAAATTTATGTAGCACTACTGCAGAGAAACTCATCAGAGGTGCTCATCCTATAGCATAATTATGCTCATGTTCCCGTATCACTGGAAGGACTCATGATGATGATGGCCATTGCAGTGAAGTACAGGGCACCAGTGTTATCTACATGTAATAATAATAATAATAATAATAATAATAATAATAATAATAATAATAATAATAATGACAGTTTGGCATGTTGGACCACGATTTTGAACCTACGTCGCATAGGAGAAAAGCATTGCACTAGCAGCTCTAGGTCACTGTGGGCTCGTGCTTCACATGTCCAACAAGGAGTAGGTAGATCTTTGGATGCGGCAGTGATATGTTAAAACATAGTGTGATCAGACGTTCACATGATTTTAAATGACACTAATGTGTTGGAAAGTGCAAGTTTAAAGCGATGTAGCAACAGATTGCAATAACATGATACATGTAAAGCATCGTAGAAGTTATGTGCTACTGACGATGCCATAGAAATTGTCGTCATTGCACACCATTACATCACATGTAATTTGATACATTTATTTAAAGAAGTAAGAAATTATCACAATAATACATTATTCTTGATCTAATTCATGAGCAATTTAAAACTGCATCTCAAATAAAGTTTTCATTGTAAAGAGACGTCCCAACAGTTTTTTTAATGATTGTGCAAGCATGTAGGTAGATATGCAATGCAAGCATACATCGATAGCGCATCCAGGAAGACACCCAAAATACTAATCAACTGTCATTATAATCAACTTGCCTATTTACATCAAGTGTCAACGAATTCGACTGTAATTCAATCTGGTGATCCAACTTTGACCACAAACGAATAATTATTCAATGTGAAAATTGATCACTATGCAAAAGCAATCATAATCTCCAAATTTCTAAAGTGCCACTCGAAAGCAAAGTTGGGGCACCAGCTTATTCGCGAGTGCTGCATTGAGTCAAAAGGGGTGACCGTAAGAGTAGTCCAAAAGAGGTCCGGGTTGGTAGATGTAACTAACGTTAGTTAGTGCTTACATAATTTTCATTGGAAATCTGAAACTATACTATGACATCCTGAAAAAATCACTAGAAAAACTCAAGCATTTTAAAACGAAGTCTGCAACATAAAATCTAAACAAAGTCGCATCATGTCGTACAAGTTACATTGTTTAGATTAAACGGTCCTACTGAATCACCCATCAGGCAGCGAATCCAAATGTTGTAGCTGACCGCAAGTCTGATATCATCTGCTGAAAATTGGTGAGATGTCTTCGAAAGGATCCAGGCCATGTAGTCGTCGACTCCATGCTCCTGAATCCAGACCTCGTACCGAATGAATCGGTAACTGATAAAGTCAAGATTCACCGGCGGTTTCCACGCAATAAACAAAGACACTGGACTCGTCTTATCATCACTTGGATTGCACGTGATGTTATTGACGTATGATGGGAAGATTCTGCTGGTCTGGATCCCAGTAGGAGGTGATGCGGTCGAATCCATATCCACGAAAATGGACGGCTTTTCCAGGTGATCGACCTTCAACTGTATCAACCGTACCACGGACTCTATGTCGACGGTCGTGTCCTGGTAGATCCGGAAGAGCCACTCCGGATCCCGACAGCACAAGTGACGTGGAACTTCCGTGCTGTGGATAATTCGCTGCTGTTCCTCCAACCCAAGATGCGCAATTCCACCCTGATCCCACATGCGATCTACATGGGTCACCGATTTCAACACGTCCATATTCCGCCATGCCACATACTCCACCTCCATCCCTGGCATGCCGACCAGAGTCCTGTAAGGGGTGTAGTGGTCCGGATTAACCGCGTACGGAAAGAGCTCAACGAGTATCGAACCCGGTGGTAGGAAAAGCGCCAACGACAGAAGCGACCCATGCATTCCGAGCAACACGTTGGCCGTTGACAGAACACGGATCATGTCAACGAGCGAATGCGTCTCTATTGCCATGGTGACGACCTTCATGTGAAGCGATTGGGCAAGCGCCAACGTCAGGTCAAACTCGTTCGTTATGAGGCGGTTGGATTTTCGAGTGAGGACTACGGCTGTTTGGGTATTCGTTTCATCCTGCTCTTCTGTTTCTGTCATGTTCAACATGCTCTTCATGAAGCGGCCGAATCTCCTTAGATCCCAGGATGTCACGCTGCGATTCTGTATCGGACCCTGTGGCACTGCGAACCCATACTGATACCACGTCGTGTGCTTCGACAGCCCAACAATTGCATTCGTAAAGCAGATTGGCTGTCCAGAAGCATGTAAGTCTTTCCTATAAATTGGTGGCAGAGAAGAGAACGATTCATACAGCCGCCTGAACGGTCCAGGATTCAATCCATCCATCAAGACAAGATGAACATCAAACCGTTCTAACTCAAACGAAGACATTTTTGTATTGTATTCCGTATCCATGGTAACCAGCGTGTGGAACATCGGAAGCAGATCGTCGTGGATCACGTGCATTAAGTTTTCCGGATGGAATCGGCGAAAGACGAGACTCTTTCCACGAACAACTCGAACGTCGTCAAGAAGGCGTCGGGATTTCGCGTACAACATATCCATGTAGTTGAAATAATTGACGTTGTGATCGCGCACGGATGAGAGGTCCAGCAGGGCCGGGTCAAACCGATCCGCGGGAAGTCCGACGTAGACGCTGTCTTCGCCGTGAAGAAAAGCGAACTGTTCTTCGTTCGGGAGGTAGTAAAGATTGCGAAAGCGGCAGATGCGGTCGGTGTGTTGGTCGCCCCAACACCAGACGGACGAGGCGCCGAGACGTGAAGGCTGGTCTACAGTTGCACCGTCTTCCCCCGAAATATTTCCAACTGATGATGACTTGCATGATGATGTTGACAACATCTCGTCATGTGGTTGGCCGTTGCCAGATGAGAGCTTCTGCCTCAGCAGCCAGTGCTGTCTTGCGAGGTAAGCAAGAGCCACAGACATGAGAAGATGGAGGAAGAAATGAGACATAACCAGTAACTGAAATTGAACAGTGCAACATCCTCTGTATAGTTGGCTATCGGTAAAATTTCTATGTATGTATGAGAAGGAAAAACGAGTTTAAGTGAGTAAGCAAGTGGCACGAGATGAGTTTTAAAGTTAGATCTGAGTTACTTCAGGGAACTGACAGGACAAAGCAGTAACTTCTGCGATCAGGGCATGCCAATTTAGCAAAAACTAAAATGAACAAGTGGCCTTTCGGATTGCTGGTCCACATGCTTGAAACAGCAGTCTTGCTCCTATTCAGGATGCCAATAGCCTTTAAGTATGTAAAAAAGTTAAAACTGTACTTGCCATGTATTAACTCCAGCATTAGCATTTGCGCTAAAAGCAGACAGTTTTGCAAAGCATGCTAGAAGCAGTTGTAGCTTGCTACAGACCTTGCAAAATATAAATTGTCGTAGTTACAATTACAAAATCCCTCTCTTACATGACATTGCGTGGGCTGCAACATAAGTAAGCAAGTAAATATATTCTTCATCAACAAATTGCCAATCGCACTCTGGTGAACAGACATTCAATAAACACAGTAAAAAAGTATACATAGCATCGATGAAAACATTGCTTTGTGATTCCGCAGAGCAGAAAAACCATATACAGAACGACAAGGTGAGGGCCGTACATCAGTAAAACGACGAAAACGCATTATGAGATTGAATCGTAGTACGCCATGGCAGGAATCTATTTTCCCGGCGAGACACAGATATCCCAAGCGTACGATAAATAACAAGAACCGAGCCAATCACGCGCCATCCGATAAATTGATGATTCAAATTATTGTCAGTAGATACGTATTTATGTCTGACATCAAACATATGCCAAATCTCATGGCATCTCGTGAAATTGCAGCGGCATTATGAGCAATACACTCCATTGGTATCAGATGATTCAAGTGGCACCTCAGCATTGAACTGTATACAACACATTCTAGTGGCATCAAGGAATTCATTCTAGTGTCATCAAGGAATTAATTCAAGTTGAATCAAGGAATTCATTCTAGTGACATCAAGGAATTCATTCAAGTGGCATCAAGGAATTCATTCTCGTGGCATCAGAGGCATCAAGGAATTCATTCTAGTGACATCAAGGAATTCATTCTAATGGCATCAAGGAATTCATTCAAGTGGCATCAAGGAATTCATTCAAGTGGCATCAAGGAATTCATTCAAGTGGCATCAAGGAATTCATTCTAGTGGCATCAAGGAATTCATTCTAGCAGCATCAAAGAATTCATTCTAGCGGCATCAAAGAATTCATTCTAGTGGCATCAAGGAATTCATTCTAATGGCATCAAGGAATTCATTCAAGTGGCATCAAGGAATTCATTCTAGTGGCATCAAGGAATTCATTCTAGTGTCATCAAGGAATTCATTCTAATGGCATCAAGGAATTCATTCTAGTGGCATCAAGGAATTCATTCTAATGGCATCAAGAAATTCATTCAAGTGGCATCAGTGGCTTCAAGGAATTCATTCTAGTGACATCAAGGAATTCATTCTAATGGCATCAAGAAATTCATTCTAGTGGCATCAAGGAATTCATTCTAGTGGCATCAATGAATTCATTCTAGTGGCATCAAGGAATTCATTCTAGTGGCATCAAGGAATTCATTCTAATGGCATCAAGAAATTTGTTCTAGTGGCATCAAGGAATTCGTTCCAGTGGCATCAAGGAATTCATTCTAGTGGCATCAAGGAATTCATTCAAGTGGCATCAAGGAATACATTCAAGTGGCATCAGTGGCATCAAGAAATTCATTCTAGTGACATCAAGCAATTCATTCTAATGGCATCAAGGAATTCATTCTAGTGTCATCAAGGAATTCATTCTAGTGGCATCAAGGAATTCATTCTAATGGCCTCAAGGAATTTGTTCTAGTGGCATCAAGGAATTCGTTCAAGTGGCATCAAGGAATTCATTCTAGTGGCATCAAGGAATTCCTTCTAGTGGCATCAAGGAATTCATTCTAGTGGCATCAAGGAATTCATTCTAGTGGCATCAAGGAATTCATTCTAGTGGTATCAAGGAATTCATTCTAGTGGCATCAATGAATTCATTCTAGTGGCATCAAGGAATTCATTCTAGTGGCATCAAGGAATTCATTCTAATGGCATCAAGGAATTTGTTCTAGTGGCATCAAGGAATTCGTTCCAGTGGCATCAAGGAATTCATTCTAGTGGCATTAAGGAATTCATTCAAGTGGCATCAGAGGCACCAAGGAATTCATTCTAGTGACATCAAGGAATTCATTCTAATGGCATCAAGAAATTCATTCTAGTGACATCAAGGAATTCATTCTAATGGCATCAAGAAATTCATTCTAGTGGCATCAAGGAATTCATTCTAGTGGCATCAATGAATTCATTCTAGTGGCATCAAGGAATTCATTCTTGTGGCATCAAGGAATTCATTCTAGTGGCATCATGGAATTCATTCTAATGGCATCAAGGAATTCATTCCAGTGGCATCAAGGAATTCATTCCAGTGGCATCAAGGAATTTCGTTGGCAGTATGCACATCACTAGCATCAGTCCACTCAGGCATTCTGTGTACCAGGGTTTGTCTGATTGGAAAATCATGTGTAAAGGCATTACAATGCTACTGATAATGATACATTGATATCCAGTACCAACTGTCTACTGCATTGGTCATGGGCTATTTTGATTGCTACAGGTTATTTCTGTGGCAACGAAATGAATCAAGAACTTTTAATGACAGACTTCCTTATTGTATCAAATTGTAATAATTTTCTTTGCTATATTGCGTGCATGGTATTTCTCACAAGTGTTGAAGAAAAGACATGCAAGACAGAGAAGCTCAAGGGCTTCAGAAAATCATACTTGACTATACTTATAAATGCAAATTCTGTATATGGTACTGCAAATATCACAAAAAATGCAAAAATCTACAGGCGCAAGATATAGACAATAGTCTATCAGATGATCAGCACATCTGATATCAGACGTCAGTCTGCAATGAGTCAGGCAGGCTGGACCGCCGCACTGGCATTTTGCACCATGATTTCCATTCCTCCCAGGACCTGACCTGTAAAAGTCTCCAGCCAATGCACACACACTGTTACACTGCAATCTGAACAGTGGATGCAAATCTTGACCACTGAACATTTGGCTACACACAGCCTGCAGACACAATCCCATAAACAACACTGCTGAGAGGAACGCACAAGTGATAATGAAGATGATGATGATAATAATGATGATGACGACAATGATGAAGCAACTTAATTTTCTGATATGTTTATGTATAGTATTATTTAACTTGGAAGCAAAAATTGTCAGCAGCATTGCATGATTCGATCGTGGAGTCAGACAATTATCTAGATTAGATCATAATATTGATAATAGATTACACTGAAGATTGCCACAAAAAACAATCCAGCAGCTTAAGTAATTATCACTTAGTGATTATACAAAGCATGCATTTCAGATGTGCAGATACGTACAACAGGAATTAAATATTAATGATGCACAGCCTATAATCTTCTGCAACGGTCTGGCGCTGCATGGAGGGTCTGGCTCCCATGTACCTGCGGGAGCTCTGCTGTCCCACCTCTGGTGTCCAGCGGCAATCTGCTTTCCGATCAGCTGATCAAGTTGAACTCTTAGTCCCTCACTCGTGGATTACTATGATGCAGCGGCAATCTTTCTCTGAGGCTGGCCCTAGAACCTGGAATGGGTTCCATGTTGCACTCCGTCTGGTGCCCAGCGGTCCAACCACTATGTTCCTTTCAAACTGAAAAACTGTTTTATTTAGCCATGGTTGGACTTGGTAGCGCTTCCGATTAAATTACCTTGAAGGTGCAATATATAAAAACTCAATAACAGTAATTCATTCACTCATTCATTCGCTCATTCAGAGCATAGTAATAATAATACTAAACAAAAGTACTTACATGCAGAGCAAAAATTCCGTAAAGCTGCTTCTGAGTCCAGATCCAGTGCAATGGAGTCCAATCAGAAGTGATGCTCCCAAACATTAAAAGGGAACAATGGCAGATGCCCGTCGCCAGCTTTCCTTTTATAGGACAACAGCTCGTCAGCTAGAAATCTAATTGGACGCGGCGGATTAGACGGAGAGGCCACCGGATGGATGCATTCACCGCTTCATTGCAACATACAATCCGCCTATCATCCGGAATATCCTCCAGGATTCCTCGCGCTCCATAATCTATAAGTATTTTCAAATCAGAACTCAGATCCTCTGTTAAGACCGATTCATCTGTCAACTGATGATCATATTGTGGCGAAGGACGTTAGCTCAGAATAATCCCCGGATTAACAGCAGATGATTAGAAGTACACCTGCAACCTCTTACAGTCCTTTGTTGCTTAATCCCTTCCTATCAGAAAGTCCATCAAATTCCCAATCAGAAAGATTAGCTGCTCTGAGAACAAAATGTCAAATTTTCTAATGAATACAAATCTTCGTATGCTTTCAAAGACGTAAAATCTGTTGAAGGCAGAAGATTAAAGGATGAATTTAACTTAAATTTAACGTCAAGACATAAATGGCAATGTATTAATGCATGCTATAAAATAAGATCTATGGAAGACAAGTCAAGGCAAGGGGAGGTAAATTAAAGACAGGTATGGTAAAGAAGAAGTGGTTTGGCAAGACCTATCTTTAAATTACCACTCCATAGTGGCGATTTAAAGATAGGTAAGGTAAGGCAATCAGAGGCAAGTAAGCTATGACAAGGCAAGGACGCGTAAAGCACAGGCAAGGACGCGTAAAGCACAGGCAAGGAGGCGCATGGCAATAATATGTAATGCAATGAAAGGATAGACCTGGAAAGGATACGAGAGGTAAGGCAAAGCAGGAACTTTAAGGTAATGCAAGGAGATGCAAGGTAAACCATTTGAGTAAATGCAAGGCAAGAAAATGTCAGGCAACGCAGAGTGGGTAATCGTAATTGTAAATTCGAAGTTTCTAAAGTGCCACTCGAAAGCCAAGCGCAAGGCACCAGCTTATTCATGAGTGCTGCGTTGAGTTAGAAGGGTTGTCCATGAGAATAGCCCATGGTGGGGTAGGGCAAGGAAGGGCAACACCAGTAAATGCTCAAGTGTCAACCATTTTTAAAGGCATGGTCCATAGGTAAGAGGATTTTTCAGTGGCAGTTGTTCGAGGCAATACAACAGAAATCCACAGGAGACCAGCAATTGGATTCAAGTCAGTGCACACGACTCAGTGCCACGAGAACTTCCAACGTTCAGTTCCTGTGAAGACTATCGCTTTCCTCAACATCATCATGGTTGTCATCACCAACATAATCACGATCTTCTAAGTCAATTTCAATCACCTCTACAGCTGCCTTCCCGACAATTGAGCATCACTATTAAAAACACCATCATTACACTGGTGCCAACCTTCCAATGCCACTTATAGCATGCCACATATAAAACCACATCAACTGTCACATTACAGCATGCCACCCTAACAACCACATCAAGTGCTATGTCATACTCTGCCACCTTAGAAGCCACATCAACAGCCAGGCAGTATGAGAATCATAGTTGTAAAAAACGTTTTTTTCGTTTTTTATTCTCTCCCAAAAATCGTCGTTTTTTTCGTTTTTTATTTTTCCCATCGTTTTTTATCGTTTTTTATTTTTTCTTTAACTTCATTTATTCATTAACTTTCTGATATTATTCTCCTTAATTTTTATTTTTTCTGATATTCCTTATGTTTTCTGCCAACTGTCAAGGATTCAGCTAACTAAAGCCATTATTTCATCGTTTAACATCATCATCTAAGAGATAGCCTGCATGTAGTAAGTTCCTAATCAATGTTTTCAAGGTTAAAATTCGGTTTTAGATGTAGCAAAGTCAAATTATTTAGCGTTTCCGTTTTTTATCGTTTTTTTGTCGTTTTTTATTTTTTCGAAAAAAACGACGTTTTTTACCGTTTTTTATTCCGTTTCCATCGTTTTTTACATCTATGATGAGAATTGACGAAAAATAGCTGAGGGTCAGATGTTGATTTGTGTGGAGTTGGGGTATGCAATGAAGACTTTACCATGGGGTACTAAGAAAGACTAGGGGTTGAACCCCTCAAAACCCCTCAGCAATTCTTAACCTGCTGTTAGGCTCTGCTATATGAAGAATCACATCGTCATGCAACATTTATCGCTAAATATTGACGATATATTATATTATGAGAGTCCTTGAAGGGGCGCTATATAAATTGCATAGATAGATAGATAGATAGATAGATAGATAGAAAAAATGACATAAATGACAATTTGTAAAACACAACTTCAAGAAAACTCATCAACAGCGCTTAAACGAGGAGAATCCGCATTCAACCGGAATAGACTTCAAGTGAAACAGAGAAGGAGACAGCTCCAGTTTTGAGGAAGGTTGCTCCAGGTCACAGGACAGGCAAAAGTCAAGGTTCAGTAATGCGTTGCAGAGGAACGAGGACCCAGGGAACAAGAAGAGCCTGATTGGCCGAATGAAGGAACCTGTGGCAAGGAACAGACGAGGATGCAGAGATATGCAGTGAGTCAAGGTAAGATGGGGCAGCTCCCACCAAGCAGTTCTGCATGACAAAATCTTAGATTCCATATAACCAGCGCAAGGTATCATGCATGTCGAGAATAGAATGATCTACTGTTATGAAAGCATCAATAAGAGGCAATAAGACTATCTGCCTTTGATCAGAGGCCCAAAACACGTTCGTGAGTAGGAGTGTAATAAATGTTTACGTATAATGTGACATACCAAACCCGACTGGGGGGGGAGGTAAAAGAGAGTTATAAATAATTAATCAACTGGACAGGAGGGATAACGCTTAGATGAGTCGATAACTACCCATGATGGCAGGATCGAACCTAGGGCATTCCAGAGATGGAAATACTAAGACCCTAGGGCTGAAAACTATCCCTGATTCACCGAAACAGTCCCGGAATCGGACCTCTACGTCCTGTGTTGCGGATTGATCTCATATTGTCTAGGAATTTATTGTAAAGATGCACTTCACAAAATGTTCCTACTCTACGCACTAAACTTCACAAGTTGTATGATGATTTTGATCTCTGTGCAGACATAATGATGTTGATGGCTGAACATTGGATGTTGAGCAGTGCTAGGTGGATCGAAGTCTTCAAAGCTTAACAAAGCGCTCAGTATTGATAGACAGCTTGATGTCTAACAATACAATCACAATTACCTGAGCACTTGATAATGGTGAATTGTTGACAAATATAAATTCTGCAATGTGCTTCTGATTTCTACAACTTCCAGACTAAAACTCAGCAGCAGAAGAAGTTTAAAATAAGTTCTGCTCACCAATTGCAGACCTAATAATTTAATAAATGACAGCTGCTATCTGCATTATGTATAATTGTATTAGCCTATAGGCTACCTGTGAACTTCGCTTATCAGTCTGGTTAGTGTGAGACGCCAGCTGAGGCCACTGAAATTTAAAAAGCTCTCTTATTGAAGTTGGTTTCAATTTAAATTTAGGGTACCTGTCTTCTGACGATTGAACTGCAATTATTAGCGACTACCGTACTTTTGGTAGATTGTAAAATGCAGATCCTATATTGGGCTGAAACAACATTTGCTACATTACGCAGTTGTGTGGACAGTCCAAATTGGTAATGGCATATCGAGTGACTTCGGGCATCCCATTATGGCAAATTCAAGGCAACCCTATACGGCCCGTTTCTGCACAGCAGTCTGCAATTCGTCGGAGGGATAGGCATAATTGCAGTATCTGGGACCATGCCGGTTAGGGTCAGGTTAGGTGTCGTGGGGTCAGTTAGGGTCAGCTTAGGCGTCGCGAGGGTTGCTTAGGGTTAAGTTCAGTGTCGTCATATACTACATACGCTTCGGTCCCCGAACCCTCTGTGAAGAGACGAACAAAATCCTGCGCCAGAACTTTCAGAAGACAGAGAGCGAGAGGTGACAGGAAACTGCTATGGTGCGACCGTGTGAGTAGCAAACAATCAAGTTATGTATATTTCACACTGCTTACTAATTAAAAGCCTTTTATATGCATTAATAAAACAGTCGTATAACTATTTCGATTTAAACGTCTTCAACAAAAACTTAACCGGCACCGTGATCGAGTATGTAACATTTGTAAACAAACTTGACGCACAAAAACCTTATGTGTGGACCATTGCGGTAATTAGTATGCATAGTGCATGAATCTAATTATACACCCATCCTTTTCAAACTTTATTATCTTTATAACACTGGCTTTACTGTGATTGTTTTAATGATCACCTCAAATACTAGTCCGAGACCATGTCATCTGATACATTATCTTGAGTTGAGATGATAAGATTAGACAGTTAAATACGAAGCAACTTACTTACTTTTGTCGCTACACTTACTTACCTACAGTAGGTTTCTGACACACAGTCATGATCGGATCGCAACGCAAGGCAACACAGCGTAACGAGACGCAAATGGAAAACGAAGGTTGACATCGATCGCAGGGGTTGAAGAAAAAGGACTGTTTAATGTCACTTAACGTGGTCGTCATCTGCTGTGACTTTCAAGTTTGACAAGCCTATTCCAGGCGAATTGTTTAGATGATGCGCTTTCAGTCGGCTGTTTTTACTGGCCATCGGGCTGTGCAAAGGCTCCGAGTACTGACCTCGATTCTGAACCCTAGAGCACAAAACCCTCTCGTCGTGCGATACGTTTCAGCTTCGTGTACGTAATATGGTTTTATTTGTGATTAGAATTTGAGAAAGTTCGTGTATTAAAACTACAGAGGGAAGCAGTTCTTATAAAAAAAATACTGAGGTGGAATCAATGCAGGCCTTTTGAAACACAAGTACTGTGCAAAGAATGGCCCAAGTAAAGACTAGATAGCAAGCCTTCCCTAGGGTTAATTACTAAAAATGCCTTTTAAAAGATATGCTGGTGCTGTAAGCAATTAAATATTCGGTTGGCTCTATGAAAGAATAAGGGGTCAACAAATGGACCAATCAACTTAGCAATCAATAGACAGGCAATCAGTAAATCTAGCCTATATGAAGTATAGGGAATAGTGTGTAAAAAGCTTGGTAGGCCCTAAAATGATTCTGCCCAGGTGCACTTTGACAGACCTTATCAGAAGTGATGCACAAAAGTTTCTTAAATGAGTTTTTGAGTTTAACTTGTGCGTCATCATTTTAAAAACTGGTTGTACCAAAATTCCATGATGTTGTTTCTGTTGTAGCCGGCAACAAAGTCGTTACGTTAGGTGATGTCAGTTTAGAAGTGAAGCAACCAAACAATCCAGAATTAGTTCCAGCTAAATACAGTAAGTGCAATTTATGAATTCTTGCTTCATCCAATATTTCTGTGGGCTTCTGAAATGGTGATTGTCGGTAGTTTTTTATTTAATTTTTTTAAGTAGGCTGTACTCTGAGTGATTTTGAAGGGATGCCATATGAACTCTGATTGATTGACTGATTGATTGATTGATTAATTGATCGATTGATTTTGTGATTGACTTGAATGAAAATATTTTTGAATCACCATTGTGATAATTCATGTTGCATCAAGATTGGCTGTTTTATTTAAAAAATGCATCCATGCATACACTCGCATAATATCATGCATGCCTACGTAGGTCCTATGTTATTTGCTTTTTGTATTGTCATGTTTTGCGCGGTCATAGGGAAATATCTAAATACAGTGGAGCAAATGTTATGTACAGTAAAAAGATTGTTTCAGATTCTTCATTTCATATTGGTCATGTAGCCTTGACATTGCTAATTTTTAAATGAACTTTTTAGATAAGATCTATGATACCTTGTCTCATAAAAAATATTACTGGATATGTTTAATTACAATTTATTAGTTTTGTTATGGGTGCTGCACCATTTCAGATAGTGCATACGTATGAACTACTTTAGTTCAAGACCGATAACTCTGGGCTTAGATTTTGAGAGAAGCGTGCTTTTTGAACTTGCTTTATGATGACTTGCTAATGACAGTTTCAGTTTTTGAGTAATAACCTTTACTTTTAAAATATTGAGGCTTATCTGAGGAACTTTGAATGTTGAAGTTGTTTTATGAAATTTAGAGTCTGACGACACGCCTCAGTCTATTCTGCGACATTTGAGATGGATCATGCAGAAGGTGTGACTTTGTATTATTTTTAACGTTAGACCTCACTTACATTAAACGCAGTTTCATTTTACACTTTCAATTTGCAGTAAATCTTTTACCTATATCTTGAAAGTTCTCCCTGTGTCTGCTCAATCTGCTGATGGTATTTATAATAGAATAGAATTATTGAATTGAATAGAATGCTGATGGTATTTATAATAGAATCATTGAATTGGATAGAAAAAATAGAATAGAATTTATTGAATAGAATAGACTTTATTAGAGTAGAATGGAATGGAGTTGAATTCTTTGAATAGAATCAAATCAGATCAAATAGAGTTCATTGAATAGAACAGACTTTATTAGAGTGGAATGGAATTGAGAAGAATTTATTAAATAGAATCTGAACACAACACTTCTCTGTTTTGGGTTGATTAGCGACGGTAAGCTGTCTCCATCTCGAGTAGAGGGACTGGTCCCTAGACATCATGATTGAGAATGACTTTGAAATGCCATGAGTTGTGCATTAGATACTTGGGCTATATAAGTTAATTAATACTGTATTGCATATGTGGGATTTTATATAATTTGTTTATTGATGCATATATCAACATCAACATAAGAGCAGTGTAACATAGGTTATGATAGGCATTATATTACTTACTTCATCTGACCTTGTTTTACTTTACATCTCCCTACTTTACCTTCCCTTACTTTACCGTGCTGTATGTCACCCTGTTATGGAAATGCTTTAGACCTGCTTGGAACCGTTGTTCCTTTTCAGGATCTTCTTGGTCAGGATGTGTTCCTGATTGGACCGCCAGGACCTTTCCGCAGAAATGTGGCCATGATGTATCTGGTATGTCACTCGTTTCTCTTGTCAAACTGCTTTGGTAAAAGTGAGTAGCTGTTATAGAAGGAAATGTAAACAGCATTTTTAATGATCCAGTTCTATGCAACTTTGTGTCTGTCTGTCTGTGTATGTCTGTCTTTAAGTGCAGTAAATGTGACTGAGTAGTGTTTTTTGCTGACTGACAGATGATTCCAGTTGTGCTGTTGTAATGAAGCATGACTATGTTTGCATATATGATATACATTCAGGAAATGACGCAGAAGGAGGTGGAATATGTGTCGCTGTCTCGTGACACGACAGAGACGGACCTCAAGCAGCGCAGGGAGATCATTTCTAATTCAGCAGTTCATATCGATCAGGTAATTTATTAATTATCTAGTAGTTTATTAATTGTACATGTCGATACAATTTATTATTGTTGTGGGGCGCGGTGGTGTAGGGGTGGCGTAGTTGCCTTGAAGCCGGAAGGTTCGAGGTTCGAATCCACCTCAAGTCACTCGCAATTGCTTCGGCGTGAAACTCCGATGCAGTGTCCGCACTGTAGTCGGGTGCGCCTCTGAGTAGACAGCTTGAAGGGGCGCTATAGAAATGGAGAAATAAATAAATAATGAGGCCATAAATGCGGTTACTAGCTTTCCATGTTGCTGGCTGCCTCTTGAGGCAAAGAAGAGCAACCAGTTTTGACATACCTATTTGGAATAATAATTTATCAGTGAACCATTTATTCACTACATATTACATTGCATTTAAATTAATGTTTTTCATGCTTGTTGTTTAGTGTGCAGTTCGTGCGGCGATCAAAGGCCGTGTCCTCATTCTTGAGGGCATTGAGAAGGCAGAGCGTAACGTGCTTCCTGTCCTCAACAACCTTCTGGAAAATCGAGAAATGCAATTGGATGACGGACGGTTCCTGATGTCCGCTTCCAGATATGACAAACTCCTCCAGGTATCCATTTGGGAAACTGACGTTCCCATGTTGACCTCGTTAGTAGTGCAAGTTTATGCACCAGATGCTGATGTTGGTTTACTTATGTAGCACTCAACGTTCCCTGTAAGGTGCGCGCGTGCGCGCGCGCGCAGTTGCTTTAATCGTTCGGCGCACAAAGTTTTTTACCAGCGCAGATAATTTCATTCGTTCATTCTTGCAATTGTACTTGATAATCTAACTACTAGGACACCGATTTCGTATTGCTACAAAGTACGAAGACCCAGTTCTAAACATGTGGTAATGGTTGAATGCTTGTCTTAACGACATGATTATTTGGCATTCGTTCAGCTTGTGTACAAATCCAGCAATTGAGTTGACACCAACCTCCCGAGTAGCTCTCTGTTGGCACCTGTCTTACACGATATATATATGTATATATATATATATGTATATACAAGACTACAAGTGTCACTGGGTCAATGTCCTGTGAGACTCAGCCTATGATCATTCAAGCATTGGTGTAATTAAGAATCTTGGGCTCAGCCAAACTCCAAATCGCATTCTCCGACCCCTCTTCTGTTACAGTAGGTTTGCCTGGTCGTGTAAGGATGTATATAATCTGCTCCTCGCTGATTCTTATCAGTAGCTCGAGGGATTAATTACCAACTCTGAATCTCATTCACCAATCCCTCTCCTGTAGGTTTGCTGGGCCGCAGAATCTACATCCCTTGCTGTCCCCCTCACCATCATCATCACCATCATCATCATGCAGCATGAGCCTCGTAGATGTCCAGTGTAAGCTTCGTCTTCTCTCTCCATTCGTAGGCTACTTGTTCTGCGCAGCGTTAGTCTGTCTCGAAAGATCATAGGCTATTTCTCATTGCTGGCTCAGTTTCCTAGCAGTCAGCAAGAAATGTCAGTCAGTAAAAAATGTCATTGTCTAAGCCATCTAAGCGGGAAAATCATGCCGAGGAAAAGAGCTGCCTGTAGATTCATAGCCTTGAAAGAACTAAATCGACTTGAAGTGAATCCCTTGGGCACGCTGATGAGGATTAATTTTTTCTGACGAGTGGAGGTGGACAAACATTTGACCTGGATACAATTATCGGAAAAACAACAAAATCTGAAGAGAAAAATAATTATAAGGTTTTCATAAGAGGCGATACGTTTATTTGATCATGTTTGAAAGAGGAAAGAATCCGAGAGAGGACTTGAACTAAAAAAAGGCTAGTCTACTTTGCACTTGTAACTATTTAGAACATTTTAAATTTATAACTTAATTAAAAGTTTTCTTGCATTTTCTAAACAATTTTTCAATTTATCAATTGTTTATTTTTCGAATCATTGCAAACTTCATATGAAATGTCATTGACTAATTATAGACATTTATTTCAGAAATAAAATGTGGTGGCCTATTGTTTATGATCAGCCTACCCTTTTCTGGAACCTATAGGCCTAGTTATAAATATTTGAAATTTGATTGTTTGTAAATAAAGTTTTATCGGTAGCCTATCATCAGTCTACGTGGTTTTTATTCGATAATAAAATACCTCATGTTATGCCATAATAAAAATTAGAAGCAGTTGAAAATAAAGCCCTGGCCAAAAATTAATGTTATGCTTCGATAATATTTTAGCTTGCTCAGTACAATCTGCTCCGCGCGCAGCAACCTTCTGGCCTTAGAGGGAACGTTGGTAGCACTACATTGTCTTGTCTGTTGTAAAAACGAATGATGTTAGCCACAGATTGCACATATGTTACAGTTTACGAGGCCTGAAACAAACGTGTTTCAGAAGGTTTGTATTTAAGTTAGTAAGCATGTATTTGCATGTGACTAGCACGTTTGTATTACACTGTATAACAATTGTTAAACACATTTTTAGTAAACCATAGCAATTGCAGAATATAAAGTTACATATGTGCAACTTACCGTAATATAAGTATGCGATGTACCGGTATGCGTCGATTAAAAGAACTTCTCTTCAACTGTATGCATACTCATCAGGACAAGTTTTGTTTGTACATAAGGCAGAATGAAATGATGACCTTTTTTGCGAAATAAGTACTTGTCGTTGTGAAGAGATGTCAAGAGCTGACGAATGCGGTTACCAAAGAACTGATTTTTTAACCTATTTCAGTTTCAGGTCTACATTTATGTACACAATATCATGCGACGTTGGATATCCAGCATAGGAGGTTAGCGCATACAATCATACATACTATTGTGTGCCCAAACACTGCATGTATACAGAAATTGTTTCACTGGTGTTTGTGATTAAATGATTACTGGGTAGGATCTGTTGTTTAGGATCACACAAAAGAGGAGCTTGATCGGTGGAAACTGGTTCGTGTCCATGAGGACTTCCGTGTGATTGCGCTTGGACTTCCCGTTCCCTGGTATCAAGGCAATCCGCTCGATCCACCGCTTAGGTCTCGATTTCAGGCCAGAAATATAACCAGCTTGCCCTTCAAGGTACTACAGCTGCTCTTTGCTGCAACTGCATGCCGTACATTTTTTCCCAGCTGCTTATTAAATGAGAGCTTTCTGAACTTAACAGATTCAAACCTAGCTGAAAACGGACTGATCTAATCGCGTACGTTGTGAAATGGTTCACTGAAGGTTATTTTGAAGTAGAATCATAATCGATTGCATCATAGATCGATTGGAAATCTTAATGTTTTGATTTGACATTGTCAGCTGTTGGTAATTAAAGCTAGCTACAGAAGAGACGATGACCTTTCTTGACCTGACCTTACATGACCTTAACTCTCTTGACCTGACTTTACTTAACATGACCTGTCCTTACTTAATGTGATCTTTCTTTAAACTATTGTTTGATTCAATTGTTTCGTAGGATCATCTTGAGTTGTTGAATGCCAGCGGAGTTGGACTTGATCCAGACAGGTGAGGAATTTGTATCTGCAACCTGTTGAGCAGAGGCTCTGTTATTACATTTGACCTTTATCATAGACTAATTAAATATTTTTTATAGAGCTTTGTGGTGAGTGTGGTCATGTTCAGCTAAAGTGGCTCCCTTGCGTAGATAATTTGTTTGAAAACCTTGAGTCTTGAAAAGGCTAGTGTTTTTGAAGGGTTGTCTCTGTGTCATGTTGGGTTATTGGTACGTTACATTAATAGTATGTAGGAGTTGAGTTGGCATATGTTGCAATGTTGTTGCATGACGGTTGTCCTTTGTTGCACTCTTGCTTCATATGTTGCATGATGGTTGTTCTTTGTTGCACTCTTGCTTCATATGTTGCATGACTGTTGTCCTTTGTTGCACTCTCGCTTCATATGTTGCATGACTGTTGTCGTTTGTTGCACTCTCGCTTCATATATTGCATGACTGTTGTCCTTTGTTGCACTCTCACTACAGCATTTCGAAGATCCTTTCTTTCGCGATGACGATGGTTTCGAGTGAGACGCATTCGCTTGGTCTGCCAGATTTTCCACTCGACAATCTACACGCTGTCATCAAAATCATGGTAAATGAACTTTAATATGTGTATGTATTATTCATATGTGTAATTATTCATTCCGACAATTTTATATAGCACCGCTTCAAGAAGCCTACTCAAAGCGCTCCCAGCACAGCCACGGCTAAAGAGAAATGTCTTGAGGAACTGGTAAAAGTACACAGACAAATTATTCCAAGGTGTAAGTGCAATCATTATAAGTGTGTGATGGCAAGTCATTGTTTTGTTGGCTCTTACCGTATTTCAACTGATGACAATAATGATGACGACAATTTATATGGTGCCATAACGCAGTCATACCGCCATTTATAAGAGCGCCTCACAGAAACTTAACTAGTGGGTTAACTGGTCAGGGACATACAGCCGTCAGGAAAGGCATTAGAAAGCAAGTAAGGTGTTTGTGTATGTATATTATCCATCTAACTATTTATATGGAATCTTTTGCAACCTTGTGCTGCTTTGAATGATTATCTGTAGGCAGCTTTTGTTTCTTATGAGCTTGAGAGGACCATTTCGTTTCACATATTGAAAGAATTATTGAGAATCGTGGATGGCATCATGTTGTGAATCATGTTGTGAATCATGTTGTCAATCATGTTTCCTGTTAAATGGGTCAAAAGTGTGGTTGTGTATGTATGAATTTGTGCTTATTGAGTATCTAGTCATGGTTGTCTTCAGGAATTCATGGTGATGATGATGATGATTAGAATGTTGCGATTAATGGATTTGCTGGTGATGATTTATGATAATTGATAACAACAGAGATTGTAATGATGACAAAGATTGGCGATTCGTTCACTTGTATCTCAACGTTACTTTGTGCTGATAAGATCTTATCAGAAGTGCTGCTGCTGTTACTGATTTTTTTGTTGATAATGTTGTTTTTGGTAATGATTGTGATGATTTAAATGATTACGATTATGATTTAAATGATGATGATGATGA
The DNA here is from genome assembly GCA_949752735.1 of Lumbricus terrestris. NCBI lineage: Eukaryota > Metazoa > Annelida > Clitellata > Crassiclitellata > Lumbricidae > Lumbricus > Lumbricus terrestris. Next base: position 51,563,882 of record OX457041.1, read on the forward strand.
TGATGATGATGATGATGATGATGATGATGATGATGATGATGATGATGATGATGATGATGATGATGATGATGATGATGATGATGAAGATGATTTAAATGATGACGATGATATTGTTGTTGTTGTTGTTGTTGGCTGCAGAGAGCGATGCCATCGACTTCCCTGCAGAGTCTTCTCGAGCGACTCTATCCGTATCGTTGCATGATGGCCAGTGAGGGGCAGACGGCTGTCAGGAACGCGCTCAAGGTCAGGCGTCAATCATCATCATAGATCATTGTATTGACATTTTCAGGAGCATCTGTAATTTATTTTGAATTTAAAGATGTACACAAGTGATTTGTATTAAGATGATGAGGTATGTTGGGGTTCACATGTTGCGGTTGTGAAGTGCATTTGATTTATTCAATTAAAGTTGTAAGGCATGTTTTACTTACTTAATTTGGTTATGACTGTAAAGATATTCTTGCTGTGTTTTAGCTAAAGATAAACTTCTTCTTTGTTTAATTTGGAGTTAATGAAAGATTAAGGTTGATTGGGCTAGGTTTAGGCTTAAATTGGTCTAGGTTTGGGCTAAGATCAGACTGGGTTGGGCGAGGTTTTTACTAGGATCAGGCTATGTTTGGGCTAAGATCAGGCTTGGTTTTGAACAGAGCTTTCTTTAACGTTTCAGTCATTTGAGTTGTTAGAAACGGCTGACAGCAACGGCAAAAATATGATCATGGAGGTGAGACGTGGATTAACAGGTGACGCTACTGTTCAGCTCCAATGCGGCCACAGCGTCAGTGAAGTGCAGGTAATAATTGACAGTTGATCAACTACTTATACTCAAAAGTTCCTAATAACTCAGATTCATCGTTTTGTGTGCTGTTGATATGTCGCAAGTTTTGTCCTCGTACATTGTCAATTTGTCATCATTATGATGATATGATGATTATCAGTCAGTCATCATCAGTCGTCATTGTTGTTGTGCAGATTTAATCATTGTCATCTGTAGAAATGTAGATGAGTCTACGTTACTGGAGGATGCTTTTCCATGTAGCTTTCTGTATGCAAACCAAATTATTTACAACTTGTATTCAAACCAAATTATTTACAACTTGTATTCAAACCAAATTATTTACAACTTGTATTCTGCCTTGTTAAGCTGTCTGATAATGGTACTTACTAATTTCTTCAGAGGATGCATATTAGTGTGGTTCACAGATACATGGTAAAAAATAAAGTTCAAGCTAAAAACCAGGGCGCCCTTCCAGTTTGTTAGACCTATCAATAGTATTATTGAGACAAAATTTCAGCTTCCTATTCCAACCGGAAGGCGGTGCTCAACGACTGTCTTACATTGCATGGGCCAATGAAAAGACGTTAATTGTAGAAATAAATGTGTTGAGCATATATTCCAATACAATTGTGCTTTATTTCAAGATAGATCATACATTACTGTAACATGACAATATGTGTGACACTTAAGCAATTGTTGAGCTTGAAGTATAAAATTTCAGTAGGTTTTAAATATGGAAAATGTCAAAAAATGTCAAAAACATCGTTAAATCCACGAATGTCTATTGTTCTCGTTTTATGACTCCAAACATACGATGACGTCTACACTGTAGAAGGCTTTGCAAGCACAGTGTCAACAGCATATTTCTTTGTTGATTGAGTGGGGACAGCTTTCCTATTTGACTCAACCACTTGGAGAAAATACTGCTTTCTTCATCAGTGATGAGTCAGTTTAATTCCTTGAACAACTTCACACTTCTCTCAGCCATGTCGTTTACCACTTTCTATTGCCGACTTCAGCCCTACCCTGCTGATAATCATCATCGTCAGGCTATTGCACTGGTGTAAGTATAAAAAGGAATCACTAAATTTCAGGCGTGGCAGTAGTGTCAGTGCTCACTTGGTTGCAAACTCGCCCAGGCAATCCCCCTCCTTCTGTATCGCAGCACTATCGTCAACATCCTTTTACTAGGGTTTGCAGTCATTCTATAAAAATCTTCACCTTATCTGTACCATATCAGGCAGTTGGCAGTATAACAGTGTCAGACATTCAGCCTCATCTGAAAGGCACTAAGTAGACCCTATTGATAATTTTCTAGAACATTCATGGCAGCAACGTTGAGCTCCTACAAATAATAGTCACCTGAATCAAAAGGCCTATATGAATCAAATTTGACAGATCTTGTCCTGGAGTTTCAGCAGCAAGGGGATGCCTTTGAGTGAAGAAGGGCACCCAATCACACAAAAGGATAAATCTGAGTTTTTCTTTTCCCTTAGATTGAATACTGATTGCTAAATCGTACAATTATTTTGATGGTATGCAGTAACCTGGCCATTCAACATGCATGGTAAATTGGGCTCTCCAGTTTCTTATTAAGGGCTGACTTCCAATGACAACCATTGACACCTCAATGACTTCTTGGTAGTCGTCTCTGAAATTGACTTTAATTTCAGCAGTATACTTGATAAAACTGATCACTCTCTCATGGGAGGCTTCAGTAGCGGATACGACTTCCAGTACTCGGATGTTGTCACGTGTCACACCATCCCACACAGCTTTAAATCTATTTAAGATTGGACTCTATTTTGGATTAGATGGACAACAACACAAGATGAAGATTTTGGCTTAAATCAACTCCATCACAATGACGACAGCAGGCCAACCACAGGAACATTTACATATCCTGTTTTCCCGAAAAACGTACACTCCTTTAAAACGTCCGGTGTTGTGTCAAAGATCAAGTCTTAGCCATTATCAGCGAGTCTCAATAACTTCAGAAGATGATGAATGACCTTGGATTTAAATTATATCCTGTCATAGAGGGACATTTGGGCATACCAAAGAGTTTAGCGACACCATCACCTGAAACTAGCACTCACAGGCGGACAACATTTCCAGTGTACTGCAGGTGGTTAATTTGATACAAATTCAGATCCTACAGCTTCAGCATGCTCCATCTTGGCTTCTTAAGCACTCCATATAAATGGTTTTCCGTGAAAATGGCAGGACAGAAGGATCACATATCGCTGCAGTAATTGTGACCAACAATCTCAATGCTTCATGATCAGATCACCAGGAGTGTTATTGCTATCAAAATGCACTTGTCACTTGATGGCTAAACAGCTGTCAAGTAGCTAGCACTGACTGTAATAAGTATGATAGCGCAACAGAATCTATTTCAAGCTCATCTACATGACAAGGGTTGAGGTTTTTGATCAAGCTAAAAGGCATCAAGATTTCTTGCTAATACAACTACATGGTAATATTTCGATGTCGTTGAGCACCGCCTTCCAGTTGGACTGGTAAGCTGAAATTTGGTCTCAATAATACTATTGACAGGTCTAACAAACTGAGAGGGCGCCTTGGTGTCTAGCTTGAATTTTATTTTTTTGGACCACCCTAATGCATATGGTCTTTCTGGAATAAGTTACCAAGCAGTAAGCAGTCTCCATTATGAACTTCTTAGTCTTTCTTTGCCCCTTTTCTGCAAACATTTGAAAACGATTCTCGTTGATTGTGGTTTGGTGCTGTCAGGCCAGGAGCACCTCTGAGGAGTTTATCTTGAAGTGGTCTTATTTAAATTCACGATTGCAAATGATATTCTGTTGTGATAAATCTCATAGCAGGAAAGCAACTTGCTCAGAATCAGAGGAGAGTTATTAAGTTATAAATTGCTTTTCATTCTGTGCATTCTAGTGACTGATGAAATTAAATTTAAATTAAATTAAAAAATTAAATTAACTTTGTCGATTAAGGTTCCATCTGGGGAGATGGTTGAACGTGGAATGAGTGAGGCTTTCGTCACCACACCGTACCACGATCAGCTGCTGGCGGACATGGTCCAGTCTCACATGGTCAAGGACTTCTGCATCATTGGATCTCGGGTCAGTTGGACTTATCGGGATCAAGTTAGGAAGCTTCCATCTTATCTGGGTCAAGTTAGGAAGCTTCCATCTTATCTGGGTCAAGTTAGGAAGCTTCCATCTTACCTGGGTCAAGTTAGGAAGCTTCCATCTTATCTAGGTCAGGTTGTTAAACTGATTGCCAGCAGTGTGAGTGACCTGGTTTCAATAAGTGGTGGTTTGTGGGTTCATACTTCTGCACTACTGCTATCTCTTCATTGAATTCTTCGTTGAATTATGGATTCAAGGCCTTGATCTATAGTGCAGTATAAAATGGTGGCTGAGGTAAGGATACAGTGAAGCCCTTTGTTGTGAAGTTTTTATTTTTCATGGTGGTGTAATCTTGAGAACGGGGGTTGCAGGTTTCAGTCAGAATAATAAATAAATGGTTATTCAGTCAAATTTCTCTTCGGTAACTCTACCTTTGTTAGTGCCAGTCGAAAGCAATGGATAAAGGTGTTGGGCGATAATAATTATCTTTTTAATTTAACATTTTAATTGGCCCTTTTTGGACCTCACAGGCAGCTTTGTGTATGGATTTTTTTTGATTGCAGAACATCTCCAATGTTGAGCATGGCATTAGTTTATATTTTAACAATAGCAATGTATTTGGGAGTCCTTATTATTGATCTGGATTGTTCTGATCTGTCTTTGCTAAGTTGGTTGTGTTGTCTTTGACTTAGGGTTGTGGCAAGAGCATTTTGCTGAAGCAGTTCGCTGATCTACTCGGCTATCACGTTGAGACAATCATGCTTTATCAGGTAAGTCTGTCCAACTGTGGAGCGTGACATCAAGGTATTTACTGATAATGGTGATAGGCTTTATGTGAGCAGCCTGGGTTCGATTTCTCACGCTCAAGATGGTTATTGGCAACAGAGGCAAAGATACACAAGGACCTGGGTGAGATATGATGGGTCATTCCTCGCTAGTCAATATTGCATGATGGTTGGTATCTTACGTTCGATGCATTGATATATAAGCACGGTAACCAGTGCAAAGTGTCTCATAAGCATTGTCTCTGTGTTTTTTCATGTCATCATTATCATTTTCATGTCATTATTACCATTGTCATTTTTGTCAACATCATGATTATGATCATGGAAGTGGAAAGTGCTAATTAGAAGCCATCATGAATCTCTTTGTCATGGTCGATTCATAGGACATGACAGCGAGAGATCTGCTGCAGCAGCGCATGACGACGCCCTCTGGTGACACCGCGTGGCGACTGTCTCCACTCGTCATCGCGGCGCTTGAAGGCAGTCTGGCTGTGCTCGACGGAGTTCACCGAGTCAACGCCGGTACCTTCGCCGTTCTGCACAGGTCTGTGTATCTACCTCTGCTTATATTTTTTTACAGGTAGCAGTTTTGAGGTAGAAATACTCAGTAGCCATTGTGTTGCACGCTGGTAGGCATTATTAGGCGTTGTCTGTTGCGTTGCTTTTGGTTGATATATATGACAGTTATTTTGTTTCCTCAGATTGACCTCCCGGATTCGGACCTGGCACTGTAACGGACAAAAGAGCATGACTATTGTGGACTTGATTTGATATGTCTTCGGTGAATAACCTGATCTCTTTCACATGGCTTTAGTGTTGCAGCACTGACAGAATTTTGGAGATTCACATTACTTACATTGCATCACATTACAAAGACACATTATTGTTTTAGCATTGTCTCATTCTTTTGTCTTAGGTTGATACACGACAGAGAGCTGTCATTGTTTGATGGCACTCGTCTGCTTCGCCACGATAGATACAACACAATCAAAGATGTTAACGGCTTCACAGAAGATGATATGAAAACAAGGTATAATAAGGCTTCTCACTCTCCTTCCATTGCTCACATTGCCATTGACTCACTTCTGGTTTTCATTATAATCCGTTTATTTTTTTATTTTTATGTAACGTATTATAATGTAAAAATTGTTACAGCGTCATGAAGTTAATGATTTGAAACCTTTCTAGGAAAACTTCAGTTAATCCATCCCACCCTCGCTCTATCTGTATCTTTCTTTGCTTGTATGTGTGATTATGTATAAGCTGTGTTTTTCCCAGGGGTCTTCTGAGAATACATCCTGCATTCCGGATTGTCGCTCTGTCAGAGCCTCCATCAATTGGCAGTAGCTCGCAGCAGTGGCTCAGCTCGGAGCTACTGACGATGTTCCTCTACCATCACATGAGACCTCTGTCAATGGACGAGGAACTGCATATCATCAAGAAACTGGTTGGTCAAATGACATATTCTTGTGTTTTAATAATTTAATGATATTAATGATGATGATGATTATATTAATAATAATGAAACTGATGATGATGTTAATAATAATAATTTCATTAATAACACTGTTATTACGCAATAATAATAATAGTAGTAGTAGTAGTAGTAGTAGTAGTAGTAGCAGTAGTAGTAGCAGTAGTAGTAGCAGTAGTAGTAGCAGTAGCAGCAGCAGCAGCAGTAGTTACACCACCGAGTGAGTTGCCATTCCAGAGCGTCATTAGTTATATCTCCAGATATTATTTGGAATGCCTGAGGGTGAGAGATCATAAATACCTCGGGTAAAAATCCCTGATAATAATAATAATAATACCCGATCTGGGTGAAAGGCTCTGCACCGTTATGGGGAACCCACGGGAAGCAACCTTTTTATTCCAACGTCTGTCACTTACAATACAACAGTTTAACGCAGATAAAGTCCCTGACGGATCCTAAATACCTCGGGGTGTAAAAGAAACTTTTAAAAACCTAATAATAATAATGATAATAGTAATAATAATAATAGTTAATGTTGAAGTCACTTAGTGATCATGTTTACCTTGGGGCAATTAAAGAATAATACAGTAATAAAAATAACGTGAACCTAATTTCCATCCGTGTAACACATCACAATGCTATTTCGTTCAGATGCACATTTCCGGATTAATTAATTGATTGATTAATTGATTGATTGATTGATTGATTGATTGATTGACCAACGTTATCCTAAAGAATCTTTTAGTTCTTTTGGGGTCCTTAAAAGGTGTTTTCTATGTAATAGTACAAACTCAATTTTATGAATTTTAGTGGACTGGTCTTGTTGTTTGTTGTGATTAGGTTCCCAATGTGTCAAGTATGAGGCAGATCATGGATTTAACGCATCGACTGAGGAATGCGCCAGATGCCAGTGTATGTTGTTTATCTTCATTACATTCGGATAACAATGGCATCCACCAAAAAAAGGATGCTTTGACTAAGCCTGGGTTACGACATTAGTGACTGTCTTTACAAGTTACCTGAGCAATGTTTGCTAACTGACGAATGATATGTTCTTAATGACATTCAGCATTGTGACCCCGGTGCACAGTGGTCTTTGTAGGAGGGCATTATCAAATTTCAGTGGTAACATATTGTCACTGTGCTATTCTTGCTGTTAACTGAAATTTAAGACAACGAATGTGTTGTTCATTTGTTGAGTTTGATGACCATCGCATCTTTTCATTGCTCCATCATAGGCCAGGCAAATCGCAACAGGAGCATGTGGACCTTGGCAGTGGAGATAGGTCTCTGCCCACTGAAATTCAGGCTACACAAAGTCTGGTAGAGACAAGTCCAAGATCAGTGGAGTTGCGAAAATGGCAATGCGTCAGATTGCACTGATGATGATGGTGGTGGTGGTGGTGGTGGCGGCGGCGACGGCGACGACGATGATGATGCTTTGACATAAGATAGGATAAGAATATTCTTTAAAATTTGCTCTACGCATTTTGTTGTACAGACATGGTAACAAACGCACGTCATCTATAGAACCAATCAAAGTAAAATGTGTTAAAATAACACTCATAACCATAGATCCAATATATGAGTATGTTCTTATGATCAACTATATATGACATTTTAAAATAAAATAGTGCAAATCTTTGCTTAATGGCACCTTCAGACTGCTTGAAGATTTTATATGTGCGTTCTCATAATGAGATGGTGATTATGCTGCTGCTGCTACTGATGTTGAAATTGTGTTCTCATTTATTTTCCTACTTTAGCTAAAGTCTGTATCCGCTTCCTTATCGACCAGACAACTGCTGAGAGTCGCCCGACTTCTTGCCATATATCCAGACACAAACCTCTACGATCTTGTTCAGAAGGCTTGCCTTGCCAGGTGCGTTGCGTCTAGTCTCTGCATAATTCATATGCATCTATTCATTTATTCGTTCATTACAGAAACTTATATGGTGCCCTTCAAGGTTACTACTCAGAAGCACTCCCGACCAAACCTCGGCTAAGGAGTAAAGTTTTAAGATTGTGTTACAATGTGTCAGAGGGGACTCTTGGTAGCAGGCCTGAACGTATTCATCATTCATTAAGTGCATTTGTATAGCTCCTCTTCAAGGGGACTACTCAGAGGCGCTCAAGGTATGGCGGTAGTCCATTCCAGACCACAGGGCCAGTAAAAGCGAAGGCGTGTCACTGCTTGATAGATGTATGTGCATAAAGGACAAGAAGTTCCCCCAGTCCAGAGTAGTGATGGGAATGACAGGTCTGGATATCCTGTGTATGTTGATGTGCTGTGTATGTTGTTGATGCTTTCTCAATAGAACTTGTGTTTTGCATTGTATCATTGCGACAGATTTCTACCTCGACTAACGCAGACGGCGCTGGAAGAAGAGCTGGAAGCGATGGACATAAAGAAGAAGTCAATTCCGAAGACGGTGGAGGCCATCAACCGGGCCACCACTTGTACGTCGATTTTCGCAATCAATTTTCACACTTGCATGGCAGGTTAAGGTTTTAGATTAGGTATTAGCACACCAAACATGTTGTGTTTATTGTAAGCATCTTCTTGAAGACCTGATAAATGGCAACAGCAGTCACAGCAACTGCATCCACATTAGTTACGTCATGAGTGTATTTGGGATGGTTTACGGGTTCAAACCACAGATATAAATAAAAATTCTGAATTTTTAAAAATTGATTTAGTGTATTTTGAGACCATGTTATTAAAACCCGTCTGAAATGGAACCAGCTCAAAACTTTTTTACTGGCTACGACTGAGTTACATGGTGTGGCAACAAATTGTTAATGTCAAAAATGCAACATTATGTTATATTTGATCGCACATTTATTAGCACAGGTCTCTTAACACATTGACCGCCACGACAATTATTACCGCTACGCCAAGCGAAAGACTCCAAATTATCAATATATGAGATTCATGAAAAAATTAATGTTTCACTTTATTTTCACATCGGTTCCACCTCACCCCACCCTAGATGGATCCCACCAAACCTCCCCTATCCCCCACCTAACCCCCATTCCTCGCCACACCGCACCACCTCCCCACCCCACCTCGCCCCATACAGCCACACCCGTTGGGGTAATTTAGTTGTTCGTCCAGGCCAGCTCCTCACTTTGCCCCATCCAGCCCACTTCAACCCCATACCACAACCGTCCAACCCTACCCAACCTCTACCCCAACTCTGCTCCACCCCACCCGTTCCCCACCCCTCCACCCTGTCCACCGTGTAAAATGGTGAACATATGAAAATCATAAAATATAATATTTTTTCACACGGTCCCACCGCACCACCACTCTGGCCGAATCCTACTAAGCCCCACCCCATCCCTGCTCCACCCGCCTCCACCCCGCCCCGCTCCACCCCCGCCCCACCCAACCCAACCCCTCCTCGCAAGCATACATCCACACCGGACTGGAGCAAATTTGATATTTTTCCAACCCTCCGTCTCACTTTGCTCCAACCGGCCCACTCGATGCCCATACCACAACCGTCCCATCCAACCCCACCTCCACCCAAAGTCCGGCCCACCCCATTCCCCACACTTCCACATCCCGCAAGATGCTCAACATGTGAAATTCATGAAGAAATATGCCACCTTGGTTTCACACCGGTATCACTATGCCACCACCATGGACGCATTACACCAAACCCCACCCTTCCCCCGCCTCGTTCCACTTTGCCCCACCCCGCCCAATCCCGCATTACCCAACCCCACCCCGTCCCCAAACATCTCCACCGGCCTGGAGTAAATTTGGGTTTTTCGCCCAGCCCTCCTCCCCACTTTACCCCCACCCGACACACTCCAACCTCAAACCCAACCGTTCAACCCACCCCACTCCTACCCCAAATCCGTTCAACCCCACCATTTCTTCACCCAAATCCGCCCCACCCCCACAAAATGATCAACTTACGCAAATCATGGAAATGTTTCACTGTTTTCACCCTGGCCCTACCGCCCCCACCCCGCCCCAACCCCGGTTCCACCCATCCAATCCCCACCCCATCCACGCCCCACTGTACCTCACTCGACCCCACTCCTCTGGAAAAAAGGCTAGACACCAAATATATCTGGTTCAAACCTGACGTCATCATAATTATCGGGCGTGCGTCAGTGTTCGCGTATTTCACCAAAAATTCACTATGGATCGTACTACGAGTTAACTCGTAGTAGGCGTGTGCGGGAGACTTTTCTACTACGAGTTAACTCGTAGTAGGCGGCCAATGTGTTAAAGGGGATGGATAAGATGCACTCCTTATAGATGCACAAGTGCACATACAAACAAACAAACAGAGTTGAAAGACACTTGTCAGTCGTGGTCTGCCAAAATATCATTCATATAAAGATTAGATTTAAACTTTATTTAACCGTTTGGTATGACGATGAGTTTATTCAGTGTATACTAAAATGTATGGAAAACCAATGCAGCTAATGGTTAAAGAGTTAAAAAGGATTCGTTCATTGTTAGAATGCAAGTGAACAACTTGAAGCATACCTACGTGAAGCAGATTGTTGTTTTACTTGTGGTTTACAGGTGAGATCAAAGATGGGTATCTGCGGATCGGTGAGACAAAGATTGAAATTCATAGTCCAGAAAACAAGATGAAAGTTCCGGATGTTGTGTTTTACGACAACGTTCAGGTATGAATTCAACAGCCGTAGGATGAAAGGAAATTTATAGAATGTGAGTTCAATCCTACTTTAACGACTAGCTGCATTAGTTTCCCAGTCAGATGTTTATGATTTTATTTCTGCCTGAACATCCAAGTTCAATAATTATATGCAGTTTGAGATGGAGACATGCTTTGGTAAGATCTGTAAGCGTACCCTATGCTTGCCATGCTCCGCATCCGAAAGACGAATAGGAATTCCGGACAAGGATATTCACGGCTTCATCTGTAGAGTATTATACAAAAACATATTGTGACAAATTCCTGAAAAAACAAAATCACACCATAATTTACTATATATTGATGAAACCTTTTAGGATTTGTTGTGGCAAATAATCTGAAAACACATATAAAAGTGTTAGAATAACTAGTTAAATGTAGCATGCTATGTTCTGCCGGTGTGATGTTTTGAATTTTAATCGAAAATTGAATGAAGGTAAGTAGTTGTGCGAATAGATGTTTGGTTGTATTTTTTTAGCATTTATCAGTGATGGAGGACATGCTGAGGGATTTTCTGTTGGGCGAACATCTCCTGTTGGTCGGAAACCAGGGTGTCGGGAAAAACAAGATCATCGACCGCTTCCTCTATCTGCTCAATCGACCGCGAGAATACATCCAGCTGCACAGGTTCTGAGAATTATTCTGAGTCCTGCTTTTTTTTATTTATACCTAGTGATCAGTTGTTGCTTTTGGTTTGGAGCAAGTTCACTCAAAATCATGTTGGATTAGATTTTTGACTTTTTGCTATGAACATTGTCTTCATTGCCAGATTGAATCGGGAAAATTATTAATCTTTTCCTCTCGCTATCTAGCAGGAAAAAATATTTTAAATGAAAATTTGTAGTGATTTCGTAGAATATGGTATGATATGGGATGTTTTGTAGTGGGTTCGAGTCTCCTCCCTGAGGCAATTACAAGGGGCTTGAGCAGCACAATTGCTCAGCGCTTTCAACATTCTTTTTTAAACTTCTGAACTCCAGAAGGAGGGCAATATCAAAGACAGTTGTGTTGTATTAAAACATTTACATAGCATGTCTAGTAGGATGAACTGCTCAGATCACTCCCAGTGCACAAGGCCACGAGAGAAGAAATAGGTCTGACAAAGACAAAGGAGGAGGAGAGGTTGAATTGTATTGTTTTATTTATTGCAGGGTGCTACATAACACCTCATGTCATTTATTATTATTTATTATTGTTATTATTATATTATTATTTAATTAATTTTTAAATGTGTATTTGCTGTTGTTCAGGGACACGACGGTGCAGACGCTGACGTTACAACCGACTGTTCAGGATGGCGTCGTCGTCTACGAGGATTCTCCGCTGGTTCGTGCAGTCAAGCAAGGTCACATTCTCGTCATTGATGAAGCAGACAAGGCGCCAACGAACGTTACCTGCATCCTCAAGACGCTCGTTGAATCGGGAGAGATGCACCTGGCTGACAGCAGGCGCATCGTTAGTGGTATGTATGTTTGTACAAACGTATGTGTGTTTGCATGTGTATATGTATGTGTTTCATGCATTATTTATGTAGATGTGTGTACTATGTAGGAATGAATTTTCTGTGAACTCTCTGTGTTTATGTTTGCAGCCAATTCTGGTCTAAAGCCATCGCCGAACGTTATTGTTGCTCATCCGGATTTTCGAATGTTCGTTCTTGCGAATCGACCGGGATTTCCGTTCCTTGGCAATGATTTCTTTGGGGCCATGGGTATGTACAGCAATCGAGTTCTAAGGAAATGGAATTGTTTTATTAACCTTTTTCCGACTGAGAGTATAGGAAAATCTATACCCTCAGTCGGAGAGGGTTAATACTCCTCTTTACTAGGTAAAGGCTTAAATAGTTCTGAAAAATTCAACATCTGCTTAGGTTTTTATAGCAATTTTTTTTTACTGCTGTTGTGTCTTCGTTGTGAGTCCTTCAATGTGGAATGACCTTCCGCTGCAATTCGGAACAGGATTCCGCTGCTCGAAGACCTAAGTTCTCTTTTCGTGGCCGGTCACACTGAGAGCCCCTCTGAATATCTCTGCCGGGAGAAGTGCTTTACAGATGTTCGTATTGAATTAGATTAGATTAAGGCTTATTTCTTGGTGATAATAATAGAACTCTGATTGATCATATTAATGTAAGTAAATGGTAGCTGATAATGCCAGTTTTAGTCATTAGCTCATTTTGGTTCAAATGTTCAAATGATTTTGAGTAACTGGAAGACTGTTGCCGCTAAGAAGCATTAGTGATATGTCATTTGATGATGCCATATATCATGTTAATTGCTTTTAACGTGTAATGTGCTAAATGACGTTAACTTATAGCTAATATATTAATCAATGTTGGCATATAATCTCGTAACTGGTGCTACTTTTTAATATGTTAAATATCAACATTTCTAGCAAATGTTATAATTTTTTTATTCCAATGTTGCGTTGATTGCTGCCAGGTGACATCTTCAGTTGTCATGCGATTGACAATCCTGACGTGGAGTCGGAGATGTCGATGTTGCGTCAGTACGGTCCCAGTGTTCCAGAGCCGACGCTCCGTCGTCTGGTCCTGGCGTTCGGAGAACTGCGATCGATGGCAGACCAGGGAATGATTACGTATCCATACTCAACGCGAGAGGTCGTCAACATGGTCAAACATCTGGAGGTCAGTTGGGGATGAACAGATTTAGGCGAATTGTTTCTAGTAATGAATGGATCCAGTTTTGATTCTATTCTCAATGATTTAATCATAGGATGACACAGTGCAGATGGTCTGAAGGTGAAGTTTCGTTATTATGACGTCCAGTAATGGAAGCAGCTATCAACCATCAAGATGACCTTTTTCTATGGACTTGGTTTCATTTGCTGCACCAAATTCATGATACTCTTGCTTTATGTTACTATGGAAATTTTTGAGAACACCTCCTAAGACTATGCAATAGTCCAGGGCAGTTTTTCTGATATTTTTAAGATGCTTTAGTGCAAGCTGACTTCATTTTCATTTATTTTTTCATTCACTACAAAGATGTTATATCACTCTGGGCAACAAGGTTACTGCTCATAAGGTCTCTCGATCTCAGCATAGCTATACTAGGAAGGATAGTTTTGAGGGGTTCAAGTAGAAAGTATCAGAATGGACCTTAGGCAGCAAACGCAGCACCAAAGGGAGCTCAATCCGAACCAAGGAGCAAAGACCTGAGAAGTCGCTGCTCTGCCTAACACACGCACACACACACACACACACACACACACACACACACACATATATATATATATATATATATATATATATATATATATATATATATATATATATGGATATATGAGTTTATAAATTACATTTCCTGTATTTTTGACAGAAATTTCCAACTGAAGGACTGGTGAACGTCGTAAACAATGTGTTTGACTTTGACTCGTATAACAAGGAGTTGCGAGAGACGGTTCTTGAGACGCTCCACAAACATGGTATTCCGATCGGAGCCGATCCTAGGAACATTCACTTAGCAAAAGAGTAAGCAGACTTAACGTTACCCGGTGACAAACATTAGTAATATTTTAAATATATGGACAATTAACGGACCTATGCAAAGCGCGTTCTTCGCTGTTATTTTTGCGAATTGGATTATTAGGAAAAAGTTGTGTAACTGATGGATTTGTAAATGCTGTTGCGAATTAATACCAGTGGTTGGATGTGGAATTTGCATGAGAATAAACGGGGCATCTTGCTAATTATGATGCCGTTCAATTGTTATTGAAATTATGAACTACAGCTTTTCTGCTCAAAGAAGTAAAACAGGATGGTAATATTTCATGAAAGAGTCATGCAAAGATGTATTTCTTGTTGAGTTTTTGTCATACTCACTTGAATAAAATTATCTAATGCATTTCTTCAGAGATCCAAATGATCCAAGTTCCATTGCACATTTAAGAAGTACTACTTTAGTTTTTTCATGGTGCTCCACTATTTCATAAGAAATATTTCATATGAACCTCTTCATACTATTTCTAAGTAAGTAGTTCTTTGTAAGTAACTTAGTAATTCACTGAGTAAGTATTTCATTTTTTGCCTTTCCTCAGCAAATTTGTCATTGAAATTCCCCTAGCATGGTTGATTGTGATGTAGAAAAACTTTGCATATTTTTATGGAATCCTTGACAAGGTTCTTATTTGTAACCACCATAACGTTCACAAAAATATTCACATGTAGTAGAGGAATCATGAGTGACCATATCTGAGAAAACTGTAAAAATAAAAGGTATTACATAACATTTCAGACTGCACATTCAAAAAATCTTTTTCATTTACACCAACTTCTAATTTTTACGCAAGATTGAATTTGCAAAGTTTCTAAACTTTTTGTACAAAGTTACGTGTGTTAGAAAGTTGTATTTTTAGCCATTTTGATAAAAAAAAGGACTTGCATTTTTCACAAAACCAACCTTTCCAGTCATATGAAATGCAATTTTTAAATGTTTATGACTATCTGAGCGCACTCTTAGGCTTGGTCACATGATCTATATGTAAATAGGTAAAACAATTATCATCAGCACGACGGCACGATTTACATGAGCTCTGTAATTAATTACTTGATTTCTGTTAGGATAATTAATCGGTGCACGATATGTACTGAACTTTGACTTACATTACGATGTATCTTCAGTCTGAAATAAAAATTGTTATTTCAAAATGCAACAATTCTTGATTTGTTACTGGCTTGATTGTTGTGTGAAGCAAAACACCCTATCTTGACAGTTCATTTCCATATCCTTGTGGCAACTGTCTATAATTTTGAATAGTTCCAGTTTATTGCATTACTTTACAATACAAAGCATAAAAGTTGTAGGACCCTTGACCTGGAATGGCCTCTGCTTGATGCTCCGCTCCTTTTCTAGAATTCCTTCGCTGGCATTCCTCTCACCTTAAAGTAGTTTTATTTGGCCGTGCTGAGGTTGGGAGCGCCTCTGAGTAGTCCTCCTGATGATGCGCTGTATAAATTCAATGAATGAATAAATAATGCTGAATTGCTATTTTGCATGTTATGTGCCGTGATCTCTGATCTGCTAGTTTTGGACTCTTAAAATCATTTTAAATATTTCATTGTTGAAGTGACAACCAATTGAGAAAGTCCTAGGCTGAAGAATGTTTATGGTAAATACACAGGTATCTTGGGGTCCTTTTGTCATACATCATATATCAATATCCCTAGGCACAGTGCCCGTAGGAGTCCGACGCCACTCTCTGTCTGAGTCTGTCTCGCGTCATGTTACCCAGCTTCAACCGGTCTAGTCAGCAGGTCTGCCCCATACCATTAACATCTTGAAGCAGCTGGACCACCTTATCTGATTGAAGAGAATATGGGAGAGAGGCATGTAGGACAGCTTGGGTCAATGCCCGTATGTGTCCCATGCTCTCTTCTCCGACTCTCTCCACCAGTCTGTCCTGACCGACCTGTGCATGCCTGCTCCACATCATGACACCTTGGAGCATCTGGGCCGCTATGTCACTTGTGTAGTGGTTTTTGCGGATTTCAATCGTCTGGGTCTTTTACTGCCAGTGTATCGCCACCCATCTGGCAAACCTTCCTCCTTTTGTCCGGGCTTAGGACCGGCGCAGGGACGTTGTTGGTTCCCTGTGGCAGAGGATGGATGCAGTTTAACGTCATGCCCAGGACTCCTTTTGTAGAAGCGAGTTAAATGTGAAATCCGTGATGTTGACTATGCTGTATCAGGATTCTGTTTAAAATGATGCGTATTGTAGCAGGATTCCGGTGTACGTCAAACTCTTGCTGTTTTTTAGTCTACTACCTGCTGGTCATGGCGCTGTGAGAGCCTGTTGGTCCTATGACTAAGTAAAATGTCTTTTGACATGCTGTGAAAGTGCTTCACCTTCTGTCCACCGTTTACAAGATTCCAAGCCCAGTCTTGTGATTTGACAACCCATAATCAGGCCATGCAACTTGCTGGAAAGTGTGTTTTGTGGGATTGATGCTATCAACGTGCTATTTAAAAAGTTGCTTTTTGGAGTTACTGTAAAAAAGCAGCTGCTGTCAAACTTGACACTTTGATATGACACTGAGATCACCTTCTAAGGCCCAATTTCCTGAGTTCCCTGAAGGCAGTGTATCATATGCCTGGATACTCACAGACATATACAATCATAAATATGCATTCATGTACTGCTGATGGACAAAATTTATTGTATGTGTGCGAGGTCACACTTCAGTGTTTGCAATCTTTGGCACATATTATGTTACAGAGGAGAATTTTCAGCAAGTCAGAACTGTAACTCTGTTTAGCATAAGAATACCAGTGGTTAGGTCACTGACCTGGATTATAGCTGCATCATAAAAGTGTATGTAAAGAAACCTTGGCCTCTTTCTTTGAGGATGCGAGTTCACATCTTGATCATGGCTATAATTTAAAATAGATTTGAATCTCAATTTGGATCGTTCCGTACATCAGGACCTTAACTAGTGTGGCTCCAATGCTAAAAGGCAGTGGGTGGTGAAGGGTGTTGCCTGAGAAATTCATTGCAAAATGAACAATATGAGGTCATATTATGGTCGCCATAGAAAAATATGCGTAAATATAAATTTACATTTGCCTGGAGAATGAATTCCTCGACTATCTCTTATTTGACTCATCGTGTGTGTGCTCTTGCATAAAATATTTTATCAATTCATTTACATTCTGGGGTGCAGAACAGTTCTAAAAAATTTATATTTTTTTAAATTGGCATGATGCCTCTTATAAAGTAGTATGCAAAACTACAGAGTGGAGTGAAATCCTGAATTGTGGATAGTACAAAACAACAGGAATGGATTTTCAGACTTACTAACATTGGTGTTAACTGATTTTTAAGTTCTGAGTAGTTCATAGTTCGGACTTAGGAGTATTTCTGTCTTGCATTGTGGTATGTTGGCTAACTGCTGATGTATTGCACTTATACTTCAATGTCAGGAGTTCAAATCCTGATGCCTGCCATTAAAATTTGTTGCCCAACTATTTAACCCAATAGGGTAACTACAATTTCCACCACTGCACCATTGTGTCTACTTGCCTTAACCCTCAGACTCTGGCCCGACCCCAGAATTGACCAAACGGCCAGACTGTGGTGCAATGAACAAGTTGGTCTCCCTGATGCGGTTTCACACAATGCTAGAAAATTTAGGAGATTTACATTGCATTACATTTCTTCATTGCCAAAGAAAGCAACATTTTTTCAAGTCGCTCAATCAAATTAACCAGATAATGCATGGTCATACAGAGGACAAACATTTATAAAAGGTTTAACATATCTAAAAGAGGTGTTTAACATGCAATCTTCAGATATATATACAAGTGAAACTGCATAGCTCTGTCCAGTGTGTCAGTCCTACTCAGTGGATGACTAGGAAGTGGTCTTTCCAGGTTTCCACTTCCACCATTGAAATTTGCTGGACAGTGGAATATTCAAGGACAGGGCGACAGACAAAGAACGAAAGTCTTTGCATGTCCTGTGGAAGAGAAACCACTTAGAGTGAAGGTATGTGGAGTCGGTCTGTGTTCAATTTCACAAGTGTAGATAGTGGCTAGCAAGATAAGATTATTTTATTTCTAACAATTTCTTCCTGTGGAACTTCTGTGGCAGCTTAAAAGATGGCAAGGAAATGTTGATAATTGTTTTATGGATCAAGTTTCTGGTTGGACGTCAAAATGAATGGGTGATGTTGGTAGCTGTGAAAAGGTCAAAGTGAATGTATGATGTACATAACTGTCAAACATTATTGATAAAATTTCAAAGTGAGTGGATGATTTTGATATCAAAAGGTCAGTTGTCATAGTTAGTACTGGCAGATGTTGTTGATAGCGGTTATAATTTACTGGTGAAATGTTAAAATGAAAGCTTCTGAAAAATTGCATCAATGTCTTTCTACAAATCCAGACAATTCCATTGGGTCAGGGTCTGACCTTAAACTGACAGAGGCTGCCAAACACTGAGAAGGCATATATTGAAGAGGGCTTTTGTATAATAATAGCTTTATTTATTACACTAACAGAGCTGTCATTAGTTTGCATGTGATGTTATCCATCTCTATCTATCTATGGAATTTATATAGCACCCTTTCAAGATAACTATTCAGAGGTGCTCCCAACCCGTACACGGCCAAAGAGAAAAGTCTTGAGTAGCTCATAAAAAGAAGTTAGATATATAGAGTAATGTTTGGGAATCACCTTTTGAAGTGCTCAGTTATAATATTTTCCGTGCAGCTATCGTAGCGAGGCTGTCATAGCTGTGTCCTCCACAATCTTAGCGGTGTCTTCCACATAATGTTATAAAATTGATGAGAAGATTGGAAGTGGGACTGATGGATGATTGTGTTTGTTGTGCAGGGTCCTGTCTTCATGGGTATTCAGTCATTCGCAAGCGATCGCACGGAGGCTCGCTCTCGTCTCTTCACCGAGCAAGAAGCGTTCTGGAATCTTCCACTTCACGAAACAAGTGCCATTGTGGATGTCGCGGTCACCAAAGGTTTCGTCTTTTCCTCTGCTACATCACCCCAAATCCATATCTTTCTCAGCTGATCTGATGCCGTGCTCACAAAATGTTCATATCTCTTGAGTTTATTAAGAATCCTTTTCTAAATGCGCTGACAGGACTTTGCTATGGACTATAAAACTTTCTGGTTCATTAACAGAAGTAACTTTCAGTAACTTACAAACACCCTTGTTGATAAAGTGCTGAAGTAAGTGCGTAGAAACAAGCAGTGTCTCCTAACCTACTAAACAATCGGGCTCTCCCCTCCATCCCCCTCCTGTGCCGTCCTTTCCCTCCCGGGTCGGTTTCACATCAGTTTTAGCTCATTTCTGATTCCCCTTGTTTTTCACTGGGCTCAAATTGCACCAATCCGGAATAGAAGCCCCTGGAAGCCTGCACCAAACATATTTGATGTAGAAAAAGTTTTTTAGAACTCAGCATCTTACCATACCCAAGGTCTATAATTTTAATCGAAGCACATAATATATCAATGATTACCTTTTTCGCACCTGTAGGTTCAAGTCGTCAGCCAGGAAAGGTGAACAGCGATGTCATCCATGTTGCCACAACCAGTCCAGTTAGCTTGTACTCGATCGACACAAGGAAACAGCATTTGAACTGCATTGACCTCTATGACGTCTTCCCCGGAACTTCCCCTCGTAACATGGCTTACAAGCCACGGATCCACTTGGCCCCTCTTGGATTTCCTCTCGACAAGAACATCATAGTACACGAAGAAATTGTGAGTCTTTATCGAGTTCAATAGCTAGTTATGTCAACACTTAATATATCATACTTTATATCTGATGTCTTCTGCTCAGCAGCTTTATGAGAACCCTCCTCCTTTATCGAGGCTGGGGACTTGCACCACCTGAGTTTGGCAGTTGAGTTGATTAAGTATGAAAAACCACCTATCTGCCTAATGATGTTTGAGTCAGTTAGAATAAAAGTTTGTCAGTAAACAATTATTAGTGTATGCGTATGTGTAAATTCAGTTAGATTCAGCCTGTAAAAATGTTGTAGGGAATGTTGTTAATTTTGATGTAATGAATCGTGGACAGACTGAAACGAATTGATTAAATAACTAAGCTGATTAATTAACAGAAGAATGCCTCTCTACTGCCAATAGGTTGCAAATTTATACATTTGAATGAAATTAAAAGTGTGAATGTTAAACTTGATCGTTAAGACTTTCCATTTTAATTCAGGACTTACCAATTGGTAACATATTAATGCATTCGAATTCAGTTAAAAAGTTTGGGGTTTGAGCTTAATCACTGATATGAGACTCTGCATTTTAATTGAAGACTTTGTAGGATCAAGCAATAGCTTGTCATTGCCAGTTCTTTGTCTGTGTATTTATGTTTGATTGCTAAATATAGTTGCGATGTTGTATCTGTGTAGACAAACGTGACGTTGAACGTCAACTGGGAGACAGGAGAGCTGCTGCGCCTGGAGACTGGCTCCCTGCTTGACAGCGCCTCAGAGAAAATAACGCGTACATTCCGAGCGAATCAGGTGGAGCAAGAAATCTTTCTTGCTTCTGTATTATAAACTAGGTTATTTTGCATTTGTCAGAGTGACAATGTCATGATGGCACGAAGAAGAGCAGTCACTTAAACTAGGCATGAGACAGCCATGGATATGAAGTGTTGGTGGCTTCATTTTCTTGGCCTCAGCATATGATTGTGTGTGGCCTCTTCTGCACTGTATTATCTTCCCACCGATAGCGTTTGAGTTGGCCAACTCACCTACCTTTCTGCTCTGGTTGGAACTACCCCCCCCCCCCCCCCCAAACCTCTGGATTAACATTTCAGCACGCTTGACCATTAAGTTGCAATGGAGTGTTTTGTTGCTGCTAATAATTCTGTAGCTATTAAGAACCCCTCTCAGGATTTCCAGTCATACATAATGGTTTGGCATTCAGTTATTTTTCCTGTCTTTACATAGACCAGAATCTTATTGCAAGATTGATTGCTGATAATGTTGTTTTCTATTGATTTAGGGTGTTTTTAGAATGGTCAATCAGTTCTCACAGGAACCAAATGGATGCATTCTGTTTTTCAAGCAAGACCAGTAAGAAAATATTTAATCACGCAAATAAAATTATAAAATTATAAAGTAAGTAATTTGCTCGACAGATTAGGTTAATTGGTAAGTTATGCTAGTACAAATGGTACAACTATTAGGTATATTAGTTTATTCAGGAAATTGGGACATTGTTGAAATTAATTTATTCGCTAAAGTTTTCAGCAAATTAGGGGCATTTCCAGAGGTCATTAGCATAAAGCCAAACATCAAGCAGAGGGTCATTGGTTCTATTAGCCACGCCCATAATATTATTATAATCGTTCTACCAAGAGAATCTGGAATGTCAAGCTTGGCCTTTAAGTAAATTCATCCAGTCTTCTGCCTTCGAAGCTTTTCACATTCTCAGCGAAACTGCTTTATCACCTGCTCTCCTTCCTCTGTCTGGTCTTTCTGGCAACTGGACTCGAAACTCTACTGAACACCGATCTCTGGACAACCCTCTGATTTGACGCAGCACACATGAATAAAAAGGTGGTGTCCTATGCTTAACTTTAATAGAGTATCGCTTTCGATATTTGGAATTGGTGATTGTGGTTATGAGTTCATAGTGTAATTTGCTGAGAGTTATGAATTTGCTATATATAATTGTAAAACATGACAATACTGATAATATATTAAACATATTATTGATATGTTGTTGTTCTGTTCAGTTTTCTGTACTGAGTTTGTTCGATCTCTGTAGCGATACGATTGACGTTCTGGATATGCTGGTAGGAAAGATGCACACCATTTCCCTGCCTTTCAAGGTCCATTCCGTCTTCATGGTATCGCAGTATGACTGGCTACTGACTGAACACCAGACTAACAAGTATTAAAACTATCTTTTTACCATTATTATGAACTCAATTGATCTTTGTACTATATTTTTAGTAATTGTGCTCATTCCTTGCAGTATCATGTGTCCACTGGTTAAAGTGAATTTCTTCATTTTTTTACGCTTTCAACATCAGTTCGTTTCATACCCATTTAGTGAATTATTTTCAAAAATGGAACTACAGAGCTCTGTAAGCTTAGTAGTTGATGCTATTCTAAGCGCTTCAAAGATGACAGTAAACACTTACTTCACCATATATTGGGTTGGTGTAATAAAATGATATATTTTAGGTGACATTAAAATAAATGACGCATTTTGCAAAAAATTATGATTTGTATGCTATGCATGAGTGATGGGAAGAGGTTGAAAGTGAAAGATGGCTTAATGCTAGAATATTGTATAAGTTACCAACCATCTATAGGCAAAGAATATTTTTGCATTCCAGTTTTTAGAATGATGCCGTGCTGTTGGGAATAATTTGTTTAGGATGTAAACTTGCAATTTGACAGAAATATGCAATTTTGTCTCATTTGATTTGTGTGTGTGTTGAAGGAAATATCTGCTGAGTCACACTGAACAAGAACCACTGACATTCAACCTTCAAGCAATACAGGACTCTGATCAAAACGAGGGTCAAGAGAATTTTTTTAATCCTCTCTGTGTAATAGACGTATACATTATACAACTATAAATACATGAATGTATAAATTGTATATTTATCGAGACAGTTTGTTTAGTGCCTCAAAATAGAGCTGAAACCATGTTTTGAACCAGTTTCTGTAACTTGGGTCTTTTCTCATCAGCAATCTGGAAGACAGCATCTCTTTGTCCATCCATCCGGTACATGGGCTGCCGACTCCTCCAAGACCAGCCGTATTCATTCCACCTTGGGTAGTGATGGTAGTGGTTTGGTGATGTGGTGGTGGAGGTGCAAGTGCTTGTGGTGATGAAGGTTGTGGTTGCAGTGGTTCATTTTTCGCTTTCGTTGCATTACATGAGCAATCTGTTCTCTTCCAGCGACGTATTTGGAGCATCTGGATATGGTGGCCGCTCGTCCTCTTCCGGATTCGCATCTGAGCGTTGCGCTTGACCAGAAAATCCAAAGTCCAAACAGAGTCTTAGCAACACGCGATACGTATGCCGCCATTGGAGTCGGATTGCCAGACTGTGTTTGTAACTTATTGCTCGCTGTCTCTTTGTTCTCTTTGCCTTAGTTGCTGAGGGTTTGTGCTATCATCATACTCATGTTGCTAACAAAATAAGTCAGGTGATATTGTTCATTTAGAGTAGGTGGGGTTGTGCATTTAATCAGGTATGATCACATCTGATATTAGCACTTGATTTGATTTGTACTTTGCTTGGACTATGACATTGATTAGATTTTTTATGAGATTCTCACCTTGATTAGATTTGGTACTTTTATTAGATTATAATATTCTCACCTTTATGAGATTTGGTACTTTGATTATATCAGATTCTCACTTTGATTAGATTTTGTTCCCTGATTAGTATATACCTTGACTGACTTTTGCACTTGGATTAGATGTTTACACGTTGATTTGATTCTCACGTTGATTGCATAAATGTGCTTTTTTGGATTTTGCAGATTATATTCTACACTTCTGCTTTATGATAGAATGATACTAAAAATGTTCTGAGATTAGATTACATTATAAATAGATGTCATTTAATGAATAAATAATGACCAAATGATAATAATAAATAATCAATAATTTAATAACATTACTAAATCAGTTTAAAACTTTCAGACATGGTTGTGATTTTGAAAGCGATGATTGGTTGCAGATGTCGGTCGATATCTATAAGTCAAGTCGGCCACAACCATCTGCGCTTCAGACATTCAACGTATCCGTGGCCGAGCAGATGAAGGGCCGGATCTCTTATCTGCCGGAATCTGGACAAGTGGCCAGGATCTTATCTCCAGGGGAGGTGCCAAAGGAAGTCATTCCAGAAGGTAGATACATTTATAATTGGCTGATAGTGCTGATTTCATCATGCCAGGCCAGGCCTGATGAGAGAAATTCCTAGGCAGAGCAACCAAGGTCCCCTAAACTACCTTAAGGCTTAATAAGAAACAAAAAATTTCAAGATAAATTGACATGAAATTTTGTGTTTACATGTAAATATTATGATTTTATTCCGTTGTAATTTAAAGTTTGACTTGATTGTAGTTAATTTTCTGCGATATTATTATTTTAAAAGGTATAAATCATAATTGCCTAACGTACATTTGTATTATATTGTATTCTATTTATTGTTTTGTATTGATTATGCCGCTTCATTATTGTTGTCGTTGTCATTGTCGACGTCTTCCTTAGCAACCTGCTCAGTTTCATTTATAATAATGTGTATTATTGTCTGGCAGGTGTGAAGCCAAGGAGTCTTTCTGGTTTCCTTGAGTTGTCTGACGTCGTCAATCATCAGCTGAGATACATTCCAATTCCCGGGTAAAGTACTGCTGATGCAGCAAATTAAGTAGATGTCTAAGAGAGGAGCTATATAAATTGACTCACTCAGTGGTGCTATTCAAATCAACTGACTGACTTGAGAGAGACTTGACCAAGTGACTGAGTTAATTCAGCCAGTCATTCAGTTAGTCAGTCAATCAATCAGTCAGTCGGTAAGTTAGTCAGTCATTCAGTTAGTCAGTCAGTCAGTCAATCAGTCAGTCGGTAAGTTAGTTGGTCATTCAGTTAGTCAGTCAGTCAGTAAGTCATTCAGTTGTCAATCAGTCAGTCGGTAAGTGAGTCGGTCAGTCAGTCAGTTAGTTAGTCAGTAAAGTCAATCATTCAATCAGTCAGTCAGAATTAATAAGTTGAATATGTTATTCATCCTATTGCCTAAAGCTGGTTATTTATGGCACAGAGTCAATCATTGCTTTTGTGTTCTTTACATTACACAACTTTGTTATTTTAATCCCATCCTCATCATGGTTTGTTTTTCCAGCGTCTCCAACCAGAACGTGTACAACCAGTGGTACTACGCCGGTTTCGGTGCGTCCAACTTTGGTCTGATGTCTGAGATGAGCAACGATGGTCTGGTGACGGTGGACAGCGGAGGTTGCATTCGATTGTGGGAGACAGCTGTCTTTAATCTATCCAAGTCCCTCAAACAGTGGCACAATCTGATTGGGGAGAATGAACAACGCCCTCTCCAGGTCTCAGCAAATGTCCTTCTCAGTTGCTTTATGGATCTGTTGTCATGTTATTCGGTGACGGACTCATTGTAGTATTGTGAAAAAGGTGTTGCCTTCTGATTTTAGGGTTTGGCAAAAAGGTGTCACCTTCTGGTATTCATGGTGAAACTTGGACCATAGTTTGGTAATCCACAGGCAATTTGACATCTCTTTTATCTCTTTGAACATTACTTTATATTTTTGAACATTTCTTTATCTCCTAGAGCATTGTATGTATGTGCACTTGTTATAGCGCCCCTTCAAGCTCTCTCTACTCAGAGGCGCTCCCGAATGCAGAGCGGACACTGCATCGGAGTTTCACGCCGAAGCACTGAGCAATTGTGAGTGAAGGACTTGCCGAAGGTCCTTACGCGGCGAGGTGGATTCGAACCTTGAACCTTCCGGCTTCAAGGCAACAACGCCACCACTACACCACCGCGCCCCACACTGATTTTATAGATCTCTTAGAACATTATCTCTTTGAACATTGACTACCGGGTATATCCCTTTCAACACTGCTAGATCTCTTTAAACATTACTTTATCTCTTTGAACATTACTTAATCTCTTTGAACATTACTTTATCTGTTTGAACATTGACTATATCTCTTGAACATTTCTTGATCTCTTTTGAAGATTGATTTTATCTCTTTGTATATAACTTTAATCTACATGAACAATTCCCAAATCTTCTTGAGCATTACTTGATTTTTCTGAACATTGCCTTAATCTCTTTGACAAATACCTTTATCTCTACCAACATTACTGCATCTCTTTGAACATCTTTGAACAATGCGGCTTTGGCATTATTTTACTCTACACTCCTTCAACACGGTTAGATGAACTTTTATTTCTACATGTGAATTGCATGATTTGGGTGGTCAAGGCTTCTATATCTATCTTTGTTTGTGTGAAGGTGACATATGACAAGGAGCTGGGACAGATTCCAACGGGTCCAAAGCACGGACAGATCGATCCAACTGGAGCGCCTCATGTCGGTGGTTCAAACTTTGCCGGTGGATCAGGTTAGTTGCTTCTTCTTTTTATGGAACATTCTAGCATCTTGTGCGAGGTACTTTAAAGGGGCTCTATGTAATGTCCGTATCGCAAAGTAACTACCAGTAAGTGCGTTGTCGGCTCATTTATACTATTGGGGTTTACATGCCATTTTGTTTGACATCAAGTAATGTGTATCCAAAGTTATTCACTAAACACATTAGGCTGTTTTGAATAAGAGCAGTAATATGTGTAAGTAAGAAAGTAGGTATATTCTTTAAGTATACTTACTTAGATGTAGAACTACATACTGACTGCAGCATCGTCCTTTTGCAAACGGTCTGGTTTAAGTCTGGTGGTAAGTGTTATGTCTTAAAGCATGGTCCCCAACAGCTTCACATTCATGGGTCCACTAGTCTTAAGTGCCATACTAAGACCGCCTGAGGATATTAGCTTGTCGTCATCACTATATCAAGTCAAAGTCTGCTAGAGTCAGATTGTGTTGATTTCTTAATAATTATTTAGATATGCAGTAATAAAACAGTACATTCAGAGATTATGTAATTTGCATTCTTTGTTTTATGTTTATTTTTGTTTGTCATTCAAAATTACTGCTGGGGTTATCGATTACGATTGTTTATTTGTGAAGGTGGAATGAACACAGCTGGCCTTGGAGGAGTCGGCGGTCCATACCGGATGGATGGGCAAGGAGATGCTGTCTTTCAGGTCGCTGACTGGGAAAAAGCTAATGTTCCAGAAGAGGTATCTCAAATGCACATGTATAGTGTATTGTTGTGCTGCATTCACAAAACAGCTGTTCAAAACATGACTGATGCTGGTTTGCACTATTGTAAGCTTATCAGTTTGTTTAAATTGTAAATCATGTGACAGTTGATTAAGATTGTTTGTTGTGAGGGGTGAGGGATGGTTAGTTTGTTTACTGGTTGATTATGTGATTTTAACAGTTTAGCAACCAGAGTGTATTAAAAGCTACTGGGGAACCAATGCCACTTGACTTTAAAGTGTTGAAAGGCTTGCTTTGTATAGGCTCTGTCTCGCTACGTTGCATTTCGTTATGCTTATTCGTATCATATCATATTGATCGTATCTGGACATTTATAAAGCGCCTCTCACAGTATGATCTACTCAGTGCAGAAATCCTGTGCAAAAAGAAATGCCTTCAGTCAATGAGTAGACAAGGAAGAGACCCCTGACATAAGCCTGACCAGCAGAGGAGGTGAAGGTCATGCCAAGTAGAGGGGCCCACAACAGCAAATGCCCGATGTGGGGTCGAGCAATCCTAGTCTTCAGCAAAAAAGATCCAATGGTTCTTTTGGTGTATCTAAAGTTCTACTTATTTGATTTATCGTGCTTTATGGTCCCTGTAGTAAACTTCTGAAGACTGAATGAATTGTGACTGACATCCTAAGTGTGTGTACTTGTGCAACTTGAGTTGACAGTTTACTGAATGTCAGACATGATGCAGACATGATGATGTTCTCTGGTGACTGATTTGAATTTGTGCATTCTTGTAAAACCTATTTGGTGTAATATGGCCGTTGACTTGACCTATTAACTGTGTATGTGAGCATGTTTGATTCACGGATATTAGCACTGTTGTTTTTGTGTGTTTTCGTGTGCAGGTGCTGAGAGCAGCTAGAGAACTGGCAGAGAGAGCATGGAAAGAGAGGTCAGTGTCTGCATTGACATAGCTTTGGACTCGTTTTGCTGATGTTGTGTCAGATGGGTCACAGCTTTTCATTTCTGTCACAATGCTTCATGTCCTTTTGTGCTGCAGGTCATTGGCAATTTGTTACTGAACCATATACTCTGAAGGAAAGTTTATACAGTGGCCGCGTAGGGGCCCTGGAGCCCCTCACTCGCAACTGCACATGCGTTTTGGCGTGAAACTCTGATTCAGTATCCGCACTGTAGTGGTGATGAGCGCCTCTGAGTAACAATCTTGAAGGGGGTGCTGTAAGAAGCACTCATATATACATACATGCATGCAAACATACATAAAGCTTACGTTCATTGTGCCAATAATATGTGAACTTTTTATTTGCCTTAGGTCTTTTTATCATTTCATTTGAAAACCATTCTCAATCAATCAATCACATGAATTTATATAGCGCCCCTTCAAGATCTCTACTCAGAGGCCCTGTTTGTAGGTGGTCTTGTGTTGTGTTTGTAAGAAGTGTCTCATACAGGTTTCACTTGAAAAAAATGATAAGTTAGTTTGTGATGGCAAATCAGTATCACAATTATGTTGTTATTGTTTTTTGACTTGCATGTCACATCATTATATTTACATAACAGTATTATACAAATATATAACAAAGTTCAACAAGAATTTATAAACTTAACATACATGTTGTGCATGTAGAAATGAGAAGATTTTATTGAATTTTATTTTAAATGAGTTTCCTCTATGATCTGTTCAGATTAAAGCAGATCAAGATGAGTGAATTCGATGGTGAACTCTACGATCGATATGCAGCTTCGGTCCGCGGCCAAATCAAATCGCTCCGGATTATTCTCGACAGCTTACAGGTTGGCTGAATTTTCTCACATATGTGTTCTGTTGCTTGATGAATTGATTGACATAGTAAGGGTTAACTTGTTGAACGTTCAATCAAGAGTTTGGAATTCAAATCCCTGGTAAGAGAACATAGGAAAGAATATTTCTTAAAGATGAACCTATGATATATAGGAAATCATGATGCTTGATGATTTATTGAAAATGGCAAGAAGATGCGGATGTTTGATGATAGAAAAGTAAGACTGCAGTTTATTTTATTTTTATTCCTCACATTTGCTATTGCACCCCTTCAAGCTCTCTACTTAGGCGGTTCCCGACTACAGTATGGACATTGCATTGGAGTTTCATGCTGAAGCACATGAGCAATTACGAGTGACGGACTTGCTCAAGGTCCCTATGCGGCAGCTTGAGGTGAATTCGAACCTGGAACCCTACGGCTCCAAGGCACCAAACCCACCACTACACCACTGCGCCCCACAAATAAGTAATATTTAGGCACCCTTGTAACGGCATGGCTGTTTATGGCGCCATAGAAATCGTCATTGTTGTTATTATTTTTTAGTATAGAATCGTAAACAGAAAGAGAACTGTTGAAGATATGAACCAATGAATTTTGTTACTGTGTGCTTTGCATTTCAGGCTAAAAGCAAGGAGCGTCAGTGGCTTCGGCATCAGACCTATGGTGACCTGGATGAAGCAAAACTCATTGAAGGACTGGCTGGGGAGAAAGGAATTTATAAAAGACGTGGAGAAAAGGAACCGGAGGTGATGATGTTCAGTTCGGTGTTCAGAAAGTCATAGGAAATTTTTGGATCCAAATAAATCTCTAATTTCTTGTGATTTGGTAAAACAAGGATCAACCTTATCAGACTACCATTGAGCCAAAATAATTATAGGCAGCCTCTTTTTCAGATTTACTCATATTCAGATTTACACGTGTAAGAGCTAAAGTAAGTGCAATAGATAGAATAAGTAAACCAAATGTGTTTGGCAGTATCTGATTTCTAGCTTATGGCTTCATGCGTGTCCAATGCACAAGGTGGCAATTGATAGCTTCCGAAAAACCAAGGTGTAATTGAGAAGCATTGTCCACTACGATAGAGAGGCAGCATGTGGTGACTAAGCAATTTGAAAGAGATTTTGAAACCTTTCATTACAGAATTTTAACGACACATTCATTATTCGATTGTACAGTTAACCATGCTTGCAGTTTGATCAAAGTCTAATTTTATTTTATAAGTGAAACTCGCATCTATAGAGAAGATTCAATTATCCAGCAATTGATTTGCTTTGGATGAACATCGGACATTTATATGGCGATGTTTAATAAATCATGGATGTTGCCATTGTGTTGTTGTTTTGTCAGCTTGGAACTCCGCAGCAGAAGCCAAAGCTGATCAAGATCCTGTGCGATGTTTCGGGCAGCATGTATCGGTTCAACGGACAAGACGGAAGACTGGATAGACAGCTGGAGTCGGTTCTTATGGTCATGGAAGCGTTCGAAGGATATGACCAGAAAATTAAGGTCTGATCATCATCATGATCATCATTTTGAGTGTCATAATAATAATAATGATAATGATTATGATAATGGTAATGGTAATGATAATGATAATTATATTGATAATAATGATAATAATACTACTAATAATAATGATAATGATAATGACAACAAAACTGTACAATAGCAATAGCAATAATAATAATAATAATAATAAGAACAACATTGGAGAAGAGAATCATTATTTCAGGAACAGTCTATAGATGATTGTTCCAATCACAGAAAAGATAGAGATCCTCAGTGGCCGAGTGGGTTGGTAGCCCGCTCGCCACGCCGGCGGCCCGGGTTCGATTCCCGGTCGGTCGGTTTATCAGAGATTAATTTCTCGGATCTTTACTGCGGGTGGTTCGGTCGCAATATAAACGTGGAGTAGCGGTGGTGAAGGATCTCACCCTCAGGGTCGAGGCCATAAGACAGCCGCTATATAAATATGCGATTACATTTACATTTATCATCAGACGAATTTCTTTCCCATAGTTTTTGTCCCATAGTTTTTGTTTCATAGTTTTTGTCCCATGGTTTTTGGCCCATAGTTTTTGGCCCATAGTTTATTGTCCAGCAGCTGATGACCAAGATTTCGTGTCGAACGGTCAGAAGTACTACATCTGTGGATTTTCTTTTGATGTGGTGCAATATAAATTAGTGATTACGATTACGATCGAGCTACTATACGTTGTGTTGTTCTGTTTGGCAGTACGATGTCTATGGTCATTCGGGCGAAGGATACACATTCCCATTCCTTGCTGCTGATAAGCCGCCAAAGAACAACAAAGAGCGGCTTGACACTATTCTGGTATTATCAATTCCGTTGTCATGTTCTCAAATATAAAATACTTTGTACAGAGTCAGTGTGACAATGTTGTTTGTTTGGCTTGCATGCCTTTTATGGGTAGTGAGGACACGGGTACCTACGACCATTTTTTAACCCTCCGCTATGTTTTAGTCCACCTTCCTGCTGCTTGTTTTTCGCTGCACAGGTCCTTCCTTCTTTTGTGGTGAACGGTGAACCGCCTGCAATTACCTTTTTCTAACGATTTTCACTGCACAGAACTGCTTTTGCAACTGCACAAACTCATTTAAACTAGCCTGCACATTTTGTGTAGAACTGCACGTTAAAAAAGTCCTGCTACTCTGCGACTTGGGTCTCCATCAGCAGGAGGGCAAAACACAATATTCATGGTGAACGTTTTAGCAAGAGCTTGAAAGTGCAATGCAGGAAATTAAGAACATGCGTAAATTGCGTATTTTTCGTAGATGTTTCCAAATGTAAATTTTTCTCAGCTTCATTTTGTTTTTCACTGGTATTATTAGCGCTTTAAAGCGAATAAATTTGTCAAAAACCAAGGGTAACAATTAAAAATATGTGTTAATTTTCCGGGGTAGGAGCAATAGTAATATGCGTTTCAGTTGTCAATTGATCTTAGTGCTGTAAGTGTACAACATATGTCAATGCCTTTCTGTTAAATTGGCTTTGTGTCATTTATGCTGTTGTTTTTTGTGAAGATTTCTTGTTCCTCTTTTTTCAGGCTCTACATGCTCATTCGCAGTTCTGCATCAGTGGTGACCACACACTGGAGGCAGCGAAGCATGCCGTTGAAGAGATTGCCAAACAGGAAGACGTGGATGAGCGCTTTGTGATTCTCCTCAGCGATGCCAACCTGGAACGTTACGGAATTCGGCCGAAGAAACTGGCGGAAATATTGACGGCAAATGAGGACGTCAATGGTTTCGTCATCTTCATCGGATCTCTCGGAGATCAGGCTCACAGGTCGAGATTTGTTTCTAATGTATCATTGGTAGTAATGTAATGTAATGTAGTGTAAATCTTCGAGAATTTCTCAGCGCCCACAAAAGCCACGTCAGGGAGACCAGCTTATTCACTGGTGTTATATCAAATCAAGTCCGCAATAGCCAGAGCTGCCGCTTTCGTTCCGGTGCCAAGTCAAAATCCGGGGAGGTCAAGTATTAGTAATGGTAGTAGTAGTGGCAGTAGCAGCAGCAGTATCATTAATGATAATAATAATATTATTATTTATAATAATAATAATTATGACAATTTATATGGTGCCTTTAGGGATACATTTACCAACTTAGACCAAGAGGAATAGGGTCCATGCCAGACAGTTGTGCAGTCTATGAAATATTGTTGGATCCTTTTATCTCAAGGGCAAAAAAGGATAATAATATTGATGACCTTACTCACGATCACTGCACGACAGTGTTGGTGTTTCCGCTCTAGATGCATGAGCTGAATGATACAATATGTCAAGGAAGTTTGTTTACAATTTTAGGATTATGAAGCAGATGCCATCGGGAAGGGCGTTTCTTTGCCTCGAGACAAAAAACCTGCCATCAATTATGCAGCAGATCTTCACATCTACGATGTTGTCTACAATATAAGAAGGAATGGTCAAGTGTTGCACTGCATGGAATGGCAACAGCACAGCTTGTTGTTGCACAGTGATATTATTTTGTGTTGCATTGCAGCGATAGCACATGTTTCCAATGATCAGATAAATAAAGTTCTGCCAGGATCATTGTACATTGTCTCCAATTAGTCATTTTAAATGGTTCAGCGAAATAAATGAAGCACACGTCAAAATTTTTAGTTTGTAATATGATTTGATCGTAAACTTGGTTATGCACTATTTAATGCAAGTAAAACCTTATTCATTTTAATTTTTGTTCTATGGAATTCATAGAATGTAGCTGGCGAGTATAAGATTAATATATGGGTATCATGATTTGAATATATCAAATTCTGATAATTGTCTGTGATCTTAGTTGTTTGAATTTGCGCTGATATCTTTGTAAACTTGCCATGAAACTTAATTGATGCTACAATAGGCAATGTTAGGCAGTGATATATTTGTGAGTGGCACCTTGTGTTTAGAGGCTTTACTAAATTTTTACTTACACTGCATAGATTTCACTAGACTAAATATAGCTCCTCTCAAGTACCTTGCAACTCCTGCACACAACTAACTGTATCTTACTGTATCTGATTGATGCATACATGCTATTATAGCAAGTCCAAAAGAATTGTGCCTTAAATGGTTACAACTTACAGGGTTTTTCGTGATCCAAGTTTTGATCAGTTAACATTTGTTATCATTTATCTATCCGAGTGACTATATAAATTTGCATTTCAATTGTTGTTTAACGATGTACTTCTTGTTTAATCAATTGTTAGGACAAAACTAAAACATTGTATTTTGAGTTAAGGCAATACTGAGCTATATGGTTTTGATTTCATTTTTTTCATTTAAAAATGTAAATTATGTAATTAAGTGGACCTATTCCTTGAGATTGGAACCATATATTGTAATGGTGAAGTGATGGAATTATAATTGTGTAAAAACCATTAATGATTTTTATCATGACTTGATAAAGTTGTATAATAAGTATTGTTTATCAGTGCTGCCTCTGTGTGTGCGTGCGCGCGCGTGCGTGTGTGTGTGTGCGTGCTTCTGTGTGTCTGTCCATCTGCCTGCTCTAGTTCAAAGGTCAGTGTTGCATTGCAGTAGTGTAACCAGCATTGTTGGATTGCCCAGCTGGTAATCCTAAATATAGCTACAAATTGCTGAATGGCTTCTCTACAGCTAGTGCAAAGTATCAGGTTATTCATGATTACCACATCTTATCAGAGGAGTTGTCAGTGTTGCATTGCAGTAGTGTAACCAGATCAATGTTCAGTGGAGGTCAGGGAGGGAGAGCAGCTGTTTCGGCAGGTTGCTTCAAGTAAAAGAAAAGTTAGGATGGAGGCAAATGATCGGTAACCGTTCTTGAAGAGACTTCATTTTGGAATAGACAAACTCTTCCCAGAGTTTATATATTCCAAAATGAAGTCGGCAGAGAAGCCGGATGATGACGGAGAGTGGATGGCAGTATTACCTTTGGTATTACTTACTTCATTGCTTGAGCCACGCATACACGCGGGTCGACGCATGCCAGCGCACTTCATGTGTCACCAGCTGCACTACTCATTGCTCAACCAATTGATCTATCGTGGGAAGCAATGCGCTGTTTCGTAATAATTGTGGGCGCACTGACTGGCGGGCGGACGGGCGGGCTCGCGAGCTGCTGTGTGTGTACGGCCCCCTTTACACCCAATCGCTGGCTGTTTATTCATTTTCGCAAGAGATGGCACACATCTATAATTAATTCCACTATGCTCGAAACGTCTTGAGGGAATTTCCCACGATCATGTCTAAAAAATTCCACTGCGACGACAAGTTGCCACTTAATAACTAAATGGAGACGACGAGAAACTGGCTGCAAATAATGACTGATTTCTTTTGCACAATCTGCTTTAAATATATTGAAACTTAATGCAAAAGTGATGCAAATGGTTTCATGCCGTGCCCGCGTCGTAAAAATTTGCATAATAAGCTCCGCCCCTGCAATCTATTTTCGTCCGGACGGTTTTAGGTCTGACCTCGGATCGTATCATCGTACGTTACGATTATCCAAAATGGCTGGACGACTATGTGGGTAATGCGTGAGGCAGCATTTACGATTAATTTGCTCAAAATAGGCGCAAATCGTGAAGTTGAGCGTGCGTCGGGTAGGGCTGCCAACTTTTGATTTTGCCATTCCGGGACGCCTTCAGTCACTCGATGTTCCATTACCAATTTGCACAATTCACAGAAGCGCATAGTGTAACAAATGTTGTATCAGTCCAGTAGCCTATAGGGCCTACATCTACAAACTACTAAAAAGTCCTTAATAATTTCTGACATATCATCAAAAGACATACTTTTATAGTCTAAATTTAAGACAAAAATCAACCTCAAGAAAAAAAATCAAGCTCCAGTCACCTGGGCTCATCAGAGTAAGACTTATGAGCCCAAATTGAGGGAAGTTCGTAGGTATCGTATACGATACCTACGAACTTCCCTCAAGAGGCTCATATGTCTGCGACCGGAGAGCAGAATTTATATTAAACTTAGGACCAATACTTAATATATTATTGGGCCTACTTATGTGCGTTAAGCAGTTCCAGAACACTGGGCACAAAGTCGTATATATCAGCACATGTCATGCTGACAGTTGTGTTTTAATAAGGTCGGTGAACTCTCCGTGCTCAGGTAATTGCGATTGTTAGACAACAGATCGTTCATAATGCTGAACGCTCTCTCGCAAAAAACCTTTAAAACTGGACACAGTATGCTAAACCGAAAACCGAGTGTCAGTGATTTGTAAAGTTTTGAAGACTTTAACTCTTGATGTTCAGCCAACAATGCAATGTATAGGTATGCATGCTAGTATAACTGTAAAATGATTGGTTTCAAAATAAATGATTGATTGATTGATAGAGAGCAGGCCGTAAAAATCATCGTACATGTGGCTGAGTTTAGTAAGCAAAAAATTAATAGGAACAATAATAATTGTGCTAGGTGGATCTGGACCAAATTCCGGGACAATTTGAGATCAATCCGGGACACGGGACGCATAGGGTCGATTCCGGGACTGTCCCGGCGAATCCGGGACGGTTGGCAGCCCTAGCGTCGGGCGTCACCATCGCATAGTGAGACGTGTGGCCTCGTTAGATTAGGCGTCGTCTATTAGAATTCGTTTTAAAATTCCATATTTAGTGTGGCCTTGTATGCTGCGCGGCTGATGGCGGGGAATCCCCTCGTGTTACGACTGCAATCATAATTTTCAGGCCGTCGGCAGTCATTGTGTGCGTACTCGGTAAGATTTTGGGGAATCCATCGCATGTATTTCTCTTCTTGTGGTTAATCGAAAAAGGACGATAATGCCAAGCGGTAAAGCCAAAAAAGAGGATAAGGCGAAACTTGACGCGGCCATGGCCATTGCTGCTCTATCTAATGGATCATGGGACCCTGGTGAACAGCAAGCGGCAGAGGCAAATCCTCATTCTCGGCGTACTGGTGCGCATAGCAAACGAGGGGGACGTGGGAAATCACTGACGAAGATCAATAGCAGTAACGGCTCTCATGTTACGACTCCTGTAATGCCTGCGAGGGCAAAGAATTTAGCCAAACTCAAACCAATGGGCGATGTGAGCAACGATTTAAGTGAAAGTGACATTCCAAAATCGCTGACAGCGGCAGTAGACCACCTGCAGGAAGGAAAATTTGTAAGATCTGCAAAACAAACAGTTCCTACTAGCTTGACTGGTTCAGGTAGCACTTGGTATAGACCTCCTTGGTATAAACCCCCTGAAAGTCCACTCCACGTACAGAACCCACTTCATTCACCTGAGTTAACTGTCACAAATACGGTTGCTGTGACGGCTGGTGCGACTGCATCGGAAGCAAAACAAACGAATGGATTTCTTATGACGAGTTTGGCGTCTCTGCTCTTACCTGGGTCAGGATTTCAGCTTGTACCGGTATTTCCCACGGGTGCGTTCGGCCAGTCGGGTGATAGCGGACTTTCGCCACAGTTTATAGGAGATCCTAATCTGCTGCAGCTGCTTTGTCAGCAGGGTAATTTCTTGCAGCAGGGTAATTACTTGACGTTGAGTATTCCCAACCGGCCAAATCCAAGCCCAGCGGCAATCGAAGAGTTGGATGGCAGCGTCACGGCAAAAGCAGCAGGAACAGCATCTCCTGCTTGTCCCGCTCAACTGCCTGGTTCGTTAAGTACACTGAGAAATTACTACAACATGACAAATACCTCTGAGCCACTAGCGGGTGATCAACCTGCAGCAAAACTCGATACGCTATCGCCGTCAAAGGTCTGCATCGTGTCTCAACCAACAGTTACCGATTCGTACCAGATTACAAGCGATCAGTATGTTAATATGTGTGTGGTGTCTTCGGATGATGCCAGCTTAGGGGACCAAGGTACATTGCATATGACGAGAGGAGAGCGTCCCACCCTTTTGTGTGGAGACGATTCGGTGAGCACTGTGAACAGTGCAGCGACATCTGTTGCCGTTGTCACAGATTCAAGTCCGGTCAGCATGCCTGGTTCGCTGAGCAGTCTTCGCAGCTACTACAGTTCGCTAACTCAGAAAACGGGGCAAAACGCGTCGGTTGGACCAAGTGCCGACCACGACGCAGATCATATCAGGACTGCAGACCGGCAGACGTCATCGTGCGAGACGTTGAACTCTGCTCTTAATTTGTCCAAACAGAGACATGGTGACCGAAACAAGATTCAGGGAAACACTGGCATCGAAGCAACCGACGCAGTTCCACCGTGTCGTTCGCCGGAAGAAGAATCAATCGGCATAGCTGCTAGCGTAAAAAAGATGCTGAACAATGGAAGCAATGGACAGCATCCCTTGTCATCGTACGTGCTAGGGTCAGCGTCTACCTCATCGGCGGCCACCCCACTTCGAATTCTACCGAAGATCAGCGAATCTTGGACGTTGAGTGCGGCCTCTCCTGCGTCTAGTCAACTCTCCGACGACCAGAATCGACCGGATTCAGTCGCTAGCTGCATATCGTCGTCTGTTCATCTGCCGCCAAAAAAGCGGAGAAAAGTTGCATCTCCCGATCCGATCGAAATGCCCCTCAACGAATGTTGCGTCGTCGTTGGCAACGAGAAGGTCCCGCTCAGCGTCTTCATGAGCAGGCTCGACAGTAGAACACATCAGATCGTCATTAATCAGATCCAATCTGCGCTTATTGGTCAGCAGGCATTGGCTGCCACTGCTGCAGCGGAAGTGTCCAGTAAGTTGCCGGTTACTACCAGTCAGGTCAATCTGTCTTCTGCTGCTGGATCGGCGTGTGTTCCGAAGCTCAATGCGAACGTTGGTGGCGTGGAAACGAGAAATTGCGCTGCATTGTCCATTCCCTGCTCAGTGACGTCGCAAAATAATCATCTGTCGGATGTTGGAGTGACACGTGGAAAGAAAACTGCTCAAGTTCCTGCAAAGAAAGGTATGAACTGACTGTGTCTATATTCTGTGGCCAGCATCTAGACCTTAAAAGGTTCAAATCCGACGGCTTTTGGGGTTTCTTACTTTTGTACATATTCAGGAAATACTGCTAGATGATGACAGCACATCAATAATCTGCTTCAATGACTTGCTGAAAGTCCCTACTAGTACGGCAACCATCTTAGATGTATAATGGATTAATTGCTATGTAAAAACAGGGTTCAGGATATTTTATGATGTGAAGAAATGAATTGGTTGATGGATTCATTCATTTGTGTTCATTTATGTATATATTCGGACACTTTAGCTGGCTTACTGACTCTGGCTTGATTCACTGACTGACTTCCTGGCTTGCTGATGACATACTGGCTGATTTACTGACCAGTCTGACTTGCTGGCTAATTGAGCATCTGACTAGTTGAATCATAGTTGTAAAACAGTTTTTTCCATTTTTTATTCTCTCCCAAAAAACGTCGTTTTTTCTTTTTTTATTTTTCGCATCGTTTTTTATCTTTTTATTTTTTACTGCCCATTATTATTTTTTCTTAATTTATTTTTTGTCTGATATTCCATGTATACGTTTTTACTGTAATCTCAGGGATTCAGCTAACTAAATATTTTAGTGTCATTATGTAAAATTTGTTTGAGTCATCATTTGAGAAATACATGAAATGAAATTTATAAAAGTTATTTTTATATAAAATTCTTGGGCCTATAATTGATATTTATAAGTAACAATTTTAAGTACAAATGTAAAATATATAATTTAGTACACATCTATGGTCTTTGCTTCCGATTAGATTTTAATTGCGTTATGTCAATCAGGTCGGTACTTCTGTTTACAATTTGAATTAGAAAAGATTTCAATACCTTTAATTTTTCTGAATTTCACATTAAACCAAAATTATAAGAAAAAATAACTGTGGTAGATTAATGTTAAGCTTACTTATACCAATTAATTTTGGCCTAATAATAAAATTGTGTTATTTGCAGATTAAGACAAAATTGCATAAGCAAGGGTTTTAAGCTTAAAATTAAGTTTCAGATGTAACAAAGGCAAATTATTTTCCGTTTCCGCTTTTTCTGTTTTTTTAAATTTTTTCGAAAAAAATCACGTCTTTTCCGTTTTTTATTTTATTTTCATCGTTTTTCACATCTATGAGTGTGTCCATTTGTGTTAATTTTGTCCCAACTCAGTTTTATCAATCATGAAGAAGAAATCGTAACAGTCCTATGTTGATATGAAATTTGTAGGTTATGGTAAAACTGCAGAGGAAGAGTCTCATTCGAATGGCGGAGGGTCCTTCCAGTTGCCATCACTACTGTCATCATCATCATCATCATCGTCTTTGCCACAGTTCTCATCACCTTCGCTATCAGGACAGAATCCAGTTCTACAACATGATGAAGATGGTGACTTGTAAGTATCGTCAGTTGCGAACGGGAACAGTTGATCATCTTTATCAATTTGTTTACAACTAGATTCGCTCATGCGAATGGTGCCTGCTTTGCAACCATTTCCAGATGTTTCTGGTTTTAATATTTTTTGCAGGTCTGTCCTGTTAATATTTCCCATAGCTAAGGGTTCTGCTATCTGTTACCAGAACTTGGCCTGTTTGAAGACATTGGACTCTACACAGGCTCTTGCCCGGTTGTCTCCCTCTCTTCCATTATTTCTCGCTGTTCTAACCTTCAGTCTAGCAAGCACCTGGAAATCTACCTTCCCTACACCACTGTGTCCATTGGTGTTAATTTTGTCCCAACTCAGTTTTATCTGCTTAGCAGTTTTACTATTATAATCTTCATTTATTAAAACCTGAATGACAGACCCCAATCAATAACAATAGAGATGAATAACAAACATAAAAATGGGAGTTTTCCAGAAGTTATCATCTATAAAGTAACCTAAGTATATCGTTAGTGTCAGGGCTTAAAGTGTGGCTGGAGGTCATGGACGGCGTCCATGTACTTATTTTTCTTCACTTTATGCACTGGTTAGTGTCATCTTTATCTGGGAGTTTGAAGTAATGTGACCTGGGGCGACGGTCATAAGGACCTACCCGGTACTATGGGAGGGAACAAACTTCACAGAAAAATGAAATCATTGTTAACGACGGCTTTCAGCAGTCGTCTCTCAACCAATGTCTCAAAACACTCCGATTAGGTGACAGGAGGTTCAGCTGCTGCATTTTGGCAAAGAAATACTCAAGTTTGCTTCAGTGTCTGGCAGATGCAAGGCTCCACCAAGCAGGAGCAGCATAAAGAATTTGCGATAAAACCATTTGTTGCCCTAGCTACACCGTACTGGTTCTATAGGTATATGTTGAACATTTCTGACACAACACTGCCACTGGCTGTTATTGTTTTTGATGAGATATGCATCTGTTTGTGTGGGTTTTTTCAAAACAGACCTCTGCATGTGGCCGTAGCTCAGGGAGAACTCAGAGTCGTGGAGCAAATTGTGAACATGATGCGCGCGCTGAATGCTACAATTGATTGTCGTAACTATCTCAGACAGGTCAGAGAATTGTGTAATTTCGATATCATGTTTACATAAGCATCTTCAAGAGAATCACCTTACTTGACTAATTGAAACGAAGATAGAAATAAAATGGATTTAAGCTCCTTTGTAAGAAAGGTTCAGAAAAGGCAAAGGAGCCTGTGTCACAGGTTGCTATTATAATTATTATTATTATTATTAGTAATAGTAGTTTTATTAATATTATTTTTGTTAGCCAAGGTAAAATTAACCCTCAAGAATATAAAAAATTATGTTAATAGTAAATATCAGACCTCAGCCCAGCTTTTAATTATTATAATCTAAAAGTTTCCTATGCAGTTCTTTGCCCTCAGGCTATTAAAACTGCAGTCTGGAGTGGCTGATCATCCAGCAAGTTCTGGCTGCTCTTCGAAGGTGACCCTACAGGCAACACCATTATGACTCGCTCAACGTCCCTACATGGTAACCATCCCCATCCCAGGGTGGCTTTAACTAGTACTCTCTTCATTGCAAGGCGGGCGCCCTAACTTATCGTCTTCTTTGTCCCACATAGTTGCTGGTAGGTTGCTAAGCAACTGTTTCCATAGAGATGGGTGGACCTTCATGTCTTGACTTTGTGATTTTGACTTC
Organism: Lumbricus terrestris; assembly: GCA_949752735.1. Lineage (NCBI taxonomy): Eukaryota > Metazoa > Annelida > Clitellata > Crassiclitellata > Lumbricidae > Lumbricus > Lumbricus terrestris. Next base: position 51,605,403 of record OX457041.1, read on the forward strand.
ACTGAATACACCTGATGTGAAACGAAAACATAGATAATGGCAATTGCTCTACCATTTGTGCAGCCAACTCATAGATCTTCTGGGATTTGTTTACTTCCAGACTCCACTGCACGTCGCAGTTGTAACTGGTGACGACGACATTGTGAGATGTCTTTTGGAGGCTGGGGCTTCACCTAACATTGCCGACCGCAACGGTCAGAACTGCTTTCATCTGGCGGTTCAGTACAAGCAAGTCGAGTGTCTTAAAGTCCTCTTCACTTGCACGGAGTCTCGGCCAGACTTGCTGAACTACGAAGGTAAGTCTCAGATTAGCATTTCTGTAGAATTGTGCGAGCTACAAAGTCTCAGATTAGCATTTCTGTAGAATTGTGCAAGCTACAAATTTTAGCAGTGATAAAAATATGATATGAATTTCAGATGGTCGAATGAATTTATTTATATAATTACTAATATTATTAATAATATCAGTAATGTTTGTATTATTATATCAATAATGTTGATATTATCGTCTCAGTAGCTCTCCAATTAGGATATACCATCTGCCTTTCCTCCAGACTTTATCATTGTGCTCTCAACCCCAAGGTCGTATTTGGGGGAGGGGTGTTTTGGGTGTTTGAAAACCCCTCGAAATGAGAGACCTTTGCCCAGATCTTCAGCAAATCAATACAGACTGGAGAAGTACCCTAGGAATGAAGAGAAACCTTCATGTAAAAATGGGAATAGAAGTGAACCTGGTAGTTACAAGCCAACCGGTCAACTTAACCAATGTAGTTTGCGAGGTCATGGAGAAAATTATTTAGAATTTAACATAGTTGAACATTTGAATGAGCATGACATGATAAATGGGAGTCAACACGGATTTACCAGAGGCGTTTAACAGAGCTCACGATGTTTCTCCAAACCCCTTAGTTGATTCGGTTGCTTGTCGGGATGTTCAAGATCGAGTAAACACCTCACCCCCAAAGTATACACCCCAAAGTATACACCCCGAAACAAAATCCTGGCTTTGGCCTTGCTCAACCCCTTGACGGGGTGCTTCAGACAATAAAAAATACTACAAAAGTCTGCCCAATACAAGGTTTTGCTGCATGACTGCATAATAATATAATAATAATATAATAATAATGTAATAATAATATACCGGTAGTAATAATGTAATAGTAATGTAGTAATAATATGATAATAATATAATAATAATAATATAATAATGTGTTGGTCTGAGTCTATTGAGGATTGGGCTTTTGAAGTCATGAATAGCGATGCACGCGGGGAGGATAAACAGGCGGAGAATTCAACTGGTTGCGTATGACTGTATGAACCTACATTGTTGTTGAATGACGACATCATTTAGGCTGGCATTCATCGATGATGGGTGCTTTCAACAGGTCATTTGAATGGCTTTGTATAAAGTTTACAGCTACATTCAGCTGACTTAGGTTAAAATGTTCTTTGATTACATAACAGTTATTTTCGGAGTTCCTTCCTACGAAGTGTATGTGTGTTGTCATGTGTGTATATATTAAATATTTATTTATATTCATTGGGACATTCAGATATATATTATATATATATGTGATGTTTGTGTATAAAATATTTACAATGTCTTTTTATTTAACTGTGAATCGCATGTTAGCTACTCTTTTCTTGTTTTGAGTCATATAGACTTTCTACTCGTTGGCCTTGGATCATCATATCTAGCTAGTACTTATCATTTGCTAGGTGAAAATCTGTTCAGAAGTGTTTTTTAAATAAGTTGAATTTATGGCCAACCCAATTTACAGCGTTCATACACAATTTTTTCTTTATTGATATAAAAACACAGTCAGAAAGCTGTGAACATGATATGACCAGCTACAGATGAAAGCTTTGTTGGTTCGGCTCTGCCTGAGTGCTTGAGTCTTCCTCTATTGAAGTTTCCAGTTATTCGACTAATTAATGGTTGAATGCCGATGAATTTTCCGTTCTTAAAGACCAGAACATATTTTAACATTAGCACCTCTGATGAGTTTCTCTTAAAGCAGTGCTATATAAATTACAATTGCAGTGTTGCTGCTCTTTGTTCTTCTCAAGGCATGACGCCGCTGCACCTCGCGGTTAAGCTGAATCTGCCGGAAGCCGTGAGCACGTTACTGATTCACGGGGTGCAGCGAGATGCAGTCGACGGAAAGAGCGGACACACGGCCCTCTACATGGCAGCCGACATGAACCGACTAAGGATTGCTGAGATTCTTCTTTCGTCTAAGGCCAACGTTCACATCGCCAGCTACTCTGGTTGTTCTCCGGTCCAGGCAGCTTCTTCAAAGTCTTTCCATGAGATGGTCAAACTACTCGTGAAGCATGGTGGCACGTCAGACCCGGCACTTAATGAAAGATCACCGGACTCTAAGGATTCTAGCGAGTTTGGTAAAGAAAATCTCCTGCGTTTTTTAATGCAGTGGCTTGGTAGAAACAACTGCAGTTAATTTAGTGAAGAGGTTCTGTAGAAATAATTAATTTGAAGCCTGTAGTGACGTAGTTTGGTGTAATTTTGTAGTTGGGTATTCAGCTGTGTTGTATGGCTTTGGTTTGGCAATGAAAGTGTATGCCTGCTGAATCATAGTGTAATTTCATGGAGTAAATACCCGTTGGTGTCGTATATTAGCCGGGTAAATAATTATATCTTTTAATATCGCTTGATAATGAGGAAACACGCTAATGTTGTGTGATGCTATATGGTATGGTAAAGACAATCCAAAGTTATGGACAAATCGGGAAAATTCTTAATGGGGGCAAGGTTCTTACAATTTCGCATTGATATTAATCCTCAGAAGCTGGTCATGGGGTTGGGGTTGAAGTATCTTAACCCTGAAGTTCAGGGTGTCCACTGTCCACCTATCCTACACATGTTACTGTACATGGTGCTTTATATACCATAGTGCCTTTTGAGGGTCGATAATTACTGTACTTTGAAGTAAGCCCAGCCCAGTCCTTGTACAAGAGAAATTGTTTTCCAGAATACACCGCTGACTATCATCCATTTGTCCTGCGTGGATGAAGCCATACATCTGCTCTGATCAACTGTAATGAGATCTGGATTGAAAGTGCTCTGTACCTGGCTAGATACTGATGAAAGATAATGCTAAAGTTCTACCAAAGTGATAATGTGATAAAAATATATCCTAGAATGGGAGGCTTAGGGTAATGGTTACCGCTCTGACACGAGGAGCAGAGGATCAGCATGGACTCAGGATTGCTTCCTGCTGCCTCCCAAAGGTCGACTTAGCCTTGAATTCGCCAGAGGGGAGTTGGTAAAATGAGAAGAAGGACATGCCAGAGCCTTGCATGGTTGTCGTACGGCTAAATTTGACTTCTGTGATAACTTGTGATCATCTGTTCATAATATTATTATTTTTAATCACACTGCGCTCACACCAGTTAACTTTGAAATAAATAAACGAAGATTATTTATTATTATTATGTTGAATTTGTTTTAACTTGTGTTTCAGGAGCTCACAATCGGAAAGGAAAAGTGTGAAAATTCAATGTTCCAAATGCAAACGAATCCAGAGGTGAAACAGAAGACGTTTCAAGAGAGTCAGTTCGAGTGAGAATTGAGAGTTGAAGTTGCCGCAGATGATGAGTGTCTCTAGAAGTGTTGGTGACTGCAAGTATCACAGTCCCTACAGATTGATGTACTGCGATCGACGTAGATTCTGACATGAAGCTACACGAGAAACGTGTGAACGAAGGAAACGTATGAACGCACGATTTGGACGTACAGTCGTACACGTACAGCAGAATAACACTTGTGAGAAATGTCGGTGAAGAAAACATGAAATTGGGATGACTGCAGAATAAGACTTTTAGTCATAAACTGTTGTGTGTGTACGCGTGTGTATGTGTGTGTGTGTACTTGAGCACCTGAAAACAGAAACATTGAACAGGGAATGGCAGGTTCCATGATGTGGTTACTACTCACTACAGTAGAAGATGAACTTGTGACAGCCTCTTAAGTTATTTCTTTTTGGTTAAAATGGTGCCAGTGGTTATGCTAGTTGTTCTGCTGTTGCAGTCATTAAAATATTATTTATTTAAAAAATACTTTCTGGAAATCGTCAGTTTAGACTTATATGTAAATATCATGTAATCATTTTAATGTATCCTGTAAACTTGCATTTAGTTTGACGTTGCTATAACAATGTACACCATTACAACTGCAATTATTATTATTATTGTCATATTTCACAATTGAGGACTTGCTTAAGTTTCATGCAGATTTTTAGTTGTGTGGTATTTCCAGTCGTTTGAGTTTCTGTCTGCACAAGTATTTCATGGAATATTAGTATTCTTCAGTTGTTATATCAGGGTTATTTTAGTTCTGAAAATTAATGAATATTTAACAGCGTTTATTTATATAACAATAAGACTTAAATGAAAAGTGAACATCCAGTGTTACAAATTTTAAACTGAAACTGACCATACGGACAATGATGCTTCCTCTGCGATTTGTGCTTTTCATCAGTAGTGGGATGATTAACTACAGTTATGCCATCTATGTTGACCCCTTGAGGTGCATTGGTATGGCTTTTCAGTGGTACTTTAAAGTGTGGCCATGTATTACATTTTAGTTGTGACAAGTTCTTCCTTGGCTTCCCTTGATAGGCTTTTACATTCGAATGTGGGTTTGTCAATGCCAGCTGGGAATAATCCTGCTGACACTCCTTTCATTATTTTCATGGACATTACATGGGACCCAATGGTCTCTGCAGAGGTATCGTTTGAGAGCATGGGTGCTATGTGGACAAGCTGGTAGGGGTCGTCCATGGGTATCGGCTGACAGACTCGTGTACTTTCGGACACATCCCTGCCTTTTCCCCTGCATTTGGCATTAATCTCTAATTGACCATAAAAGGCCTAAATGGGATTATTTTGTTGATCTTGCAGGGATAATTGTGCTACATTGTGGGGTACTTTGCTGCATAGTCCGGTATGTATGTACGAGTACTTGTTATAGTGCCCATTCAAGAGTCTACTCAGAGGCACTCTCGACTACAGCATGGACACTGAATCAGAGTTTCATGCTGAAGTACCTGAGCAAAATTTGTGCGAGTCAAAGACTTGCTCAGGGTTCCTACGCGGCGGTTTGAGGTGGATTCGAACTCGCAACTTTCCGGCTCCAAGTCACCGAACATGCTCCTACATTACCGTGACCCACAAAAATTCAGTAGAACTAATTAGATCTTCACTGACTGAACTTAAAGTGTATGTTGTGCAGCATTTGCTATGCACAACAAATCTACAGTAGACAGCAGACTAATGTTTTCGCATTTTAATGATCTTTCACCTGGATTCCTCAAATTCTGGAGCCAGACCATCTTGCCATTCACCCACTGACTGTGTCTGCTCTAATAATCGTATCACAGGATTTCCATTTAAAATTAAAAATCCCATGTCTTCGAAAATTTTTAAGCTCATACAACCATTGACTTCTTCCGACTGCACTCTGCCTGCCGTAGACCCTCTAGTTTCCTTCCATCTCCCAGCAGTTAAAACCTTAATAATTATTTTACCTTTTAATGTATGTGGTCACGTATTTGTAAGAGGTTAATCGAAAAAAGATTTGAGTGCAGGCATACATGCCTAGGCCTTCTGTTAATTTCTTTACCAAATGGTTCGATATTCAGATCGCATACAAAATTGACGAGGATGCAGGCACATCTAAGTCAATAAACATAGGCCTATGCGTGGGCCTACGCACTCTACACTCATGGGCATAGGCCTTACCCACGATTCAAATCAATTAGACTGAGCTTTAAACCCTTCCGAAGTTTGTTCTCTGCTATCGCTCTGTTTCTTTGGTGCGGAGATGGACTAATTATATAGACTAGGCCTAGATCCGGTATCATTATCACGCAATTAAATAGCGATGCAATTAATTTAATTGAACAATAAGGCTTGCAAGTCGATCTAAGCCTAAGATTCTTCGTCTAAGCTTAAAGCCTCTGGGCTGGTATGCACAGGACACAGCATAAGGTAATCACATATAGTGCCTAAACGCTGCTTTGCAATTCCCTATATAGTCATTGGAATGTATCCATATGCACGAGACAAAATAGCAACGAGAATAACTAATCTACACATTCCTTGCACCCGACGATGCATGACGCTTGCTCTTCCCCCCAATTCAATGGGTTATAGCTGAGCGCGCATGCGTGAAAGATATTTATATGCGGTCGGTGCAGCGTGGGGTAAACAGATTCAGACCTAAAGACGGGCCCCAGGGAAATGTCGACGGCTGCCTATTGTTCGCGCTGTCCAGCTAACGTCGGCCGTCTATTGTTCACAATGGGAGTAGCCGGCGTACTCCTTCCTCGGAATTGGAATAACGTTATACCTAGTTTTATTCGCTAATCTCAAGCCGTGCATACGGAAATAACCCAGTATTCCTGTATAGGCCAGATTTAAGCCAAATATACGAGTTATACCCTCATGTGCATACGGGCCCTGAAGCCAAGGTTCAGTGTGGCTTGTTTATGCCTAGGCGTATAGGCTACTTTGGCCTATTGATGCAACACAAGATAGGATTACAACGTCAACCTGTATTCAGGTTTCCATTTAAATGATGGTCGATCCCCGCCCCCCCCCCCATGAATGAACACACTTTCATTGTTCCCAATTTCTGAGGTCTCCATTGCAATGTCCATGCCCATCGCGACAATGGCAAAATACACTGAGAAAACACAGAATTAGCCTTCAAATTTTGAAAATTAGCCTACACATTGGGGATTGAACTCGGAACCTCCTAAATGAAAATACACCCATGCCAGTATTCATATTAAACGCGCCTTGACAAAATAAAGTTTGTCTGGCCTTACTTAATGATCGCGTTACAGCGCTAACTTAAAGAATAAAAAGGATTAGGCCTACTCCTTAATATTCCCCTTTCCTATTAGGTGGAGGTTTCAAGAATCAAGACCCAAAGTCTTTTGTTTCTGCAGAGTGAGAATCGTGGACAAATAACGGGGGGGTTCGACCATTATCCACTTGGAATCGGGGTGTAAAAAACAGACTTTACTATGGGGCTCTAAGAAAGACTGGGGGATTGAAACTCTCAACCCCGGCAATTCTCATCACGTGTTTCTGTCATAGATATTCACCGACCTCTCTTGTTACATGTTTGTTGTAGGCTTCAAAGATGATTAGTGTCGCCCTCCTCCTTAATCCAGGCTTGGGACTGGCACTGGCAGAGAACAACCAGACTGAGTGGCGGAGTTCTTCAACGACCTCTTATCAAGTTATCACGCCTTATCATGCCTCTTTTATATAACCATAGTCCATAGATAAAACGTATAGGGCCTTTAACGGTCATATTAAATCCTGAGTCATCGCTCTTTGGCAATAATAATTCTGTTCGTCTGCCTGCATGAGAGAGAGTGGGTCATCTGACGACAGCAAATGCACGTGGGGTCTCTAGACGTCTAGATTAGATGAGTAAGTCGTTGGTTGGTCTGACCTATGGCGAGGGGTTGGTAGGGAGGTAGATAGGGGAGGGCAGCCAGACGGTCTTCGTGCGCTGGAGTTAGTCACGCCACGGCGGCAAGTAGGCAGACCAGGATCTGGTGGCATTTGCAGTTTAACGTCACTGTGTGGTAACAAAGACCATTAGCGACGCCCTCCTCCTTTATCTAGGTTAGGGACTGGCACTGGCTGTGATCTCTTTTAGTACCTTGTAGGGCAGCGTAGATAGACGGTCACCAGAGGAGCCACTGTGCCTCGCTTCTGCCAACGAAAGTGACAGCGCTCGAACATTTCACGTGCGTCAGATTTTTCTGTTGTTCGATTAAAGGCGGAATTTACTGTGATCACGATGAGCGAAGAATTTTCCTGTTAATGACAGGTCAGTCAGTCAATTGATTATTAGTCAATAATTTAGTATTTCTTAAGAGACACGAATACTGTAGCGGACCACGATTGTGATAGATAGTCTTGATAAGGCTGTCGCCTGTCAATGTGTGTGTGCGTGTGTGTGATATAAGCAGGTGTTCACATTGTGCACGGTATACATACAGATAGTGTAACGGATCATTGTTGTTATTGTAACCAACTGTTGCACGGCCTAGTAGCTTATTTGTTCAGCTGATTGACGCAAATATTTGTCGAAACGATCGTTTTGGACGATCGTTGTTTGCACTTGGTCGGTTTACATTTCTGCAAGGACTGATCGACTGGGGATTCCATGTGATCGTTAACATTGTTGGCATTTAATGAAAACAGCCAACTGGTATCACATAGTTATTGTAACGACAAAGATTCATTTGATGTTCTTTTGGGATTGGACGTGTTTCGTGTGAAGGTAGGTTCTTTAATTCTACATAAATTTATCCAAAGCAAGTAAAATTTTTAGGACGATTTTCAGTAAGGTAGGGCACGGTAAGTTTGGCAGTCATTTAAGTAATTTGGGAACATTAATAGTTGTTTGATAATCATTTAAATAATTTTGATAGCAGCCTATGGCTGGCAAATGTCCCGGATTCACCTGGACAGTCCTGGAATCGACCTGTGCATCCCGTGTCCCGGATTGATCCCAAATTGTCCTGGAATTTGCTGTAGTAGATCTATTCACTTCAAAAATGTTCTTATTTTGACACTAAACTCTACAAATTGTACGGTGATTTTGCGTTCTGTGTTTTACTAGACCTGACCTAACATTCGTGACTGAAAATCGAATATTGGATAGCGCTATAGGCTGGTATACGTTGGTTTTCAAAAGTTTACAAACTACTGACATTCAGTAGTTTTGTGTCATAGGTCAGTCCATTTTCAACGCGTATTAATATTGTTGAAAATATTCCTTTTCATGGTATTTTGACAACAAGCTGACCTACTAACTTTCGTGGAAACATTGGGCTATCGATCACCGTAGGGCAAGAGGTCTCGCGGAAATTTGGCTATCTATCGCTGTAAGTGAGACTGCTCTATTCTGCCCTTATCTGTGATGACCATATTGTTTACTTGCTACCGAGCCATTCTAGACCTCTACCAGTGTTTGAAATTCGGCAGTGTCGTACAACTGTCACATGTCATTGATCATTTAGTTTTTTGGTATCGTGCATTAGCTGGGTAAAGAAAATCTGTTATAATGTCATTGTCACTTGATAGCAGAGTAAACACATCTATTATTTATTTTTGGGGCTATTTTTATAGTTGAACGGTGTTGTTCAAAACTTATGTAGGCATAACTAGTACCGGCGACCTAAGCATCGTTTGGGGTCGGGTTAGCCATCGTGAGTGTTGGTTAGGGTCAGGTTAGGTGTTGAGTGTTGGTTAGGGCCAGGTTAGGCACCGTGAATGTCAGGTGTCATTGTTAGAGACTGGCCAAATATACTGTATATGACGGACCATTGCCGGACCCCGATACTATAATTCTGCCCTTACGTATTGTGTGTAGTTATAATTTTGAAGTATATGGCTTGGTAATTCAGTTAGTCAGTTAATTTGTTGTTGTTGTTGTCGGAGCACTGAGTTATCCTGCAGCGTGTTGTTACGTTGTAGTTTGCCTTCAGTTTCATGTTTCCGTTTATTTATTCCCGAGTCTTTTTGTTATGTTAAACAATCCCATTTATTGTACACTGTACTAACTGTTATATCTATATTTCAATGGCTACTTGCCCTTCGTGAATATATTTATGACTGTCAGCTGTGGGCATTTGTATTGGTTGCCCTAGTTTATTCATTTTAGCAGTATTTTTTATTTCTATATCTACATTGTTCATTATGGTTATGCAGCAAATAGCGATATGCCGTACATATGCTGATGATAATATGTGGACCTGTGGAACTTTGTTTGAGTGACCATTCTTCAGTTTGAATAATAATAATAGGCTGTTTATCTTTATGGTTTGCTATGAAGTTTTCTAGTTTGATTATTCCAGATGTTATGATTTTCAAGCCTCTTCACATTAGATTTGATTATCTGAATGAGTCTGCGAAGTGCACATAATCTAAAGATACCACACAGTGATTGATTGATTGGAACGGGACTTATCACCAGAATGCTGTACAGATGACTTGTCTAATGCTAATATGTTAGTTATTTTTTTCAACTAGTAATTTAATTTGTACGTTTTATTGCCAATTGTTACTTCAATGTACTGTGATGATGTTTTATGTCCCACTGTGTGTTTGCAAGTGGAGTAATAAAGAAAATACTTACTTACTTACATACTCGTAGATTGGACACATCCATGCAAACGTAGAAGTATTGTTTAGGGTTTGAAATGCGTGGAAATGTTTGGCATTTGTGTGGTATGTGTAAGCCGCAGCTTTGCATTGGAATGCATATTTGTCACACTTGTTGGTTGGTGACACGTTCAGGTGTGCGTTAGAGTGCATGGTCGAGAGAGAGAACGCACATGTTTACGGATTAATGCGAATGAAATACTGCCTTTCAAAGACTATTTGTTTGTCCATAGGAAGCATTGTGAAATGCAGACATTCATTTGCACCATGCACTTTAAAGTATTTGTGGTATTTTGAGAACTTCCTACCACTGTTTGTTATTGACTGACCAGGTCATGTATATATATATACATGTATATATATATATATATATATATATATATATATATGCTGTTTAGCAGTGCGTACAGTACATGTTCATTATTTGCCAGTATTTCTGTTGTCTTGTGGTGCTTCTGATGACCATGATGTCATCATATTTAGTCTGTGAATGCACAAGACAGTGAGTTAGAAGTTGGACTTTGCAGAGCGGAGTGTTCTACCAATGCCACAATTTTACGCACTTTTCCATTATTTCTGTGCCATTCCACTGTTTCTCTTCAGTCCATTATTATTCCAGTTTATAATGTTGTCCCAGTCTGCCATCATTCTAGTGTGTTTTCTTTCCAGTCCATTATTTGTCTTTCTAGTCCATTGTGTCGATGATAATGTGACACCAAGGGCTGCAATGTCATCACAACAGCATGGACTTCATTCCAGTCTTTGCAGTCCTTGCTTTTTGTGATGACGTTGCAGTCTTTGGCATCACAATGACACCAAGGGCTGCAATGGCATCATGACGCCATGGACTCCATGCTAACAACACAGACTGTGTTGAAATCACAATGCCATGGAGTGCAGTGACTATGCAGAAACGTATTGAATTTAAGATTCTAATGTTCATGCGTAATTGCCAAGCTCCGACCTATCTTATGGAACTCTGTGTACCTGTGCTATCCATTCCAGGTCGTAGATTCCTTCGCTTTGCTACGCATGGTGACCTGGTTGTCCCTATGGCTCGATCTTCCACAGTGCTGCACATAAGCTTTGCTATGGTCGGTCCGTCTTTCTGGAATAATTTACCTATTAGTCTCCGCAATGAACTTCTTTGTCTTTCTTTGCCCCCTTTCCGCAAGCGTTTGAAAACCATTCTCTTTGCTTGTGGTTCAGTGTCAGGTCGGGAGCGCCTCTGAGGAGTTCTCTTGAAGGGGCGCTAATATAAATGTGCGATTACAATGAGGAGTTTTCAGGGCTCTAGTTCTCTATTTTGTCGATAGATGTGCCACGAGCAAGTGCACTTTAGTATCTATTATCGTTCATTGTTTACGTGTAGTAGATAATAGACAAGTGATTAAAGAAAATTAATAAATAACAGTTTCAAATGGAACCAAAAGCTGGAAGTTCTTCAAACCAGTACGGAGCGTTGTCCCTGGTTCAGCTAAGGTCTGAATTAAGGCGTCGAAACCTGAGGCTAGCGGGAAGGAAGAATGATTTAGTGGCAAGGTAAAGATGCTTATTTCATTTGACTCGAGCCAAACGAGCTATTGAAGCAGAACTGCTCGTATTATTTCTTATAATTATGTACATATCTTTATGCTCCAATTCTTGCAGAATATATTTAGTAAGTTTGTAACAATTTTGTAAGATATTCTTGGTTGCCGTATCCGGCACTCTATTAGTATCGGGGTCCCAAATATACACACTGGGCGCGGCTTGTACTACGTGCGCTGCCTGCTTTGGCGTCAAATTATTGCTACTAAGTCTGGTACTTGGCACTGTATTAGTTCCGAGCTCCCAAATATACACACAGCCATAGAAGCCTCGGGCCATCGGCAGCAGCTGGTCAGACAGTGGCGTCACAAGGGTCGGTTAGGGTTTATTGTCGCTTGTAATGCATATAGTGGGCGTCCCTGAAATTGCATCTATGCCCGTTACTTAGGTAATAATGCACTTTAATGTCCAAACCGTAGAATGTTGCTGTTATGTAGTCGTCCACTGTGAAGTGGTTCGTACACACGACGCTGGCCTTTGTAGGGGTCCAGGATTGACGTCTAACTGCTACAATCCATTGCCTTTTCTGTGCCTCTTCCCTAGGGAATCTGTGTCCATCACGATTATTGCTGCAGTCAGGTACGCAACAGCAAGGCATTTCGAGACAAATACAAAACGTAATTTACGAAATAACAAAAATAACGCTTCCTACAAATAGCTGTTAGCCTGTTACCACACACTGAACGCAATGAGCGATAATACATACTACAGTGCACTTGCTGCTGCTGCCACCTATTTGTTAACTTGTACCCGAAAGTCCCCAATTACAATCACGACAATGATCAGTGCAGTCCATGATATCTGTTGTTACTGTCCTTTGTGTCATTCCAATTCCATCCAGAGGTTAGTTCCACTGAGCGGTGTCATTTCAATCTCTATGCAGTATCTTAATTACCTTTTGAATTCCAGACATGCATTGTCTCATCGTTTTGATGCCCACCATGCATAGCAGTTGAACAGCCAATTCAATGCCCTTCATATATAAGTGCTTCTGATGACATAGATTAGGAAGTATCTGATAAAGATTTGTGTCTGATAATAACCTCAGCTGCATGTTATTGCTACGATGAAAATACCTTTGTATGAACTGATAAATCAGGTCAAGGATCCAGGGTTTTACAATGCCCTCTGCAGGAATTTAGCTGCTTAGTGTTGTCATATATTATGACTGTCAAGTGCTTGCATATATGGACGCAAGTGTGCATCAAAGTGCTTGATGCAACATGTTGCATTTAAGACTGGTTTTATTACAGGTATGAGGAATGTCCACATTGCTCAATGTTTATGACAGAAATAAGCAGGACTTTCTATAATTATTTGTGTACAAAACTGTACACGTGTGTGTCTGTGTGCTTGTGTGTGTAGATTTGTTTACATTTATAGTGCTTCGATGTATGTTTGCACACACTTGTTGAAATTGCTCAGACATACTGAAACTGATGATCTTGGAGATGTGATGTAAGATAAGTTTTGCATAAATCACGTGTGTGTGCGTGCGTGCGTGCATGCATGTGTGTACCTTCACATTGAAGTAGTAGTGTAGAATTATATACTTTCATATAATTTACATTTTTAGTACATATATTTGCATAATGTACCTATTACTCTGTTATGTATCTTTGAGTTTGTCTATATATACTGTATAGTGTATATCATATGCATGTAACTTTGTAACTTTTACTTGTTTTAATGTGTAAACAGATGTAAATGATTGCATTTGTATAGTTTATAATGCATAAATTGTGCACTTTTTTCAAATCGGTTTTATTTTTGCACATTAAAATTCTCTCGGAGTTTTGAATGGTCTCCACTGGTTCTTGAAGAAGTGCTCAGAAAGAATTTTTGACGACAATAACAGATTGAGGCATTATGAATGCTTCTATTGTCAGGCATATAGTGTCATAATGTATGAATTCATGTATACATGCATGTATAATTGTATATATTTATATTATATTATATATATGCATCATCATGTGCCATGAACAATGTGCTCATAGGTGTCCAGTGTCGGCTTATATTTATAATGTATGTATATATATATATATATATATAACATATGTATATATATAATTGTGTATATATATATTTATTTATACATGTATCTTAAGTGCCTTTAAGCACCTCTCAAAGGCACTGAACGCTGGAGAGGGAGAAGGTTATTGCTTGAAGATTCGAAACAGCTTGTCCTGTTGCACATGTGTCCATTTTTGTGCCTGGCTCCAGATTGGTGCCTTTTTGAAGATTTTTACAAGCAATTCCGAACAGTTTGGTGCCATGATCAAATAAGGAAGAAATAAACTGAACAATTTGAAGGCCTATTAATAGCAGGCTGCTTTAGACAAGTATGCAGGAATGCAGTTATCTGATATTCTGAACTTAACTGCACAGATAAAGATGAATAAAGATACCTAATCAGACGTGTCTTATGTTTATCGTATTATGTTTGAATCATACGATCAAAAGGAAGAAGATGCTTCAGTTGGAGTGTTATAGAAAAAACCAGAAGCTTGATGCAATCAGATGTAGGAAGGATGAATAATGTCCTGGCCAGTATCATGCTATCTGTGAGTAGAGTATGAGTGGTCCTTACAAGTGTATGGCATTGCATACATTTAAAGACTTCTAAATTTAAGGCATTGCATACATTTAAAGATTGTGTCTTGTGTATGGCATTGCATACATTTAAAGACCATGTCTTATGTATGGCATTGCATACATTTAAAGACTGTAAAGACTGTGTCTTGTGTATGGCATTGCATACATTCAAAGACTGTGGTGATTGTCAATTTGTGATCCTTCTTTGATATGAAATTTATCACATGAAGAGTGGCTTTTATGGTGCTGCGTTTAACCCATTTATGTTTGGCTAAAGTCCCTGCAACCATGAATTGCTTCTTTGTCAGAAACCGTTGTTGAACATGTTATTTTAGGTTGTCCATGGCATTTGCTGTAAGCCTGTTACATGGCAGATGTGGGGCGGGTATGTTCGTTACCTTGCAACCAGAGGGTAGCAGGTTCGAATCCACCTCAAGCCGCCTTGTAGGGACCTTGAGCAAGTCTTTCGGCATGAAACTTTGATTCAGTGTTCGCGCTGTAGTCGGGAGCACCTCTGAAGGAAGTGAAGGACTTGCCCAAGGTCCCTCTCTATGCCAAGGCTTGATGTGGATTCAAATTTAGTAGTTTCTGTTTGAAAATGCTTTGTCATAAGGAAGATGATTAATGTTCCTGCTTCTTTACCAAGACTTGGGACTTACACCTCCCTCAAAACAGTAGTGGAGGATGTGGTTGAACGTGGAATGTGGACAATTTGAAGAATGCTTTTGGATATGACCAATGTGAGGTGACTGGACATCAAGTGGAGGAAGTGTGGTTGAATGTGACAACGAGCAGGTGGTTGTTTGTAAAGAGCACTTGTGAGTAGAGCTGTAAATAAATTGATTGGAAATAGAAGCACCGTCTTTTGTTGGTGTACTTGTACTTTTATAAGTCTCTGATTGCATAGTGCATACAGTACTTAAATATGCTTCTGTCAAGCATAAATGCAAGGCTAGATGAGCTTGTAGGATGATAGAGGTTATTTCAGTAAGTATGTTCTTTATTATCCGATTGCTTCTCACTCTGTGACTGCGGTGTGTACACTGTACAGGCATTTTATGAGCACAGTACACAACATCCTGACAATAAAATATTACAATGACAGATGTACACGGATCCATCCTAACTGTTACTACAAAGGGAGGTTTGAACAATGGTTCAATGAGTTACATGGAACCACTTGGCATTGCCTGAGGAACAGTGCACTGGCATATGACGTCAGCTGTGTTTAAACTTGTGTTTAGGACCATGCGACAGGCCAGCCTGTAGCTTATATAGTCATCAGAAGTACGAGAGTCGTGTGAGCCTTTCAGATGAGTCGCCTGTGACTGGAGGTGGTATGTAGAGATCAACAGAGTTTTGTATGAGTAAGACTTCACGAGTACATAACGTCACGGCTGGCTCTCCAGTCCCACTGTAGAGTAGGGGTGTGGGGGGTCTAAAGCTGGCTGTCTTGTATGGTATGAAATCCTGTGGAATAAATCTTAGAAAGTTAGTTGGTATTTTGTTGTCAGGATGTTGGTATAAAATCAGGTATGGGGATCATTTAATAGTTGGTGGATTTATTCAGCAGACAATTAGGGTGAAAGCCAGACTCTGATCGCATGTTTGGGCCAAAATGTTTGTAAATATTTGATTAAGAAACAAGATTTCCCATATCACAGAAGTTGTAGATTATAGTTATAAATCGTTGTACAGTTGTAGGTAGCGAGGATGTTGCACGATGGCAATGTTAATAGCGTGCTGAGCTGTCGAACTGAGAGATGTTTAGGGTTCATTGCTGCAATTGCAGAAATTTGTTTTGATATTTCTACTGCACTGCCAAACCAACTCAGCCATAATGAGATACACTGACCAATGACCATGCACTGTCAGTGGGAGGAACAGACGGCGAAGGACAGGACTGGCCACCTGCCCTCGTCATATGCAGAGGCTAAGAAAATGCAGTCACAATAGCACTTCATACCCATGGCTGCCCCGGATTAGCTTGAAGGACTGTTGATATTCATTGATAGTAGTAGATGTGGAACAGTTTGCGTGATATCTATCATGGTATACTGTAACATCAGTCGCTATTGCAGTTCTTAAGTGGAACTGTGAAGGATTGGCTGTTGAATTTATCTGCTTTCAACACAGATTTTAAATTTTGTTCCAATGTGCTGTGCTATATTTGTATATGTTATGTTGTTGTGTGCACTGTCATACTATATGATACTTAGTTAATATAAATACCAGTAAGTTTGTGATTACCAGGTAGACAATTGAAGTTGGTGCTTTATAAGTTAAATACAATTTTTTTTAGTGCCTATGTAAACAAGAGTTCTTGTCAACAAGAGTTTTTGCTAGAGATGTCTTGTGTTTAGGTCTATAACAATGACAAAGCAGGACATGTGGTCATTGGCATTGTAGATTTAAACTGCGGGCTAGGCACAGGAGGGAGGCAATGTGTGAGGCAGTTCAACTATGCCTTCAATCTAACTAAACTCTGCAAGGTCCTAAGTTAGTGATGTAAATGTAAAATGTACACATTTTTATATATATAGTGACCTTATTATATGACTTCCACCCTTCTCGTTTTTCCATGCATTGATCTGGTGAGATAACACCACTTCCATTTAAGGTCTCCATGAGATTTTAATCACTTGTTAAGCCAGCAAGTAGAAGGAGATCACAATACCCTCATTGTCTAACACAGAGGAGTATGCAGGGGTGCAGGTTTTGCTCAAGCCAAATGTAGCTAACTAGGCCAGCAGAGGGTGTGGCCTGTAATGACTAATGATGTGGGTATAAACTGATTTGTTTTTCTCTTATCCATTTGATGTCCTTGGTTTGTTTTATGCTTTGTTGTTGTCATCTGTTTTGCTGTTGCATACATGTGTCTGATTTGATTGGTGTGTTTGTGAGGACTGTGATCTGAACAGATTACCTTATCGAAAATGTTTATTCAGTCTGCTTGGCTTTCTGGGGAAATTCACTTTCTGCTCCAGACTTGTAGACTACTACAATCTACTATACGTAATGTACTAAACTGTTGTCTAGTATATATGTCGAGAGATTTTGTCTAGTAAATTAGACACTGTTTGTTTCTGTTAGATACTTATGTTGACTGAATCGCATCCTCAGCTTTGTGCTGTCAACTGATGCCACTTCTGTACACTTTGACTTTGTTAGTAATATGAAAATAATGCAGTCCGTTGTTTTATAACGTTATCTGTTTATGTTTATTCAGGAGTGGTTTCTAAAAATACCTCTGAACGGACGCGACTTTCCATCTGAAAAATGGCAGAGACCCAAAACACAGCCGTCGCTGCTAAAGAATCAGCCGACAAGATAATCGTAACAACCACTTTGGTGGAATCGCCGGGAAGTGCCAGCAAAGCCACAAAATCCACAAAAATCCCGTTACCAAACTTGAGCCACACATTCAGCAGAAGCCACGACAACCTGGCGAGCATGCTGCGACGAAAGGCCGTTCACATGAAGACGAGAGTTCGAGAACGACCGACGGCTGCCACGCTGGCAGAACTACCCGCACAGTCGGGCGATGCAACACCGAAATCTAACGGCATTCCAATGCACAAGTCGTGCAGCATCCAGAATTTCGATAAGGGGAAGAACGCCCGAACCTTTTCGTCACGGGCTCTGAGCGTGCAGAACATCTGTCGGATTCCCCTTCCGATCGGCGCCAAAGGAGGCAAGACGCCACTTGCGCCGAAGCGATCGTCGAGCGCGCAGAACATGATCAACAACGGACAGCGCAGTGGACGTCCGACGGCGCCGACGACGGCCGTCACCTACAACGCGGAACTTCTTTCGAGTTTCGAGCGGGAGAAGAAGTCGCTGGAGCGTAGGATCTCGGAGCTGATCCAGGCGTCGGAGAGTCGGAAGGCGGAGGTGGAGAAGCTGAAGTTCGAGCTGAAGAAGAAGTCGCAGGAGGCGTCGGACGTTGTCCAGGCGCTCCACTCGCAGAACCAGCAGCTGAAGGAGCAGCTCAACGAGCACGGCATCACGACCGCTCACTTCACCGACAACGACAAGATGCTGCTGCTCGAGCAGATCACCAGCGAACTGCGCAACAGCATGGACTTCTCGCATGACGACTCGATCGGGGGCGGCAGCTACCGTGCGGGCAGCGAGGGGGCGGAGTCGATGAACCTTAACCGGTCGCTGATGGGGCGCTCCGTCGGGAATCTTTCGAGTCTGACGCCGCAGAACGCGTCGTTGCTTTCGCTCGACTTCAGCAGTCTCGATCGGCAGAACAGTCTGAGCGTCGACCGCGGACTCAGCGACATCGGGATTGCGTACCTACGCGATCGGATCCAGCAGATGCAGGAGACGCACTACAGCACGAACGAGGAGCTGGAGGCGACGCTCCAGGAACTCGCCGACCTTCAGGACACCGTCAACAAACTGACGGTCGACATTGAGAACCTCAACGACGAGAAGTCCATCGTTCTTGAGTCGCTCTGCGCGCGGACGGAGAAGCTGGAGAACGCTCGGCTGCAGATCGAGCATCTCAAGGCGCTGCTCATACAGGACAGCGACAACTGCGACCGGTCGGAGAACGAGCGTCAGCTCATGGCGCTCATCAGGAGCGCTCAGGAGGAGCGTGAGGAGTTGCTCATGAGGCAGGCGGAGTTCAGCAACGCGTTGACCGTGATCGAGAACGAGAACAGGGAGCTGCAGGACATCGTGTCGGCTCTGAGAGATCGAGCGGAGCTGGAGGAGTCGAAGAGCAAGGTCTTTCAGAACGATAAGAGAACGCTTGAGTCGCAGATCTGCGACATGAAGAACGAGACGATTACCAACCAGCTGGAGATCGCGAAGCTCAAGGCGCTGGTGGAGAGCGAGCGACAGAAGGTCGTAAAAGCCGAGTTGGAAGGCGTATCCGATAAGCACAGCCGGCTGGAAGAGCTTCTTGTGAATGCGGGAAACGAAAAGGACGGCTTGGTGGAGCAGTTGAGACTGGCCAACGTGGAGTTGGCCGAAGCGAAGATGGAGATTCCGAAGCTCAAGGAGCTGAATAGCAACCTAAGCGAGGGTTTGCAGATGGCGCAGTCCAACGCGCGGATGCAGACGAAAAAGTTGGAGTCGCGGATAGAGGAGATGGAGGTGGAAAGGATGCAGCTTCATCGGAAGGTCGAGGTCCTGGAAGACGAGCTCTGCCAGTCGCAGCTCCGTTCGAAGCAGGCGACGGACGAGAGCAAGGCGCAGACGGCACGGT
Source organism: Lumbricus terrestris (assembly GCA_949752735.1). Classification (NCBI taxonomy): domain Eukaryota; kingdom Metazoa; phylum Annelida; class Clitellata; order Crassiclitellata; family Lumbricidae; genus Lumbricus; species Lumbricus terrestris. Next base: position 51,625,033 of record OX457041.1, read on the forward strand.
TGCACCAGATCGAGGCGGAGTCAGCCGCCGCAAGGAAGCAGGTGGACGAGCTGAGCGACTGTCTGCAGGAGCAGAAGAAGTGGTTCCAGGACGAACGCGACGAGTGGCTCCAGCTCCAGAAGGACCTCCAGGTTGCCGTGGTGATCGCAAACGACCTGAAGACGGAGACGGAGTACAGCATGGAGGTCATCATGACGGAAAACCAGATCCTGAAGGATAGAGTGTCGACTCTGACGAAGGACTTGAACGGTCTGAGGCTGGAGCGAGACATTCTGCGACAGAAGGACCTCGAACCTCAGTCACTCAGCCGACTCGGTCTCCTCAGGCAGGCCTCCAACAAATCACCATCACTTTCCGATCGGTACGTCAAGCAGATCATCTCGTCGACCGAAGAGCTGGCAAAGGGCGAACGACCTTTGCCCTCGCCGACCTTGCCCTCGAACGGTGACTGCTTCTCCAGAATACGTGATTTCAAATCGGAGAGCAGCACAACGCCGTCTGAGGGTGTTGCCGCGGATAGAGTTGATGCGGGGACGATGCAGAGGTTGACGGTTCCAGAGCCGGCGTTCAGCTCGTCCACCAGCATTTCCAGCGACACCAGCACACCGGATATTGACCTGGATATGGAGAACACTGGTTCCACGAGCAGTCTCGGCGATTCTTCGAAGAGACCACTTGTTGGAATACTTCTGAAAAAACGAACGCCAAGAAACGGAAAATTCCCCGGCAGGTTCGTTCCGTGCTTGATTCTAATGTTGGAATTAGCAAACTGTGTCATGATTTGCTGTTTTGTTACCATAATCTTCGTTAGTAAGTATGATGCTTTTTGCTTATTAATCATAATAAGCAGGCCATAAAATACATGCAGTATTATATTATACCCCCAAACACACACAAAGTATGATGGGGCTCAAGTGTGCCACTGACTTAATGACTTATTTGTTAACAGAGCTCTGTAACAGGATCTTGATGAGTTAACCGATTCCTATATTGTGAGTGAACTTTCCACGGCAGAGACTATAGTCGATCGTCTTTCAGAATCATGAGCTGCCTTTTATTCTGCAACCATAGCCGTGCTTTGTCTGTGTACTCTGCAGATCATCATATGGCTATAAACTGGGCTATACTACTCTTCGTGGCAATCATCATCTTGCCATAAAACTGGCTATATGAGATGGTTAACACCTCAAGGCTAGACACTGAACTCCTTATAAAATCCTCCCACTCTTAGGTGCTTTTTTGAAAGACTTGTGGACTATTCTCTAGAACAATCAGAATTGGTGTGCTGCATATTTTCCATTTATTTTTGCAGCATTTGGATTTTTTTTTACTTTTGAGAGCTGGTCCTAACGGAGTGTGTCACAAACTATACAGTTTGTATTCAAACACTTAATCATTTCTGTTTTGACATTGTTGATCTTATTGTCTCAGCAGGTTTAATTGTCTAGTTCGGGTCCTGTTGTCTTATTGGACCATAGTGTTTTTGGTTCACATTGTCCTAGCTCGCATTTGTTGTTTCAGTTGGTCCTGTCAATTAAGTTCGGACTTGTTAGTACAGGTGGCCTCAGCGGGCTGCAAAATATTTTTGGCTATGAAATTTCCTTCCCTCGAAATAAATGCGAAGTACATTGTTGCTGATGATTAACGTCGCCCTCCTCCTTTCTCCAGGATTTGGACTGGCACTGCGAAAGTTGAGGAGTTGTTATGCCAAGAACTTCTAATCACAGCCAATATGACAGCATGGGCAGAGCAGAGATTTGAAACAAGTATTGATTGGTAGAGCCAGCAGAACTTAGCTAAATCGTGTCTGGTATAACAAGCAGAACTTAGCTAAATCATGTCTGGTATAACAAGCAGAACTTAGCTAAATCATGTCTGGTATGCATTTCTATTGGGAAATATCATCTTAGAATGCTAAAAACTCTGATTGAGAAGGAAGATTTCGTTGAATGTCAGGCATTTTTGCCTTTGTTAATTTAGGCATTTTTGCCTTTGTTAGGCATTTTTGCCTTTGTTAGGATGCGTGAGCTTCTCGAGTTATGCTGTGACAACCTATGATATGGAATTTCTACTCGATCTGTGCTCAGAATGCGTGCTCACCCATATCTCGTTTCTATTCTTTACATTTGAACGTTGAATTCTTAACCGTCGAACGAACGGCATTTCCCCGTGACTCGATTTCGCAAGCTATGATTTGATCTTCACGCACAAAAGAATTCCTCGCTTTCTGTTGGCAAAGTTCTGCTTGAGAAGCGTCAACAGTCCTGCTCAATTTGGCTGCTCACTGGTCTTTCAGAGGATATGACGCGACCACCACTAATGAACTTGTTAGTCACTTGATAAAAAAGAAACTTAACGGTCATAAAAATTAATACCCTCCGCTGGCTTTACTATGAAATTTTTATGATGATCAATTTGGAGAATTTAAAAAATACCCTGGGGCTTTTTAAGAGCATCCTGTATAATTTGTAAAAAATTTATGACGTGTGCCATGGTGAGGGTAGCAGTTGCTGTGTGTGGGTGGGTGTGTGTGTGTGTGTTGATCCAGGGTTTGGGGTTTGGATTTGCCTGGCCTGAAGACTGTGAAGAGTATCGTGAATGTCTGATGCTTTTGTCATCTGCTTGTGAATTCCTCTATGAAATGAGTTAATCAATGTATACTGTTCGTGGGACAATTACACAACAGACGGGAGAGGCTAGGAATTCATATAATGTTATGTAAATCTCCAAGGATTTCCCAGCACCCACAAAACCCATGTCCTGAAACCAGCTTATTCACCGGCACATAAGAATGTGAAGCTGTTAATGAAACTGATCTTCTCAGAATTTCAAACTGAGTTGTAGAAAGATAAAGGAAAAGATAAGATAAGAGTGTATTGTTTATTTGACTAATTGCTGCCTGCACTCTGGTGTGCACGCGTGGTAATAAACGTATGTAATTCATAGAATTGATCAAGACAGTCAAACGTTCAAAAACACACACTGTCCTGAATCCCAAATCGTTACGATTATATCATTACTTACGCATGGTCCATCCAGTAGGGTTCTACAAGTCCTTCGTCTTTTTTCTTCAGTCGTGGGTGGGCTGGGAGCGCCTCTGAGTAGCTCCTTGATGAGGCACTGTATAAATGCTTTGAATGAATGAATCATACTAATGGTGAAAGTTTTTCTCATCGAAGCAGAATGTGCCATGTAGCATAATCCTATTATTTGGGAGTTCTCACAGACAAGGTTTCGACAGTTGGGATTTATGTTTTCGTATTTTAATAATAGGCTTGGTCGAAAGTTCTATTGTTGATAATTGAATCTAGGGCTTCAATCTCTAGAACACTCCTTAGCCTCTTGTTTACTGAATACCGACAATTATTATTATATATTCTTAACTATCCTGACTCTCAACTGAAAGATTTTGTACCTCATTTGTGTCAGGGAGTCGGCTCATTGAAATGATATCAGTAGTAATTTTGAGTTTCTAGTGTAGATTAAGCCAGAGATGTTAAGCACTTTAAAAATGGCTGATTGGTTATGAGTCATTGCTTTCAAAAGTATTCATCGCTATATTGAAAATTAATCTGCTCGTGACTGTTCGATTGGCAATAATCAGCATTTCATTGTGTACGTATCTGATCCAAGGAGCACACTTCATAGTTAGGATGCATGTTTTCATATTTCGACTTGGTTGAGAGGTCATATTGTTGATAAGCATGCATTATAGATAATTTTTTTATTTTTAAGCACTTCCCGAATGGAAATTTTTAAGCAATTGTTGCTGAAAGTGGGTTGATCAGCTTATGATCTTCCATGTTAGTCTTTTTTTATTAATTGGTCTTTGTCCTGATTCTTATGTTATGCCTACCCTAGGTTGTAGTGTCCTCAGTGCTTTTGTTAAACTTAAAAGGTACTGTAGTAAGTGTTCTCTTTCGTACATACAGAAAGTGAACATGCGTATAGTCAGTGTTCTCTTACCTACGTGCAGTAAGTGCTCTCTTACATACATACATGCATGCATGCATGCATGCATACATACATACATACAGTAAGCATTCCCTTACACACGTACAATGCTGTTGATACTTATTACTGACCATTTCTTTATTGTGGCTTTGTAGTGAAAGCTATGATAAGATGCTGTTGGAGAAGACAGTAGTGACTGGTGGAACTAGTCCTTCACACATTGCCAAACTCGATCCTCTCGCATCGCTGGCCAAGCAGCTTGGTGGATCGAAACGAAACGCATTGTTACGATGGTGCCAGAACAAAACGGCATCCTATCCGGTAAGTCATTACAATAGCTTTGTCAGCTTCTACACAATACTATTCTTCTAATGTGCTGTTCTAGAGCTTTAGTGGCCTAAAGAATCGTCAGTGGAGAACACTAGTTGCTACTATTGTAGTGTTTTCGCATGCCGAATTGTTATCTTAATCTCCATTAGTGCAGAAAGATATTTCAAATTTTTTGCAGTACTAGCAACTCTAGTAAACTCCAGATGGTGTTTAAGTATATACCCGTGCGTCGACAATGCACTGGTGATCGGAGGACTAGTGACGTGGCCGTGTACATTGAGGCTATGGAAATGAATTCATTGGCAGGCTGTGTTTACATTGCTTCGACTCTTAATAATTAAATTTTTGTCATGGCATAGTGTCATAGTCTTAATGATGAACAGCGTGTGACTGTTAAGACAATGTTAGGAAGTGTTCTCTCTCGTGTTTATTTAACAACATAAGGTGTTTGCTCTCCTCTCCTACTAGCTGCTGTACTTAAAAACTAAGAGATTGAGGCCTATCAATGTAGGCAGTCGTATATTTTAGATCAGGGCCCAACCATGTTTAAGCCGTTGCTTTTGTATGGCTCTGTTTTTACTGAATTATTGCTTGCTTGATGTGCATACATGAGTTTCTGTATAATATGCTAAAACTTTCAATCAAGCACTCTTAATGGATCCTCTATGGAAATTCAAAGAAAAATTGAGTTACTTGAAATCCAAAGAAAAATAGGGTTACTTAGCCATGGAAAAATGTTCTTATGAAGAAAAAAAGTTGAGTAAATTTAGTTTCATTAAATGGTGCGTTGAATCCCAGATGTTATAAAGGTGAAAGTTCATCTGATGTATGACAACAACAGTTGGCCATTCCATGATACCAGGATGTTTACAGCTGTGTGTGTTTAAACAGGTCTCACTGAACTCAACTGTCAAGTAATTATTTAGTGTACAGATGTGTAGAATGAGTTTCCAACCTAATATACATTGTTATGATGTATATGAGATGAATGCTGTGTTACTAAAATGTCATTGCATGTAACATTAATAGTATGTAACATTAATAGTATGTCACAATAATAGTATGTAGCAATAATAGCATGTAACAGTAATAGCATGTAACAGTAATAGTATGTAACAGTAATAGTATGTAACAGTAATAGCATGTAACATTAATAGTATGTAACAGTATCAATCAATCAATCAATCAATCAATTTTTTTATTGGTCCAGATGTATCAAGCACACTAAGATATAAGGCAGGAAAATAGTTACATAAAGCATAACAAGTATCACAAATTAAACAAGCAATAATCAAAGTAAGAACTAATTAGTTAATAGCAATGCTTTGCCGTTTGAACAGGGAATCGACATAACGAATTTCAGCAGCAGTTGGAATGACGGCCTGGCCTTCTGTGCACTACTTCACAGCTACATACCAGAGAAAATTCCATTCAAAGAGCTCAGTAATCAAGACAAGGTATTGCTTTTGTTGTTGTTAAGATATTGCTTTTGTTGTTGTTGTTTTTTGTTGCTACCAAGTGATTGTACACGAGATAATTTATGAGCAGTTGAAAACAATAAATGCAATAAGAACAATGATGTATATAATACATGGAGACAATGGGTGCATGAGACAATGGGTTCATGGAGACAATGGGTGCATTGAGACAATGGGTACCCCTGTACCCTGAAGACAAAAAATCTTGCTAGGTAGGGGTCCTAAGTGCAAGGTAATCCCTGGGAGATCAACAATTGATTGTTGGAAGAACAGTAACAACAGACGTAATATAAAAAATAAGACTTTAAAACGACAATAAATTTCTGCGAGACTAGATATTATTTTGCGCTGTATTTGCTCTTTTTTGCTCTGTTTGCTCATATTAGTTGTTTAAAGTTTTGCCAGAGTTGGCAACTATAGAATTTATATTTTGACCGAATTTAGAATCACAACAAATACTTAAATATAGAAAGAAGAAGACATTATATGACTAGTTACCAGAAAGTAAATGCTGTCTACAAAGATTTGCATGAAAGTTAATGATGGTACAATTGTACTATGCATTATAGTTCTCGCAGAGTAACATCTTCTGTCTTTATACTTAATTATAATTAACAGTATTCATTCATTGCAGAGAGTTACGTAGCAATCCCTTTATAGCGACTGCTCAGAAGCGCCAGGCCCGCCGACAGAAATTCCGGGCCCCTGGACTTAGCAGTCACGGGCCCCAAACTATTTTTAGAATTATTGAGCAAATTTACACAAAAACAAATAAAAATAACAATAGTGTGGGTATGAATGTATGCTGATGCTTACATTTATGATTTTAATCTGTTCTTAATGTTAATAATTTAATTTTCAAATAATATGGTAATCAACAAGCAACCTTTCTGGATTTAACTGCAACAATAATTATCTTTAAGACTTGTAACATATCCTGGTAGTTCTCTACCTTGCCTGCGAACCTAATAAATGCACTACGGAAATGCTCTTTCTTCATCGCCTGGAAAATTGTCCGAATGTCTTGGAGGACCGTTTCTTAATAGTAGCCTATAAATAGGCCTAATTATCGCCTCAATCGTTTGTGTATAGGTCTAAACGCGGTCCTTGGCGGCAGAGTGCCAACATCAAAACAATGCCCCTTTACAGTTTCCATAATTTCAGCATTTCATGATTCTTATTTATGAATTTTTCAAGGAGCGCTATGTAAAAGTACAATAATAATAATAATTTTACTGGAATCACCCTCATACTGTGGACAGGAGGGAATTACCTGATGTTGAACGCAACAGTCATACACATACATGTAATTGTGTACAGCCTCTTACATCGGACCCGACTCAGTTATTTCAGTGCAGGAGGCCACAGTAAAATGATCCTTATTTTTTTTAGCAATTCTTATAAACCCCAGGGAATTCTTGATATTTCTTTTAAAAAAGGCAAAATTATCAACGATAACAAATGTAATTTCTCTGTAAGGGTTTGTGTAGTTGCTAGTTTTAGCCAGCCAAACATGGTTGTTTGTGTGTTTGTTCTGACGGAATGTTGTCAATCTTTTTCTTTTGACTTGTATTTCAGATGAGCAACTTCAAGTGTGCGTTTGATGCAGCTGAGAGCATTGGAATAACAACCGGACCAGTGAGTACAACTGCGATCCCTACATTACACTGATCTACATAAACAAGATTTTATATGGTGTCTTCGTACGTTACAAAAGTGCACAAATTGTATCTATTTGCTGCCTATGCCAGGAACACAGTTTGTTTAAGTTGAAGAGATCCTCACATTGCAGCAAAGGCCTTTGCTGATCAATGCTTTTCCGAGATGCTTAAAGGGTGCTACGGGAAGTACGTAGAGTATTGGATGAAGTGTCTAGAAGTGCAGTATGTATGTATGTATGTATGTATGTATGTATGTATGTATGTATGTATGTATGTATGTATGTATATGAGCATTTATATAGCGCCTTAAAATAACCTAACGAAGGTGCAGTGTGGATTAGCTGGACTTGTTGACATGAAGTCATCATGTGCATGGTAACACAGTTAGCTTTATTGGTGAGAGAGTAGACTGCATCCTATGCTCTTCTGTGCTAGAGCGTGCAGTTCAGTGTTCACCTCCCAATGCGGGCCTGTTTAGGAGATTTAGATCTCGACTTGTACGTGCCGCGAACCGATACTTTACATGGCATGTAATGTAATGGTGTCCGTTCTGACAGGCGGTGGCGATGAAGGATCTCACGAGATCAATTCATTGAACAGGATTGATGTCATGTGGCCACCATATTAAAACGTTTACATTGGCATAAATTGTGAAACAGGACGTAAACAAAGATAAAAGAATAATGTTGACAAGTCAATGTTTGACACGAGTTCACTATGTCGTTCTTGTCTGTTATTACATTAACAGATATTTCTTCTTTGGTACATTAACAGACTTGACACTTTGAGCCTAAATAGCTTCACACTGTCGATGTCTTTAATCTGAGACTGTTTCAATGGAGTTTCTATTTTATGATTCTGTTGTGTTGTTTGCCTCGGGTCTGTTGAAAATAAGATCGCCCCCCCTCCCGCTCCTGACTTGGCCGTATCAGGAGCGTTCCAGCACTTAGGCCATTAGTGTTAAGCCACTGAACCTGCTGTGTAGCCGACCTGCGTGTCATGCGAAGCGGACCGTATTTCGTATAACTTGTATCTGCAATCATTCTGTGGTCTGTCAGATTGAATGTTAATAAAAAAAATGAAGATTATTATTAGGGATCCAGAGAAGTAGCAGTTGTGCCATATGCAGAGTTTCCGAGTCTAGTCCCTGCTTGTGTGTAAAGTGAGATCATTGCTATCGTTCACTTAGTTTGTGTTTGTTACTCTGTAGGACACAAACGTTCTGATCGTGACAGAGAGGCCTGACTGGCAAGCCGTCTTCTCCTACGTTACAAACATCTACAAACATTTTGAAGTAGACGCCAAGTCCTGAGTGGGACGATGGTGAAATTTTACGAGATCCGACTTCGTATGTTTGTTGTACAGACAGATGACGACTTCCTTCGTGGATGTCGTATATGCGGTGACTTTGCATTGGACGAGATTGCCTCAAGATTACGTTTATCACTCTGCTACCAAAGAGCTGCTTATTTTGCAGTCGCCTTTAAGTACACTAATCTGCAGTCTGCAGGGTGATTAATTACAGCATTTACTGATATTAGTGAACTTATACTGTATGCTCATCTCCTGCATTGGATTCGGAGTAATCGTCTTTGTTGGATTTTGATTAGATCGACGTCTATTGTTTTTGATGTTATCTGGATTTGATTTCTTCACCGACTCAATTGAAGTTTATCTTCGTCTATCTTTGATTACATTACTTCATTATCTTCTTCGCTACCCATGTAGCGGTGTGGCTGCATTGCGGTGCCATATGAATTGTCGTTATTATTACGATTATTGTTATTTGGCCAAATTCTGGATTGGATGATCGTTGATGATGTATTCGATCATTGTCTGCGTATGATTCGATCTTGATTTGCGTTGGATTGGATCCAGATTAGCGCGTGATTTGTTCATTCTCTGCAATTCACTGGCCTTTGTTTTTACCTTTATGTGGATGATGATCAGCCGTGGATTTGATCATGGTCTACATTACATTTGGTGATGATCTACATTACAGTTGCTCATGGTCTACATTACATTTGATCATGGTCTACATTACATTTGATCATGGTCTACATTACATTTGCTCAATTCTCATGGTCTGCTTTACATTTGATCATGGTTACATTACATTTTAAGCATAAATTTGATCATGGTCTGCGCTTGATCATATGCATTGGATTTTATCTTGTTCTACATTACAGTTGATCATAATCTGTTTTGCATTTGATTAACTGTACATTACATTTTGAATCATGGTCCACAGCATATTTGATCATGGTTGACATTTCGTTTTGTATTGCATTGTATTGTATGTGACCATCTTATGAAAGTGGTGCTTCTCACAGTGAGAGCCTTTCAGAAGTACTCCCAACAATGCATGCGACCCCGAGAGATAAGGCAGGATTTGAGGCGAGAAAATTTTGGTCCACAGTGTATTTGATTATGGTCTGCGTTGTACTTAATTATCATATGCATTGGATTTAAGCACATGAAATGCTTAATGCACACTGCTTGATACAAATGTTACTTGATGGCTGGTGAAACTGACTGAGATTTAATTGAAGCAATTCTGTGTTTTGTACGCGACTAGATTTTCTTTATTCGCATGAATTCTTTATTTATGAGCAGTTCATGACACGTAATTGTTGCACGTAGCTTTAACTTTTTAGCCTTTCTTCATGAGCTGACATTCCATGCTTTAACAACTTTTACCTACGATTTTACAACGTTGTGACAATGAAATGCTGTTGATGGATAATTTTTATGAGATATATCTTCACGGAAATGTATATTTTGTATGTATACATATTGGCTATTTTTAGAACTATTTTAAGAACCAGTGAACATAGCTGTCATAGGGTGTAAAACAGGTATATACCGGTAGTTGAACTGGTTTCTATTTTATATATATATATTTTGTGTTCGCTTTCTTAATGCTGGTCAGAGCTGAACTCGGATGTGATTCAGCTGGTCCTTGACCAGAGGACTTCATTGTACATATCGAAAGATCCATCCATCATCGACATTCCTCGGAAGCAATAGATTTTTCTCGTCTTGAAAAGCAAGCAATGCCGAAAGCAATTTACCTTTAAGCACGGTTTCATTTTGTTGGAGTCATGTGGCAAAGCAATGGTTGAACATTAAAAGTAATTGGTGGTGTTTCTCAGTGGTGTAGTGCTTAGTCCGACCAAAACTACAGACTGATTTTCAGTAGACTCGATCTTGGACTCGAACTGTCGCAACTCGAACAAGGACCCAATCTCGATCTTTTGTGACTCGGACTTGGACTCGATCTTTTGTGACTCGGACTTGGACTCGATTTTTTTTACTTGGACTTGGACACGGATCTTTTGTGACTCGGACATGGACTCAATCTTTTGTGACTTGGACTCGGATCTTTTGTGACTTGGACTTGATCTTTTGTGACTCAGACTTGGACTCGAACACTTCTGGACTCGACTCAGACCTCCGAAAAGATGAATTTGGCTTAGATGGGCTCGACTACGTCACTGGGTAATTCTTTGAGCAGAGTTTAATCAAGGCGGTCGGTGTCATGTATGTAGCTTTGCAGTGCTTGAGAAACTAGAGAGATTTCATTTAAATGTTTTGTTAAATAAATACGCGCAGAACGACGACTTGTGTAGAAATTGTCAATAAATTCGTTAAATATGTTCAGCCACTTGTGATGTTTGCATATATCAGACATTGTTTTCACTTTTCTTCTATGCCAAAGTGTCTGAGTCTGACGTGATCTGCAAACTTATAGCCATTATTTGGGTTGTCCATTAAATACACCCGGAGAGAAGAAGCGTGAATTGTGATCTCAGGGGGTGGTGGTTATGCTTACATGGAGATCTGGTTGTCTGGAGTAGATTCCACTGCATTGTCTGCAATTGTTTCTACCACTGCATTGTCTGTAGTTGTTTCAGCCTTGAACCTTCAACAGTAGTCTTTCCCTAGGGAAGTCAAGTGTTTGCCGAATGGCATTGTCCTTTGAATTCAACATCCAGTCATTGCAAGGCAATGATCATCCACAGATTGATCAGGGATGCATAGGGAAGTTGGTTAGCTAACTTGCCTTTCTTGTGATCACTTACTACCTGACGTTTCCTTGTTTTAGACATAACAACAGTGGATCTATGCGTGTAGGTTGTATTTGCATGTGTATGTGTGGTTGTATACATTATGTATGTACCGTATAAAGTTTGTGTATAATGTATACAGTTTCTGTATGTGTAAATCTGTATGCGTGAATATATGAATATTTGTGCCTGTATGGCTGAGTATGTGCATATAGGTATGTGACTATATGCGTGCGTGTGTGTGTGTGTGGAGACCCTTTATATAGCGCATGTATGTCTATGCTCACTTTGAAGTGTTTATTTATTTATTTATTTTTATTTACGGCCTAATTAGCATAGACCTGTATTTGTGCTGCCAAAACTTGTAGTCTAAAGTGAGAAATCGAATTCACAACGTTGTTATGCTGACGAGGTAATCCTCATTAAGACGCAGAAAAGCGTTGCTAGGCAACTGATCACGAGCGACGACGTCACAGGCTTATGAACGCATCCGATGACGTCACTGTTAGTCGAAGATGACGTGCTACCTTGGCAACCCATATCTCCGTTGTTATTATATTCCTCCTGGTTTTCCTTTACCTGACCTGAGAAATTATAAAACAAAAACAATTACTGAAAAGCTGTAATGTTATTAAAATATCCACGAGGGAGAGAGACAGAAAAGGAGAGCCATGAACACAGGTGAGAGAGGGAGATATGGGGAGAGAGAGACAGACAGACAGAGGCAGAGAGACACAGAGAGAGTGAGTGAGTGAGGCGAGGTGAGTGTGCGCGCAGACAGAGTGGCATGCAGGCAGACAAATACAGACTAAGTTTGGCAGAAGACATAGGCAGACATTATGAGGCATATAGACGGAGAGATTCGTCTATATTATGACTGAGATAGTGATTTTGAGTTTTTGACAGAGATAGACACAGTGACAGATAGACACAGACAGACAGACTGCAGAGATATTCGTCGATATATGACTGCATGAGAGAGTGATTTCGAGCGAGATAGACACAGACAAATACGGACTAAGTTTAGCAGCAGAAGACATAGGCAGACATTATGAGACATTGATTGGAGATTCGTCTATATTCATGACAGAGAGAGAGAGAGAGAGAGAGAGATTTTAGCAGAGATATCACAGTGACAGATAGACACACACAGACAGACAGAGATATTCGTCTATATATGACTGCATGCAGTGTGAGTATTGTGGAAAAATAACGGGGGTTGGACCATTATCTACTTGGAATTCTGGTGTGAAAAACAGACTTTACTATGGAGCTCTAAGAAAGACTGGGGGGTTGAAACCCCCAAACCCTCCGACAATTCTCACCCTGACTGCATGAGAGAGTGATTTCGAGATAGATAGACACAGACAGATATATTCGTGTGCCTACCTGTGGGAGCGCTTAAGTTGATGAGGTGAGGCAGGTAGTCTGTCCAGAAAGCGCATTCCTTCAACCTCGGACCTCGTTCGATGGCTTTCCATTTGTCCTTGACGTCGATGAAGCGGCTGTTCAGCTCGAGGTACTCGCGTCCATCCGCCGTATGCAGAGGCCACTCGTCAACACTCGACTCCAGTCCCGGATGCTTGTTCGGGTTTCTACGATGCACAGCAATAATTTAAAGAACCACTCAACATAATTATGTGGATATCTGTCTTGCGTACAGAACGTCAATTAATTAGGCCTACTTAACAAAAATTAATGTAAGACCAGAGCTCGTGAATAAGCGCTTATAACTTTCGAGTGGCGCTTTAGAAGTTTGGAGAATTACGATTAGGCTACGACTAAAATCGTAGGAATTTAGGTCTAGGTCTACACTTTTTCTGTAGCGACCGGATGATCTCCGATCTCGGCCCTGGTCAGTCATTTGTTTCAGGAACTGATCAACTTTGAAAGGAAATACAGAGAAGTCTTACTCTATAGCAACCTCGACCTTCCTCATTTTTCAATAGAACGGATTGGGATGTGGGACCCTTTTTCAACGAGGCTGTCCGTTTGAATGGGTGCTACGCCGTTTCAATCCTTAATTTTCTACAGACCATGTTGGGTCTGTTGGCAGGAAATTCAAGATATCTCGAATATTCCTCCCAACCCCATTGTTACGAGGATTGCACTTCGATCCTCACACCCTCCAGCTACACCCTCCAGCTACAAAGAGGCTGCGTATTGGGAAAAGCTGGTTTCACGCAACGCCAAAAATCCCAGGCGTCTGTGGTCGTCGATCTCGGGACTTCTTGGCAAGACATCTCGCTCCACTGAAACACCTGCATTCTCTGCAAATGAATTCCTTGATGCACTATCAACAAAGATAGATCGCCTTCGTGCCTCAACTGCTGACGCACCTCCTCCAACATTTACCTCTACATCTACAGTCTTCGATGACTTTCGACCTGTTACTGAATCGGACCTTCGGCTAGTTTTTGCTACTGCAAATTTAAACTCATGTGAACTAGATCCTTTACCCCCATTTATTACACTGGTCTACAAAAAAATTTTTTGGGTCTGGTGTCTAAGATTTTTCAACTGATTTATAGCAATTTGGCAATGCTGAATCCAAGAATGACACTCATTTTTCTGTATCAGGTCAAGTTTTTCTGCTAACTCGATTTCAAAGAAATCAGTAGAAAATCGGAAATCAGACATCTGATTTCAACAAGAACTTTGTATTTCTTAACATATTATATCAAAAAGTTACAGAAACTGATATTTTTTAGCATCATTGTTACAAATTCATGGCTTGAACTTGAGTTTCTTGGAACTCCTTGAAAAATTAGCAGCAGGGACGTCTCTTTTCAAGGTCCAGCAGTAATCTGCCATCATTACTGCATCCCAACGCCCCTGATACCTTGTCTCCATCTCTTTCAGGTCTTGATGGAACCTCTCCCCCTGTTCGTCACTCATTGATCCAAGATTCTCAGGAAACCAACTCAAATGGGAGAACAGGTAGTGCATTTTGATGCTCATGTTGCATCCAAGGTTTCTAAAAGCAGTCAGCATCTTGGTAACAAGTTCTTCATAGTTCCTGGCCTTGTTGTTGCCAAGGAAGTTGTTGACAACCTGAACAAAAGCCTTCCACGCTTTAATCTCCACTGATTTCATTGAGCTCTCAAACTCTGGATCTCTCATGAGCTGTCGAATTTGAGGACCGTCAAAAATCCCAGCTTTCAACTTTTCAATAGTTAAACCTGGAAAAGTTTGGCACATGTATGCAAAGCAGTCCCCATACTTGTCCAGAGCTCTGGTGAATTGCTTGATCAAGCCGAGCTTAATATGCAGCGGTGGGAATAAGATCCTGTCTCTGTTCACCAGTGGCTCGTTGATGATGTTCCTTGCACGGCAGGGCAGTAGTTCTTCCCGTATAGGCCACTCCTTCTTTATGTAATGTTGTGCTCGATCCCTACTGTCCCACGAAGAGAGAAAACATGGGAATTTGCAAATCCAGACTGTTGTCCCAACAAAAAGTTAACCATTTTCAAATCGACACAAATCAGCCACTCATGCTGATCATAACGAATTTTCTCCAGAACGTACTTCACCGCCTCATACTTCTCTTTGAGTGTTGTTGAGTGTGCGATGGGCACAGAGGCAAACTGGTTGCCATTATGCAATAGAACACATTTTCAGTGATCGCTTACTGCTGTCAATAAATAGTCTCCACTCTTCGGTTTTGTACTGTGTTACCCCTATTTTATGCAGGAGCTGTGCAATGTCCGTGCAGTACACCGGGTCATTATCTTTAGTGAAAAACGGGAGGTACTTTTCATGCCTGCTTCGGTAGAATGTGATGCGAGCACTATGAGAGAGGAGGTTTTTGTCCTTCAGTCTCGATGCCAACAGCTCAGCATTTGATTTTGACAAGCTGAGATCACGAACAAGGTCATTAAGCTCATGTTGAGAGAACGGATGTGGAGCGTCATCGTCAGGAACAAATTCTTCTCCTTCATCTTCTTCAACACTGGAAGAGGAGGAGAATTCTTCGTCGCTCATGTCGGGAAGATCATGAAATACAGGCACTGGAATCTCATCGCAGTGGGGCATAGGACGACGTGCTGATTCCAGATCAGGATATTTGAGGCAGCTCCGGTTTTTCTTGTTTATTCCAGTTACATCAATGGCACAGAAGTAACAGTCAGTTGCATGGTTGGAAGGTTCCCTCCAAACCATAGGGATTCCAAATTTCAAAGAACTCCTTGTTCCTTTGGTCCACTGACGAAGATGCTCTATGCAGGTCTTGTATATCATGTGAGGTGCCCAAAGTTTATCTTGATCACCCAGCTTCATACCGAAATAAGAATGATAAGCACGCTTTACAAAGTTGGTGACCGGGTTCCTGTTGGCAATAAGGGTGTATTCACCACAGATGAGGCAAAATACATAAGGTTTATTTTTACAAGATCTTCTACCTGAAGCCATCTTTTCACTGCAACAACAATTGAATAAATGAAAGAACCAACTAGAATCTAGAGTTAAAAACGCATAGATATCTCACTTACAATTATAATGATGGCAAGCATAAACACGTAAAAAGTTCATGTGGCGCTATATAAAAAAATTGACCTGACTAAACAAAACCAATGTGATTTTTCGATTCAGCACATGAAAATTGTCCTAAATCAGCTGAAAAAACTTAGACACCAAATTTGCTGTAGACCAGTGTTATTAATGACATTTTGGATGACCTTGGCCCCTTCTTGGTCTACCTGTTTAATATAGGTCCCTCTCTGAAGGTTGCATCCCTCCCTCACTGAAACGGGCCCTTCTCTTTCCTTCCCTCAAAAAGCCTAACCTTGACACCAACCTCTGCCAACATTATCGGCCTATCTCCAATCTCTCCTTTCTTTCTAAGACACTTGAACGTCTTGTCTCTCTGCAGTTTCTACCCTACCTTGAGCAATCTGGTCTCCTTCCTCCAAATCAGTCTGGTTTTGGGGCCCACCATTCCACTGAGACTGCTCTCCTTTCTCTATTATCTGAAATCTATTCTGCTGTTGATAGGTCTGAGCTCACCCTTTTGGCTCTCTATGATGTCTCTTCAGCCTTTGATATGGTTGATCATGATATCCTTCTCAAGCGTCTTGAGACCTCCTATGGTGTTAAGGGCCTCCCATTATCTTGGTTTCAGTCATACCTTTCTGAAAGAACCCAAATGATTATATCTGGTGACTCTCGAACCCAATGGGTTCATGTTAATCTGGGTGTTCCTCAAGGTTCAGTTCTTGGGCCTCTCCTATTTATTCTTTACACAGCTGACATTTCTTCTCTTTTTCCGATCTGTAGTGCTGCTGGCCATCTCTTTGCTGACGATGTCCAGGCATTTGTCCATGGTCCCCCCTCTTCCCAGCTGCTTCTAGTTGGGCTTATTGAATCTCTCACTAATCATCTCCACTCATGGATGTCTTCTAATCGCCTTTCTCTTAATACTTCAAAGACTCAATTTATCTGGTTAGGTACTCCTCAGCAGCTCCATAAGCTTGATCTTATTCTTCTCTCTGCAAAATTCCCATTGTTTTCCTTCTCTTCAAGTGTGCGGGATCTGGGTGTAGTACTTGATAGCTCACTTACCTTTACTGAGCATATTTCCAATCTGACACGCTCATCATATTTTCACTTAAGACGCCTCAGAGTCATTCGTCGCTCTGTCTCCTCCTCCATCTTCACTACCTTAGTTCATGCTTTCATATGTTCTCGTATTGACTATTGCAATTCTCTTCTCATTGGTCTTCCTAAAGTTCGTCTTTCACCGATTCAGTCAGTTCTCAACTCAGCTGCTAGATTAATTGCCCGCCTTCCCAAGTACTCTCACATCTCTACCTTTATGTTTGATGAACTTCATTGGCTTCCTCTACGTGCTCGCACACAGTTCAAGATCCTCACTCTGATCCTAAAGTCTCAACGGGGTCTTGCCCCAAAATATCTGACTAAAACCTTACTTCGTCCTCACTCAGCTTCCTCCCACCGTCCACTTCGCTCATCCAACAGACTTGACCTATTGGTTCCCCGGTCTAGAACTGCTATGGCTCAGTCTCGATCTTTTGTCTCAATTGGTCCTTCTCTCTGGAATTCTCTGTCTCCTTCTGTTCGCTCAACTCTTCTGTCTGTCAGTCTCTCCTCTGCTCTGTCTCTTCTCAAAACCTGCTTCTTCTCACGGGGCCTTGCGCAATGGGAGCGCCTCTGAACGGTTTACCCTACTAGAGGCGCTTTATAAATGTTTAAATACAATACAATACAATACAATACCTTGACGTAGCTTCAACCGATCCTCGGCGACAGGTGTACGCCTAAGCTTCGGGGAAGCTAATTATAGCAGGCGATGAAACGATAGAGAAAAAAATGGCTGCAAAGATAGCCTACTGCAGGTTCAGAGAATTGATCAGACAATTGATTGGTTGGGGCCTCTGTCCATCTGCCTAACCGTTAAGCAGATTTACAGACAGACAGACAGACAGATTGGGTATTAAACTGAATATGCAGTTGGTCAGGCAGACGGCTACGTAATGCCAACGATATTTGTAAATGGCGAAGTCAGGTCCAGCAGATCTAAGAGAGAATGTCTATATGTGTTCAGTGGCGGCGCCAGGATTTCAGTTTAGGGGGGGGGGGGCTGAAGCCTCGCGGAGGAAATTTTACATTTTACATTTTCATCAGTCAGCCAAAATTTCTGACGACTTTTTTTAAGGTCATCCGCCCAAATCTCCTGGAAATTTCCCATTTTCATCCGCCGAAATTTCTGACAACCTTTTTTTAGTCATCCGGTCGAAAAAATATTTAAATGTCAAAACCCGGATGGCCTTTTTTAGGGGTGGCTTAATTAGCCGCTTATAGTGGGGGCTTCCCTCTTTGCCCCCAAGCGCCGCCACTGTAGGTGCTGGGGCTGCCGTATGCGACAGAGAAGTGCAGCCGATTCGCTTACCCTGTTTTAGCGAAGTTTCCCCAGAATTGAATCATCTTTCGACTGAGTCGTCGCTCGTCCTCCGTGAAGTTGTCCTTGAACTTGAGGACCTCACCGAACGAGAAGAAGATCTCGTCACCGTGCAGCACTCCCGTCCACAGCGGCCACGGATTCGAGCTGTACCGCTGCGTGAAGAAGTACATGTAAACACTCTGCTTGGCCGATGCGTACGAGTGCGCGAACGTGTTCAGCGGACAGAGGAACTGACTGTCTCCGACGGCCATGTCCAGACCGTAGACGTTCCTCGTTGAGTCCTCCAGGTGGAGCCAGTCCGTGTACTGGAACTTGATGGCTCGCATTCCGTACTCGTTGATCGTCGTCGGGTACTGTGGGTAGTAGAAGAAGAGACGCTCGACGCTGTCGTTGTACTGACGGCGGGTCATCGTCTTGCGGTCAAGGTCGAGGTAGTTCTTGAGTTCGTAGATGAGGAAGAAGGACCCTTCGTTGCGGTTGCTTCCGACGAGGATGGGGCAGCGCTTGAAGGTCCGTCGTCGGATCAGTTCGTCGGGGGAGGACGTGAGGAAGACGCCGTCGATGACGGGAAGGAAGGGGAACTGGAGGATCCCCCGCGAGACCCACTGCTTCTCGACGACCTGGTCGGCGGAGACCCTCCGAAGACAGTCCGAGACGGCGGCCATGTCCCTCGTCCGCTTGCAGGACAGGTAGTCGAAGGCCAGCTCCGTCGAGCGTCGCTTCGCTTCGTCCACGGTCAGCGTTGCCCACGGCATGTTGGCCGAGCCGCTCTGCAGGATGGCGCGCTGGAATTTGTTATGGCTGAGCGGGGACATGAGGTGGAGACTGACGCTGACCGAACCGGCGCTCTCGCCGAACAGCGTCACGTTGTCGGGGTCGCCACCGAAGTAGCGGATGTTCTGCTGGACCCATTCGAGTCCCATGAGCTGGTCGAAGAGCCCGGCGTTGCCCGGAGCGCTCGGGTGGTTGAGACTGAGGAAACCGAGCGCTCCGATGCGGTAACCAATGGAGACGACGATGACGTCATTCAGCGCGGCCATGATCTTGCCGTCGTAGAGGTCAAGGGTCGTGGTTCCGCTGTAGAAGCCTCCGCCGTAGATCCAGACCATGACGGCCATGCGGCGGTGGCGTGGTCGAGGTACGAAGACGTTCAGGTAGAGACAGTCCTCGCTGACGTCGGTCGGGGAGTTCCAGACGGTCGATCCGTAGAAGTCCGGACCGAAGTTGAGATCCGGTTCCTGGAAGCAGGAGTGCGGAAGCCGCGTTGCGTTGTAGACGCCGTCCCACTTGTGGACGGGACGCGGGTGGCGGAAGCGGAGGTAGTCGACCGGGGGCTCGGCGAACGGGATCCCAAGGAAGGTGTCGATCGTCTTCCCTGCGAAGTCAGCCCCCATCTGGACCCTCCTGCCTCGTACCTGCCCCGTGGCCGTTCGAACGATCGGGTCGTCGTCACGCTTGGCCAAGGTCACCAGTTGAAGGTCGAGGACTGCGATGAAGAGGAGAGTGGTCAGACGCATCCACTGCGGCATCCTTCCTTCTCCTCTTCTTCCGCCTCCCTCTCCACCACCTCCTCCATCTGTATCCTTCACCATCGTCGTCATCTTCTTCACGTATTATCACCACCAGCAGCAGCAGCAGCGACTGCTCATCTGGTGTCGACGCCATTTTTATCAGCGCTCGACCACCAGAGGATGTACGTCATTCTACAGAAGATGGTGGCAGATAAACACTAAGAACAAATAATTACATTGAAGATCAACCCATCCTTCAGACGACCATCAATAACAAATTTCTGGCAGAAGAAGACATCAGAAAGAGCCATAGACGATCTTGTATCTATAGACGGTTGGGTCGACAAACACCACGCACTCCCACGCGAAATTATGACTTAGCCGCCAGAAATAACTTACATTGAAAAGCATTCTCATTGTGTAGGTTGACTTGAAAACACTGCGCAACATATATACAGGTGGGCCATAAAAAAGACCCCTTACAGGTTTTTTGCCAATATCTTGGCCAGAAGTAAGAATTTCTAAATGAAATTTTACTGGCTTAAAGACAATTAATATTTGCATATGATGGCCAGATTTCATCAAAAATATCTGAAGCATAACAGAAGTTATATCACTTTTAGTTATACCACGTATAGATAGGCTACTGTTTTTGACGATTCAAAAACGCAACGCAACAAAAAGTAACAAAAAACAATTTTATTAAGTCTCATCTCAAATATTGCTATAAAATAGCCTTGATAATATCCAGATAATACTTATTATTTTTTTAACCAGTCCAGAATGGCAGATAAACACTAAGAACAAATCGTCGATTTCTTGGCTGGCGAAAGTGCGCCTAAACGCTACTGCGTTAAACCGTTGTATTGTAGGCTAATCGATAGACATTATTATTATTATCATTATTATTTAGGAAAGAAACAGAGTACCAGCGTAGCTGCACTTCATTGTGAAGTCATTTAGCAAGATGATCAAGTTGGTAAACATAGGATCTGTCAGATTCATAATTTTGATATAGGCTTAAAAGCAACGAAATTCAAATTTAAAGATGAAAATGGCCAAGATGTCATTGACAGACAAAATGTGTATTCAGGCACACTTCATGAGCAGAGGGTGCTGGAGCTAAAGTTGTAATCACAGCGTAGGCTACTGTGATAAGCAGTGAGTGCAGAGAAAAATCAAGAGTTTAATTGGGAGTTAAGAAGCATGCCGCTGATGAAAGGAGATCGGCTCAATGTCAGTTGTGTGGGTTTCATTGAGAAAATTCAGATGACCCCAAATACCCGGATTGGAACCTGATGGATTGTCAAATGTAGAGAGCTATCATGCTGGCGACATATACCACAATCTGCGGTCAAAACCAAGAGCAATAAGATAATTGATTCTTGCATTGGAGAATGATCTCGGCAAGATTTACCTCTGGAACACATCAACAAGGCCATCAAGAACTTTGCAAAGAGACTCAAAAGGAGTTTTGGCACTGGTGGTGGACACATTGAACACAAGTTGGGAAGCACTCTCAAGTTTATTTGATGACAGTTATTTGAGAAAATATGACTTATACAAAAAATTTAACTTATTGTTGCGTTACGTTTTTGAATCGTCAAATAGCAGTGGGGACTGGGTGGTCTCACTAAGAGTGATATAACGTTTGTTCTGCTAACAATATTTTGATGAAATCTGGTGCAAATATGAATTGCCTTTAAGCCCGTAGAATTTTGTTACGAAATTCTAACTTTTGGCAAAGATACTGGCAAACAACTGTAGAGGGTCTTTTTTATGGCCCGCCCTGTATAATATATATGGGCCTGTGCATCGCTTAAAAATAAGACTTCGTCGCCAGAAATGATATACGGTACGGTAGATAGGCTATTACCGTATAAGGAAAGATCCTTTTATTCAGCCAGTTTGACAACAAAACTACGCTATAGGCATAATAGCGTATACCAAGCAAAATTATGCCTTTTCGACCGGAAATAACAGTTACATACAGAAGCATTCTTATTTTATAAACCTACTCGACAAACACTATTATAGTATACGCTCTCCCAAGCAAAATTATTACTTTTCCTAAATAAGAACAGGCCTATTGTATAATATTGTGGGCGCGGTGGTGTAGTGGTGGGCTCGGGGGTTCCATGTTCGAATCCACCTCAAGCCGCCGCGTAGGGACCTTGAGCAAGTCCTTAACTTGCAATAATAAAATAATTGCTCATGCTCTTCGGCGTGAAACTCCGATGCCGTGTCCACGCTGTAGCCGGGAGCGCCTCTAAGTAGCTAGCTCGCAAGGGCACTACAGCAAATGCGAGACATAAATAAATAAAATAAAGAAAAACTTTTATCTTATCATCACGTTGACTCACAACATGCGCCGTCCCTAAGGGCCTAATATAGACCTAAAGTTAGTTCAAAGCATGTTATCGGTAATGATCATGCAAGGGTTTCGATCAAAAGGAAGTCCCGATCTACGGTGTTTTCCAATAAAAGTTTTTTAACAGTCACGGTAAAAGACGCAATCTTCTAAGCTTAACTATCAGCATGTAGGCTATACTTGAGCAATTGCTGTTTTTCCAATTCCGAACGTAGATCTACGTTCGGCATTGGAAAAACAACAATTAGGCCTCTAGACATAGGCGCAATCACGTCCTAAAAGTTGGGGGGTACCATAATGAATCACGTCCTAAAAGTTGGAGGGGACCATAATAATAAAGCTAGGGGACCACCCAAAAGTTGGGGGGGACGCGTCCCGTGGCTCCCATAGGGTTGTTGCGCCTATGCCTCTAGACCTATTCAAGTAGAATGCTAATAGTTATAACCCCTTTTTGTTAACATATCCGCATCCGATCTACACAACTGTAATTATCTATTTCTGTTCCATGAACCAAGGATCGACGTGCGCCTGCTTCCTGGGATTTTTCCGCTTTAAGCATTAAGCAATAAGCACTCCAAGTCCCTGCAACCCTTCGCTCCAGACCAACTGCTCATGACCAATGTATGTATGTATGTGTAGCGGTAGAATGCTTCTTATCAAACAAACCTATTAAATGATGCATTGTATAAGTATTAAATAGGTAAGAATTAAGCTAGACAATATGTGGCGTATTGTAGATTATAATTAATATTACTTGTGGCATTAAGTTAGATAATAATAATAGCGCTATAACAATTCTTGAATACGCGCTACATCAATTATTGAAATACAACGGAGGGCGGAAAGCAGCGTCAAACTTGAGCAGACGGCAACAACGGCAGACGATAAAGCTAGTCAGCGAAGAGCGAGTGGTGGAAGAAGACGGGAGATTTCTGAGCAAGGGCGGCCATTGACAAATGTGGCGTCCTTGTCGGTAATTCAGAAGATCTGACGGTGGAATTGTAACGCCCGCCCCTATCGGCCTCCCCGGAGTCGCCACTTCCGGATCCTCGCCTGATGGGACCGCGTGCTGCTGTGGACGAGCTCTAGAGATAGAGGGAGGACAGGATGAGGTGACTTCCGGGTTCGAATCCCAACGATGGAAAGGCGGCCAGTTATTTCGACTGCCGGACTCCCTATATGAAATTGGCGGCCTACTAGCCAATCTATCACTTCTTCGCAATATACCAGGGTGTGCGAAATCTTTAGGCCTAGCACCCAAAGTTTCTTCCAGGCCGATGGTCGAGTGGTATGGCGCGTCCGCAGTGGTAATAGCGGTGAGGTAACCAGGGTTCAAATCCACAGCAGGCTTGGGTACCGGCGATGTCTCCAATCTTTCCAAGCGTGATACAACTTCCGTCAGCGCTTCCCTGACATTATCTCTTACCGCCGAGATCTCTTCTCTTACATTTAATTGCACTGAGGAAATAGCATCGCTAACATTTGATTGCACTGCCAGGACATTAAACTCCACCGTGGCAATCGCCTCTTGCGTGTCTCTGGCATTAGTCTCAATTGACGACTGCATAAAAGACTGCATAAAAGACTGCATAGAAGTCATTGCTTCATGAGTCGACTTAGCATTAGTTTGTATTGCCTCGAGCAATATCTCCATAGAAGAAGGGGGCCTAGAAGGCTGAGCAGGAGTGACTGACCTAGACTCCTCCATAGCGCTATAGAAATGACTTCTATCGTTATAGCTCACAATCAATCAAGTATTCATTCAACGTCAGTTGCATTCAATGCCATCAATGATCAAAGTCAGAAGTTTTATTTAATATTTCTTATTATTCACAATCAATTGAATCTTCTATTAGCATCAGTTATGTTCAAGGCAATCAAACATAAAAGTCAGTAAGTTTAATTATCAGTTCCTATCCTTTGTAAAGACATTCAATGAAAATCAAATGCAACAATTCAATGCAAACACCTATCAACCGGAGTATGCCTAAATTAAATCCCGATTGACTCTCAAGTCCCACAGCCAATTTCGGTTCAGCCCAAAATATCTAAATAACCGATCATATTAATTCCCCAATAAAGCGTACCTTATGTCCGAAGACAAGGGACAAAGCCGATCGTGTGCGAAGAACATCGACGAAGTCGAATTCCAAGAGAGGCGACGAAGGCACAAGCAAGGCGTCGAGTTTGAAACGCCCGAAAAGATCAGCTAAATCCGTCGCTGATCTCACGCAATGAACAACAATTTCGGCTATGTATCCAAGCCGTTTGAGAAAGACGCCCTTAGGCAAATAATACGAACAAACGCTTCGCAACACAATTCCGAAGAACGAGAGCAGAGCGCTGACGATTCGAAGCCCACGATAAATCACTCCATGTGACAGGGCGAAGAGAGGCCTTGACCGATTAATCCAGGAGTAGATCCAATGCGAAAGCGAAGGCAAAACTCGCAACAACGCTGATATATTTCTCGCAACAAACTAACTCTCTTAATAATTCGACTCCATGTCGAGAGAGAATGAATCGCCAACAGAATTCTTGTATGCGCAACGACGAAGAAGACTAGTGCAAGCGAGCGCTTTATCTTGGCCACACTTCACCAACTCGATCGAGCCTAAAACTACCAAAAGCCGCAATACATCCAATTGCCTTGAAATTCCGTCCGCAACTCCATACATCCACTTCTCTTGAAATTCTGGCCACGTCTGCGCTTTAGCTGCCCGCTCTCGCTTTTATAACTGCCTGGTCTGCAGAGCGTCCCCTTTACTACGCATGCGCAGCTAGAGAGCTGCACGCGCCAACCCAGCAGCAACGCAGCTGTCGCAAGGCGGCAAAAATCAGCTGCCACGTGCGCCCTCTCCTGTCATTCTGAAGTGATCTGTCTTTCTCCTTCTATCTCTCCTTCTGAAAAGCGTCATCTGCCGTCAGTCACGTAGACCACAAGTGCACCAGTTTAACCTTGCGAAAACACACATATTTTAACACGTACACAGGCCCACACACCTACAGTGTATCCTTCTCAATCCATGTCTCTGTCTGTGCTTGTCTGGCTGGCTGTATTCCTCGCTCACTCTGTTCATCAGACCACCTCGGGCGAACCGTGTGATAATTGGCCGAGCGGGCGGCGACGTCTTTGAAGGCCGTCGACTAAAGCGTGCGAAAAATACACGAATATGAAACGGCAGCTGCAGGGCCTACATCAGCGGTCACTGTGACCCGTGTCAAGCGCAAATCAATATTAAAATCTAGGTCACACGAAGCACCGAAAGAAAACCCTATATATATATATATCAGATCTCTGAAACCGATCAAAAATTAAATAAAATAATAATATAATAATATTATCGACCGAAAACCCGTAGCGTAGTTCTACGATCGCTACAGAATTGGGTGTGGAAGGCGACACGCTGTCGGCCTGTCCCACTAGAGACTATAAGACCTTGGGAATCGAGATACCAGGGCGTGTCGAACGAAACTTTGCGAAGTTTGATGTGACACTTGCGAGTGAACTGGGTTTCGACATCGGGAGAAGGTCGAATTCGGAACTACAATTGCGATTGGAGTTCGACGGCAGAAGAAAGGGGCGAAACGACAACAAGACGAGGTCGAAGGACGTACAAGCGACGAGAAGCTACCGTTGCTTGTGAAGAATCAACGAGGCGGACGAAACTACAGAGTGCTGTGCCCAACTACAGCATTCTCCGTCTACGCAGCTACAGAAGAGAATTGGAAACGACGGCAAGCAAGAAGAAGGTGACCTTCCTTCCTCTTCGAACCTTCATTCCAATCCATACGAACTGAAGAACTTCTACATCTACGCTGGAAAAGTCCAACGTGGAAGATAAGAAACAAGCTATAATATTATTAGATAATACGCCACAAATAAGTAGATAGGATTATTGATTGTATTTTACTGTTTGATATTGTTTTATTATAATATAATCTTTAAACGAATCTCAGCTACATTTGTTTTAGGTCCTAGCTCATTCTAATATTGATCACCCGAAAGCCTCTGAGCATAAAGTTCCCTATTAAAACTCGATTTAAAACCCTAGATTTTGATGGTTAGTGACAAGAGTGGGTGCCCATGCCCGGGATTTAAGTCAGTAAAGATTTAAGTCAGTAAAGATTTAAGTCAGTAAAGATTTAAGTCAGTAAAGATTTAAGTTAGAAAGATTTAAGTCAGTAAAGATTTAAGTTAGAAAGATTTAAGTCAGTATATATAACTGTCTTTTGAACAGTATTAGAAAAGCTTTGAACAATTATAGCTAGGAGATTGTTAGAGTCTAAATCTGAGATTGTAGATTGAAGATACTGCAGTAGGTGTATGAACTATTAGTTGTTGTTGTGGAACTGAATTGACACTTTGCAGAATTGAACAATTTCTATTTGTTAGAAATTTAAATAGCGCATATTGTTGCCAATATTTTTGTCATAAGTTGCTAGTCAGCAAGTAAGACAGTAAGTATGTCTGTAAGTGATTTTGAAGCTTGGTTAGAAATTGCCAAACGGATGAACATGGAAGGGGACGAGACACGTGCCTTTGTCAAAGAAAGACAGGCAGAATGGAGACAAGATAGAGCGACTGAGAGGGAGATCGCCAAAGAGATGAAATTAGCTGAAACAGCAGCAGCAGCAGAAGTCAAGAGACTTCAGATAGAAGCGGCAGCAGAAACGAGAAAAGCTGAAGCAGAAGCAGCAATGAGAAAAGCTGAAATAGAAACGAGAAAAGCTGAAACAGAGGCTGCAATGCAAGCAAAGAAAGCTGAAGTGGAATTGGAAGCAATTAGGAGCGCTGAATCAGAAGCCAGATTAAATCGTGAAGCAGCTGAAACTGAAGCGAGGGGACAGCGTGAACACCAGTTAGAAATAAAGAGACTTGAAGCACAGGTGAGAATGCGTGAAATTGATTCGAGAGGGGAGCAAAACCAAGAGCACGAGAATGCCTACATGAGGATCGGTGATGGTCAACAACAGGGAGATCACCGAGAAAACAATAAAGGAATCAGAAATATCAAATTTCCTATATTCAACGAGTCAAAGGATTGTTTAGATGCCTACTTGTTGAGATTCGAGCGAACCTGTGTTGCGTATGAAGTTAAAAAAGAAGTTTGGTCGTTGACGTTAGCTAGACATTTGGAAGGCAGAGCACTGGAAGTATACCAAAGGTTGTCTGCAGAAGAAGTGCAAGATTATGAGTGTTTGAAGACTCAGCTGTTGAAGAGATTTCAACTTACTGAAGGTGGTTATCGAAACAAGTTCAAAACCAGTAAAATGGAATCTGGAGAGACACCTTCTAGTTTTGTACATAGATTGAGGAGGTATATGCAGCAGTGGTTAGCACAAGCGGGATTTGAAAGAACTTACGAAGGAGTGGAAGATCTATTGTTGAAAGATCAGTTTTACCTGACGTGCAGTACTGAACTTCGTATGTTTATAAAAGAGAAGGGTAAAATGAGTTTGAAGGACATGTTAGTTTGTGCGGAATCACACATTGAAGCACACGGTTACAAGTACAGCGAGCAGTCTGTAAAACCAGATGTGAAATTTCATAGTGACAGGTTGAACGGTAGACCGTATGAACACAGACCCAAAGAACAGTCTGGGTACAATCTGAACAGGAGTAGAAGTGATGTGAAGATAAATCAGGGTACACATCAAAACCGAGGATTCAGCAGGGAAAGAGAAATTGCAACTGGACATAAGATTACTTGTTTTTTCTGTGGAGAACAGAACCATAAGGCATATCAATGCCCAAAGAAAAACAGGGGTACATTTAAACACACTGCAGCAGCAGTACAAATATTCGAAAGTCGAGCACACTTGGTTAAGCCAGAAAGTGAAATACAGAGAGTGGTTGAAGTTACAAGAGGAGAACAACAGATGAAACAGGGTGAACATAATAAAATACCACCAATGTACATGGCAGCTAGTGCAATGGTGATAAAAGACAATGATGGATGTATTAGCCTTGAAGATAAGAGTGAATACCAGGTGACAGTTAATGGAAACACAGTGGGATGCTTATTATAATACGACACAGGCGCAAGTTGTTGTATTGTAAAACGTTCTTTGATAAATGAAGAAGCGTTGACTGGAGAAGAAACACATTGTGTTTTAGTTGATGGGAGTTTAAGATGTTTCCCATTGGCTAAGGTGTACATAGAGAGTGAACATTTTAATGGTGAAGTACAAGCGATGGTGATGGAACAGCCAATAAAGCCAGTAATAATTGGGAAAATCAAAGGATTGAAGTACATGGTTAAGGATGAAAGAACTGAGAGTGTGACAAATCATGAGCCAAAAGAAATAATTGAGAAATGTACTGAAGTGGAAAACAAAGGAATATTGATTAGAAAAACAGAACATGAAGAAAGACCTATTGGTGCAAAGAAAACAGTAAGATTTTCTGACGATGTGATGAGGAATCAAGATGAAAAATTAATGACAGTAGCAGTTGTGGAGACTAGAGCAGAAGCTAAAAAGGTAGCAAAATACAAACCATTGAAAGTTGCGGAGATGCCGAACTTGAATGTGTCAGTAAAAGAGATACAGGAGTTGCAGAGTCAAGATGAAACTATGTCGAAACAAATGGAAAGAGCAATTGAATGGGATGGTAACGAAGACAACATAGAAGATAAACCATATGTGAAAAAGAAGGGATTGTTGTATAAAAGATACAAAGAAGTACAGAAGGATGAGGTGAAATGGCAACTAATGGTACCTAAACCATTGAGGGATAAAGTGTTAGCAGTGGCACACAATTCATTGTTATCGGCTCATTTAGGAATGAGGAAAACACATGATAAGATTCTAAATGAATTCTATT
The DNA here is from genome assembly GCA_949752735.1 of Lumbricus terrestris. NCBI lineage: Eukaryota > Metazoa > Annelida > Clitellata > Crassiclitellata > Lumbricidae > Lumbricus > Lumbricus terrestris. The sequence continues at coordinate 51,654,156 of OX457041.1, forward strand.
GGCCTGGAATAGGACAAGATATACGGAGATATGTGTTGAGTTGTGATATTTGTCAAAAATCAGTTGACAAGAAGGTGGACCACAAGGCGCCTATGGGTCATCTACCTGTATTAGATGTACCATTCAAACACATATGCATAGACATAATCGGAGAAGTTAACCCTATGTCTGCAAGGGGTTATCGATACATATTGACCATCATAGATTTGAGTACAAGGTATCCGGAAGGTATTCCATTGAAAGGAATTAGTACTGAGGAAGTTGCAGAAGCTTTGTTCGGATTTTATTGTCGTATGGGAGTGCCTCAGAAGATCCATACTGATCGTGGAAGCCAGTTCACTTCTGAACTCATGGCTGAAGTAAATAAGATGCTATTGATAAAACACACCATGACGAGTCCATATCATGCAATGGGCAATGGATGTGTAGAACGGCTTAATGGAACCATCAAAGCGACGTTGAGGAAGTTGATTGGTGAACAAGCGAAAGAATGGGATCGTTATATAGCTCCATTACTGTTTGCGTTGAGAGACACAGTACATGAGAGTCACGGTTTCACACCATTCGAACTAATATTTGGTAGATCGTGTAGAGGACCAGTGCAGATCCTGAAGGAGTTATGGACCAATGAGACAGTGGAAGAAGAAGTGAAGGACGTGTATACGTATATGCAGGATTTGAGAGAAAGGATTGAGGAGACTTGTGATATGGCGCAGAAGGCGATACACAAAGCGAACGCTAAAAACAAGAAGTATTATGACAGGAAAGCGAGATACAGGAAGTTGGAAATAGGTGATAAGGTGTTGTTACTATTGCCTAGTTGTAAGAACAAGATGTTAGTAAAGTGGCAAGGGCCATATGTTGTGAGAGAGAAGATTGGAGACTATGATTACAGAGTTGAAATCGAGAAAGGAAAGATAAAGACATATCACATTAATATATTGAAGAAATACCACGAAAGAGAAGATGCCGAGACCGTAGCGTACATTTCAGCAGTAGTATATGACGGAAAAGTGGGAGAAGATGAAGAAGAAGAAATATTGGATTTATATGTAAGTGAACAAACAGAGACCTATGAAGATGTGGATATAAATCCTGATTTGGATGAAGAACAAAAAGGAGAAATGAGGAAACTACTGAAGAAATATGAAGACATATTCACAGACAAGCCTGGGAGAACAGACTCAGTAAAGCATGAAATACATTTGACGAGTGAAGAACCAGTAAGACAAAGAGCGTATCCAACACCATACCATTTGCAAAAAGAAATAGATAAGGAGATCCAGACGATGTTGGACAATAAGGTGATAGAAAGATCAGAGGCAGCTTATGCAGCACCGCTGGTGGTTGTCAAGAAATCAGACGGAAGCAATAGGCTGTGTTGCAATTACAAACAGCTGAACAAGCTTACAATATTTGATCCTGAGCCTATGATGACAAATGAGGATATTTTTAATAAGTTGAGTGGTAGTAGAATCTACAGCAAGTTCGATTTCTGCAAGGGTTATTGGCAGATCCCTATGAGTCCAGAATCGAAAGACTACACTACATTTGTATGTGCCAATGGGATATACAAGTTCAATGTGATGCCTTTTGGATTGATCAATAGTGCGTCAAGTTACAACCGTTTAATCAGGAAGATTCTTCAAGGAACAGAAAATCTTGAAAGTTATGTCGACGACATTCTAGCGCATAATAAAGGATGGAGAGAACATTTGAAGACATTGGAGATATTTTTCGAAAGAGTGAGACAAGCGAATTTGACATTGAAGCCGAAGAAGTGTTCAATAGGATATGGAAAGATTGACTTTTTGGGACATACGTTGAACAAGGATGACATAAGTCCAAAGGAGAAATCAGTGGATAAAATAGTAGACATGCCACGTCCAAAGACAAAGAAACAAGTCAGGAGTTTTCTTGGAGCGATAAACTATTATCGGAAATTCATACCACACTGTGCGGAAATCATGGCACCGTTAAGTGACTTAACGAAGAAGATAGCACCTGGAATGGTAGAATGGAATGAAGAGCTGGAAGATAGTTTTACAAAGTTGAAGAACGAATTGGCGAAAGAACCAATTCTGAGACTTCCAAATTTAGAGAAGGATTTCATCCTACAAACTGATGCAAGTGGGAGTGGAATCGGATGTGTGATAATGCAGCAGTACGAGGGGACGAATCATCCCATAGCGTATGCGAGCAGGAAGCTGTTAGAGCGAGAGAGAAGATATTCTGTGGAAGAGAGAGAGTGCTTAGCAATCATGTGGGGTATAAGCAGGTTCGACCGATATCTTTGTGGAAAGACATTTACAATTGAGACAGACCATTGCGGATTGCAATATATGAAAGAGGGTCGAATGAAAAATGCAAGGGTGATGAGATGGAGTTTGGCACTCCAAAACTATTCCTTTAACATTAGATATATTAAAGGGTCCGAAAATGTTATGTCCGACTATTTAAGTAGAGGGATTGTGTAGTATAAGTTGAGATAAAGTAAATGAAGAAGTGTAAGCCAGTGAGTAAAGTGTATTAATTGTCATGTCGTGTATAGTAAGTGAATTAGTTTACTAGGTTAGTTTGTTAAGTAGGTGAGTTTGTTAAAGCCTGTAAACAGTCTTTTGAAGGAGGGGCATTTGTAGCGGTAGAATGCTTCTTATCAAACAAACCTATTAAATGATGCATTGTATAAGTATTAAATAGGTAAGAATTAAGCTAGACAATATGTGGCGTATTGTAGATTATAATTAATATTACTTGTGGCATTAAGTTAGATAATAATAATAGCGCTATAACAATTCTTGAATACGCGCTACATCAATTATTGAAATACAACGGAGGGCGGAAAGCAGCGTCAAACTTGAGCAGACGGCAACAACGGCAGACGATAAAGCTAGTCAGCGAAGAGCGAGTGGTGGAAGAAGACGGGAGATTTCTGAGCAAGGGCGGCCATTGACAAATGTGGCGTCCTTGTCGGTAATTCAGAAGATCTGACGGTGGAATTGGGTGTGGAAGGCGACACGCTGTCGGCCTGTCCCACTAGAGACTATAAGACCTTGGGAATCGAGATACCAGGGCGTGTCGAACGAAACTTTGCGAAGTTTGATGTGACACTTGCGAGTGAACTGGGTTTCGACATCGGGAGAAGGTCGAATTCGGAACTACAATTGCGATTGGAGTTCGACGGCAGAAGAAAGGGGCGAAACGACAACAAGACGAGGTCGAAGGACGTACAAGCGACGAGAAGCTACCGTTGCTTGTGAAGAATCAACGAGGCGGACGAAACTACAGAGTGCTGTGCCCAACTACAGCATTCTCCGTCTACGCAGCTACAGAAGAGAATTGGAAACGACGGCAAGCAAGAAGAAGGTGACCTTCCTTCCTCTTCGAACCTTCATTCCAATCCATACGAACTGAAGAACTTCTACATCTACGCTGGAAAAGTCCAACGTGGAAGATAAGAAACAAGCTATAATATTATTAGATAATACGCCACAAATAAGTAGATAGGATTATTGATTGTATTTTACTGTTTGATATTGTTTTATTATAATATAATCTTTAAACGAATCTCAGCTACATTTGTTTTAGGTCCTAGCTCATTCTAATATTGATCACCCGAAAGCCTCTGAGCATAAAGTTCCCTATTAAAACTAGATTTAAAACCCTAGATTTTGATGGTTAGTGACAGTATGTATGTATGTATGTATGTATGTATGTATGTATGTATGTATGTATGTATGTATGTATGTATGTATGTATGTATGTATGTATGTATGTATGTATGTATGTATGTATGTATGTATGTATGTATGTATGTATGTATGCATGCATGCATGCATGCATGCATGTATGTATGTATGTATGTATGTATGTATGTATGTATGTATGTATGTATGTATGTGTGTGTATGTACTATGCGGTTTATATAGATCAAACGCGTTTTAAACAGAGGCGAAGGTTTGTGTAAAGGCGTGCAGCAGTTACTGTACCTTTATCCAGATTAAGAACCTTCCTGGCAATTAAGGACCCTGGGTGTATAATGTATATATACCGTATTACCGGTAGGCTCCGTATATATATAATGTTTATGCTATGAACATATGGTACTCATGTAAACATGTATTTATTCATATATATGTTTCTATTACATATTATATATATATATATATTATATGTGGGGACGACAGAATGCTGCAGGTCTTGGCACTATAGCTGTTGGCAGACTTCCAAGTTTCACTGACGAGTTGTATCATCTGCGGTGCAAGATGTTTATTGAATGTTAATATGGATGTCTACAAGTGAGATTTCTTTTCATCCTTATAGAACATGTAGTAAGCTGCATGGTTACCGAGACATGGCTTTTGTGGAAATTTCGAGTTTACGATTACGATTACTTAGTTCGTCTGCGTTATACCAAGAGTGTATTATAACTGTATATATGCGTCCCATTAATCCGTGTTGTAGATCCCGGATGATCATGATAACGGGGCTTACTTAGAGCACGTAGGGCCTATACGCTACGTACATGTAGCCCCCCTCATTAAGCATTACAGGCTATACAGTACTTCCTAGAATCTAGATGGTGTTTGTATATCTGTTGAAAAACACGAGAAGAGTTTGCTGCAATCTTCGGTGAAAGAAACGACCGCTCGAATATTCGATCATGCATGGGCTATAATTATATGGAGTGGAAAAGAACAAGAGGAAGACCGAAACAGATGATGCTGGACTGGATGATGGAGGACGGTTACCAAAACCTCAAGGAGAAGGCACAACGAAGGATGGAGTGGCAGCATTTTGCGTTCGAACCTGCATGCTTCGGGGTCAAATAATCTGAAGAGCATGGCCTATATATAGGACTATTTACCGCGGTCCTTCAAAGGTTGCTAAGGGAGTATTGGTATAGTCCGGTAGGTATTAATAGTATGAGAATAATTGCAGAAAAATAGCTGGGGCTCAGACATTGATCTTTGTCAACTTGGGGTGTGCAATGAAAACCTTTAATATGGGATGAACACCCTCGACCCTCTGGCAATTCTTACCCTGCAGTTGGGCATTAAAGTGCTAATAAGGTGTAAATATGCCGAGAAAGTTACGAGAAAGAACGACAAGATAGGTCTGCGTTTCCTATATAATAGCTGAAAATCGATATTGAAACATAAGTGATATAACTTTTGTTCTGTTTGAAATATTTTGATGAATTCTGGCCATGGTGTGTAAATATGAATTGTCTATAAGCCTGTGAAATTTCATTTCGAAATTCCTACTTTTGGCCAAAATATTGGCAAAAAACCTCGGGGTCGTTTTTTGGCCCGCCCTGTATATATTCGATGTATAGGCCTACTCGTCTCCCTCATAACCTACACATATATAGTGACGTTTTAACGCTACAATAATTATGCGATTATGATAATTAATTTCACCGACTGATTCTGGTCTGGAAAGGCACCGAAGAGTCTTTTTCTTCTTGAAGTGGCGTTTTATAAAATTAATGTAGGCCTATATATAGCAATTTAAATTGCCATTGGGCCTACAAAACCGGGTACGGCGAACTTCATAAGGGTTGACAGTCCGATTCTGATTGAGTAAATCCATGATAGATAAGCAGCCTCATGTCGTAATCGTAATCGTAATCTCCAGATTTCTAAAGCGCTACTCGAAAGCCAAGCGCAGGGCACCAGCTTATTCACGAGCGCTGCGCTGTCAAAAGGGTTGTCCGTATACGAGTAGTCCATGCAATATGGTGGTCGAGTTACCATAGGATCAGAGGGGCGGAACAGCTACTAAGGCGGGTGTCGTGTGGGCCGGGAATTGGAAGGTGGAGGATCAGATGAGACAGGGTAAGAGTGTCTCAAGTTTCGAATGAAAAGCTCGAGGTGTGATGGAGAGAGGAGTTTGAGGAAGGCGATGCATGGCGTGTGATTAGTAATGATGGTGGAGGAACTGATCGAAGTCTTTTACTTTGACATTTGACATTATGCGTGTAAAGCATCCTAGAAGTGGATTGCCTCTGACGATGCTATATAAATTGTCTGAATTACATTACATTACTTTCAGAGGTCTCTTAATTGAGACGCTAAATAAATTCTGATCGATTGAAAATATACTCTAGGGAGGTTGAAGAACATTGCTTACAGATATCGAAGATGATAACCAATCTATCTATCGGGCAGAGCTATAGCTCGTTGCAGGCAGAAAGGATCAACTTGGGCGGCTATATATAGGCCTATGGAATAGAAAAACGTGCCATTGTACATACAGTTGCCGCTATATAAAACCAGACACGTTTTTCCTGCGCATCTCATAGAATATATTTACATGTATATAGTTAGATTACATGCATCTTCAGTGTAGTACTATATGGATGCGAGTCCTGGACAATAACGAAGGAGATAGAACAAAGGCTATTGACTTTTGAAAGAAAGTGCTACCGAAAGATTCTGGGAATAGCTAGACTGGACACAGAAAGTAACGAACGCAGAGCTTTACAAACGAATACGCCAAAAGGAGAACATCATGCAGAAGCTGATCGGAAGAAAGCTGAGGCTTTTTGGGCACATCTGCAGAATGAAGGACGATAGGAAAATAAAAACGCTGATGGAGGGGACAAATCGAAGAGGGAGACCGCATAGGGAGTGGCTGGACGACATCACCAGGTGGGGGAGAGCATCACTCCAAGAGCTGAGTCACGCGGCGATGGACAGAGGTCGACGGAGGAGCTTGATGAAGATGGCAGTGGACACCTAAGGGCGCTGAGCCCATGGTTCCTGATGATGATGATGATGATGATGATATAGTTAGAGAAGCAACGTACCGCATTTTGTCGCAGTCCTAATTAGGTCGAGTGTACATCGAAGAACAGTGGAACGGACACATTTGTACCAGCGACGAACGACGGTACACGGTACAGCCTCTCCTCCTTGCTTCCTTCTCTCTTCCACTTCCTCTTTCTCTTCCTCCTTCACCTTCTCTCCTTCTTTCCAGGTTTCCACGTCTGTTTTCTGCGTCTTCCTCTTTTCCTCCAGCGACCGACGCTTTTTCCCCTTCTGCTCCTCCTCCCTCTTCTTTCCACTTTCAACCCTTCATCCTCTGTTCCTTCCACTTCGTCTCCAAATACTCCTTCTCTTCCTACTCGCCTTCCATCTTCTTTCCACTTCTCGTCCTCCTCATCCGCTTCCTTCACGTTGCTTCCTTGTTTATGAAACTAGGTTCGAAATACGAATAACCATCTGGAAAGACACGGTCCGCGGAAACATACCTCTTTTATTTCTGTCTGTCTGTCTGTCTGTCGGTCCCAGTCTCTCTAGCTCCTTCTACCACTCTGTATGTCTCTGTCTCTCCTTGTCTCTGTCTGTCTGTCTCTGTCTGTCTCTCTCCATCGTGGGACCAAGAAACGGTATCTGCCGCAGCAACCCATCCCACTTCCCTCCCCTGCGGGCAGCCTCCCGTTCTTGATTTGCGGCGTCGGAGGTTAGTGATGCTCCGGACGGCTGTGGTGAGGATGATGCTGCTGCGGTTGCTGCTGCGGTTGCTGCTGCTGAAACTGATGCCAACTGTTCGTTTGACGTCATATCTGATGGCGTGGCTCCCATTAATCCTCTCGGAAATTGAATGATGTTACACGAAGAAGAAAGGAGAAGGAGGAGGATGTGGAGGACGAGGAGGAGAAGTACGAAGAGGATGGCGAGGAGGAGGAGTACGAGGAGAAGAACGTGGAGTAGGAGGACGAAGAGGAGTACGAGGAGGAGGAGGACGAGGAGAAGAACGTGGAGTAGGAGGACGAAGAGGAGTACGAGGAGGAGGAGGACGAGGAGAAGAACGTGGAGTAGGAGGACGAAGAGGAGTACGAGGAGGAGGACGAGGAGGAGAAGAGGAGAAGAGAAGGAAGAGGAGGATCAGGAGCAGGAGGAGGAGGAAAAAGGAAGAGGATCCGAGCAAGACAATGAGGTAAAGGGAAGAGGAGGAGCCTGAGGAGGAGGAGGAGGAGGAGGAAGACAACGCAGGCGAGGACGAGGAGGAAGAGACGGAGGAACAAACAAAAAAGGAGGTGGAGGAAGAGAAGGAAAATGATGAGCCGGAGAGGTGTGTGGACCGAAGCAGGGAGAGGAAATGGAAGAAGAAGAGAAGAAAGGAGAGGCTAAGGAAGAGAAGAAGAATAGAGGAAATAGGAAACATAGGAAGAGGATAATGAGGTGGAGTAGAGAGCCCCCTCCTCCTCCTCCTTCCCTCCTCATCTTCATCGATTTCCCTCGAAATGCTGTTTCCTCTGATGGCCAATATTAGACAAGGCACACCTGCAGTATAGCACGACGATTGGAGAAGTAGGGCTGGAGGAGGAGGAAGAGGAGGTGGTGGAGGAGGAGGAGGAGGTGGAGGTTGGAAGAGTGAGCTCAGTAGAGAAAACAGAATTTGATCGATGACGAGAAGGAGGCGGAGAAGGAGGAGAAGGAGGAGGAGGAGAAAAGTAGGAGGAGAAAGAGAAGAAGGAGAAGAGGAGAAGAAGAGGATCGAGGAGAAGGAGGAGTAAGAGTGGAGGAAGAAGAAACGAAGAGGATTGAAGTAGGAGAATGAAGGAGAAGGAGGAGGAGGAGGGTGGGAAGATGCTGGAGGAGAAAAAGACGGACCGGTGTGTGGCCTCTATAGCTGGTCGTCTATATATTTGGACCATCGACCAGAACGAATGAAACAGATGGAGAGAGCAATAGAGGGGAAGACAGACACACAGACAGACTGACAGACAGAAGGGAGGGAGGAGGAAGGAAGAGTGGAGAGAGGAAGGGAGGGAGTGAGATCGATAGAGAGAAAGAGAGAGCGACAGGTAGAGAAAGAGGAGACACGATGTCTTGCGCAGAGAATAAGTTGATCAACGGCTGAGGAGAATTGAGGAGAAGACGAAATAGTAGGGAGAAGATTATGGAATCTTTTCCATGCATTCGGAGAAGTCGATCTCTCTTCTCCATATAGCTACAGCAACCTGTCGATTGTTCTCCTCCTAGATTTCCAGCATCTTCCATTCATCCCTTAATTACCACGATTCCACGTCTCGACCCCTCCCCCCGGCCACTCCCCCTGATCTTCCAATCTAACGCAGTCTATGCATGCTTACGTGGGTATGCCTATGGGTTGTCACCGTGTGGCTGTGTATGTAAAGTTGTAAACCCTCCTGTAATAGTCAGTGTAGATATATATATATATATTATATATATAATTATATATATATATATATGCATTCGTATAGTTCTATGCTTAAGCGGCGTGTGTATAGATCTAGCTAATTATTTGTAGCATATAAGCCTATAGCTAAATGTTTGTAACATACGTGTATACATGTGTAGGCCTATGTCAGATGAAGAGTGCATGATAATAATTGTGTATCATGTATGTATATATATACATGCATAAACACATGCAGCGACATGCTATATATATATACATCATGCATATATAAATGTATACTATATATATATATATATATATATATATATATATATATATATATATATATATATTATGTGTGTGTGTTTATGGATATCAATCTGTGTTTAGGTAGGCTATTGGGCGCTGTGGTCTATAAATATCTTATAACGTCGCTCTCAGCTATCCTCTCGGAGGGTCTGATGGCCTTGAAATGTATCCAGTATTGACAACGACGGATATTTATAGCGAAGATGCACCGCGCTTATAATCGTATAAAAGCGTTGAAGCCAGCGAGAGACAGGGATAGAGAGGCTGACCATGGAAAAACTGGACTGAATGGGAATATGGAAGGAGGAAGTCAGGAAGAGGAAAAACTCGATCGATTCATTCTGAATACACGCACACACACCCAAAGCCCACCCACTCCCAGCCCACCCACACGTACCCCCACCCCACCACCCGTACACACACACACACACACACACACACATCCACACCCTTACACACACACACACACACACACTTGTATATAATATAGGCCTACACATAACATACATATAGGCTTACACCACGGTTTCTCGAAACCTTACCAGTACAGTACTGTTCTTCCTTTCTGCAATTTGGTCTATAACTACATCTCACCTAATTTCCGAGCTGGAGCTAGATAGGCCCAGGCAGCCTATACCAGCGTTTCCCAAAGTGGGTTCCGCGGAACCCAAGGGTTCCGCGGGGCGAGCACAAGGGTTCCGCGAGAAGTCGAGGAAAAAAGAATTTTTTGGGAAAACTTTACTGCAATACAACTTTTTAAGCCGCTTGTGAAAATGCACTGGAAGTCTGAAACTAGCGTCAGTCGTCTTTTGTGTTTTTATTCTCATCCGACCTCTCACTGGTTATTGGCAATCCAATATAGCCTAATTACCCTATAAGCTTACTGTAGTATTTATAGCCTATTGTATAAGCGTAGACATCACTGCTGAACGTAACGTAGGGCCTAGGTCAGAGCTTTAATTAATTAGGCCTAAGTCTGAACAGAGACGCAGTCATCTTTGCTATGCATGGTTATCTCGACGAAACTATCCTGAGCACCCTTAAATGCAAGTGTTAAAAGAATCGACAAATCGGATCTTGCAGTTCTAAGTAACAACAAATAATAATTTGAATTTGTTTGTGTAAACATTTGCCAAAATTGAGTAACTTCTACGTAGACTAGCTAGGGTCTAACCTCGTTTATTTTATTTAGAATCATGGAACACTTTCCAAACTCACACGATTTTTTTAATGGTTCTCGAGGATCCATCGTTCAAAAATTATAAATCATAATTCATGACCTGAACGCGAACTTGGTTCAATAGGCCTACTTTCTTTTCATGAATAGGCCTAACGATTATAATAGGATACAAACACTCAATGAAGGCGATAAGCAGCCAACCCTTCTAACGGAGACTAGAACTTCCAATTGACCTATCACGAATGAAGCAGGATTCCAATGAACCTTCACACTCTAACCTCATGTAGGCCTAGGGCAGAGGCTACTCTCAGTATGATCCGCAAATCGTGATTTTGAAAACAGTGCAATTTAATTTTTCATGATATTGTAAGAAAAATGGACTTTCTATAATTTTGTGTGTTTAGGTATAGGCTGATAATTATTAGTAGCCTTTGCTTCCCGTGCGTTCGACATGCATAATATGCATGTCGAACGCACGGGAAGCAAAGGCCTACTAATAATTCTGACGTAACCCCAATCTCAACTAAACGCATTGAATCATATTATGATTCAATGCGTTTAGTTGAGATTGGGGTTCCGTCAGAAAATATTAGGACGCGAAGGGTTCCGTGGCCCAAAAAGTTTGGGAAACGCTGGCCTATACCAACCAGGTATATATATATATATATATATATATATATATATATATATATATATATATATATATATATATATATATATATATACGCCAAAGGAACATGGAATTCAGTCTTATTGCATTGACCTGATCTAAACCATAATACAATCCGACTGTGTTTGATCTTGCCCTCCTTTCAGAGTTCACATGCTGAGTAGTCAGTAGGCCTACGTCCCATTGTAGCAATGATATGGCATGGTATCAAACTTTCAACATTTCGATGCACAGCTGGTTTAACTGGCTATCCGCTACAGAGGCTATAGAAGCAACGGACATTGCAGATCAATGTAAGATCGAGGAGGTAGAGAGAGAGAGATTGGTATTACCAAGCATATCCTGCAGACTGTCTAAAAGGCAAGAATAAGTTTTCTATTTCACATACTACTATAGCGAGCCTCCTAGAATATTTCGGTTTCCTTTGAAGTCTCATCAATCAAAATTACAAAGCATGCAGTGGCTAATTCAATTTCTAATTTATGGACAAGCAACTTTCATCAAAACAGATGGTTGAATCAATGGAGTGGGGGAAATGATTTGAATATAGGCTACATGTAGGTGAGAGATAATAGGTGGGTATTGCTCTCAATTGTGTTAGGCGAAGTGAGAGTACAGACCAGTGTTGCCACTGAGGTTTCTGAAATAAACCCAGATTTCCTTCCGAAAAAACCCCAGAAAAACCAGACTATTCATATAGGCTATTTTAGACCCCCTTTGTTCAAATTAAGTTGGTTTTTTGCTTGTTCGCATGAGGATTAACAAAATATTCGTCAAAAGAATCGAATAAAATGTAATTACAACTTTATAAAAATATCAAATATCAATTGTCACAAGTTGTCAGAGACTCGGGATCCATACTGACAATAAGCTTAATCGAGCAGGTCGAGTCTACCAGAATTGCAAGCACATAACACAAGTGGCTTAAGTTTACAAAGTTTTAAACTTGTTCGAGGTTTGCAGCCAAATTTCTTAATACACCAACAATCCAACGTTTCAGCCACCTAGAACATTAATACTCTGCAACAACTTGGCTATTATACCACTAGAAGATTAACCTGACCTACAGTGTATAACTGTATATGCATGTTATAGATGTAATGCTGCTTAACAAGGTTAGAGACGAGTGACCTGACCCATTTTGAAATGTCAAAATGGTTTATTTCTGTGCAGAACTATTTTTCAGGTCATAAATTATTTGTGAATTGACAACGTGAGACCTTGATTGTGGAGTTTAAAATTAGTGGAAAAATTATGTATCACAACCATTTTACATTGAATTTCACAGAATATTCATGTGTTTTAAGTGCAAAATGTCAACTCACCAAAATAAACCCAGATTTTGCCCAAAAAAACCAGAAACCCAGACGAAGGCAAAAAACCCAGATCTAGTGGAAAAAACCCAGCTGAAGTACACAGGCATTGTTTTTATAAGTTTTATCCTATTTGGACTTTAATCTGCCGGAGTACTTTGCATTGAGCGATAATAACGGAGCGCCTAAACGGCTGCCAACCTAGCGAAGTCGACTTGTTGCTAGAGTTTTTGTGAGTTCGAGCGGTATAAAGCTGAAAGGGTTTTTGTTGTTCAGTTTGTCCGTGTCTATGAATTTTCGACCCTTTTGAAACGTTTTTTATCATCTGTCAATCGGTGTGTTCTGGTAAAGAGCAGATTTAAACTAAGATGGATTAGCGTATGACATTGGCTAACCATTACAAATGCCTGAAACTTCCGTGCGGTATGGCTCAAAGTACTTGCTATCGATGCGCTTCGGATCACACAGGCCTCCTGGGTCTCATTGGCAGCGTCCTGCAGCATGTGTCTTGTCATTGCTGGGGTCACTGGGAATCCTACGCTACAGAGGAGTCCGTGGCGGTAAACATAAACAAAGACGAATATTTGCCATCCAATCAACCTCTCGCCCAATACTCGTGAAAACAAAAAGATCGAACTTTGTGGGACGGCGTTGCTTGATCCGACTTGATCTGAATCCTCCTCAAAGAAAAAATGGGGCTGAAACCTTTGCCCGCTCTCTGTGCAGTACCTACGTCATCAATGCCCGTTCACTGGCTAAACCTGGTGCACTGGCCCATTTGGAGGCTGAGCTCATTGGATACAAAACAGAGCTGGCCATCGTTTCCGAGACGCACTTCAAGACGATCCATGGCGCAGACGTTAGCAGTTTACCTGGCTTTCGTACATTCAGACGTGACCGTCACGGGAGGCGGGGCGGAGGGGTGGCTGTTTTCGTTTGCGATCGTTTTCCTGCCGACGAAATCACAATCTCAGAACTTCCTGAATGCATTGAACTCTTGTGGGTTCGCGTTCAGCTACCGTCAGGAGTCAACTACATCGGTTCCCTCTACCATCCACCGCGTCCGATTTACGAAGCTGGATTACTTCTGGAATGGCTTGAAAGATCGGTAACTGAATTAAATCGGCGTGATGATAGCGCTATAATAATTCTTGGGGGAGACTTTAATAAACTCAGTATAGTCGATGTTGCTGAACGAACTGGCCTCCATCCTATGGTCACTGAGCCAACACGGGGCGGTAACATCTTGGACATGTTTATGGTTTCTATGCCGAACTTGTACAAAATCAAGATCATCACATCTGTTATAAATACCGACCATAGGGCCATAGTAGCATATTCTGACAACCCGCCTACCGACCACAACAAACAGAGGACCAAGTTCCCTTACAGGAAACGCTCACCTGACCAGCATGCGAATTTTCTGCGTAGTTTCTGTGATGAAGCTGGATCAATACCTCCTGTACCAACTGATCCACAAAAAGGATGGGATTTATTCTACCAAGACGCCCTCGACCGGTTAGATCGATTCTATCCGCTTCGTACAATCACCATAACTTCTAAAGATCCTGCCTTCATCACTCCCGAAATAAAGTTCCTTCTTCGCCAAAAAAATCAGCTTATGAGAAAAGGAAAGATTGAAAAAGCCTCTGCACTTGCTCGGAGAATTGGGCGTGCAATTTCCAAAGTGGTTTCTACATCGTTGGTCGACGTTGACCCTAAACATGGAACTCAAGATCTGTGGCACCGTGCTAATAAACTCATTAGAAAACCTGCAACTCGGACCATGTCGTCATCAGTTGACGCCGAGACTCTAAACAACTATTTTGCTGAGGCTTCAACGGACCTTCAATATATGACACCCTGTCTGAAATTGACGGTTGACAACCAACATGAAACGGTTAATGAACAGCAAATGTTCACTCTCCTTGACCGGCTGCACCATACCTCTGAGGGGTTAGACGGTCTGCCAGCATGGTTTCTTCGCCTGGCTGCGCCAGGATACTCTGGCTGTTTGACAGCGCTCATCAATCAATCCCTGAGGTTCTCGCATGTTCCTGAACAGTGGAGAACGGCTCTCATCCGTCCGAAGGCTAAGGTTGCCTCTCCAACATGTCCGACTGATTTTAGACCTATATCTGTTCTACCTATTCTCTCGAGATTGGTGGAACGGATCCTGGTCCACACCTACCTCTACCCGTGCTTCAACAACATGCCGCCGCCATTGTCACTCAATGATCAATATGCCTTCCGTCCGACAGGATCTACTACAGCGGCACTGATAGCCATACTTCAAAACATCTCTGAACTCTTAGCCACCAATCAACATGTCGTTGTAATCTCAATGGACTATACAAAAGCGTTTGATTCCTTCAGACACTGCGCAATTGTTGACACACTCTCTAAGCTTGATATACCTGACTGTATATTCAACTGGTTCGCAACCTACCTTGATGACAGAAAACATGCAACCTGCTTCGAAGGGAAAACATCAACGATTAAGAAAATAAATGCTAGTGTCGTTCAGGGTTCAGGTGTCGGCCCGGCAAAGTTTATCACTGGCACTTCTGACCTTCATCCAGTAAATGATCAAAACCGACTATTGAAATATGCTGATGACACCTACCTACTAATCGGCTCGAACAACATCAGATCAGCCCAAAGTGAACTCCAACACATACAAACTTGGGCCACCAGCAAAAACCTGCACATTAACCCAAAAAAGACCAGGGAAATGGCAGTTGTTAAGAGATCGCATGCTTCATTGGCCTCCATGTCGTCCATCACAGGAGTTAATAGAGCAACTTCTATAAAAATACTAGGTGTTACAATTGGTGAACATCTAACTGTCTCGGAGCATGTTGATAATACTCTAAGCTCGTGTGCCTCTTCAATTTACGCTTTGCGCGTGCTGCGAGCTCACGGCTTGCCAGGACCGGCCTTGCACGTCATTACTCGAGCGACCACAGTTGCACGTCTGCTGTACGCCTCTCCCGCCTGGTGGGGACTGCTGAGCGCTGGTGAGGTCGACCGCATAGAAAGGTTCTTAGGACGTGTCAGACGAGCTGGATTCCTTCCATCCGACTCCCCCAAAGCAGCCATTATGGCTGAGTCTGCTGATGCTGCACTCTTTGCAGCTATTATTATAGATGACAATCATGTTCTTCGCAAATTTTTCTCCGATAGACTCCCTGGAAAATACAATCTACGCCCTAGGCTACATCCATTCGAACTAACCAATAAAAACAATAAAAGCTTCATAACACGGATGCTGTATAAAAACATTTACTAGGCTTTATCCGCTGCTCCTTTGTGCTTGTTAACTGTCGCGTTATGTCGATCGGTTATTTTGTCAATAAAACGAATATCTATATCTATCACTGGTACAGCCTTTTGGCCCACGCCGCGCGCTTATGTCGGCGCGCATATGACCCTGCGCGCTAAGTCGGCGCGCTTTTGTCGACGCGTTTTTGAACTGCGCGCTGATGACGGGGTACCAGCAGCATAATTATATCGTCTGTATTCTTGAATGTGCCCGCGGCTGGAAGTCGAGGAGCGGGCCTGGCAGCAAAGGTCGGTCGGATGGAGTAGGTTCTGGTAATAAAAAAACTCAGAAGTGCGATTCGGTTTGGAACTGGAAAGGCGGAGAGGGACACGGGGGGAAGGAGAATGAAGACGAGGAGTGAGATAGAGGTAGTGGAGGGTTGGGAAGACAGACAAATGATGAGACGAGGCAAGCCTCCCTCTCCATTGGATGCCATCGACGTGGTCACGTGGCTGTGACGATTTCGCCGTCTGGTCTGCATTATTACGATCGACGGAACTGGAACGTTTCCATGCAGAGATCGTATAATCGCACTCGGTCCCTCGTGCACAGGCATATTATTGGCATTGCATAAGTAGGTCTATTGTCTGAACGGCTGCATAAGTATTGTCTGAACGGTTGTGTATCTTCTATTCAAGTGTCGACGAAGTAGGGAGGGAGGAGGAGGAAGACAATAGAGTAAGAACAAGAAGGCCAGGAATAAGATCGAGAACCATAGATGTAGGAAGAATACAATAGAGTAAGAACAAGAATGCCAGGAATAAGACCAAGAACCACAGATGTCTCGTAAGCCCTGAGAGATAGGACTCAAGTGTTTAGGCTCTGTCATCTCTCATCCTCAGAATGTTATTTAAGGGGTGAATGGTCAGTTGTTTGCCTCACCACCGTATCCTCATCGTCCCACTGATACTGTAAGGTCGGTGTACTCATAA
>OX457041.1:51671240-51711240 GCA_949752735.1 Lumbricus terrestris
AGTCCGTGTCCATGGTTGACTTTTTATACGATAATACTGAATTGCATTGCACACCATTTTATTGTAAAATTTCTGAATATTAGTGCTGTGTTGGACACCTTAATTTATTATGATAACTTGGAACTCGAGTCCGTGTCCATGGTCGACTTTGTATACGATAATACTGAATTGCACACCATTTTATTGTGGAATTTCTGAATATTAATTCGCTGTTGGACACCTTTATTGTGATTTATTTTTATTTGTGATTATTTTAATTGAATGTCCAGGGTAACGGCCTCTGTTGTCATAGACCCTGGTCAAATCGGATCCATCTATTATTGTGATTACTTTTTTGTTGTAAAATTTCTGAGTATTGATACTGTGTTGGACACCTTTATTGTGATAACTTGGAACTCGAGTCCGTGTCCATGGTCGGCTTTTTAAACGATAATACTAAATTGCACACCGTTTTATTGTAAAATTCTGAATGTTAATTCTGTGTTGGACACCTTTTATTGTGACAACTTGGATCTCGAGTCTGTGTCCATGGTTGACTTTTTATACGATTATTCTGAATTGCACACCATTGTATTGTGGAATTTCTGAATATTAATTCGGTGTTGGACACCTCTTATTGTGATAACTTAGAACTTTAGTCAACGTGGTTTTTGAGTGCTTGCATATCGGTATGTCAAAGACAATAGGGACTTTACATTACCTCACTGTCTGCACCACATAGCTACTCGGGCTAATGTGTGCACACGCACTGTATATACTGTATCGCCTTTGCTCAGCGTTTGAGCACCTCCCATTCTCTTTTGCTACCTTAGTTGGACACCTTTGTTTACGAGAATTCGGAACCTAATCTATAGGAACGCGGCCGGATACACCAAAAATCAAAAACCCCAACAAATACTGCTGACTTCGTTTAAATAACCCACTCAATATCCAACTACATCTTGCAATGTGGAGCGCGTTTATGCCAGTGCACAATTTCTTGCAAACCCTTGGTCGGTATATGCTTCGCGCGATTGCAATATGACCGCCCTGGGAAGAAAATATTCTAGTTGCGTCTCTGGGAGGGAGGAAGGTTTGGGGCTTCAGCCCCCCCAAACCTGAAATCCTGGCGCCGCCACTGCGCCGTATCCTAATCGTCCCACCGATACTGTAACGTCAGTGTACTCATAATATTCGGACCGAGTTGACTAAGTTGCAAATGATGTCGAAATCTCGAGATAAATTCCACCGTTGCTGGAATTTTAACTACCCTGCACGATAAAAAAAATCGTTGGATAATCTGAATTGCATATATAGTGCACCACATGAAAGAAAACTCAATAAAAAAATACAGTCAAATACAATATAATACAAGACCGGCACAATAATTATCAGCACAAACATCGGTCTACAGAACGAAAGACTAAGCAATAGCACATGCAACACAATTGTAATCGTAATCATGAATTTATATTGCTCTACCACTTCAAGTAAACTCCTCAGAGGTGCTCCCGACCTGACAGCACCAGACCACAGTCAAACAGAATGGTTTTCAGATGCTTGCAGAAAAGCAAAGAAAGGCCAAGAAGCATGGGCGGAGTTTATCAGGGGCTAGGGGGCTAAGCTCCCCCAAGAAGACCAGATCAATTTTTTACCGTGTAAACAGTATATTTTCCCTGCCTTAGCCCCCCCCAAGAAGACGCAGACTCATAAATTTGTTCGGGGAGATGGTTCACGATCGCGAAACTTCCGAATGATTAAAAAAGGTCATCAACTTTTTGGGCTGAGAAAAAATATTTGTCGGTGCCGCTCAGCCCCAACAAAGTCCAAGTTCTTCCCAAGTTCTTTTTTAGCCCCTCCAAGAACGGAAACAAACTTTGCCCATGTCAAGAAGTTCATTATTGGATACGGCTAGGTACCGTGGTATTAACGCATTCCAGAAAGATGCAATACAATACAAATACAATTACCGGTAAATGCAACAGAGCCTAATTAATGCAGTACAATACAATCCAATTATCCAACATAAAACAATACAAGTGGTGAGTTGACATAACATAGGCCTATGAAGTACAACACAACTCATTACAGTAAGATCGGACGAAAATATCAGGCCTATTTTTCTGGTATGCGATAATGTTATTATAACTGGGTTTCTAGATAACATTATCGTTATTCTGGATTGAAATCATTATTATTTTGAGTATATATCATTGCCATCATTCTGGGAAGATATCAATACTATCATTCTTGGCAGCAGATGACGTCATTTGCAGGGTATGGTGGTGTAGAGGTATGTTCGGTGCCTTGGAGCCGGAAGGTTGCAGGTTTGAATCCACCTCAAGCCACTGTGTAGGGACTCTAAAGTCCTGCACTCGCCACTGCCCATGCACTTTGACGTGCAACTCCGATTCAGTGTCCACGTCGTAGTCGGAAGCATCTCTGTGTAGAATCTTGAAGGGGTGCTATAACAAGTGCTCATACGTACATCATTATAATAATTCTGGGCAGATAATATTTTTATTATAATTTTGGGTAGATGAAAAAACACCATAATTTACACAGATTCATTTAACTCATCCATAAATCTACCCAGAATCCTGTGCTCTGCCTGCTGAATTGGCCGGACTCAACTTAACAACTTCCACCATGTCACCATCAAACCAGCACGTTACATGAACGCAATCAAGGGTCATGTAGTACAGACGGTCCGTGCACTGCTTCCTCCGATAAACAGACCTCGGATCAGCGCTGAGAATCGACTCCAGAGCCGTCCGAAAGTTACACGCCGTTTCAAAGCTGCAGAGTCTGTAGTTTGGATCTTCGGCTTGACTACTGAATCTGCTGAGCTGCGAGGTGGCTCTTGCGGTAAAGACGACAGTCAGTTCGATGGCTGGAGGATTCCGAATCCATTCAGCCACTTGTACAGATTGATCAACGGAGGAACTCAAACCACCCGCCTCTGAATTGCCACCGCACAAGATGAGACCATGTTCCTCAGTTCGTTTTGTGTCCTCATCAGATCTCTTAATGTACGAACACTTCTGCATGGTTTCAACGCTAACACCATTCTGCATGAGGCTGCCATTATTGCAATCATTACGAGTGCCACCTTCCGTAACAGCCTCCGTATCCGGTTCTGCGACCTGGGCATCTTCGTATTTACTACAAGCAGTTGCTACATTGTCATCATCATCCTTCGCATCCAAGTCTGCTTTCCCCAACTGACGCAGTTCACCGATCTCTTTATATGGCAGAAGCTGCTCGCAGCCAAGTTTTTCTGTGCTGCAGTTGGTAGCAGCAGCTGAAGAAGACAGATCGGGGAAAGAAACCACATTGGGGAGATTGTCAGATTGTGGGGTAAGGGAAGCATTCACACCAAGACCATCATATGGTCTCTTTACATGTTCAGTGACACCCATCCTATGAGAAGAGTACGGGACGACGGAATCATATTCCGGAATGTACGGCTTTATGTCGATAACTGGCGTTCCGTCGAGAATATCCGCACCCAGGAGATGAATGACATTATCTGCCAACAGAGAAGACGATTTGAAGTAAATAACTTAATTAGAGAAAAAAAATTAAAATCAATTTATCGATTAACAAGAGCATGACGACAGATAATTATAATTAAGTTTCCATATCAGTGTTTTTTGTACCCTCCAATTTTCAATATCGTTCAAAGTGTTCTGCTAAAATTTATACACGAATTTGCTCTTCCAAAACCTTATTAATTTTCTGAAGATATTCAAGAACCAATTATTAATTATCCTTGACCTCTAGACATCTTTAGACTCCAGAAGCTTCAAAATGAACTTTGATCTTGTGTTTGTCTAAGGATTGCAGATCACAATACCTAATGGAAGATGTCAACTCTAATAAAAACATAAGGCTCAACAACAGTAGGATCCAGATTTTGACAATCCAACCGACCTTCAATCTTGTCGATTTGAGCGAGAGTCAGTCCGATGGCGTTTGGTCTGTACGGACTCCGTGTCGCAAAGACTCCGACCTTTGCTCCGTTGAGTCGTGGAGGCTTCACTTTGGTCGCGCTGAAGCCATCCTTGTTCTTGTGAAAAACGAAAATTATCCTAAATTAAACAAACGCCAGCCAAATAAAATATTAGAAGATCTTGAATCATCATAGTGACCATACATGAACATCACTCCCAAATAACTAAATTGACAATGTGTTGGGCATTTGCATTGCATTATATTACAACACATCGTATCTCTTGCACTGTATGATAAGATAAGAATATTCTTTAATGTACCAAAATTGTTATCCGCATTTTGGTGTACAAACAAAGTATAATAAATGTACATTGTAGCCAATCAATAGTCACATGCGTTTTACAATAGCACACAAATCTTAAATCCATTTTTAAAAATGTTTTTATTAAAGTGACCAATTATTTATACTGCACTTTGATTTACATGGTATGACATTTAAATAACATAAAGTATCCTCGTTAAAAATGATTTTCTTCTTAAGTTGTCCACCCTAGGGATAATCGATTATGCAGTCTTGGCCATTAATAACATACTGCATTGTATTGCATTGGCAAAATAATACATCATACTACATGGAAAAAAAACTAATGGTGGAACTTGTGAAGTTTGTCCTGGTAATTAACGATCACAGAATTTTTCAGAAGTGATACGAAAAACGTTTGCTCTACAAGTAAAATCCAATAAGCAATAACATCAGAATTCACCAGCACTTTTAGCAAGCAGCTCAGCTTACCAGGTTGCAGATATATATATGAAGATTCATACATAAAAGCCAAAATCCGAAACAGAACCACCAATGCAATGATAAGAGAGATATTATATGCTAACTACATGGTGATTTATAAAAATACAATTAGATAAGTACTTAGAAATACAGGAATTACTTCAAGTAATGTAAGCACATTTTGCATCATCATTCTTATAAGCAATATCCAAACTTGGGTCCATTTTCTGCCCACTGTACAAATGGGGATATCTTTTCTTTGCATGTACGTAAATGGACGTTCATATAGCACCTTACGTTAACCTCACGAACACACTTAACGTGGCTACCCAACTGTACAACTATTCTGACACGAAGCCGTACTCATTAATAAGCTTGTGTCCTGCACTTAGCTTGACAGTAGAGCTTCAGAAATGTGGGGTTCACCTACGTAACTAAAAGAGTAAAACCTGCCCACCAAACATGAGAGAAATCGTTCAATCCAAGCAGCAGATGGTGTGGATTTGAGAAACTCTGACGACTGATGGCCAGCTTCGACCGAGTGCCACGACAAATGCCTGGCTGCCGAGGAATTCCGTTCTTCTGCTTATAAACAGACTCAATGTATCCGATTGGTTCAAACTGAGTCGCTGCCGAAGAAAACAACAAGAGCAACACTAAGGCAACAAGCAACTAATTACGATAATTCAGGCACCAGTGATAACTCTTGACCATGAGCAAGGACGTCAAGTAAATTGGGATTGTTGAAAAGTTTATTTTGGTAGGGGATGGAGAAAACTGGTTGGATGGAATGCATAACAAACGAGGATCGGTAAGAAATATCTATGATGTCTTGTATAAAGGGCGTGGAAAATGTGGATGTGGAAAATGGTGATGTCTCGAGAGTGGACTCACGCTTGGAAACCGTCTATGAGGGCAGCATGGAGAAGAGCAGATGCGTGTTGGACGAACTAGATGATGGATGGAGCAGACAAAAAATTCTTTATTTACATATTTACTGAGAAAAATTCTTTATTTACCAACTTGATAGTCATCTTGCTAAATTATGTCACAGTGACTTGCTGCTGCTGGCACCCTGCTTCTTTTCTAAATAATAATAATGATTATCTGGCAATATCAGGGCTATTCGTCAACAATTATTTCAGATGAGACTCAATAAAATTGATTTAGTTACTTTTTGATGAGTTATGTTTTTGTATAAACAAAAAAACAATGGGTGGATGCACTAAAAGCGATAAAACTTGTGTTAGACTGTTTTCAATATTTTTGTGAAATTTGGCTCTTGTATGTAGATATAAATTGCCTTCAAGTCTGAAAAATTATCCTGATCAATTTAAAAATTCTGTAAAGCCTGAAAAATTATCCTGATTTAATTTTTTTTATTTTTGGCCAAGATATTGTCAAAAAACCTTAGGAGGATTTTTTTGGACCACTCTATATATGCATGCATTTATGTAAATGTATCCAGACTTTTAATTTTGCACCTTAAAAACTTCAGAACATTTAGTTTCAAATGATTGCAGGACACAGTCAACAAATGCTGTGCATCTTCAACAATTCATTTATAGAATCCAGAAGAGTGTACAAATCATTCTCAACATTTATAAAGAATAGCTTAATAATTAATCTCTCTAATGCACAGCTGTTTAACGTTAGAAATCTGCCATGCATACTTCGCTTCTCTTTTTCCTGATTAGGATTCCGATGCTGCGGAAAGATGGAAGATGGCCGATTCAAACGTTCGCTACTTGAATGATTTTCCATCTCACTTAACTGCCGCTGGAGTTTCTCCAGATCCTGTTTGAAAGACATTCTCATCGCAGACTGCTGAGCTCTATCAAAGAATGCAATTCAACGACCTTCACGTCACAGTGACATCAAAAGAAGACTATTTATTCAAAGCAGTTCATAGTGATCAGTAACACACAAGTACTGGGAGTAGGGGCGGATCCAGGAGGGGGCCAATCCGGCCATGGCCCCCCATTTAGAAATTTCTTTATTTTTTACCAACTATTCTGGCTCAGAAAGTTGATGTGGACCCCCCACGAGTAGTTCCGTAGGCCCATCCCCATGTCCCACAAGGTCCGTACACAAGGTCCATACAGGGGCTAAAGAACACTACGATTTTTTTTTTAAATTAAAAAAAGGTCATCAGATTTTTCGGTGACCAAGACGAAATTTTTTCCCTGTCCCAAGACCACAAAGTTTGGCCCCCCTTTGAAAATTTCTGTATCTGCCCTTGACCAGAAGTTAGAATTCCAGTTGCTTACTTTGTACCTTAAAGTAACTAAAAGAAGTGCTGTGTACGCCACTGACAAGATGATGTTAGAATCGGCAAGAATAAATTGTTGTGATTAGTAAACAAACACTGCCTAGAAAGTTAGAAAGACCTAAACATCGTTGGTGCAACGCTATCTGCCTGAAGAGCTCAACAATTGACCAAACTGAAGAGATGAGATGAAAGAGATTCATCCAGTCATAAAATCCAGTGC
The DNA here is from genome assembly GCA_949752735.1 of Lumbricus terrestris. Classification (NCBI taxonomy): domain Eukaryota; kingdom Metazoa; phylum Annelida; class Clitellata; order Crassiclitellata; family Lumbricidae; genus Lumbricus; species Lumbricus terrestris. Next base: position 51,678,453 of record OX457041.1, read on the forward strand.
ATAGAAAAATTCATCGTAATAACAAGCTTTGTCATAATACGAATTTTGGGATAACATAATTAGGATAGATGAATTCCAATTTCCAACATGATTTCTGCATCAACATTAGGAGTATATCCGTAATACCTTAGTAGAGCAAAAAATCTTACAATAACTACCAAAGAAAAGGTCAGACTTCATCATATCTTAGAAAAAGTTTGCACCTGATATTTTTCAATTCGTTCCTAATCTGTACCAGCTTTTGGTGACTTGCAGTCTCCATGATTTCAGACATTTCTTTTTCCATCTTCAAGGATTAAACCTGAAAAGATAACCAGCATTGATATCAAACTGGTCTGAGATACAGACTTCGATATAAAGTGTCAGAAATTCTTCTAATCCTTTGTAGCATGTAAGTGTGGGCGGCCTGTACTATACATTGCATTCTGATCCCCCAACCAACACATTGACACCCAACACTTTAACCACTAGACTGCCACGTGATAAATGTCAATCGATTCCAGATCTTCTAAAATGCTGCCCTCAAGCTGCTGTAGACCGGTAACCAAACCTGTACTTTTAAAATATTCTTGTTTCGTACATGTTACCAATTTAGTGAATCTGTTTCACCGTCTACTGCGAACTACTTCTTCTTCTTCTGCTACACTTAAATGATGAGACAGAACAGTTTCGCAGTCGCTTTTACTACACTCTCGTTACTAAAAGGTTAAAGGACTCGAGAATGTTAGGATGCTAATGCTGTTGTCAGTTCTGTGTTTGACTTTCTCAATCCTATAATCAGTGGCGGCATTACCATGGGTAGCGGCTGGATATTTCAGCTGCCTATTTTACTCTTCACCTGCCTTATGACCTGCCAAAAATTCTTTGGAATTTTAATATCTTCTATACATTTGATTTCTTCGACCTGTTGAATAACTCCCTTGACACTGATAAGACCTGGTTAAATTGTGTAGCTGACACCGCCACTGCCACTGCCCATAATTGATATTCCTGATTACCGTCAAACTGTCAGACACTGAACTACCGGTACCCTGATTTGACCATCAGTTAAAACATGTTTGTCAAGCATTAGAATCATCACAAAACATAGTATATCTCAATTTGAGATGTAAAAATACTTAGTAGAGCTCTACATCATGTGCAACTCTTCCTTATTATTTTGTGAGTCCAAAACACACATTTTGCCATCACAGAGACACAGAAAGTGCAACTAATATCACACAAATTTATTAATCTGTAGTGTACAGCACTGAATATTACATTCGAAATGAAGTCATGTTTACCGCCAGACGAGAAATTCACCGAGATATGTGGTCAAGTAATAGACATTCTCAGAGAAGGTCCATTACCAGTCAATTTCTCAAGTTTCAAATTCATGTACAAATGTTAAATTCTACGGCCGATCTCTATACACTTCCTTAAACTATATTTTCATGGCAAAAGCTGGTATAAATGCTTTTGAGGATTTCCTAATAATACCCTCCACCTTTTCTATAACACTTTCACCACATGCGATCCAGGTTCTAGCCTTCATTCTAAAAGCTGTTAAGTTATTTTTGCTTGCTCTGAATGTGAATTTCTAAAATTAATATGACTAATCTGCCTAGTCAGCCTTGATGGACAAGGAATTTTCACTTTTGAACTGCTTGCTCATTAATGCAATGGAAATCATATGGACCCCAGTATGCTAATTTCGCTAGAAAAGAAGCCTACTCAGAGGCGCTTCAGACCCCGGCAAAATCGTGACCGGTAGCAACCTAGTAAAAAGTAATCTATCCGATTACGACATTCTCCATTAACGAATAATTTCAACATTGGACCTGGGACTAATATCGAAGTCCCAGATTAGACTAACGCCATCATTCGCTACATGCAGTAATGTACTCGGGGTACATGGGTAATGGCATATCGAGTGGCTATGCGGGCATCCTGATTGGCAAGATCAAAGTGTTGGTAGCCCTAAGTAGCACATGCTTTAAGTGCATGCTATCGTCTGCGTGATAACTATAACCGGCTGTGGTCTGTCAACCGGATTATTGAATAAACAAAATTATTACTATACAGAACAGCCACATCCAGTCATTATGACTCAACACCAAACATCATCAAAGCTTTTTGCTAATGCAGGTACTTTATTTACCGTAGAAATGAGCATATAAGTGAATATTACACGCGTACATACCAATTAACTCAATTATCGTTCAAAAACCGAGATGTAATCAGTGTTGCCACTGAGGTTTCAGAAATAAACCCAGATTTCCTTTCAAAAAAACTCCAGAAAAACCCAGACTATTCATATAAGCTATTTTGGACCCCTCTGTTCAAATTAAGTTGGTTTTTCGCTTGTTCGGATGAGGGTTAACAAAATGTTCATCAAAAGAGTCGAATAAAATGTAATTACAGCTTTAAAAATACCAATTGTTAAAGTTGTCAGAGACTAGGCATCCATACTGACAATAAGCTTTATCGATATATTCGTCACATTCGTGTGCGCATGCGCAGTGGGTCGAGCCTACCAAAATTGTAAACACATAACACACATGGCTCAAGTTTACGAAGTCTTAAAGTTGTCCAAGGTTTCCAGTCAAATTTTCAAATGCATCAACAATCCAACGTTTTAACCATCTGTAGGCCTACAATAATACTCTGCAACAACTAGGCTATTATAGTGGATTGACCTGACCTACGGGCTGTCAGCCCATGGACAATGAAGAAGAAGAAGACCTGACCTACAGTGTATATATATGCATGTAGGCCTAATTATAAATGTCAAAACGGCTTAACAAGGAGAAGAGTGATCTGACCTATTTTGAGATGTCAAAATGGTTTATTTCTGTGCAGAGCTATTCTTGAGGTTATAAATTATTTGTGAATTGACAACGTGAAATCTTGATTGTGGAGTTCAAAATTAAAATTAGTGGGAAAAAATCATGTTTGACAACCATTTTACATTGAATTTCACAGAATATTCATGTGTTGTAAATACAAAAATGTCAACTTATCAAAATAAACCCAGATTTTGCCCAAAAAAAACAGAAACCCAGACGAAGGCCAAAAAACCCAGATCTAGTGGAAAAAACCCAGCTGTGGCATCACAGGATGTAATATTGGATGGAGCCACTGATGTGTGTATAGAGATCATTGGATGGGGATGACAAATATAATTTTGACTGTAACAGTTGACAAACAAGAATGATCGAATGAGAGCGCTTCTCACAATTTTTATTGTCCCGACTCCCGAGGTATGCAGATTCCCCAAGGGACTTCACGCCCACCTAGTATAAAATCAAAAGTTTCGAAAGACCTTAGTCATAACTCCGCCACTGTTTGTAATCCGACAGTGCCAGTTCCAAGCCGTGGTTGGACTGGGAGCGTCTCTGAGTAGTTTTCTTTCAAACGGCGCTATATAAATTCTCAAAATGAATGAATAAATAAATAAATGAATAAACTAATAACAGTTAAACAGCAACACAAGGGTCACAAGGCGTGTAAAAAAAGAAAAAAAAACCTATTCATCTTCTGTTTCCTGGTTAGCGAATGCGTCTCTAAAAGCAACAGCATTATCCTATAGTCTAGCGTTGTCACTGTTGTATCATCAGTGAGAAAATAATAATAATAATATTTATTTCGATACGTTGGAATATTATTGTTATCATTATTTATTTCTATTATTTATATAGGCCTACACACCCACATAATAATTTATAAAAGTTGTAGTTGCTCAACACTTAGGCAGACCTGTGCAGTGCAGTGTACACCCCCCCCACACACACACAGTCCCCTAGAACTACCCTGGCAGAGGGTAATCACAGTTACACGCCTATTGGATCCAAACGTGACCTTTTTAAAACAACAGCATAGCCTACACTGCAGCAGAAACGTGCCTACACAATTAGTGGCGGAGATAGTCTGGCCTAGTCTGCGTAATTATAAACCTGGACCCACAGGCTACATAGGCTAGTTGACGTCGCCTGATAAGGAAGTTTTTGGAGTCAGCGTAGGCTACATGCATCCTCCACATCGCAGTTGCCTATTAAACGCTGCTTATTCTACACACATAATATTGGATGTCGCTGTATCCATAATAGACGACGGCGTTTGTACCGCGCGTATTTAGGATGAATACTATTGTTCACTGTTACTTATGTACGAGACCCAGATAACCGATCTTGTAGGCCTTCTCTTATTCTGGGTGCTGTGTGATTGTGGAAGTTTGACCGACTGCAGCAGCGAGAAATGACTTGCAAAAGGTTGGTATCTATGGGCCTACGTTTTCTGTTTGAAATGCCGTACTGATCGCAAATATGGATCATCTAGACAGTGGCGGCGCCAGGATTTCAGTTTCGGGGGGCTGAAGCCTCGCCCAAAATCTCATGAAAATTTTCCATTTTCGCAGCAAAATTTCTGACGACCTTTTTTTTTTTAGTCATCGGCCGAAATCTCATGGAAATTTTCCATTTTCGCCGCCAAAATTTCTGACGACCTTTTTTTTTAGTCATCGGCCGAAATCTCATGGAAATTTTCCATTTTCGCCGCCAAAATTTCTGACGACCTTTTTTTTTTTTAGTCGTCAGCTCAAAATCGTGGATATTTCACTGTAAAAAATTTCGGATGGCCCTTTTTAGGGGGGTGTGAGCCTCTTGTAGGGGGGGCTTAGCCCCCCCAGCCCCCCTAGCGCCGCCACTGCATCTAGAAATCAGGAGTGGAAAGTGAAACCATTGACCTAGATAATAAGTTAGTTTGCACTTTACAGGATGCTAACTTTTACGGATCGATCCACGACATCACCACCACCACCACCACCACCACCACCATCGTCGTCGTCGTCATCATCGTCATTATCTGATGTCATGATCGACCCTTAATCGTAAACACAGTAACATATAGGCCTACATGCAAATGGTACTGATGATAATTATAGGCCCTATATCTTCATTACCATGGACATGTGACTAGCTTCAGTGGGTATTATGAATATTTATGATCATTGCTATTTTGACTATTATTATTATGTGCTGCAATTATCATTGATTTGTTATTGTCATCGTAATTATTATTTTATGAATGTTTTTGAGCTGTGTGCTTGTCATTCGTGTCGTTTCACAATCACAGGTGGTTTCACGCTCATCTATCTGGGAAAGAGGCTGAGGAATTGCTCCTCAGAAAAGGTTTCCATGGATACTATCTGGTTCGGCCAAGCAGGAATACTATTGGTGACTACACTTTGTCAGTAAGGTAAATCTCCAATCAATCAATCGCATAAATTTATATGGCACCTCTTCGAGATCTCTACTCAGAGGCGCTCCCAACCCAGGCCTGAGAAGATGATGGAAAGAGCCAGCAGATATGCTTATTATTTGGTATTTGAATTATGCTTTCATCAGTTACAGGTCCTTGTTTAATTCATCCTCTGCCTCTTGATTTTGGAATTTGTGACTCAAAGTGATTGACCTTGATTGACCCTGCCCTTGGGTTGATATTATAATTAAGCAAAGTGAAGAAGAGCAGATCAACAACATTTTAACGATTAGCATGCAGTATTGTAGCCGCTACTAAAAATAGCTCGAATACCAAATGTAGGTCATCATTATAATGTGCTAAGTGAGCTCCTCTATGTATGAAGCATTTTGGAATTCCTTTTATCTTAGTTGTGACATGTGCTTTACTAAGGGTGGCACATATTTAAGAGATTAGAGTCGCTGACTATAGCAGTCCTTTTACACCAAGACACAAAATGACATGATGGTACCCCTACAACAGGAAGTGGTAATGATAGACCTCACCAAATAAATTCATTGAGAATGAACAGGGTCGACATCACATGTGTCATGTACGCAGATGATCTCATCTTAATTTCAGCATCGCTGTGTGACCTCCAATCAATGGTTGATATTTGCTTTGCCGAGTTAAAAGGTATTGAGATGAAACTTAATGTAGCCAAATCTCAAGTTATAAGGATTGGAACACGGTTTCGTAATACATGTAAGTGCATTAAGGTCAATGGAGTAGATATCAGTTTTGTTGACAAATTAAAATATTTGGGCTGTTTTCTGACTGCAGCCAAGTCATTTAAAATTAGTCTGCATGAAATGCGTGTGAAGTTTTACAGGTCATTTAATTCATTGTATAGTAAATGCTACAAACTCAGTGAACCAGTTTTGTTGCATTTAGTTGCTGCCCACTGTAAACCGTTTCTCCTTTATGGAATGGAAGCTGTGAGCCCTACCAAAAGTGAGCTGAACTCTTTAGAGTACACTTACAGCTCTGCAGTATGTAAAATTTTTAAAGTCTCCCATAGTAGTGTTGCATCTGTACTGCACTTCATGCATGAAATTAATATTACAGACTGCTGGTTATCCAGAAGATTGCGTTTTATCCAGAAATGCCTTTCACACAACAATGTTGTTGTCAGTTTTGCATCAATCTTCTCTTACACGCCTTAAGTGTTTGAGCGCTTGTTATTTTCAGTGTATATATTCTTGTTGTGTATAACATTTGATATATGGTTTAGGTCAACCTAGAAGTCCTATGCATGCAAACTTTTATAATAAGGAAACTTAGTCTGTTTTCTGTCTTTAGTGCTATGCAGGCAGATATGCTGTCCTGTGAATGCTGTATTTCTTTGTTGTTTTATTAATTGTGCTACCATCATTTGGTGAATAAAAGATTGATATTAAGATAAACGAATACATTTACATTTCTGATTGTCACTTGTGTGGTCACTGTGGTGTGCATTAGTGCAGTCATTATAGATGACTTGAATATTGGTGCTAAATTGCTAAAACTTAGAGCCAAAATCTCTAAGCAAATTTCTGCAAGTGTACGAACAACGTTTTGATAACAATCCACTGTACTGAACACTAGACTATACACTAGGTTGGAGTCAGATATCAGCTCTTCACAAACAAGTATTTATTACTGGTCTTGAAGAGCTCTAAATGATATTGGAAGATTGTCCCAGGCAATACCCTAAGTCACTCATGAATAAGCTGATGCCTATGCTTGACTTTAAGTAGCACTTTAGAAGTTTTGAGTATTTTAAACGTTTGACACATACAAATGAAGCACTAGCATCGTCTTCCCAATTTTCTCTACAATTGTGATACACAGTTACCTATATTCCACATATAGTAGAAGAATTTTAGCTGAAAATACATGAATCGACTCAACAAATTATCACTACGTAGAGACTTGGCAGGGTTGTTAAGTACACCCCAGTGATGAAAATACCAAAAGTCCCCATAAATCCGAGCTGTGCTCGAGCCGCCATCTTGGAAAATGGCGGCCTAAATTCGGTTCTGTTGCAATAACTCCAGAACCGTCACAGCTACGAAGAAATGTAAAACAGAAAAAATGATCCTCATTAAAAGACAAAGAAGTTTGATGTGTAACATGTCTTTCTAGGATAAAAAATAAAAAAGTTATGAATGATAATGTAGTCACTATTATGTATAGCAATGCGACGTACCAAGTTTTATGGCGCGAAAAACAAGTGCTGTGCTGTGAATAATGATTTAAGTAGTTCTTTGGCCAAACTGACATCAGGTCACATTCAGGTGCGGTACAAATCAAGTATGAATGTGTAATTCATTTGTATATTCTATGTACTATATAGCGCACCTTTCAGAAACCTATGCAGGAGTGCTCCCAAGTTAGAAATCTTGGAAAATGGCGCAAGAACAAATGGTGTGTTGCGAATGATGATATAAGATCAAATTTATATCAGTGTCTAATAATCATTGGATGATGTAGTCCTCAGAGTCACCTAGTTTGATCTCAGCCAGGGAGTTACTTGGTTTCATTCACACATCGCGTAGTATGGCAAACCAGACTGCGCACACCTGCATCTCTTGGTGAATTCTAGCTTACAGCTGCGCGAATGCCAATGCAGTTGTTCAAACTTGAAGGTAGAAATAGTAGCGAAATAGGTGTGCTATTAATACGGCGGCACCATTTAGGACTGACGGTAGAGGTGAACGACGAACTGTGGGATGACCAATGAGAAATTAATTGCAGTAGTCAATTCTGGTGCATTTAGATGAAAAGAGTGAACCAGTGGTAGAAACAGTAGACGAAGTAGAACGACGTGCAACCCTGATACCCCTTTAATAAGTAATTAAGGTTCGAGATTCTAGTCTTCAAAAGAAAGGAGCCATCTAGGGTAACACCCAGATCACGTGCTGTCGAAGAAAGGGTGTAGTCAGGAAATATATCCGAAATGAGAGCAAAATCAATCTTTAAAAGCTGATGTGAGCCCTTGGTGAAGGACAAACCAACTGAACTGGGTGTTGGAGGAATTAAGAGACACGGTTTGATTTCATCTACCTACATCTACTTAGTCTACCTCATCTACTCTGGCTAGCATGCATCTACGCTCAGAAGGTATATAAGGAAGCTTGCAAGTCTAATTATAAGTGCTGTAGTATGCCAAAACAAATTTCTGTCCAGGGTAACGACCTCTGTTGTCATAGACCCTGGTCAAATCTGGATCCTCCTCCTCATAAAGAGAGACTGACTGGACTCGTAGAGTGTAGGTCCTGAAAATCGGCCTTGAGCTAGGCATCGGCCTTGAGGTTCGGCACCTTCCTACAGACTGATTGACCTGACTCCTGTCGTCAGTGAGCGAGTGGCCAACGTGGTGGCGCTACAGAAGTTGCTGCGAACTGTGTAATGTACCGTTGAATCTGCAGAGACACTGCTGCTTTACGAATAAACGTGTTTAAGCCTAGTCGGCTAGTCTTCAGCCTTCAACTGAAGCCTTATCCCGCGGACGAACTGACGGTATCCTGACGACTGGGACTGGTATTGGTCATCCTAGTGGTTCACCCAGCCCTGGTTTTGCAACAATAGCTTGGAGATAGGTCGGTAGTTTTTGCAGAGGTTAGATCAAGATTAGCCTTTACTAGTGTTGTTCTGCAGCTGCAATATTAGGCCACCATTTTCCAAGATTTCTAACTTGGGAGCACTCCTGTATAGTTTTCTGAAAGGTGCGCTATATAATATATAGAAAACACAAATGATTTATTACACATTCATCCTTCAATCATTATTCACAGCACAGCATTTGTTCTTCCCGCCATAAAACTTAGTACATCGAATTGCTATACATAATAGTGACTACATTATCATGAGTATCTTTTTTATTTTTAATCTTAGAAAGAAATGTTATATACAAAACTTATTTATCGTTCAATAAGGATTATTTTTGCCATTTTATATTCTTTTGTAGCTGCAATGGTTTGGGAGCTACTCGCGAAAAACCGATTTTTGGCCGCCATTTTCCAAGATGGCGGCTCGAGCACAGCTCGGATTTATGGGGACTTTTGGCATTTTCATCACTGGGGTGTACTTAACAACTCTGCCAAATCTCTACGTAGTGATAATTTGTTGAGTCGATTTTCCTAAAATTCTTCCACTAATATAACAACAGCGACAAGGCTACTACCATTATATGTGTTAGCAATGCAGAACAGATTTCATTGTCTGCATGGTGCTGGTTTTTACAGACAAAAGGACAAAGTGGTGCATATAAAGATCTCGAACACAGGAGACTGTTACCACCTGTATGACTTTGAGTCGTTTGCCACTTTGTCGGAACTGATCCAGGTATACACTCAGGAGAAGGGACAACTGACAACAGCAGATGGAGAGATCACAGAACTACTACAGCCTCTCTACTCCTTTGATCCCACAAATGAGAGGTACGGTTGACATAGTCCAGCATTCTTTATGTCCAAACTAATATTTTGTTCAATGATCTTACATTATTGAAGCCATTCATCAAGAAAGTTCCTCTTTCTGAGGAAGGATTTTCTATATTTCTTATTACCAATTCATGCAGAAAGTTATTCTATCTGAGGAAGAATTTTCTCTATTTCTTTTAACCCTTCATGCAGAAAGTTATTCTATCTGAGGAAGAATTTGTTTCTATTTCTTTTTACCCTTTCATGTAGAAAGTTATTCTATCTGAGGAAGGATTTTCTATATTTCTTTTTACCAATTCATGCAGAAAGTTATTCTGTCTGAGGAAGTATTTTTTTATTCGATGGTATTTCCGTTAACTATGCTATACTGTTTAGAGGGCTGTTCCATTCCTTTTTGTCGGTTGCACTTTATGCAAATTTTTTTACAAGATGGGTAAATATTTTGCTACTAAGAGTTGAGTTGGGTGTGTATTAAGAAACGGTTTCTTGCTTGAAAAGTGTTCTTGGCATCATAATTGAGCAGTGAGCTATCGTCATGAACTTAGGTTATTTGCAACTATGTAAAACTTTTAACCTTGAGACCATTGAGCGCTTTCACGTTCGCCCTTTTGCAAGCTTCTCACAGCACCAGCCTTTCAGAAGCGATACTGGATTACACTGCTCTGCAATTCCACCATTTTTGCTGCTCATCGAACCAAGTGAAGTCACCGCGAGGAAAAAGTTTTTCTTGAAAAGCTGCTGACTCATGTGGAGTTATTGGTTTATGCCTTAAGTGTTTATATGAACCAGATGGTACCATGGAAGGATAGATGGAAAGACGGCAGAAAGTCTCCTGCACAGAGGAGAGAAGAATACGTTTCTCGTGCGCGAAAGTATCAGCAGACCGGGAAGTTTCGTCATTTCGGTGAAGACTAGCGACACCGAAGTGACTCACGTCATGGTTCAATGCATCGTAAGTATTCACTCTTTAGAATATCAAACTTTTAATTACCTATTAATATACCTTCCTGTTTATGTTGCACCCTTTTTAGGTACCTCACAGAGGTATTGAGGGTCTGTTGAGGGCAGATGATTGAGAATCAACAGCTTAGCGGGACCCTCTTCTGTCATCCGTGTAGTGGTGTGGGAGACAGTTGAACATGATGGTCTTTTGAAAGCACACTGGATGTTTAGTTCAACGATTGTGGGTTTGAAGCGGCTTAATATGGACCCCAGGTAATGATACTGGACTAGGTCAACACACTGAGTATACTGGTACTTCATAACATCACACTATTATGATATTGTTTAAAGTTTAAACCATGACGTATATATATATGTAAAGTATATATAAATGTATATTCTTGTATGCACGCATATATGTTTGTGTGTATATATGTACACAATACACATTACACATATATATATTTTTACGTATATTTGCTATGTATGTATGCAGGGTGAGAATTGCCGGGGGTTTGGGGGGTTTCAACCCCCCAGTCTTTGTTAGAATCCCATAGTAAAGTCTGTTTTTCACACCCAAATTCCAAGTGTATAATGGTCCAACCCCCCAGTTATTTTTCCACAATTCTCACACTGTATGTATGTATGTATATATGCTATGTATGTATGTGTGCATGTATGTGATTATGTAAATTGTATGTATGTATTAATGTATATCTGTGCGTTACCCCTCTGTTCTATTAATACATTATATTACATATGCTGAGATGCCATTGTTGATGTTGTTTCAGGATGAGAAGTACAGCATCCCAGGCAAAGGAAATGCTCCGGAGTTTGATAGCCTAACAGATCTCATTGATTACTACAAGAGACAACACTTGATGGACTGCAATAGACGACCCTATTATCTCATGGAGGTTAGAATATTCATACATTTTGCCCTAATGAGCCAAATCGTTTGAAATTTCACCGGACAGATCAAGATCTGGATTTGGGAACATCTTATAAACTTCGTTTATTAACATTCAATCTGACAGACCGCAGAATGATTACAGATACAAGTTATACGAAATATGGCCCACTTCGCACGACATGCAGGTCGGCTATACAGCAGGTTCGGTAGCTTAACACTAATGGCCTAAGTGCTGGAACGCTCCTGGTACGGCCAAGCCAGGGGGGGGGGCGATCTTATTTTCAACAGACCCAAGGCAAACAACGCAGCAGAAAGTGCCACTGACAGCTAACAGAAAATTCAAATAAATATTTGCCCTGAGCGAGGCTTGAACCCGGGTCGCGATAATGAATACTCAGTTTATCGACCAGCACTCTCTCAACTGAGCTATGGGCCCTCCTCTGTATGCAGGAGTCAATGTATACAATGTATATTGTTTAAGATAAGAATATTTTTTAATTGACCAACTTACTATCCACATTTTGATGTAAAAATACGTAATGGATGTATGTTTTATGTATGTATGCATATTTTGTGCATGTATGTATGTATAGATGTATAATATTAATAGTGATAATGGCAACAATTTCTATGGTGCCATAAAACAGCATATGCCGTTTCAAGGGCCCTTTGACAAACATAAGCATATATAATATTAATATGCAGTTTCTACCCTACCTTGAGCAATCTGGTCTCCTTCCTCCAAATCAGTCTGGTTTTAGGGCCCACCATTCCACTGAGACTGCTCTCCTTTCTCTATTATCTGAAATCTATTCTGCTGTTGATAGGTCTGAGCTCACCCTTTTGGCTCTCTATGATGTCTCTTCAGCCTTTGATATGGTTGATCATGATATCCTTCTCAAGCGTCTTGAGACCTCCTATGGTGTTAAGGGCCTCCCATTATCTTGGTTTCAGTCGTACCTTTCTGAAAGAACCCAAATGATTATATCTGGTGACTCTCGAACCCAATGGGTTCATGTTAATCTGGGTGTTCCTCAAGGTTCAGTTCTTGGGCCTCTCCTATTTATTCTTTACACAGCTGACATTTCTTCTCTTTTTCCGATCTGTAGTGCTGCTGGCCATCTCTTTGCTGACGATGTCCAGGCATTTGTCCATGGTCCCCCCTCTTCCCAGCTGCTTCTAGTTGGGCTTATTGAATCTCTCACTAATCATCTCCACTCATGGATGTCTTCTAATCACCTTTCTCTTAATACTTCAAAGACTCAATTTATCTGGTTAGGTACTCCTCAGCAGCTCCATAAGCTTGACCTTATTCTTCTCTCTGCAAAATTCCCATTGTTTTCCTTCTCTTCAAGTGTGCGCGATCTGGGTGTAGTACTTGATAGCTCACTTACCTTTACTGAGCATATTTCCAATCTGACACGCTCATCATATTTTCACTTAAGACGCCTCAGAGTCATTCGTCGCTCTGTCTCCTCCTCCATCTTCACTACCTTAGTTCATGCTTTCATATGTTCTCGTATTGACTATTGCAATTCTCTTCTCATTGGTCTTCCTAAAGTTCGTCTTTCACCGATTCAGTCAGTTCTCAACTCAGCTGCTAGATTAATTGCCCGCCTTCCCAAGTACTCTCACATCTCTACCTTTATGTTTGATGAACTTCATTGGCTTCCTCTACATGCTCGCACACAGTTCAAGATCCTCACTCTGATCCTAAAGTCTCAGCGGGGTCTTGCCCCAAAATATCTGACTAAAACCTTACTTCGTCCTCACTCAGCTTCCTCCCACCGTCCACTTCGCTCATCCAACAGACTTGACCTATTGGTTCCCCGGTCTAGAACTGCTATGGCTCAGTCTCGATCTTTTGTCTCAATTGGTCCTTCTCTCTGGAATTCTCTGTCTCCTTCTGTTCGCTCAACTCTTCTGTCTGTCAGTCTCTCCTCTGCTCTGTCTCTTCTCAAAACCTGCTTCTTCTCACGGGGCCTTGCGCACTGGGAGCGCCTCTGAACGGTTTACCCTACTAGAGGCGCTTTATAAATGTTTAAATACAATACAATACAATACAATAATATTGTATATTATGTTTGTTTCTTTGAATATGTGGGTATGTACATGCATATGTAATTATGTATGTTTGTATGTATTTATTTTTGTATTTGTGCATGTATGTATGTATGTATGTATGTATGTATGTATGTATGTATGTATGTATGTTTGTATGTATGTATGTATGTATGTATGTATGTATGTATGTATGTATGTATGCATATTGTATGCATGTATGTTGCATGTTACTCAGTAATACTGTACTTGAGTGACAAACATTTTGAGAATTTGGCCTTCTTGAAAGCAAATAAGTAGATCAAATCTTAGAAACATAAGTCTGTACTTTTACTTTTACTCTAAAATTTCATAAGTCTGTACTTTTACTTTATAAGTGTTCTCCTTGCACCTTTTTTACTTTTTGGGAAAAACTTTGGTGAATAGTTTTACATTTATTTCATTACATGAAGTCCTGTTTGCTTTTACTTAAGTACATTCACCCGATACTTTTCACAGTGTGTATTTGTGCGCATCTTAGGATGAAGTTACATACGATGACAGAAGACAGAGTGGTTTCTAATAGTCACCAAAGATCTCTTTGTCTTACCAGTTAAATGCAGGAACTTCCTCAATGGACCAGATGACGGCAAACTTGCATCAGGCGCTCTCTAGGCATTTAAGAAGGATTGGAGTTATTTAAAAAACTTTGCTTGTGCAAATGCGGTCTGTATGCTTTGTAAACTGTGCTTGTAGACGGTGAATACCACTCTGATAAATTCATCAGCGATTAAGGAGAGGATCGAGGTTTTGGAGAAACCGACTGCATTAGGAAAAACCGGATTCCTCGAGGAATTTGAGGTATCCTTAAGATGTTTATATCAAACACCTGATTTGCATCATGATACGACATTAGAAAATACATGTATCTGTGATCAGTTGCGATTAGAGATAAGGATCTCTCTTTTACATTTGTTGAATATTTTATGTTGGATATCGAAAGTTTGTCTATGCAATTATGTCATGTAAAAATGTACATTTGCAAAAGTTCATCATTTGTATATTCAGTTCTGAGTTAGCTACCTTAATTCTAACATTGATTAGCTAGTTTTTGTTTTCACACACATATATACAATACACCATGGCTCAATAAAAAGTTAGCAAACTGCTTTTCATATATATCTAATGCCTGATGATTAATCAGAGTCAAATTTTCAAATTTATTACATGATATGTTGGAATCATTATTGTTGGCTCAATTCTCTAACTATTGGAAAATTTTAGTATGATTAATTATCGGCATTAGAGATAATATGAAAGACAGTATCGCTTACTTTTTATTGAGCCACGGTGTAGTTAATTCTCTGTTCTTGTGAAGCTTCACAGCATTATTATTGTCATTGTAACTCTCATTTTCACTCCTATTGTTGCTGTTTCATCATTATTGCTACTGTTATGATTACTTTTTGTTAGTTTCTATATCCATTATGTGTAAAAAAGATGTTTGTCAACTGTCACTTTGAGCAATTAAAAACTGTGGTTATGGTTATGGTAAATTATTATTATTGTCAATATTATTGTTACTGCTGTTGTCATTGTTATAATAATAATAATAGTTATTATTATTATTTGTTTTAATTGTCATCAAGATATCTCTGTCTTATTATTATCATTATTTTTATTATTATTATTATATTATTATTATTAATGGAGTGAAATTATGTTCTGATTGCAAATTTAATTGAATGAATGAGATAAAGTTGAATTTTATTTTTTAAATAAAATTGACGAAAATGTGATGAAATGATTGGATTAAAATGAGAGTGATAGAGTAGAATGATGAATGATGACAAAATTTTAAACACTGTCACTGAAATTAAGAATTTTTATTCCGTATCTCAGCAACTTCAGAGTCAAGAAAGCTCCAACGAAAGAAAGGAAGGATCAAGACCAGAGAACAAGCTCAAGAACAGATACAAGAACATCTTGCCATGTAGCATTCAATTTTTATTTCTTTCTTATTCTATGCTAATTTTATTCTCATTGTCCTGAAATTCACAGAATTGAGACGAGTCATTTGGTTTTCAATTCAAACCTACTAATCATTTTGTTACTGGTTCGTAAAACTAGATGAATTTTGTAAGCTGCATGCCTGTGGTGGTCAATAAAGAAGTTTGATTGATTGATTGATATGTGGTCATTGTGTAAGAATTGCTCAGAGCCATCAATGTTGTATCAATGGTTACTTGGGCACTTCTAAACATTGGAAGGAGGACAGTATCGGATACAGTCGTATTATATTGTATGTCCAATGATAGGTGTTGCATCTGTCTTGATGAAACGACTTCACCATGTCATGGTTCAAACTCTACAAACAAGTTTCCAAACTTTAGACCACAACAGTTTGATGTTCTTTGACTACATTAATAATAATTGTGTAACTTTTTTGTCTCAGATGATAAAACACGTGTTGTCTTGGAAGATGGAGATCCCAACATTTCATGCACAGATTACATCAATGCAAACTACATCTGGGTTTGTAGGATATTTGTCTAAATGTAGTAATAAGAAGAGTAATAATAGTAATAACACTAATTTTATGCTGCTAATGGTATCGATGGTATAATGGTAAAATGGTAATGTCTATGATGTCATTAATAATGAATAAACAATTTGATTTAAACGATTTGATTTGATTAAATTAAATACTTAGACAGTAGGTTCTCTTCTGAGGTATTACAGATGTTGGACTGAGATCATTTTTGGACCTTGTAATTTCAAACATGCAAGAACCTCTGTACCATAAAATGCAGTATTAGAAGAAATAATTTATCTATGCTTTTCCTGCTTATGATAGAAGATAATTACTAATAACAATAACAGTTTCGACTGTTGCTGCTATTGTTTTTAAGTGTTGTTTATTATGCCATTCGATTGAATAGATCGATTGTGGCATTATCATTAAATATGCTGGATGGGAAGCAAGTGCAAGGTATCCCATAAAAAGAGGCTATATGACCTTCCTGGGGATACTTGCAATTAATACAGCAGCATGATTGATAAGGCTATACTGTTAATGGTCTTTGGCTAGATGGAAGTTGTAGACTTGCAGTAGTCCATTTTTTTGATGGCTTGTATGATACGATGAAATCTGACCTCACACTTGAGGAAATTCCAAAGCTTCTGGATTTTGCCATTTTAGA
Source organism: Lumbricus terrestris (assembly GCA_949752735.1). Taxonomy (NCBI): domain Eukaryota; kingdom Metazoa; phylum Annelida; class Clitellata; order Crassiclitellata; family Lumbricidae; genus Lumbricus; species Lumbricus terrestris. Next base: position 51,695,255 of record OX457041.1, read on the forward strand.
AGTGTTGGACTACACTTGTGAGAGAGATCATCCGCTCCTCCTTGGAAGAGCTTAGTTGTATAACTGGAGACCATAGATGTAAAAAACGTTTTTTTCCGTTTTTTATTCTCTCCCAAAAAACGTCGTTTTTTTCGTTTTTTATTTTTCCCATCGTTTTTTATCGTTTTTTATTTTTTCCTTAACTTTATTTATTCATTAACTTTCTGTTATTATTTTCCTTAATTTAAATTTTTTCTGATATTCCTTATGTTTTCCGCCAACTCTCAAGGATTCAGCTAACTAAAGTCATTATTTCATCGTCTAACATCATCATTTAAGAGATAGCCTGCGTGTAGTAGGTTCCTAATCAATGTTTTTAAGGTTAAAATGCGGTTTTAGATGTAGCAAAGTAAAAATATTTACCGTTTCCGTTTTTTATCGTTTTTTTGTCGTTTTTTATTTTTTCGAAAAAAACGACGTTTTTTACCGTTTTTTATTCCGTTTCCATCGTTTTTTACATCTATGCTGGAGACTATTGAGATCTCTTTGTTCTGGAGTTGCCTTCTATTAGTGCTACCATCATAATCATGTAAATTTCCGACACTATAGGCACTTTGAACTGGAAAGTGCAAACTCTTACCTTGGATTGTTGAATAGTTTCCCTTCTTTCAGTATTTCCAAACTTTTTAGCATGCATCATCTTATGACCATTTCATTTGTTTATAATCAGGTGGATCTTTTTGGTGGTGAGAGAACTTGCTACATTGCAACGCAAGGCTGCCTGCAGAACACCGTTGCCGATTTCTGGAGAATGGTCTGGCAGGAAAATGCAGGAATAATCATTTGTCTCACACGGTTACTGGAACAGGGAAAGGTAGAAAGTATTGTATTGTATTGAAATGAAGAAATCTATTGACTGAGCTAATAAGATATGAGACACGGTGACCGCATCTTGTGAGTGCTACTTTGGTAACATGCATGTACAAGTCCGACATTAATTTTAAGCAGACATTTTGCAATATTCACAGTGTTCGCCACAATTTCAGGAAGTCATGTCAGGGTCATGGGAGTTATTCAAGAGGTTGTAAATATTAATGTTAAAAAATTATAAAAATCCCAAGGAATTTTTGGCAGGTCATAAGGCAGGTTAAGCATAAAATAGGCAGGTCAAATGACCCGCCACGACCTACGGTGGTGCCACCACTGATATTCATATTCATGTTTAATGACGAGCTCAATGGGAAAAGTCAGTAAGTAGCATATATAAACATTGCGGCATGACGTAAAAATTTCATGATTTCACTCGACGCACATCGTGACAGCATGCTAGAGGCTGCACAGTGCACACCCTATGGAGTTGAAGTCTGAGTTGACATAGTTGGGCTACAAGTGTTCGGCTGCATCTTTTAAGATGAAATTGTTCTTCAGGCAAGGGTGTTACATTTAACTGTATTCTTCACAATCTTCAGTTCCTAGCACCATTGACTAATATAATGCTTTGTCATTGGGTATTGGTTTATCATAAGTATAGAATAAAATAACGAATATCTTGGCCAAAGGATTCTTAAATCTTGGCTCACACAGTTTCTATTGTGTCAAGTAAGTGTTGTTATCGTATTTTAGGCACCCTTGTAACGGCATGGCCATGCTTTGAACCATATAAATTGTAATAATAATAAATATTATTATTATTAGTACCGTAGTAGTAGTAGTAGGCCTACTATTGGCCTAAACTTTTTATCTGATTTAGCCGCATCCTAACATTGTCTTCCGGTAATCTGAGAGAGACATGTTTTCTGTTGCAACGCCTCTCTATAACTGTCCAGCGTTTCAACTCGGTGGCCTTTCGAGACACGTTAGCTGAGCCAGATCCAGAGGAGTTTTAATTACTGGCACTTTTATCGCCTTTTAAATCAATAGCTACTGCTTCGCTTTTTATTGTGCCTTTATCATGTTACTGATGTTGTTTGTTGAAGATAATAAAAGGATTATAATAAAAAATTAAAATATTTAATAATAATGATAATTATTATTATTGTTTTTATTATTATTACCTGTACCTGACTGTATCTCCACGAGCTTTGCTGCATCAGGATTTGCTGTGCTGTGTTACGCAGAGTAAATGCACGCAGTACTGGCCGAAGAAGGAGGAAGAATGTAGGAGGATTTATCTGTGGAATCACGAGTTGGTCATACGTTGGGTCAACGGAATCGAAACGGACGATTACGAAATGCGCCAACTGGAACTGACTCAGCAGATTCACAGGGTACTGGTTCCAGTTCAGTGGCTTTGGGAAAAAAATGGAGATGACCTTAATACCTATGCTATGCTTTACAAATTATACGCATTACGTGCTTTACAAATTACACGCGTTGCATGCATTGCAGCGATGCAGATAACTGGATGTATCAAGAAACTGTAGGATGTCATTAGGGTTCAGCCAGTCAACACATTACATACATTGTGTCATACATCACATACATTACACATTACCTTCGACCTATGTTGCACTTGCATTAACATTGCAAACATTGTGCAGGTTATCATTATCGTCTAGACTCTAGACAAACCTTATCTTTATTTTAATACTGAGCGCTGGGTCCTGTATTAGTTGGGGTAAGTCAGTTTGCCTAGTGTTATTATAATATGGATATTTGTAGGCCTACAGCTCAAGATAATAATGACTAAGTAATAAGTATGCTCCAAGTATGCTACCAGTAGCTCGGCATAGTCATATGATGTGAACATCGTATAACGTGAACAGGCTAGTCATTTTTTAAATTCCCAGATCTTTGTAGAAAGTTCCGGAATATATATCTCAACGGGATGTGCATTACAAATCATCAGATCAGATGCATCAAATGAAATGTAATGTAATTTGAAACTTATATAGAGCCATTCACAGCATTGACTATTCTGTAGCATTTCCAGTGCGAGTGCTACAAGAGAAGAAATAGGTTTTGAGGAGAGACAGAGATATAGGAACAGATAAAGAATGAAATAAAATGAATGGTATGGAAGTAAATAGGCGGGAGGGCACTCCAGAAAGCAACCCAATGGTGGGAATTGTTCTAGTTTGGGCCACAAGTGGTCCTTTATCCAAAGTCATCGTCGTTGTTGTCATCCTCATCATCATCATCATCAGCTAACGTCGTGATCATCTCTATAATACAACAATATACATGCAAACTGCACTGATGATAGTTGATTTTTATGTTGCTGTTAGAATGGTTTAACTGTTGACATTTTTCCTACATCAACAGCGCATTACTTACCTACATGATCACTTCCATTGCACGCATGTTCAGTTAAGTTCTTTGTGTTGCAGGATGATGAGGAAGTTGTTCTGGAATCGCGGATGATCTACATGTTCAACTACCTAACATGGCCGGATAAATCCGTTCCCAAGGACGCAGGACCGTTGCTGGACTTTGCTAAGAAGATGCACGATGCACAGAGCATGTTACCAAACAGCGGACCAATCATCGTCCATTGCAGGTTCTATTTCTTTCTCCTCAATCTCCATATTTCTCTGATGATTATTTCTCTGGACTTGCGACTGGGTCGAGGCGCACATCAGTTATTACCAGTATAAGAATTGTAGAAAAAATAACTGGAGGGGGTTAGCCAATGATGAATTAGGATGTGAAAAGGAGACTGCCATTACTATGGAGCCATAAGAAAGACTGAGGGGGTTGAATCCCTCAACCCCCACCAATTCTGACCCTGGTCATTGTCCTAACTTGGTTGCTGACTGTATGCACGTATTTACGGGGTTATGGGTTCAACCCCATTAAATTGATAGTTGCCGAAAACTTAACTTTTTTTAGTACACAGCAATTGGAAATTCTCATGAAATGGAGACCCCAAAATAATTGTTTCCTATCTATGCCTTTGGCTGACTGCATGAATGCTTGCCTGGAAATGTGGCCAAATGCTCATTAACATTACCTGTCTATCTACCTGTCTGAGGAATTTATATAGCGCCCCTTCGAGATAACTATTCAGAGGTGCTCCCGACTCAACCACGGCCAAGGAGAAAAGTCTTGAGTTGTTTTATAAAAATGCAACATGTGTATGTTTGTGCATGAGTGTGCGTATGTATAAAAGATAATTAGTAGATGTATAAATCTATAAATCGTATGTGTGTATTAATTAGTCAATAAATTATGTATGTCTAACAGTCTAAGTATACCAAACTTTTACAGTGCATATATATATAATTATGTGTATGTTGCTATATTCATATAAATACTTTTTCTGCTGTGGTTTTCTATTAGTTACTTATAAGCTGTCGATAGTGGATAGTTAGTTAGTGAGATACTGACTTGTAAACTTTACGGGAGAAGTTATATTTCGTTGCAGCGCTGGTATTGGAAGAACTGGAGCATTTATTGTTATAGACTACCTACTGAGTGTCATAAAGTTCAAAGGTCAGTTTTAAATTATAAATCGTGCCATCTAACTACACCCTTCAGAAATGTGAGATACGTAAGACTAGACAGTTACCCTCAGGGAAATAAATATGGGTGTCATGTCTATTTCATATGATTTTGATTATTTTTATGATGCCTCTACAATAACAAACTCATCAGAGATGCTTCTGACCTCACTGTATAAGATTTTGATGGAATAGAAAGAATCAATCACGTGGAATGTAGACACCAAGGCGCAGGGTAGGGGCCAATCTGGCCATGGCCCCCATTTAGAAATTTCTTTATTTTTTACCAGCTATTCTGGCTCGGAAAGTTGACATGGGCCCCCCCATGAGTAGTTCCGTAGGCCCCTCCCCACGCCCACGAGGTCCGTATACAAGGTTCGCACGACTAAAAAAGGTCATCAGATTTTTCGGCGACCAAGACGAAAATTTGTCCCTGTCCCAAGACCGAAAATTTTGCCCCCCCCCTTCGAAAATTTCTGTATCCGCCCTTGACAAGGCGTAGAAAGATGGAAGAAAGAAAATGGAAGGAATGTCATTCATGTCACAGACATAGGCGGAGACCTGGGCGGAGATTTGGGGGGACGGAAAGACGCGAGATTTTTTGACGGACGAGTGTCGCCGAAAAATGTCCATCTTTTGCCGGTCTAAATTTCTGACGACCGGCGAAAATGTTTATTTTCGCCGTCCAAAAAATTGATGACCTTTTTTTTTGTCCTGACGCTCAATGATTGGGGGGGACAATTGCATAGGCCGTCCCCCCCAGCACCTCCATTGGGAGGGACTGTCCCCCCTAGGTCTCCGCCCATGGTCACAGGTGTTGTATGAAAGTCGTCTGCACCAGAATCATGGCTGACCAGCGATGTTGCTGTTGAGGGTTAAAGTTTGAATTGCATCTGGACAAATGTGGCGTATATATTTAATAACGCTTTACTTAACAGCAGTTGAGAACTGGACATTGATGATGACCGGGAAAAAAATTATTCTTGAGTATTATTGAAAAACATTTAGTAACAAGTCCAGTAACAAACTCATATCAACATTATTTATATCAATCAAACCAGCCATGATATGTGTTGCATATAATTATATGATCAGAACATGCATATTAAACTTTCGTAAAAAAGCTACATGTAACAGGCTGCGATCTGCCAGCCTGAAGTTTTGAATAAGCAAAAACAATTGGAAAACAAAACTGAGAGCCATGTGAGTCATGAAGGACCGGAGGAGTCAAGCTTTCTGTTTAGAGCAATGCATCTTCTTAGTAGGAATCACAAACTGGAGTGACACGAAGATGATAAGAGGCACCTCCAGGCTCCATGGTTGATTCCGTGTGTTGTCCGATGTTGTTGTAGGGTTTCAGTGCGACATTGACATCCAGAAGACCGTTCAGGAGGTTCGATCCATGCGGTCTGGAATGGTCCAGACGGAGACTCAGTACAAGTTCATCTACCAGGCGATCCGACACTACGTGGAAACGGCTTCCAGTCGACTTCCGGCTCCAGTCAGTTCACTTACTTACTTACTTACTTCCACGACCGCTCACTGTACATGTCTGGGGTACTCCTGGTATAAAACGAACAGCACACACCTTTTGTATTGTTGATTGGAGCAAACATTAAGCACCTTTGTGGGCACATCCCTGGCCTATACAAGGAGCACTGTATACAGTGTATAGGTCATAGACAGTTATAAGTGAGGTAGTTACTCTTGTAATATTGTTACCTGTTCACTCAGCCCCACTTTAAGGAATTTCCTTTATAGAAATTATGTGGACACTGATTATTCTAGGCATTTACTTCATGAACACAGGAGATACATGTATAGCACATTCAGGTCCATGTCAGGTTCAAGACAACTCTCTTATTACTTTTCGGTAGCATGCAATGTAATGTAGACTCTCTATGTACCTCCTCATTTTCGCTGCTCTGCCATAGAGACTGTTGCTCACTCTAAACTGCGAACTCGACTCTTTCGGTTTATCATGGGATCCTACTGGTTGCCCAGACTTTTCAATGTGCACTTTCGAACTATGTACGGAGAGCATTATCAAATTACAGTTGTGCTGTATTGTATTGTGATGTTAAATCTGCATAATTTATCGGTACTAATCAAAGCTGCCTCATGGAGCCAACATACCCACAATGTATCAGGTCATAATTGGGATGTTGTACTTGCTTATTCGTCTTGCAAGACAGTATGTAGTCCTTAGTCAGAAGACACAATAGTTTGGTTTAAACTTGAAGACACAATAGTTTGGTTTGAACTTAGTGGATGGTAGCTGAACATTGGCTGAATGCACCTTAGTCCACTTTAAATTGAATATCTCCTTACGAGGTCACCCACTCATTTTATTGACCTAGAATTGTTAGACTTCACCTGTTTAATGCTGCTGTACTGTACAGGACTCCTAATGCATATTTATTTGCACATGTGTGAAATATGGATGCTCATGTCAAATAAATAATGATGAAAGAATAAAATAAGGAGGCTGGTTTGGGGCACAAATTAAAAATTGACAAAAGGAAGTTACACAGATAGACCAGTACAGATAGACTTGCATGTACAGACATACGCAGACAGGCACACAAACAGAAAAGCAGACAGACAGACAGACAGACAGAAAGGGTCAGGCAGACAGCTTCTGCTTCACCCAATCCATCTTTGAATTTATTTGGAGCACAAGTAAGAGACAGCAGACTTTAAAGGTCACTTAGTTTGGCATAGACACAGAAGGCTGAGTATTGAGTGTCTGGATAGCTAAGGGTTGAATTTAACTGTTTTCAGAGCAGTGAACAGGAGCTCTATGGAAATCTCTATGGTTCTATTCCTGGCCTGACCTACCGACCGCAGCCTCATGAAAGCCACGAGTAAGTTCATTCCTATTCATGATATTTAGGCTACTGCTGAATCACAACAACAACAACAACATGAAGAAAACAGCAATTCATTAGACTTGTTCAGAAGTAGGCCAGCCAATAGCCATAATATGCTGTTTGTTTGGATCTTTTGTGTTGACACATCAATCTCTACATAGACCTCTGTACACTTTATTGATGCACCTGCCATTGATTTCATGTTGATGTTAATGTTGAGAGGTCAATTAATTCTTCAGACATACAAGTCATCAACTGATGAAAGCCAAAATTAAGTTAGATGTACAGTAATTTCCACTCAGTGAATCAATGCTGGTCGAATGCAAGTTCGATTGACTATATTAATTCTTGCTAAATAGAAGTTGGATTGACGAAAATGAGTCTTCACTGTTGCTATTGCCAAATGTTATCCAGAAGGAAAGGGTCAAACCAGTCTCAGCAGTCCATAATTTTTATGACCCTTTTGGATTCATCCTCTGACTTGTGCAGACAGTGCAAACAGTGACTTCAAAGTTACTGAGTTTGTACTGATTGTTTGTACTGATTGTTTGTACTGATTGTTTGTACAGATTGTTTGTACTGATTGTTTGTACAGATTATTTGTACTTATTGTTTGTACAGATTGTTTGTACAGATTGTTTGTACTGATTGTTTGTACTGATTGTTTGTACAGATTGTATGTACTGATTGTTTGTACAGATGGTTTGTACAGATTGTTTGTACAGATTGCTTGTACTGATTGTTTGTACAGATGGTTTGTACAGATTGTTTGTACAGATTGCTTGTACTGATTGTTTGTACAGATGGTTTGTACAGATTGTTTGTACAGATTGCTTGTACTGATTGTTTGTACAGATGGTTTGTACAGATTGTTTGTACTGATTGTTTGTACAGATTGTTTGTACAGATTGTTTGTACTGAGTGTTTGTACTGATTGTTTGTTTCAGATTGTTTGTACTGATTGTTTGTACTGATTGTTTGTACTGATTGTTTGTACAGATTGTTTGTACTGATTGTTTGTACAGATTATTTGTACTTATTGTTTGTACAGATTGTTTGTACAGATTGTTTGTACTGATTGTTTGTACTGATTGTTTGTACAGATTGTATGTACTGATTGTTTGTACAGATGGTTTGTACAGATTGTTTGTACAGATTGCTTGTACTGATTGTTTGTACAGATGGTTTGTACAGATTGTTTGTACAGATTGCTTGTACTGATTGTTTGTACAGATGGTTTGTACAGATTGTTTGTACAGATTGCTTGTACTGATTGTTTGTACAGATGGTTTGTACAGATTGTTTGTACTGATTGTTTGTACAGATTGTTTGTACAGATTGTTTGTACTGAGTGTTTGTACTGATTGTTTGTTTCAGATTGTTTGTACTGATTGTTTGTACTGATTGTTTGTACTGATTGTTTGTACTGATTGTTTGTACTGATTGTTTGTACTGATTGTTTGTACAGATTGTTGTTTGTCTTTGTTTGATGCTTGGTCAATAAACGGCTGCTTAACTTAATAGAAGTGGGACTGTTGAAAGGAATCGTGTTTAAATAGAAGCTTGATAGATGAGAAATAATTCTTAACTAATGAGAGGTTGTGTTGATGAAAAACAAATCCTGTTTGGAAGTTGGAAGAATTACTAGATATCTTGCTTAAATGGAAGTGGGATTGAGGAAAATAATTCTTGCTCAAGTAGGAGTTGGTTTGATGAAAAATTATAATGTTGGAGACCCAATGGACGAATAATTAAATATGATAATATATGCATACTTTTACATTTCGTATCAGAGATTAACCTTTAATTATGTAGAGGTATGAATAAAATGATGGAGTTGGACAGTTGAGTTTTATCTAGTCGTGTCTAGAGTCTAGACTCTATTCTATTCTGTTCTCTCCTGACTTTCTTTGTGTTTCAGAGAGCGACCATCTTACGAGAACTTCAAGTAGTAGACCCTCATTGACTGAGTGCCAAACCTGAAGGACAAAGTAACTGATATTCAGCGAACGAATTTCTGGAACATTCTACAACGAACTCTTGATCTAAGTTCCATAAACATGTTTACATGTTTTTTTAATTATCCAAGTATTTATGTTGCAGTATTGCAAAGGTAAAAATTTTGCATTTACTTATAATGGCTCAGGAAGTGAAATGATGCAGTGTAAGACAAACTGAATCGAAGATTGAAGAGTAATGTTTTGTTGGACTATTTCAGTTAACAAGGAGTAGTCAGTTAGTTAGCTATGTGCTAACTGACTGCAGTAAATAATCTTTGTTTATGGCAGAACGACAGATGCCTGCATGTGATGGTGAATAGTTTATAGAACAGAATAAAAGCAAAGGGAAGTAGTAGCAATTATAGACATAGCCATAGTCATAACTTTTGAAGTGCCACTTGACACAAAGCTCAGGGCACCAGCTTATCACGAGCGCTAATCAAGTCAGATGGGTTTTCCATAGGGTAGTCAAAATAAGGTCCATGTTCGGCCTTCATGGGTCCAGAGTCCAGACATAAAGGTGAAGTTGGGTGGTAACTAAGACATGAACCTAACAATCAGCTGTGTGTGTGTGTAGTTAAATCCTAGATCTTTTTGAAAATGAAATTATATTTACATTACATAGATAGTTCCCGATATAACATTTAGGTCTAGTTACTTGAAGTTTGGATTGCTAATGTTGTTTATGTAACTTAGCCATAGACTTTTAGATCCATTGAATAGGAGCATGCTTCCATGTGGTCCATATACGTACTATGACTATGAGACGACCACTCAATGAGTCAGCAATTATCTTAGGATACAATTTAAATCTAGGATCATGAGTAATGAAGCACACAGCATCATCACCGAACAATTTTTTGACCCATATTGGTCATATGGAATGTTGACTCCATATGGGCATGATGGCTGATGGCTGATGGAGGGGGCTATTATTGTTTTCAGATCTGATTGTATTCGAGTCCTTGCCCACTTGAAGGTCTGTATGCATAGTAGGTACCAGGGATGCTGGTCTCACCCCTGGTGTTTGCTGATGCAGGATGGACTGAAGGGAAAAGTTGGCGATGGTGACCCATGACATAATTGCTTTTCATTTGAATTTGTGCCATGCTGGTGGCATTTACACTAGATTTTATGGGATTGACGGATGGATAAATAGATAGGTGGATAGGTGGATGGATGTGTGGGTGGATGGATGAATGGATGAATAGATGGATGAATGAGTGGACGGATAGATATATTGGTGGATATTTTGATATATGAGTAGATGGATCGATTTGGACATGCCATTGGCTTGGTAAACTTTGAGCTATGTGCAGATTATACTGTATTGGGTCCCATGGCACAAGTCAAATTGTTTTTTCATTGCATATTGTCACAAGGATTCGTAGATATAGAGAAAGTAGGAATATTATATTACTAATATTATGTTTTTGAAACAAACTAAACTGTTGGCACCTTTTGACTTAAATTTTATTGACAAAAAGAGAAGATTTAATCGAAAAAACAATATTATTATTAGGGTGTTTAATTTATGTTAATTTTCTGTGACAGTTTCGGGTGACCTAAGTTGCCACCCCAAAGGCCGGGGCATAAATTGGTTGAGTGATTGAAGTGTTGTATGGATATGGTTGGGTGGATGAGTGGTTGGATGAATGGGTGGATGGAGAAATTGGTTTGGATGGATGGGTTAGTTGGCAGGTGGATGGATGGATTAAAGAATGGACAGATAAATGAAGGGTGGATGGACGTAGGGATGGATGGATGATCAAATATCGATGGATGAGTGGGTAGCAAAATAATTGATAAAAGAGCATTATACTGAATGGCTGAATGAACGAATGGATGAATGAAGATCTTCAATACCATGCGTCTACTGCCATTTATAAATAGACAGAACATTAATTGGTGCATATTTAATTAATTAGCAAACTGAGGTCTCGCTTTAAGACCAGAGTCCTCTGTAGTCGGGTTTTGCTTAAGCTTCAGTTTTATTATGAAAGCCAGTGTTCAACTGAATTGTCAAAACATTTGTGAAGTTGCTGTTGATAATTATTGTTGTGCTTGTTTCTAGCATCGGCATTATTTCATATTTTGCGGACTTTTCGTGATCTTCATTGTAAAGAAATTATGTAATAAGGATCCTTTCAGCAATTTGTGTGTGTTTTCTTTTTATTCTCTTCTAAATGGTTTTCACCACTGCCTCAGGAGGTTCAATGCTAAAGGTGAAGTGTTTGCTAAGAAACCATGTATATTTGGCTGTGTGTATAAATTCATTGTGTATGTATCTATGTATTGGCAAAAAACCGTAGGGGGGTTCTTTTATGACCCACCCTTAAATCGTATATCATACATACATATATGCATAGATACACAATTACATGTATATATGTATGTATGATATACAATCTAAGGGTGGGACATAAAAGAACCCCCTACGGTTTTTGCCAATATAATTATTGGCCAGAAGTAAGAATTTTTAAATCAAATTTTACAAGCTTACAGCAGTGGCGGCGCCAGACACTTTTTGCAGCCAGGGCAGTCACACGAGTAACCAGGGCAGAGGGCGAGGCGCGTGCTCGGTAGTAGCCTGCGGGCTTACATAGGCCTATAATTTTTGCGCTACCGTGCATGCCATAAATCACCCACCCTACACTATTAGGGTTCTCTGGTCAGGGGGTCAAATGGGTGAAGTCATAAAACCGAACAATTTGACATTTGAAAAGCAACTCTTAGAAACCTTATACAGGGTGGGCCATAAAAACGACCCCCTAAAGTGTTTGGCCAATATCTTGGTCAGAAGTAAAAAATGTATAAAACTTTACAGGCTTAAAGACAATTCATATTTACGCAGAGTGGCCAGATTTCACTGCAATATTTCAAACAGAACAAGAGTTATATCACTTTGGTGAGACAACCGACTTTTGACGATTCAAAAACAGAATGCAACAAAAAGTAGCAAAAAACTTTTTTTATAAGTCTCATCTCAAATTATAATATTATTGTTATCAAATTAACGTGATGGTACATCACATCCTGTACGTGTTCAATGTGTTCACCACCAATTGCCCACGTACACTTGTTTTGAGTATTTTGCACGGTTGTTGATGGACTTGATGTGTTCCAGAAATATGTCTTCCAAATAAACTCCAATGCCACCATCAATTTTCAGTCTCTTATCGCTCTTGGTTTTGGCTGCAGATTACGGTATTTCTCGAGCAATAGCCCTCCACAGTTGATAAAATCATCAGGTTCAAATCCGTAGGCTATATTTGGAACCATATTGGTTCTTCTCAATGAAACCAGTACAGTAATATTGACGTTGAACCGATCTGTTTTCATTTCTTAACTCTCTATTTCAATTTAGCTCTTCATTTCTCTGCATTGCAAGGCCTCTTTCGAGTAGCATTTCGAAAGCAAAGCGTTCAGCAAATAAAGTAACGGAGTCAGGTATAGATCTATAGGTATATTGTCTACGCAAATGCTTGCCAGTAGGCTTCATTTGAAAAACAATAAAGCGACAGCTGGGCCCACACTGCTATAGATGTATACGGCAATGTGGATAAACAGCAACAGAATTTTTTCCTGCAAGAACTTTTGCCCCACCAGAATCTTTGCCCCACCAGAATCTTTGCTCCACCAGAATTTTTGCCCTGCCAGAATTTTGCCCTGTCAGAACTTTTGCCCTGCCAAAATTTTACGGTCTTTACTTTGCCCAAATTTTTGCCCTGCCAGAAAATTGCCCTGCCAGATTTTGTTCTCTTCATGAACTTTTGCCCTGTCAGAATTTTGCCCTGCCAGAACTTTTGCCCTGCCAGAGAGCGGACAGACTTGAACAGTAAGAAGCAAATTAATATGCCCGAACAAATTCTCCCAGGGTAAAATTTCTGGCAGGGCAACGACCAGGGCAACAGCCAGGGCAAAGGCTTTTTTACCAGGGCATTTGCCCTGCCATGCCCTGGCGTAGCGCCGCCACTGGCTTACAGACAATTCATATTTACACATGATGGCCGGATTTCATAAAGTTATTTCAAAATGAACAAAAGTTATATCACTTTTAGTGAGACCACCCACTTTTGTGACGATACAAAAACATTACACAGCAAAAAGTAACAAAAACCGATATTATGTATAAAAAATTGTAGGCCTATATATGTGTCAGTCAGCCAATCAAAATTTATCAAGCACCCTTTCAAGATTCCTTCTCAGAGGTGCTCTAAACCCAAGCCAAGGTGCAGAAAGCAGTCTTTAGCAACGATAATCTTGTTCTGTAACATGTCTTGAGTATTGTATTGTATTGTATATGAGCATTTTTAAAGCGCCTCTTACAGACTAGCTATTCAGAGGCGCTCTCAGCGTGGCAGCCCCGAGGAAATAAAAAAGACTTCAAGTAACGAAGAGCTGAAGATGAAACCCCCAATAAGATCTTACTACGGATAGTGGGAGGGAGGTCATTCCACAGAGAAGGGCCTACAATGGCAAAGGCACGGTGTTGAGCCATGGCAGTTCTTGCCCTTGGAACCAAGAGATCTAGTCGATCAGCAGACCGGAGAGGGCGGGAAGAGACTGCAGAGAGGGGTTTATGCATCAAGTCACAAAGATATTTAGGAGCTTGTCCAGTTTGAGTTTTTGAAACTAAGAGCAGTACCTTGAATTGGATACGAGAAGCAACGGGAAGCCAGTGTAGGACATCAGTCATGTAAGTAGAAATGTGGGAGTAGCGAGGTAGACGAGCAATAAGTCTGGCTGCCGAGTTCATAACTGACTGAAGAGAGGATAAGCGAACTTTGGGAAGCCCAGCAAATAGTGAGTTGCAGTAGTCAATTCGACAGCAGACAAAGGCATGAACAATGGTTTTAAATACAGAAGAGGAAACAGATCTTCTGATGGCTCTCAGACGCCTCAGGTGATAGTAACATGAGCGTGTCAACTGGGAGAGGTGATCAGAGAACGAAAGGGTGCTATCAAGAGTTACACCCAAATCACGGACACTAGATGAAAATGTAAAGTCAGGGTACATTGAGGACAAGAGTGGGAAGTTAAGTTTAAGGAGCTGTTGCTTAGTACCAAACCAGATCAGTTGCATCTTAGTGGGATTAAGGCAAAGTCGATTGGCCGACATCCAAGAGTGAAGTAGCATGTATGATTGTATGTATGGATGAATGGAAGGATGTATGCATCTACATAAAACAGCGTATCTGTACATTATATATATATATATATATATATATATATATATATATATATATTGCATGCATGTATCAAAGCATTTATATAAAGGACCTTAGAAGTGCAGCAGAAACAGGTAACTTGATCTACCGTTAGAAAAACGTGGGTCCTTCATGGATCGGTTCTTCAACTTCCTCCTCGATCTTGCCCTCCCTTCCAGCCGTCGCCACAACCATCTTCCTTCCTCTCTCTCTCAACGTCACAACCCGCACAGTGTTCGTGTGACCTGACCCCGCTTTCCACCCGGTCACAATGACGATCGGCGTCCCAGCCTTCATCACACCCCTCTCGAACCCCGCTTCAACGGCGAAGGACAGGCGACAGTCGACGTCCTCTGCCCAGCTGGGGCGCCGCGGCTCCGCGTAGAGCAGCGGAACGATGCCACGGTGCAGGTGCAGTTGCCGCGCCGTCCGCCCGTCGCGCGTCACCGCAAAGATGGGGCAGCGTGGCCGGTAGGCGGCGATCAGACGAGCAGATCGCCCCGTCGCCGTCACGGTGACCACGGCCACGGCGAGGCAGTTGATGGTAGCCTCGACGGCCGTCAGGGCAGCGGTGTGTGCGATACCAGTCGGACGAATCGTGGTCAGGCGTAGGTCGTTGAACAGCTGGACGTGGTAGATGGCCGCTTCCGCCTCTCGTGCGATGAGGTGCATCGTTTCGAGGGCCTCCACCGGGTAGCGTCCCTTCGCCGTCTCCCCGGAGAGCATCACGCAGTCCGCACCGTCGATGACGGCGTTCGCCACGTCGCTGCTCTCGGCTCGAGTCGGTCTCGGTTTGCTGATCATGCTTTCGAGCATCTGCGTCGCACAGATGACTGGTTTTCCGGCGCGGTTGCAGCGTCCTATCATCATCTTCTGAGCGAGGAAGATCTTCTCCGTCGGAATCTCGATGCCAAGGTCACCTCTGGCCACCATCACTCCGTCCGCCGAATCGAGTATCTCGTCGAAGCGTCTGACGCCCTCGTAGTTCTCGACCTTGGCGATCACCTTGATCGTCGTCGCCGCTGGACCGAGACAGCTGCGGATGGTGTCGACTCCATCGCCGCTACGGATGAACGACGCGAAGACCATGTCGACGCCCATCTCGACGCCGAACGCCAAGTCTCGGCGGTCCGTGTCGGAGACCGCCGGGAGGTCGACGGGCGTCCCTGGGAGGTTGCAGCCCTTCTTGCTGCCGATCCTGCCCCCGTTGTCGACCGTACATCGGAGGAAGTCCCCTCCCTTCTCGACGACCGTCAACGACACAAGACCGTCGTCAACGTAGATGTTCCTTCCAACGTCGACGACCTTGACGATGTTCCTGTAGTCGACCCAGAGAAGATGCTCATCGCAGGCGTCCTTGAAGTCGTCGTTCGTCGTCACGACCACCTCACCGTTGACCTCCAGGTCGACCTCTGCGTCCACCCCGGCTTTCATGACGCCCGTTCGGATCTCCGGTCCCTTCGTGTCGAGCGCGATGGCCAC